>LR738711.1:369921040-370030292 GCA_902687465.1 Secale cereale
CCGCCTCGCCGCCGTCTCCCCCGACCCCGCCTCGCCGCACCTCGGTGCCGCCATCTCCCCCGACCCCATCTCTTTTTTTTCTTTTTTCACTGTAGTTTTTTACTATTGTATAATGTAGTTTTTTTTACTGTTTTTAGTAACTGTTTTAAATAATTAGTAAGTAAATTAATAAACTAGTTGAACTAGTTTAGTTTTAGTAAGAACTAGTTGAATTAATACAACTAATGTATTTTTAGTAAGAAAATTAATATAACTAGTTGAACTAGTTTATTTTTCGAAAGAACTAGTTTATTTCTATTTCTATTAAATTTATATTTAGTAAGAACTAGTTGAATTAATAGAACTATTTGAACATGTCACATTTGTTGTTATTTTTTTAGTTTAAGCAATTATTCCCGCATCGACGTCGATACCCGTTGTTCGCTATGGTTTTAGTTGTATTAGTGATGTTATATCTATGATACTATTTAGGAGGTATTAGTGATAACTTATAGGGTTTTTGTTTTTGAAGAAATCAAGGAGCCCCTCCATCATCCCCACCGTCGTCCCCATCACCGACCCCTCCGACCTCGAGGTGAGACCAGCCAAACATGTATATCTTGTGTTGCTCAAATAGGATACGTCGTTGCCCAAGTGGCCGGTCATGTTCAGGTTACACCTTCGAGTGTCATATGTTTTGCAAGAGTGTTGATTAATTTCCATTCCGGCAAATTTCAGGCCCTCGATATGTCCTGTTTTAGCCAAGGTCATGCCGGAATTTTCCGTGAATTTTGGCATGACTTGTGCTAGAATATGTAGGAAATATCGAGTGGCCTAGTTTTTTTAGTGCATATATTTAATTGTAGAAGTTTAATATTTGAATTATGAAAATAGGAAATGTCGTACTCGGACGACAAAAGTCTCTCGGGAAATATTCCCGAGTGAGACTAGTGTCACGACGACCGAGGTCTGTGCGACAGGCCTCACGTGGACAAAGATTGACGCTTCGGCATTAAGCTCGAGGAGACATTCGATGTTGAAACAGTACGCAACGACAACAAGTGTTTTTTTTGTAATTAAGCACGACTTCAACAATTTCAACATGTACTTTTCATCTTTTGCAATCCGACTAGCTTATCCCATGCTATGCAAGACGCTATGTCTTGGAGAGGATGGGTTTTGAAGACCATGAAAGTATGGAAACGAAGAAAATTCACCTAAGGACCCATCATGGTATGGATTTTGATGTAAATTTGTACAATTCTGAGAGCGTAACCCATTTTGGTTGCAAGAATTGGGAAGCACTTAGATGTATGGTTTTTATGAGGGTATGCTTGTCACCATGGATCTTGGTGATCCTCACACCGCCAAAGACAATTTGGACATTTGGGTCCTTGTTGATACGCTTCCAATTCTTCCCCTATGTGAGCTTCTCAAACATAGTTATTAAGTAATTTATATTGTTTATTTCAAAATAGTTGACAACTTATATCTATTGATAGCTTACTTTCATTCTTCAAAGCATGTGCAGAAGATGGTAGACAGAACCAACTACACCGAAGGCTCTAAGTTAAGTTATCAGTAGAAGAGTCATCTGGTCGGATTTTGTACTGAACTTGAGAATTACAATATCTATAATCAAACTCCTCCACATTATGGTGAATACGTGCCACTAGTGCACGTGTTGAACCACGGTAACATCCATGGAGATGCCATGGTAAGATTTTTTTACTATTACGACATCCGTGCATCTTTTGCATAAATTCTTTTAAAACTTAAGTACATTGCTAACTACGAAGTTATTATTATGTTTTTCAATAGAAAATCCCGAAGGATTGTGTGCCTCATCTGATGTTTCACAATGGCCACCTTAATGTTTTGAACATACTTTCGGGTCATCCTACGAATCTCACCTGTCCATATCGGATTTGTAAAACCAGTGAAGACATGGTATTTAAACAATGGAAAAAAATGTATGGACAGTCGTAAGGAGGTTCTTGGAAGCAATATTGTGTGAAAGGCAAGAATTGGAGACAGGATAATCTCCATTCTCCATAATGGAGAGTCAGGGGCTATCTTGTTTTATGTTATTTTACCTAGGAGAAGGTAGTATGTCCTAGCTAATACTCATGATCATGTGCTAAGGTAGTAGGTCCTAAGATAATGTAGTAGGTCCTATGAGGTACAATATGTTTATGAGAGTTGGTGATGATGAGTAGTTGTGATTATGTCTAGTGACCAACTTGTATGTGATGTCTCATTGATGAAAATGATGATCATGAGGAGGTGTTATATGATAATGATGTATTATGATGATAAGTTTTTAATGATATGATGATGATGATATATTATATCATTGGGTGAAAGAACCGCGGATTAGTATCAAGTGGATGTCCATCCACTTGAAACTAGTCCATGGTTCTTTCTCTCAGTGATGTAATAACTCATTATGATGTAAAATTATTCTCTAAATTGTTGCGGTATGAAAACTTGTATAAAGGTGTATGAATACAACATGAAACAAAAAAGAAATACAGAATAATAGTAGTAGCGCGTTCTAGGAGAAGCGCTACTACAAATTACTAGTAGCGCTCATACTACAAAGTGCTGCTACTCAGTCGATATAGCGGTAGCGCGGTCCAATCCACGCTACTGCTAACCTTTAGCTGTAGCGCCTTACTAGTAGTGCCTCACCTTGTGCTACTTATAGGCTTTAAACACGCGCTACTGCTAGGATTTTCCTTAGTAGTGAATCTTTTCACAAAAGTCAGAGAATATAGCAGTCATAAATCATTGAAAGGTAGCAGGTGCATTGCATAAACCAAAAGGCATACGTCTATAAGAAAAAGTACCAAAAGGGCAAGTAAAAGTGGTCTTCTCATAATCATCTTTTGACACAGGTATTTGAGAGAAGCCAGAATAACCATCTAGAAAGCAAAAATGTGTATGTTTAGATAATCTTTCTAGCGTTTGATCAATAAAAGGTAGTGGGTAATGATCTTTTATAGTAGCTTTATTCAATTTGCGAAAATCAATTACCATTATATAACCCGTAACAATTCTTTGCGGTATCAATTCATTCTTATCATTAGGAACAACAGTAATGCCTCCCTTCTCAGGGACACGATGAAAAGGACTTACCCATTGACTATCAGCAATAGTGTAAATTATACCTGCCTCCAAAAGATTTAGTATTTCATTTCTCACCACCTCTTTCATCTTAGGATTTAATCGTCATTGGTGATCAACAACTGGTTTAGTATCACGCTCCAACTTAATTTTGTGCTCACATAGAGTGGGACTAATGCCCTTAAGATCATCAAGAGTATATCCAATAGCAGCACGATGCCTCTTTAGAGTTTTCAATAATTTCTTTTCTTCTTGCTCTGAAAGGCTAGCACTAATAATAACATGATATATCTTGTTTTCATCAAGATAAGCATATTTCAAAGTATCAGGTAATTCTTTAAGCTCAAACACGGGATCACCCTTAGGTGGAGGAGGATCGCCAAGGATTTCAACAGGAAAGTTGTGTTTCAAAATAGGCTCCTGGTTAAAGAATATTTCATCTATTTACCTTCTTTCATTCATAGACATATTTTTTTTGTGGTCTAGCAAATATTGTTCTAAAGGATCGATAGGAAGCACAACAATAGAAGCAAGACCTATAATTTCATCTTTACTAGGCAATTCTTTAGCACGGGGTTGTCTACGAAATTTAGAGAAATGAAAATCATGAGACATATCCCCTAAACCGACAGTAATAATATCTTTCGCTAGTCTATCTTAGCATTAACAGTGTTCGGGAAAGGTCTACCAAATATAATGGGACAAAAGTCATCTTCTAGAGAACCAAGAACAAGAATATCAGTAGTGTATTTTATTTTCCCACACAAGACTTCAACATCTATAACAAATCCCAATTGGTGATATAGTATCTCTATCAGCAAGCTTAATTGTAACATCAATTTCTTCTATCTCAGCAGGTGCAATATCATTCATAGTTTCTTTATATATATTAAAGGGAATTTCACTCACACTAGCACACACATCACATAAGCCATGATAACAACGATCTCCTATTTTAACAGAAACAAAAGGTGTGCCAATAGTAGGTCTACGTTTATGTTTAATATCGGGTTTAGCAATTCTAGCAGCTTCATCACATAAATAAATAACATGCCCATCAATATTCTCAACCAAGATATCCTTAACCATAGAAATACTAGGTTCAACTTTAATTTTTTCAGGGGGCGTAGGTGTTCTAGTATAACTCTTATGAACCATAGTTTAAGCTTTACCATGATCCTTTATTCTAATAGGAAAAGGTGATTTCTCAATATAAGCAGTAGGAACAATACGATCAACATTATAACTAATAGTTTCTTCTTCAACTTTAATAGGTTCTACTACATTAACTTCAGTGAGAGGATGATACCTAAACCACTTATCCTTAGGGAGGTCAACATGAGTAGCAAAATATTCATAGCAAGAAGCTACTATCTCACAGTCAAGTCCATATTTAGTGCTAAAATCGCGAAAAGCATAGGTATCCATAAAAGATTTTACACAATCAAACTTAAGATTTATACCTGACTCCTTACCTTCGTCGAGATCACAATCTTCAGAGTTGTGTTTCATTATTTCCAATAAATCCCATTTGAACTCAATAGTCTTCTATTCAATTGTCTTCTTCATAAAAGAACTAGTACAAGAAGTTTCGAGCATGGAGCGATCATTATGAGAAAACCGAGCATAATTTTTTTGAATAATAATTTCTCTTGAGAGCTCATGATTGGGGCATGAATATAATATTGACTTAAGCCTCCCCCAATCTTGAGAGATACTTTCTCCTTCACGAGGCCAAAAATTATATATACAATTCTGATCACGATGGACCAGATACATAGGATAAAACTTCTAATGAAATTCCAATTTCAATCGATTGTAGTTCCATGATCCAATATAATCACATAGCCTATACCATTTCAATGCCTTTCCCTTCAAATAAAGGGAAGACCTTCTTCTTGACAACATCGTCGGGCATACCTGCAAGCTTAAATAATCCACAATTCATCCACACAGATTAGGTGCATATTGGGATGTAATGTTCCATCTCCTGCATAAGGATTACCTAGAAGTTTCTTTATCATACCCGAAGGAATTTCATAATACATATTTTCAGTAGGTGTAGTATGTTAAGGAGCAACTCTTTGCTCTTTCGGTCATGGTGAAGATACCCTGAACAAGCCCCTCAAATGATTATTTTCCATAGTAACAAGTGACAGTAAATTTCAGCACACTATATAAATGTTTCCATACCAAATTCCACTTACCAAACGCACTTCACTCCCCGGAAACAGTGCCAGAAAAGAGTCTTGATGACCCACAAGTATAGGGGATCAATCGTAGTCATTTGGATAAGCAAGAGTGTCAAACCCAATGAGGAGCAGAAGGAAATGACAAGCGGTTTTCAACAAGGTATTCTCTGCAAGCACTGACATTATCGGTAACAGATAGTTTTGTGATAAGATAATTCATAACGGGTAACAAGTAACAAACGTAAACAAGGTGCAAGAAGGTGGCCCAATCCTTTTTGTAGCAAAGGACAAGCTTTGACGAACTCTTATATAAAGCAAATCGCTCGAGAGGACACATGGGAATTGTTGTCAAGTTAGTTTTCACCATGCTCATATGATTCGCTTTTGTCACTTTGATAATTTGATATGTGGGTGGACCAGTGCTTTGGTGCTTCCCTTCCTTGGACAAGCCTCCCACTTATTATTAACCCCTCTCGCAAGCATCTGCAACTACGAAAGAAGAATTAAGATAAATCTAATCATAGCATGAAACATATGGATCCAAATCAGCCCCTTAAGTAGCAACGCATAAACTAGGGTTTAAGATTTGTCACCCTAGCAAGCCATTATCTACTTATTACTTCCCAATGTCTTCCCCTAGGCCCAAATAACGGTGAAGTGCCATGTAGCCGACGTTCACATAACACCACTAGAGGAAAGACGACATACATCTCATCAAAATAATATCAAATTCACATGTTTACTTATAACAAGACTTCTCCCATGTCCTCAGGAACAAACGTAACTACTCACAAAGCATATTCATGTTGATGATGGGAGGAGTATTAATTATCATTAAGGATCTGAACATATGATCTTCCACCAAATAAACCAACTAGCATCAACTACAAGGAGTAATCGACCCTACTAGCAACCCACAAGTACCAATCTGAGATTTTGAGACAAAGTTCGAATACAAGAGATGAACTAGGGTTTGAGAGGAGATAGTGCTGGTGAACATGTTGATGGATATTGACCCCATCTCGATGAGAGGACCGTTGGTGATGACAATGGCTTCGATTTCCCCCTCTCGGAGGGATGTTTCCTCGGTAGAACAGCTCCGCCGAAGCCCTAGATTGGTTTGGCCTAGGTTCCGCCTCGAGACGGCGTCGCTTCGTCCCGAAATCTTCCTTCTTATTTCTTCCAGGTCAAACACACCATATAGAAGAAGATGGGCGTTGGAGGCCTTCTAGGGGCCCCACAAGGATGGGGGCGCGCCCAGGGGGGTAGGGTGCACCCTTCACCGTTCTGGCTGGCTAGTGGCCCCTTCTGGTTCTTTCTTCGCCCAGTATCTTTTATATATTCCAAAATATTCTCAGTGAAGTTTCAGGACTTTTGGAGTTGTGCGGAATAGGTCTCTAATATTTGCTCCTTTTCTAGTCCAGAATTTCAGCTACCAGCATTCTCCCTCTTCATGTAAAACTTGTAAGATAAGAGGGAAATGGCATAAGTATTGTGATATAATGTGTAATAATAGCCCATAATGTAATAAATATCAATATAAAAGCATGATGCAAAATGGACGTATCATCATCCTCTGAATCAACTTCGATGCCATCCTCCTCTCCGGGGTGTCACCTTCCTTCCTCAGCCTGAGCACATTTGTTCACCAAGGTATACAGCTCATTAACGGTCTTGGGCAGCCAGACATTCATGTTGGAACACATCCTTCTGTTGTGCACGTTCGAGTGGAACGCAACTATCACAGCTATCGGGTCTATCTCTGGAATGTTGCGGTCCACTCGACTGAATCTCTACATATACTTATGTAAGCTCTCTCCTTCCTTCTATGGAAGGGTTTGGAAATCACTGGGCCGTCCTGGTTCTTGGTGGCCACTGGTGAAGGTGCCAACAAATTCATTGCACAAGTCATCCCATGATGAAATGGAATTCTCTGGCGGGTGCATCAGCCACGGCCTCATGTTTGACTTGAGTGCCAAAGGAAGAAATTGGCAAACACCTTCTCATCTCTGTCTCCAGCGGCTTGAACAACAATTGTGTAAATGCTGAAGAAATCTGCCGGGTTCAGCTTTCCATCGTACTTTTCTGGTATCTCGGGCTTGAAGACTCCGGCAGATGGCCAGCATACTTGCCGCATCTCGCGAGTGAAGGCAGGGAGCCCAACCTCGAAAGGTAAGTACCCTCCATCACTAGGCGGGGGTTCGTCGACGTCCAAGCCATTGTGTCTGTCGAATTGACGACAGGGTGTCTTGGCACTACTCAATAGTGATGCGCGCATCTTCCCTCCGCAGATCCTCCAGGACCTGCCACTGATCTCGATGGGCTCATGGATCAGACGAGGCCATCGATACTTCGTTCGGATCATGGTCACCGGCTCTTGTTGCTGCCTCTGAGTCCGCTGTCGCGGAGGGGACTGCACCGTTAGTGTGCCCCCCTCACACGGGTAGCAGTCCAAGCCGCTGTCGTCACCCGCGGGTGTTCTGATGGCTCTGCCTGCCGAGATTTTTTGGCTTCAACGAAGCCGACCAAACTCTGCATGGTCGCTCTCCACTCATCCATTTGATCAGCTGCTGGTGGAAATCTCAACATGAGTTGGGCCCGTGCCATGGCTTCCATGGCCGTGCTCGGTATAGTTGACGAGGAAGATCATGACGTCGCCCGACTCCTGGCAATGCCAGTAGGGATGTCGTTGCGCTCTTGCCATCGTGAACCGGTCGCCAAGGTAGTTTGATGATGAATGGGTCACGCTCGAGGATTGGCAGACCCGTTTGGCGCTCTAACTTGTCCGCCTTGCTCTAGGGGAGGTGTGTGTCCGACGGCCGCGCCTGTTGTTGGCACGGCTGGAGGATCATGACTCAGGCCAAAGTGGGCTTCGTTGTTGTGGTTGTGCTCGTCAGCACGGCGGGGAGGTTGAGTTTGAGAGTTCCACACCTGCTGCTTGCCAGTTATGCTCGTCGCACGTTGATGTCACACGCCACGGACGCTTTCTGCTCCCGCTTCGGTCGTAGGGGACACAACGGCGGGGCCGATTGTGCCTCCCACGGCACCCGCCTCACCCAACATAGCCGTGGTGCCTATGGCATCCTCGACTGCGTCTGAGGTGTCCTTCGAAGTGGAGGGATGTGCAGTTGCGCCGGATTTATTCTTGTGCGCCGTCAACGCAAAGGACGATAATGAAGCGGACGATCAGGATGGTCGAAGCGTTGTTCACAACCGCGGGTTCACGCAAGCACTCCCCCTACCTGGCGCGCCAAAGATGTCTTGGAGGAACACGATCAGCTATGGGGCTATTGACCCCTTGTGGTTCGATAAGGGGGAAGCTCACATTGCACAAAGACCGGAGGCCATGAAACAACATGACGATGGTGACACTGGTGGTTTCTACCTAGGTTCGGGCCACCGTGAGGCGTAAAACATTACTTCTTGTTTTGTTGGATTGGATGAAAGCATGCCAAGAACACGCAGCGCTCAAGCCCGGTAAAGTGGCCTCGGGGAGAGCAACTACGCGTGTACAAGTGTATGAGGGTCCGAATACCTTGCTAGGTTGCCTTGGACCTCCTTTAATAGCTTAAGTTGTGACCATAGTGGCAAAATGGTCTTGATCTCATGATTAGATAGCTAACAGTGCTATCATACCTAACTCTCGCAGTTAGGACAAAGTGCATTAAATGTGCTGCTAGGTGTCAGGCTAAGGATGCAGCCCAGCAAGCCTGCTGCACCGCTTAATCATCTTCTGCTTGTCTGCTTGACACACCTCTGGACAGGTGTCGTATGAGGGTAATCTGCCTTCCAAATGTTTGCCACGTGTTTAGTGGAAGCCAATTAATCACTTGGGGGCTCGACAATGCACCGATAGCTGACCCGCGTCATAGTGCGGTGGAGCGGTGGTGCCTTGGCGGGTAGGTTTTCCTTTGGTGGACCCGGTAAGCTTGCCGGGGAAATCTTGGAGTTGTCCTTGTGGCGGCCTCGACCCTGCCAGGCTCTCCTGTCCGGCAAGGGAGGTTTTCCCAAGGTATTGCTCTGTTGTCTTAGTTGTCTTGGTCTTCTTGATCTGCTCTTTGGTCTCACGAAGAGCTGCTCCCCTGGCTTGGCCTTACTTTGTATGTTGATGTAGCTATGCCTTTATCAATACGTTTATGTACAGTTCGGGCGATGAACACAAATGTTCATTGCACCGACAATCAGGTCACTGTGATATGCAGTTCTATCATCTGTTTTCTGAATGTACTTACTTATTAATCATGCATACATTTGTACATTGGAAGGCCCATGCTTTCTGTATGTACTTAGCCTGCGTTACGCACCACAATATTAGATGACGTTGATGTTTTTGGTGTCAACAAATACTTCGGTTTACCTAACAGCGGTATCTGAAAACCATACCACATCCTTTCGGCCTTTTGGGATTCATCCATCTTCTCTGTAGTTAATCTCATCAATCTGTTTGTTGTATGCCCTAGTACGAGTTCCCGTGTATGCAGCAAAAGATGGCACGCCGCCACCACGTCCTACTTGTCGTTGCCTATCACCGCAAAAACTTCTGACTTCACAAACTCCTAAATGGTTTTTACAAACCAAAATTTTCATACCATGGTTTTGAAATACTATGGTTTTGGAAAAGTCGTGATGCTAAACTATGCCTGACTTGTTCAATCACGCATAGGTGTGTACCTTGAAGGCACATTCTTTCTAACATACTTAGTCATACAATCATGCATCCATAGATTTACCTTGGAACACACATACTTTTTCTAAATGTAATTACCTATTCAAGCATCCATAAGGTTCTACCTTTGAATGTGTATAGTTTGTGAATGTACTTGTTCAATAATGCATATGTTTGGTTGACAGAAACAACGATTGTCTTGTTTACATAATGGAGGGTACCGAGGTGAAGATTCAAACATCTACACCGGTGTCGATGTTGACGTAGCCTCGATGTCCACCGTTGGGTTAGGTCGTGCACTTTGGTGACTAGGAACATGCATTACCATGGCACTGTAGCAACTTTCAACAATATAGCATTCACTGAACCCACAAGGTTGCATGCTTACGCGGACTTTTGTCTCATTGAGATGTTCGACATCATTATAGCCATGAAGCGACGTCATGTAGATGGGAATGCTGGTACATGCTACCTATGGAAAGTTTGTACCAATAAAGCTACGAAGACACTGTGTACCATGTAGGTCGGGTCTTCACGTTAACAAACCATGGGGATTGCTTTATGTGGGTTACATCGTACGGTGTGGAAGATAGAAAATGAATTTAAGTTTTCATGTAGATACATTCATGTTGATATTTTCATCCAGTACAACATGTTTTGCACGGGGTGAGCCACCCCCTATCAGAATCGCTATGCTTCATATTGGCATTGGACATGTTTTTACATGGAACGTTGTAACTGACCCTCAATCCGCTTAGGACGTAATATCTTATTAGTCCGTGTCAAAAGTCCCGGTACATGTGCTACCATAAAGTACACCAATTAAACCCTCGTGATGCACCTCTGCATTGCTTTGGGATCGAACTATAAAAAGTTGTAATGTATTAAACTCACCTGGATCACACGTATGTGACATTATGTGTTCAGGTATGCTATGTGAGCTATACCAGATGGACAACAATGAGATAGACCTCCGTGGTGCTATTTGGGAGCCAGCAAACAATCTTGGAGAACACTCTGTTTTCATTGGGGACAGCTACCCAATAGTCAGAAGGACACCACCATCAATACATGATGTCGAGGGCTTTCCATTCATGAAGCATGGTGCTACTTCTTGAGCTTGCATTGGTTTTTCCCTTGAAGAGGAAAGGGTGATGTAGCATAGTAGAGATAAGTATTTCCCTCAGTTTAGAACCAAGTATCAGTCCAGTAGGAGGAACACACAAGTCACCAATAGTTGAACCTACAAAACAAACAAATACTTGCACCCAATGTGATAAAGGGGTTGTCAATCCCTTCATAGTTACTTGCAAGGATGAGATCTGATAGAGATAGGTATAAATTATAAATAAAAGTGCAAAATAAAGTAAAGGTAAATAAATTGCAGTAAGGTATTTTTGGTTTTTGGTTTTGTAGATCTGAAAATAATATAATAAAAATAGACCCGGGGGCCATAATTTTCACTAGAGGCTTCTCTCTTGAAAGAACGCATACGGTGGGTAAACAAAGTACTGTTGAGGAATCGATAGAAAAGCGAATAATTATGACGGTATCCAAGGAAATGATCATCAATATAGGCATCACGTCCTTGACAAGTCGACTGATTCCTGCATGCGTCTACTACTATTACTCCATACATCGTCCGCTATCCAGCATGCATCTAGTTTATTAAGTTAACAAGAACGGAGTAACGCCTTAAGCAAGATGACATGATGTAGATGGATAGATCCAATCAATATGAATAAACCCCATCTTTTTATCCTTAATGGCAACAATAAAATACGTGCCGCGCTACCCCTTTTATCACTGGCTGAGGACACCGCGAGATTGGACCCATTACAAAGCACCTCTCCCACTGCAAGAAAAAAGAATGTAGTTGGCTGAAACAAATCAATAGATCACAGAGAAATATAAAGCTGTCTTAATCATGCATATAAGAGTTCTGAGAAGACTCAAACAATATTCATAGATAATCTGGTCATAAACTCACAATTCATCGGATCTCAACAAACGCACCGCAAAATAAGATTACATCGAACGGATCTCCAAGAACATCGAGGACAACATTTTATTGAATATCAGAGACAGAGAAGAAGCCATCTAGCTACTAGCTATGGACCCGTAGGTCTATCGTAAACTACTCACACATCATCAGAAGGGCAGCAAGGTTGATGTACCTGCCCTCCGTGATCGAATCCCCCTCGAGTGGAGTACCACCAAAGGCCTCTAGATGGGATCTCACGAGGACAGAAAATTGCGGTGGCGGAAACGTATTTTGGTGTGCCCTCAGGTGTACGGAGAATATTTGGGTACTTATAGAGCTAAGAATAGAGTTGGAGGAGCTATGGGGGGCCACAAATTCATAGGACCCCCTAGGGCATGCCTTGAGAGCTTGTGGCTCACCCGTGGCCCTTCTGGCCTCCTCCCGAAGGTTCCTAGGTGTCTTATGGTCCAAGAAAAATCATCAAAAAGTTTTATTCCATTCGGACTCTGTTTGATATTGATTTTTTGTAATGATTTTTTGTAGACAAAAACAAGGAAAAAATAGCAACTCGCACTGGGCACTAGGTTAATAAGTTAGTCCCAAAAAAGGACATAAAATAGCATAATATTGTATATAAAACATCCAACATGGATAATATAATAGCACGGAACAATCAAAAATTATAGATACGTTGGAGACGTATCAAGCATCCCCAAGCTCAATTCATGCTCGTCCTCGAGTAGGTAAATGATAAAAACAGAATTTTTGATGTGGAATACTCCCTAACATGTTTATCATGTAATCTTTCTTTTTATGGCATGAATATTTAGATCCCTATGATTCAAAACAAAAGTTTAATATTGACATAAAACAATAATACTTCAAGCATACTAAAAAGCAAACATGACTTCTCAAAATACCATGGCTAAAGAAAGTGATCCGTACAAAATCATATAGTCTTGTTATGCTCCCTCTTCTTAACACAAAGTATAAATCATATACTACCCCGGTGTCAGCCAAGCAATTGGTTCATACTTTTTAACGTGCTTCAACTTTTTCAACTCTTCACGAAATACATGAGCGTGAGCCATGGATATAGCACTATAGGTGGAATATAAGGTGGTAGTAGACAAAAGAAGGGAGAAAGTCTCGCATCAACTAGAAAAATTAATGGATTATGGATATATCCATCAATTGATATCAATTTGAGTGAGTAGGGATTGCCATGTAATGGATGCACTAGACCTATAAGAGTGTCAAAGCTCAAAAAGAAAACTAAGTGGGTGTGCATCCAACTTGCTTGCTCATGAAGACCTCGGGCATTTGAGGAAGCCCATCATTGGAATATACAAGCCAAGTTCTATAATGAAAAATTCCCACTAGTGATATATGAAAGTGATAACATAGGAGACTCTCTATCAAGAAGAACATGGTTCTACTTTGACACACAAGAGTGGAAATGGATAGTGACATTGTCCCTTCTCTCTTTTTCTCTCATTTATTTTTTTATGTTTCTTTGTTGGGCTCTTTAGCCTCTTTTTCTTGGGCTCACTTGGCCTCTGTTTTTTATAAACCTGACATGGGACAATGTTGTAATAATGATGATCATCACACTTTAATTTACGTACAACTCAATGTGAAAACTTATAATAACAGAACGGTGAAGTTACATGGGAATATATCTCAGAATGGCTATGAAAATATGGTGGCTATTTTGAGAAAAGGTATAAGGATGGTTTAATGCACCAGCGAAAGTTGCGTAAGACTAGAGTGGCTAGCAAAGGTTGAAGGGTGAGAGTGTGTATAATCCATGGACTCAACATTAGTCATAAAGAACTCACATACTTATTGTAAGAAGTTTATTAGCCCTTGAAGAAAAGTAATACTATGCATGCTCCTAGAGTAGAGGTTGGTAGGATTTAACCATCGCACGCTCCCGACTTTCACGCAAAGGAAGACAATCAAGGATAAATTGTGCTCCAAATTCATCACATAATAGGAAGACCATATGTGCATGCTAAGGGAATCACAAACCTTAACACAAGCATTTTTACTATTCCACAATTTACAACTAGCATGACTCTAATATTACCATCTTCATATCTCAAAACAATTGCAAGGAATCAAACTTCTCATATATTCAATGATCTTCAGGAAAGTTTTTATTATATCCCTCTTGGATACCCATCATATTAGGACTTAAAATTAACCCAAGAAAATTTCCATATATTTATAGGACTCTCAAAATAATATAAGTGAAGCACGAGAGTTCATCAATTTCTTCAAAACACCATCACCGCCGTGCACAAAAGGATATAAGTGAAGCACTAGAGCAACTTCCTAGCTCAAAAGATATAAGTGAAGCACATAGACTATTCTAATAAATTCACGATTGATGTGTGTCCCCCTCAAAAGGTGTGTACAACAAGCATGATTGTGGCAAACTAACAATCAAATAAAACTAAGACTCAAATCATACAAGATACTCCAAGAAAAACACATATCATGCATGTAGTGAATAAAAATATAGCCTCAAGTAATTTATCGATGGATTGTAGACAAAAGAGGGGATGCCATCCTGGGCATCCCCAAGCTTAGATGCTTGGTTGTATTTGAATATTAAATTGGCGTGCCTTGGGCATCCCCAAGCTTAGGATATTGCCATGCATATTTAAACCAGACATGCATCATACTTCTTTGTGCATCATATGCCATGTTTATCCTTGCGTGTTTACCATGTTGTTTGCTTCTTTCCGGTTGCTTCTCTCATTAGCTTCGGTTTCGTTCCGTAGTTGTGAGGATTTGCTCGACTACGTTGCTCCGTCTACTTCTTGGAGTCGTTCTATTGTTGCTATGCTAGTTGCCTCGCTATGTTGCTTTGTCGCGATACATATCATTTTGCATGTCAGCCCCTACCTTGCCATGATACCTCTAACTACCTTCCTAGCAAACTGTTGTTTGGCTAAGTTACGCTTTGCTCAAGCCCCCCTCTTATAGCGTTGTTAGTTGTAGGTGAAGATGAAGTTTGCTCCATGTGAATTGGATATTTTGGGATAACACAATATCTCTATTTAAATTAATGCTCCTTATATACTTGGCAATAGGTGGAAGGCTTGGCCTTTTGCTCAGTGTTTTGTTCCACTCATGCCGCCATAGGAACCGATAAACTGGTGTTATGTTCCTTGATTTTGCATTCCTAACATGGTTGGGGTTTATGGCCCCCTCGATAATTCGCTTTGTGTAAAGCTTTTCCAGCAAGATCTAACTTTGGTTTTACCATTTGCCTAACAACTAAAACTTGCCGAGGGAGTAATTAAGCCGAGGATTTATTAATCAACCCCCCGGGCCAGTGCTCGTTTTGAGTGTTGGTTCAAACTAGAGCACCGTGCAGGGCCGCCCCTTGGCAACTTGGGGTATTCTGGCTCCTGTACGCTTAGCTTATCCGATGTGGCCTGAGACAAGATACGCGTGGCTCCTATCAGGGTGTCGGCACATTGGGAGGTCTTGCTGGATTAGTTTTGCTATTGTCGAAATATCTTGTGCACGGGATTCTGAGAATACTCGAGCCTTCCCAACATGGGGTTTTTACTCCGCTGATTGTGAGAGCTTGTGATGGGCTAAGTTGGGACACCCCTGCAAGGTTATGATCTTTCGAAAGCCGTGCCCACGGTTATGTGGCAGATTAGAATTTGTTAACATCTGGTTGTAGATAACTTGACACAACAACTCAAACATAATACACTACCGTGTGAGTAGTCGTGATGGTCTCTTTTCGAGGGAGTTTGGGAAGAGAAAACGGCTGGGTTATGGATGAATCGTAGGTAGACAGGGTCATCTAGTGATCATGATTTAGTTCACGACCGATGACTTTCACTTCTCTTCTCGCTCTGATGATACATAAGCTGGCCACCTCATCTATGCTTAGTGCTTACAGCAGCCCGCATATACACTTCCTCCTTACCAAAAAGCTTTGATAGTTTTGATACTCGGGAATGGGATTGCTGAGTCCTCGTGACTTGCGGTTTACTACAAAACCAGATGCAGGTACAACCGAGTACGGTACAGGTGATGGCCAGGAACTCAAGTGGGAATTTGATGAAGAGCGTGGGCGTATGTACGTGACATATCCCGACGATCAGTAGTGGTTCCTACTAGGGCCGATCGGGCATAGTGGGTGGTTATCTTCTTTTCTTTCGGATTCTTTAGTAGTTGGTCTGTGTTTGCACTTGGATGAATGTGTGACTTATTTGTGTATTGTGTGAAATGGCGATTGTAAGCCGACTATATTATTTTTACATTTTGTTCTTGTACATGGGAATGTGTGAAGATGACCATCTTGCAATCATACCAAAATGCGATTATGCCTCTAAGACGTGCCTCGACACGTAGGAGATAGAGTCGCATCTTGGGCGTTACACATACCCATCGTCCATCCGCCTTTGCTTCCCTGCTCCAAATCAACCAAGCCACCGCCTTCCTCCACAGCCGCCCGCAGTTCCCGCAACAACGCCGTCCCCACATGCGTGCACCCAAGTCCCCGCCGCCAAGTTCCTTGCTCGCGCGCCAAGTTCCTGTTGCCGCCGCTGCTTGATGCATCCGCGTCGCCCGCCCGTTTCCTCTGCTTCGAGCGGCAGAACGAGCACCGCCCCTAGGTTGACCCGTGACTAGTCTTGTCTCGCTACCCCAGCCGCGACCTTCTATGTCCCAGCACCGCCGACTCAGGCCTTGGCCCATGGTGAGCCATGTCGGTGCAACAAACCCTGGGTCTGTTGCCCAGACTATGCACAGGTACAAGAACAAGATTGAAGCACGAGTCCAAGTTAGAGTAAAAGAAACCAAGAGATTCGGTGTACTTGCTCAGATCAGAGAGACCAAGGCCGAGGCGGAGAAGCAAGAAGTCGCGAAGAAAAGGGCCTCCCTTGCCGGCCAGGCGAGCTCGGCAAGGGGCGATGCCACCCCCAAAAGCAGATAACAAAAACACCCCAGCAGGGCCTGTCAGGGGCTCGCGGAGGAAAAATCACCTCACCAAGCACCCAAGCACGACCCACGTAGTCAATCAATGCGGTGTCAAGCCGCAAGATGATTAAGTGGCAGCCATTAGCCACATGGCAGCCTTTCCCTACAAGAAGAACCCACAGGTGACACATGTCATGCGATGTGTCAAGAAGACATGCGCAGAGCTGGCGAGATAGCCTGGCAAGCCTTGTCGAGCAACCAGTGATGTAACACTAACCGGTGCATTTAATGCACCCTGTCAGCCTACAGAGTTATGTATGATAGCACTGTTTTCTATCATATTAGTGCATAATGACTACTTTGCCATTGTAGTCGCCCCTTCATCTATAAAAGGAGGCCCATGGCAATCATAGAGAGGGTTGGAAAATAGACAAAATCACAACCTCGTACATGCGTAGTCGCTGCTGCCGAAAGGCAACCCCTGCAGGGCAAGTGTAGTACGCTCCACCACCTCCATTCCACCATCAATCCACCAAAGCAGGAGTAAGGTTTTACGCCTTGCGACGGCCCGAACCTGGGTAAATTGCTTGTGTGCTCCCCGCCGCGCTGCCGCACGCTGGTCTGCTCTTTGTACAACATGACGTCCCCCGCCGAACCAGCAAGGGGCCTCCAGGTCCCATAGGTGGACACGGATATCCCGCTACATCTTTGGTGCGCTAGGTAGGGGGATCGCTTGCGCGAACCTGAAAGCATGCACATCGCTTCATCTTCTTCACCATCTTCATCTTTGACGACGCCATCAGCTATGGCGCCAAAGAAGAAATCCGGTGCTTCTGCCCGTCAATCCACTTTGAAGGGTCTGCCGCTCGCGGCCCCTAATGCCGCAGGAGATGCGGATGCAAGCGGAGACGTGAACGCTACTGGGGATGTGGTTGGAGCAGATGGCGCCATCAGCACTTCCCCCGTGGCCGGCACGGGACCAGGAGATTTCATAGGAGAGCACCATCAGCAGCCACTGGTGTTCGTCGGTCCTAAACAAACGGCTTTTAACCGCTTTCTGTGACGGCATTTGGAACTATCGCCAAGTGAGTGTGGGCGATAGGGGGTCCTTCCCACACGACCCAGAAACTGTCGGGGATAGGCCGCCTTGATGCATACAGTTGTCCCTATATAACTATTTCCGATATCTCGAATATCCCAAATGCTTCATCCTAGCTACTCGTTTGTGTTCGCACTGCCATCGCAGTTGGAGTTTTGTGGTTCTGCCTAAAACTAGGTAGATTTTAGGCACGGGAGCTTTCCATGCAGATTCTAGGCAGATTCCAAGCACGGGAGATTTCAATGCCTAGCACATCACAAACAGTTCTTGATTATAAACCATGCACGATAGGTAGACAATCACACATTTTGTTTTCCTGCATTGTAGGTGATAGTGTCTGACATCACACACGCTTTGCGAACGGCAACTGCGTACATGCTTGCACACGTTTCCTCTCTGTGAACCGTCTCGGATTATGGTGTATATTGCAAACGTTTTTTACCAACTGTGTGTGCCGTAATGACCTGCACAACGTAATTCCGCCCTAATTTAATTGCTTCTATTTAAAATTGTACCTAATTTAAACTTGAAAGTAGGCTCTAGCTTTATTCATATCCATCAGGTTCAAACAACCAAAGCATTATTCGATTCACATGTACATATGTTTAAGAATTACAGAAGCACCAAATAAAGAATGATGTACCAGGTTTCTATACTTGTACTATTACAGATGGTAAAGAAAGAGGCGACAGACATTCCAGTTGATGAACAGGGTGAAGCGGAATGGCCCTATTATGCTCTCCTGGATGCAGAAGGCATGCAGGACTCTAGTCCAACCCCTTGTGATGGACGGCCCCCAATCATGCAATTTGAGAGGTAATCTTGAGTAAACTGCTTCAGGATCCAGTTCAAAAGAAAAAAGATTCAGATATTTTCATCTAACACAACTCATTACGGGCAGTAAAAAGAAGGGTACAAGGTTCTTACTTACCATTCTGCAGTTCACTGTTGTCTTGCATAAAAGTGTAAACAAATAGTTCGGTTGACATCTTTTGACCCATTTTAGTCACAATCTTTATCAGTTTCCTCACTTGATGCTGGTTCATGAGTATCTCATTGCCCATACGTAGAAAGGGTCGAAGTGTTGATCTTTGGCAATGATATATGTACGTAAAAGAACCAAGTTAATATTAGAAGCTAAACAACAATTGAAAAATGTTGTAGTACAACACTCCATCCATCCCATTATATAAGATTTTATTACATGTATATCTAGACATCATCTAAACATTAAGGTGACACTCTTCCTTGTTGCTATGTATCCTGGGATTGCATATTTAGTCATTCAGTACAATGCATGTTGCTAAACAACAACTGAAAAACGAAAAGGCATGTTAACTGCAATATCCGTAACAGAAACCAAATACCGTAATTTATAGTGGTATTCTTGAAACTATTATTGATGAAATTGAACTGCACAGCAAATAGTTGCACATATAGAGCATCACATTGTGAAGAACTGAAATGAACAAGTCATAAGGACATCTCTAGGCAACCCTTAAAAAGTTAAAGTACTAAAACCCTTAGTGGATATATATACTCCAGCAATTTTTGGCCTTTTCTAGTCGATCCCCTAAACTTAAGGTTGTAAACTTCAATTTGATCAAGTTCAAAGCAGGTCCAACCGAAATCAGCATGCATTCAAACATAAACATAGATAGTTTGGCATAACCGAACATAAAACATAAATTTAAACTAAGCTAAACTACGTTCGGTCGAAGTAGAGGTCGAGCCAATCCTTCCTCGTCGTGAACGGTGTGTCGCGAGCCGGGTCCGGGCCAGTATCGTTGTCGGTGTGGTTGGGGAAGGCACTCCTCCTCTCATCGACGTCGATCTCCTCATCCTCGGGGCCCACCTCGACACCCTTCGTGCCGCCGTCGCCGCCGCCTTCGACCTCGTCATCAGAAGAGAGCGCGATAACCTAGCCGCCCTCCGCGCCGCCGTCCTCGTCATCGGAGGAGAGCGTGATAACCTCGCCGCCCTCCGCGCGGGAAAAGATCACCCGCTCCGCCTCCACAAGCTCCAGGTGCTGGCGGTGGAGCTCTTGCATGTAGGCCTCGTCGGCGGCTTCAGCCTCGAGGCACTCCCATGCCTCGCAGTCCCCCCGCACCATAGCCGAGCTCACCACCCTGGCTCCGGCAGAACTAGGTGGACCGGACGTGTGCCTAAGGGGAAATTGAGCCTAGCCGCCTGCCGTCGTAGCGGACCTGCCAGCGATCGTACTCCATGGCTGCAAGCTCGGACGTGTGGAAGCTACCGAGCCACCGGTGGGTGTGGGTCTCTCGATCTGTAATCTCGGTGACCCACGACCCCACCACCGCTGTCGGACCCTGAGGTAGGACTTTGTCGGCTCCCGGGTCCGAGGGAGGACGAAGAAGTCCTTGAACCGGCGTAGGGGCGTGGCGGCAGGCGGATCGGGGGATGGTCGATGGCGGATCGGGCCCGCAGAGGACAATGGGGACACCTCGGCGGCCACCTCGCCGGCGTCGGGCGAAAAGGCTGCGATAGACCTCTTTCTGGCCATTGGCTCCTCAACCTCCCAGGCACACAGGCAGAGGTCCATGATGGAGGCACCAGCAATGGTGGCGACCTACCAATGGTTTTGAGGCTTGTGTGTGTGTGTGAGCGGAGGGTTTGGGGTGTGTGTGGAGGGGGGGCAAGGTTGTGTTGGAGGAAATACTACGGCAACTGAAAATTTTACTAGGCGGGAGTAACAAGGCGGGGCTAATGAAAATTTGGATCAAGGGCGAGCAGATATTTTTGTTATTGCGAGGGATGCAGAGGCGGGAGTAAAATGTCGGGGCTACTGAAAATTTGAATCAAGGGACTGAAGCAGACCGGGAGTAACAGAGATCGCACACGGTCCGCACATACTAATCGTGTGCTATCAAACATTAAAACCATCGAGGCGGTAGATATTTTCGAGATTGCGAGGGATGCAGAGCCGGGAGTTTTTTGGGAGTGATCTAGTGTGCTTGACACGCCGGCTGTGGACTGTAGCCGACGCACCTTCTCGCGTACTATACACCGACGGTGCTCCAAGATATTTTGCACTACATCTCACACGGTTGGTGATAATAAACTGTGTGGGATCTACTTGATTTTAATTACAAAATGGGGTCACAGTGGCAATGGATACTGTTTGAATTCCTAGACCATTTATCTGCAGTGAACATGCAACTATATGTGTGTCGTAAAAGAATTGGAATTATTCAGGGTTCGTTTGGACATTTTATACATTAAACTGGTTTTCTAGCCATTTCACGTGCACAATTCAAAATTAAACTACATGCACATGCTTCGGTGCATACAAATTGGTTGAAAAATCAAATATGTGTCCTTCAGTGCATGCTTAGGTCCCATGCAATAAACGGGAATTAATTTTTTGGGTTTTGTTTGGCCTTTTTTATACTCCCTCTGTTCCTTTATATAAGGTGTATTTGTTTTTTGATAAAATTCCAGAATCTAAGGTGCATTGCTTATAATTCCTCATAATTCCATTATTAGCCCTCCAGAAAAATAGAAAGTATCTCTTTCCTGATTGTATGTATCTCTCCTTGTAGCAAAAGAAGGAAAGTATCTCTCTGTCGATTGCATGCATCTCTTATTTTCTTGGACTAATTGATTCACTTACCACTAATCAACCAATTTGCCAAGGGTAATTTAGTCCTAACATGTCTATAATTTCATGCCTTGGTCACCGTGCCAAAAATAATACACCTTACATAATGGAACGGAGGGAGTACATTAACTAGGTTTTGTAGGCATTTTATGTGCATAATTCAAATTTGAGCTACAAGCACATGCTACAATGCACCAAAGTTGGTTGAAAAATCACATGTCTGCCCTTGGGTGAATTTCTAGGTGCCATGCAAGAGATGGGCATGAAATTCAAACACCAGGGAACTGTTGAGTTTTCTTCCAAAACCCTGATACTTCGAAAGAAATTGTCCATTTTGTACATGAAGTGCATCCAGTTTTTTCCGTAACCCTCTCTACTTTTGTGTAGATGATATGTGGGTGAAATGATGATACCATGCCAAATTTCAACCTTTTCAGAGTTCATTTGAAGTGTTTTTCAATTTCAGGGGCATTTAGCTCTAAAAAATGGAGCAAATGCATGAAAAAAATGAAATGAACTCGGAAAGGGTTTATAATTGATGACGTGGATTGGAATGATGCATTTTGAATACACAAAAAGTCTGGACTTCAAATAAGTTCAAAAAAATGAGATGCCTGGTAACAGATGAGTTTTCGTCCGAAACCCTGATACTTCGAAAGAGATTGTCCATTTTGTACACGAAGTGCATCCAGTTTTTGCCGTAACCCTCTCTACTTTTTTGCACATGCTATGTGGGTGAAATGATGATACCATGCCAACTTTCAACCTTTTCAGAGTTCATTTGAAGTGTTTTTCAATTTCAGGGGCATTTAGCTTTAAAAAAATATGTAAATGCATTAAAAATACCAAATGAACTCAAAAAGGGTTTATAATTGATGATGTGGAATTGAATGGTCCATTTTGAACACACAAAAATTATGTACTTCAAATAAGTTCAAAAAAATGAGATGCCTGGTAACAGATGAGTTTTCATCCGAAACCCTGATACTTCGAAAGAGATTGTCCATTTTGTACAAAAAGTGCATCTAGTTTTTGCCATAACCCTCTCTACTTTTCTGCACATGCTATGTTGGTGAAATGATGATACCATGCCAACTTTCAAATTTTTCAGAGTTCATTTGAAGTGTTTTTCAATTTCAGGGGCATTTAGCTCGAAAAAAATTCAGTAAATGCATGAAAAATACCAAATGAACTCAGAAAGGGTTGATAATTGATGATGTGGATTTCAATGGTGCATTTTTAACACACAAAAAGTCTGGACTTCAAATAAGTTCCAAAAAATGAGATGCCTTTGTAATAGATGAGTTTTCGTCCGAAACCCTTATACTTCGAAAGAGATTGTCCATTTTGTACACGAAGTGCATCCAGTTTTTGCTGTAACCCTCTCAACTTTTTTGCACATGCTTTGTGGGTGAAATGATGATACCATGCCAACTTTCAACCTTTTTAGAGTTCAGTTGAAGTGTTCTTCAATTTTAGGGGCATTTAGCTCTAAAAAATAGTAAATGCATGAAATTTACCAAATGAACTCAGAAAGGGTTGATAATTGATGATGTGGATTTGAATGGTGCATTTTGAACACACAAAAATTCTGGACTTCAAATAAGTTCCAAAAAATGAAATGCCTTTGTAACAAATGAGTTTTCGTCTGAAACCCGGATACTTCGAAAGAGATTGTCCATTTTGTACACGAAGTGCATCCAGTTTTTGTCATAACCCTCTCTACTTTTTTGCACATGCTATGTCGGTGAAATGATTATACCATGCTAGCTTTCAACCTTTCTAGAGTTCATTTGAAGTGTTTTTCAATTTCAGGGTCATTTAGCTCTAAAAAAATTCTGTAAGTGCATGAAAAATACCAAATGAATTCAAAAAGGGTTGATAATAGATGATGTGGATTTGAATGGTGCATTATGAACACACATAAAGTCTGGACTTCAAATAAGTTCAAAAAAATGAGATGCCTTTGTAACAGATGAGTTTTCGTCCCAAACCCTGATACTTCGAAAGAGATTGTCCATTTTTTACACGAAGTGCATCCATTTTTTGTCGTAACCCTCTCTACTTTTTTGCACATGCTATGTGGGTGAAATGATGATACCATGCCAACTTTAAACCTTGTCAGAGTTCATTCGAAGTGTTTTACAATTTCAGGGTCATTTACCTCTAAAAAAATTTAGTAAATGCATGAAAAATACCAAATGAATTCAGAAAGGGTTGATAATTGATGATGTGGATTTCAATGGTGCATTTTGAACACACAAGAAGTCCGGACTTCAAATAAATTCAAAAAATGAAATGCCTTTGTAACAGATGAGTTTTCGTCCCAAACCCTGATACATCGAAAGTGATTGTCCATTTTGTACACGAAGTGCATCGAGTTTTTTCCATAACCCTCTCTACTTTTTTGCACATGCTATGTGGGTGAAATGATGATACCATGCCAACTTTCAACCTTTTCAGAGTTCATTTGAAGTGTTTGGACAGTTTTATGCATTAACTGAGTTTTCAATGCATTTATGCGCATAATTCAAATTTGAACTACATGCACATGCTCCAGTGCATATAAATTGGTTGAAAAATCAAATCTGTGTCCATGGGTGCATGCTTAGGCCCCATGCAAGAAATGGGAATAAATTTCAAACATCAGGGCACCATTGATTGCAGGCAAAACATTGAGATGCCTGGTTTGTAAATTGTAGTAAATCCAAAACTCGTCTGAAATTCATGAAACTCGGCATGTTATAGTGGAATGGCACCTGACATGTTGTGGAATTTTTCGTGTCCATTTTGAGAGAAGGCGCACTCGAATAATGATAGCCAACAGAGGCATTTTGAAAAAATAGCTACCACTTTAATATCCTAAACATTGGTAGAATTCAAACCGTTTGAGTTCTGTTAACCATTCACGTGACACCACGTGTCTTGGTTATAATTGCTGTAGGAGGTGCCGTGCGGACATCTTCTTGACCTTGACTGAACGGGAGGCGTGCGAGCGCAGTCCGGTGTGCAGGCTGACAAAGAGACGTGCAAGTTATCCTCCAATGCGTAGGCTCACGGAGAAGCGAGTGATTTGTACGCTGCGCATGCTCACTGGGAAGCGAGCCCTTTGGTTTCCATGGCCGCCCGCCTTCCTCTCCATTAATGGCGCCCGAGCCGCTGTTTAATATGGGCGGTCTTACTGTTCGCCTCCCATTCCCCTCCCTCCCGCAGACCTCCACCAATGCCATGGCGTAGAGCAATCATCTGCCACTAGTCTTCAAGTTTGGTGAAGTCTCCTCCGAGCTGGACGAGATAGAAAATAAGGAGGAATGGGGCCTCATGGACATGGCCCAGAATGATCTGGCCGCGGCGGTTGCTGGCCCCGCTCCCGTCCTAGCTCCCTTCCCCGCGCCGGCGCCAGCAACCATCCCCGTAGCATTGACGGGCTGGTCGCCGAGCACTATCGCAGAGTTGGAAGCCGCGGGCATCAGCGAGGTCTCCGTCTCCGCGGACCCGCGCGAGCACGTGTACATGCCAGCGCCATCGCCCGTGCGCGCCCCTCCACCCACCGTGGTGCAGGCCCCCGTCAGTTTGGCTGCACCCGCCGCATCTGTGCCCGTGCCCATGCGCGCACCCCCCTCAGCGGCATGGGACGCTGTCGTCGACCCCTACCTCTCAGCGGCGCCAGTTGCTGTCCTCCTGCACCCCACCCGTCGATCGCGCGATGACATGATGTTTGATTTACAAGTAGTGAACATTTTGTGCTACCTTGTAGACTTCAACAAAGGCGTCCCGGAGGATGACAATGACAACGACGGCGTGGCACGCCGCCTCCGCCGCCACCGGAAATAGTGTTTTTGGGGTTTAATATTGTATCTCGAATTCTCGATCATATGAATATAAATTCGCATTATGACTGAATGAAAGATATGGTTTGAATGAACTTGCGTTTTTCTCTCTTAATGTACAGACTTATCAAACGATTTTCTTTTGAAAAACATCAATGGTTTTCAAAGACAAAGCACTCATCGCAAACGTTTTAGTTAGAACACCCGGATGCAAACCGACAGCTTCCCCAGGAAGCCAAGGGAAAATGTGCCGAGCAGGATTTCTGCACCAGGCCCCTACAACGCAAACAGTTGTTTTGCATGACCCGTGTGCAACCACGTACAAACAATTGGGTAAGATTTGCATATCTGCCATTTTGGGTATGTTACCATTTGTCAAAGTGGGAAGATTGACATTTTTTTATCTAGTAACATTGCCATTTGTCAACCTTGTAACACTGTGATTTGTCAAAATATGGAGCTAAAAATCACTAACACTATCTAATTTTTGCAACTAAAATCACTAGCACTGTTCATATGGACACCAATACAAAGTGGCATTGTACTTTTTTGTCATCCAAATAGAAAAATAATATACGTGCCGCCACGCGACCCATGTGACGTGCGAGCATGCGTGAGTTGATGGGACGCACATGCAAATGTACCATTCATTACATACAACAAGTCATCAACACACAACAACAACAACAAGGATACATGTTGGATTATAGATTATTTCCAACAAAACATTCTAGTACAGTGAATTTTTTATCACATAAAAAATAACAAAGCGATGAAATGAACTTCAGCTCAACCAATCCTCGGCGTTGGAAACGCTTGCTTTGAACCATAACTAATTCTCTGGGAAGGGACAGCTGTTGTCAATCTCGAGACCACTGTAGGACTGAGCATTTAGGCTGAAGTGGCCTATATCAGGACACATATTGTCATAGCCAGGGTAGGGAAACATAGCAATGTCCAAGGTATAGATACAATTGATTCTCATAAATGGTAGTAATGTTGTGTCAACAGCAGTTGAATCTCCTTTCACCATCATTGGATAGTTTTGTCCAAGGAAGAGCAAGTTTTCTCCAAGACTATCAATATTGTACCTGGGAGAAGGAGGTGCTGGCGCTAGTACACTAGTATCCATCCGGAATACCCTACAACGGATGTTGGAATAGTTCTGGATAGTGCGACCATGGGAGACAACACATGCTTCATTAGTAACATCAGCAGTGCCCTGTATACATATAAGAAGAGGTGATCCATCGGAATAAGTTGCCAAGCGCCACTGAGTATATGGGTCCTACTCGTCCTCATGCTTGTGATCATCACCATCGTCATCTCCCCCTTGGTTATAAAATTTTTCAAGTATAGGTGGTGGAATGTTCACAGTACCTTGGAAACAAGAAAGTTAGGTAGTACGGTGATACTAACTAGCACTACAAAAAAATACACTTACGTGATGATACGTGTTTGTCACAGTAGGTCACGTTTTATTTCATGCATGTACATTCATGACAACTTTATGACCGAATGAAGATAGTCATACCAGTGCTGTCGTAGAAGTGTTCCATGACATTACCAAAATTATCATCATGGAAGTGTCCACTTCCCTGACGATAAATCGCGCGTCACAGAAGTGCTTTCCTAAAGGGTGAACAACACGTGGCATCCACCATAATGGGACACCATTAAGCTATCGGGTCCAGTTTTGGATCCGATAACCCGTTAACAGCCTGGACCAATGGGGATTTTCCACATGTAAAATTCTGATTGGCTGACGGAAACACGTGTCAGCTCCGCGCTGGCACAGGTGCCACTCATCCAATGCGCGAGATGCGCCTATGATATGTTGACATGTGGACCGGCCCAAAAGTGGCCCATAAAGTTTAAATGGGCTGGCCCAACTAAAGGCCCGCAAGATTTTGCAGACCATAATGGGCCGGCCCAACTAAAGGCCCACAAGATTTTGCGGACCATAATGGACCGGCCCAGCTAAAGGCCCACGAGATTTTGCGGTCCATAATGGGCCGGCCCAGGTAAAGACCCACAAGATTTTTGCGGGCCATAATGGGCTGGCCCAGGTGAAGCCCCGCAAATTTTTTATGGACCATAATGGGCCGGCCCGGCTAAAGGCCTACGAGATTTCACCGACATTAATGGGTCGGCCTAGCTGTAGTCCCACAAGATTTTGAGGACCCTAGTAGGCCGGCCCATTAACTGGCTGCCATGTTTTGGGCCAAATGCAGGCCCATATTTGATCTGGTCCATTAATGGCCTGCCACATTCCGGGCCTAATAATAGCTCATATGAGATCCGGCCCGTTAAAAGCCTACCACGTTCTGGGCCAAATTACGGCCCACATCAGGTCCGGCAATTTAAGAGGCTTTGGGCTAAATTATGGCCAATATCGGATTCAGCCCGTCAACTGGACGCTATGCTTTTGGGCCCACTTGCTAAAGGCCCATTTAGTAATTCGGCCTGATATTAGTTCGGCTTGTGAAGGGCCTGTTTAACATTTCGGCCCTATATTAATTTTGGCCTGTTAAAAGCACGTCATATAGTTGGGCCTAACTACGGCCCACTTTGCATCCGGCCTTCTAGCAGCCGATAATTTGATTGGGCCAAACAAGCACCGAGACAATTTTGGCTGTTATAAGCCCGTGATTTGATTGGCACATTCATAGGCCGGGGTCTATTTCGGCCTGCTGCCGGCCCGTGAGTTGTTCGGCACGTTTCAGGCCCAACCTACTTTTCAGCCTCCTAAATGCCCATTGAGTTTTCTTGGGAAAATAGGACCGGCGGTTTACTCGGCCTATTAAATGCCAGAATCTACTAGTGGGCTAGTTTACATTTAGGCCTGTTAACTGACCAAGATGACGGGGCCCATAATGCAGATCATACATGGTGATTTGCATGACGGCTCGATTATGTACAGTAATTTTACGGTTGGCCGGTTTACTACGAAGACAGGATATATATACAGTAAAATAACTGCAGCATCGTGAATAAGAAAAAACCCTAGACTATACAATAAAGAAATTACGGCATATTACATCCACTAGGCATCAAAGTTTGCCACTATGATAATAAAGCACAAGCAGACAGCAGATTACATACACTGGGCATCAAAGATCGCCACCAGTGCAACTAAACACGCCGGCAAAATAATATACAAAAACGATAGCACTTCAATAGAGTTCAAGAAAGGTTAGCCCTGCTCGGGAGCTACAGCGCAGGCAGCTGAGCAAGCTGGTGAGAATGCACTTGTTTGACACTTATGTCCTCCTCACTCTGAAAGATAAACAAGCAGACTGTCGGTGTACTAAGATAGGGGTACCTTAGTACCCCAACTTGTGCACGGGCAGTAGCAGCTTCCCGCGGCAGGGTCTACCACGTGCTTGCCGGAAACCTCTCTGGTCCTTATTAAGCCATTCAAAAACAAAGTATACAAGTCAGAAGATCAAGACCCCGGCAAGTGGAACTTGCTGGGAAGGCCGTCCCAGGCCCAAGACTATCACATTAGCACAAGACCCTGGCAAGAGGAGCTTGCCAGGAAGACTAGAAGACTGCATCTTAAAAGACACGCCTCGGCGCACCCTGCGCCCCGACAAGACCCGGGGAGCGGCAAGCTTCCCGGCCCGACAAGATCAGGACCCCGGCAAGGTGCTTGCCGGGGGAACTCACACTGTGTGCCTGCGCTCCAGCTCATCGACCCACGCGTCGCCCTGGGGCCCTTCCGGGGACGCGTGGCGGATGGCTGTGCAGCCTAGAGGACACGGTGGCACTCCACGGTGACGAGGCTATCGCCGTGGCGAACGGAGACGCAAGGGCGGGCGCTTTTGGGGTCGACGGCGACGGGCATTTAATGCTCTTGTCCCCCACTGTCAAAGTAGGTGATGACCACTGTTCATCCACTGTTCATCCACTGTTCCCGCACTGTTACAACTACCACCAAAGTTACATTTTTACCCCTTTCTCCTACGTTGACACCTGTCGGTGACCCCTTGAGCTATAAAAGGAGGCCCATGCACAACGTAGAAGGGGTTCGGAACCTAGATCGCTCACTCGCTCGGTGTAGCTAGTTCTTCAAGCTCCCGAGCTCACAAACTCAATACAAACCAAGGCAGGAGTAGGGTTTTACGCGTCCATCGCGGCCCGAACCTGGGTAAACTGCCCGCGTGCTCTCCTCGATCCGCTCTTTGTGCTCCCTCCGCTCCCTCACCGAAACGACAAGGGGCTCCGGTCCCATAGGTGTTCGTGGTGGATAGTTTCCCCCGACATCTTTGGCACGCCAGGTAGGGGGCGTCGAGGTTGTGCGAACCTGATCCGGCGTTCACGCGGGCGCATTCTTCATCAACCTCTCCAACTTCGTCAGCTTCATCAGCAACAGCAGCATGGCCCCGAAGAAGAAGGCTTCGGAGGTCGTAGGCCCGTCTGCGTCTGTTCCGCCGCCACCAGAACCAACGGTGGGCAGAGGAGACGCCGTCGGAAGGGTGGTCGCCGGCGAGGAAACTCATGGCGCCACCAAGTCCAAGGACAAGACGGACGACCGAGCCTCGGTCTCCGTAGATGCGCCACGTCCATCTCAGCAGACGACGACCCAGCAGCGCCGCGGTACAGGAGGTACCATCCGCTTGCTGGGGCAAGGCCAAACCGGAGGTTCGCGGGACGCTCCGGGCCACCGTCCTGGCACGAGCAAGGTGCGGTCGCCGGGGCGGGAAGCTGCTCCTTCTAACCCCGTTAGGAGTCCGAGCATATCCCGCTCCTCGCGCCGCTCGCCCCCGCTCCCCTCCTCTCCAGCAGAAGCGCTCGCAAGAGCGCAACTGCTCCTCGATTTCCCTCCAGCGGCAGACAAAGCCGAAGACTGGAGGGCAACCATCCAGAGCCTGATCGCCTTCGCCAATAACGACACGCCGCAGCAGCCGGCGACATCACGGCCGCGGCAAGTCGAGAAGACGAAGGCCGATGGCGACAACACCGCCGGGGGTGCAACCACCGTGCACTCCCCGCCGCGGAAGCAGAAGACGCCGCCCCGCCGGATTAACGTCGACGACGACTCCACGGCGTCGTCGGATCCGCGGGCTCGTCGGGACCAGCGCCAGGTCCTTGACGATCGGCGACAAGAAGACGCTCGGACGACGATCGAGCGCCGCCGAGAAGCCCGGCGACAATCAGATCAGCGAGCTGGGACCGCTGTCGATACGCACGCACCCGGTGAACCAGGCGACTTGCCGTACGCGGCAGGTTGCCCTGCGTTTACCCGTGAGCTGCGGCGCGTCCAGTGGCCCAGCATGAAGAACTTTAAGCCCGACGTACCGAAGAAGTACGACGGCAAGACGCACCCCTCGGAATTCCTCAGCATTTACACCATCGCTGTGCAGGCTGCCGGGGGGCGCGACGAGAAGATACTGGCGAACTACTTCCCGCTGGTGCTTAAGCCAAATGTCCGTTCTTGGCTTATGCACTTGCCGGAAGGCTCCATTTCTTCTTGGGCAGATCTTTGCCACCAGTTTGTTGGCGCCTTCACGGGCGGCCACAAACCCCACGGCCAGGAGAGCGATCTCCACATCTTGGCCCAGAAGGAAGGAGAACCTCTGCGCAAGTACATCCAGCGCTTCAGTCGCGTGCAGCACAATATCCCTGACGTCCACCCTGCCGCGGTTATCAGCGCGTTCCACCAGAACGTGCGTAACCGCCGCATGCGTGAGGAGATGGCCATGACCAAGATACGGGATGTCAGCGAGCTCTATGCTCTGGCTGACAAGTGCGCGCGCGCCGAAGAGGGGAGGAGACTCCCCGGAGAGGATGCTGGCGCAGGAGGAAGCGACAGCGAGGATGCCGCCCCGGCAAAGAAGAGCCGGCGGCGGAACAATAGGAAGAAGAAGAGCAAGGAAGTGCTTGCCTCGAGAAGTCCGGCAAGGAGGCTCCCGCCAAGCAAACACAGGCTGGCGGCCCCGGCAAGGAGCCTGCCCCTATAGCGGCAGCCGACAAGCAGGACGGCTCCGACAAGCAATACTGCAAGATCCACCGCACCAAGGGCCACGACCTCTCCAACTGCAAACGCGTCGAGTACCTCGTCGAGCAACAGAAAGCTGAGTACGAGCGGCGCGACAAGTAGAAGGCCCAAGGTGGCGGAGGAGAGCCCAGCAAGAAGCGGCCATTTAATGGCCGGGGAGGACGCCGCGGCAAGGCCAAGCAGCGGCAAGGTGACCGACCTCCCCGGGGCCGCGACAAGGATGAAGAGGACGACGACGATGACATGGAGGAAGATGATAACAGCGAGCAGGAGTTCCAGAAGGCCACGGAAGTCCTGTGCGTCGACGGCGGCGCCTCTCTGCATACTTCCCACCGCCAACTCAAGCAGTGGGTGCGGGAAGTAAATGCAGCAGAGCCGCCCGCGGAGTCGCGCAGGCTCCTCAAATGGTCCAGCACGCCCATCATTTTTGATCTTGAGGATCACCCTGACCGCACCACTGCGGTCGGGTGCTTGCCGATGCTGGTCTCACCCACCATCCGCAACCTCAAGGTCACCAAAATGTTGGTTGACGGCGGGGCCGGGCTGAACTTGATCTCCTCAGCTGTGATCAAGAAACTCCAGATCCCAGATGGCGAGCTCGAAGATACCGGTTCTTTCCAAGGAATAAACCCGGGGAGGAGCAAGCCCAAGGGGAAGATTACTCTGCCAGTGACCTTTGGCGGGGAGCTGAACTTCAGGACGGAGAGGATAACCTTCGATGTTGCCGATATTCCATTACCATACAATGGGATACTTGGACGTCCTGCCCTCGCCAAGTTCATGGCAGCTTCCCACTACGCCTACAATGTACTCAAGATGCCGGGGCCGATAAGCGTCATCTCTGTCCATGGCGACAAGAAGGACGCGCTTATCTGCGCCGACAAGATCTACCGGGATGCAGCAGCCGCAGCGGAGAGCAACACACTTGCCACTGAAGCTCCCGGGGGTAAGAAGACCAAGACCAAGTCCGGCAAGTGCTCTGGGGCCCACTCCGGCAAACGCACCTCTTCGGAGTGCTGCGCTGCCGTCGAGGACGTTCCATCGAGCTCCACCGGCAAGAGCAAGAAAGGAATGGCCGCTCCACCGGCAACCAAGAAGGTGTCCGCCAAGGAGGATGGCACTGATGGTACCTTCACCATCAGTGCTACACTTGATAGCAAATAGGAAAGCGCGCTCATTGCCTTCCTGCGGGCGAATGTCGATGTGTTTGCGTGGCAACCATCTGACATCCCCGGTGTTCCCAGGAAGGTAATTGAGCACAAGCTTGCCGTTTGTCCTCATGCGCGGCCCGTCAAGCAGAAGGTCAGGAAGCAAGCCGTGGAGCGCCAAGAATTCATTGCCGAAGAAATCAAGAAGTTAGAAGCAGCGGGCCTGGTTAGAGGCGTGATCCATCCGACGTGGTTAGCAAACCCAGTTGTCGTGCGTAAGGCTAACGGGAAGTGGAGACTGTGTATAGACTTCACCGATGTGAATAAAGCATGTCCCAAGGATCCATTTCCCTTGCCGCGCATTGACCAGATTGTTGACTCCACTGCTGGATGTGAGCTGCTCTCCTTTCTTGATGCGTATTCAGGCTACCACCAAATCTTTATGGCCAAGGAAGATGAAGAGAAGACTGCATTCATTACTCCATGTGGCACATATTGCTTCATTCGCATGCCTTTCGGATTGAAGAATACAGGCTCAACATTTGCAAGGGTGGTGCACACTGCTTTTGAGCCACAGATCCACAGAAATGTAGAAGCTTACATGGATGACATAGTGGTGAAGAGCAAGAGCAAGGATACCCTGATCTAAGATTTGGAAGAAACTTTTGCAAATCTGTGCAAGATTCAACTCAAGTTGAACCCCGAGAAGTGCGTCTTTGGAGTCCCCTCCGGCAAGCTTCTCGGGTTCTTTGTGTCTCAGAGGGGGATTGAAGCTAATCCCGACAAGATTAAAGCCATCGAGCAGATCGAAGCCCCGAAGCGCGTCAAGGACGTAAGGAGACTTGCAGGTTGTGTGGCTGCCCTCAGTAGGTTCATTTCAAAGTCTGTAGAACGCGCCCTGACTTTCTTCAGAATTTTGAAGAAGGCAGGTCCTATGAAATGGACTCCGGAAGCGGAGGCAGCGCTGCAAGACTTGAAAGGATACCTATCCTCCACTCCAATACTTGTCGCACCTAGGCCACAAGAGAAGTTGCTGCTATACCTAGCAGCAACCAATCAAGTGGTTAGTGCTGCGTTAGTAGCGGAGAGGGAGGCCGATGAGGAGTCTACACCACCGGCAAGCGAATCCAGCGACAAGCAAGGGGCTGCTCCGACAAGCTCTGGCCCCGACAAGGACAACTCTGCGCAGGAGCAAGGAGAGGTGCGGAAGAAGATGGTGCAGCGCCCGGTGTATTTTGTGAGTTCCCTCTTGCAGGGGGCTAGATCAAGATATTCCGGAGTGCAGAAGCTGCTTTTCGGTCTCCTCATGGCCTCGAGAAAGCTGCGCCATTACTTCCAAGCACACGAGATAACAGTGGTCACTCGCTTTCCGTTGAAGAGGATATTGCAGAATCCAGAAGCAACAGGCAGGATTGTCGAGTGGGCACTGGAACTGTCGAGCTTTGGTCTCAAGTTTGAAAGCACTTCAACTATACAGAGCAGAGCTTTGGCAGAATTTTTAGCTGAATGGACCCCAACGCCAGATGAAGAAGTTCCAGAGACAAGCGTCCCCGCACAAGAAGCGACAAGAGAATGGGTAATGTACTTTGATGGTGCCTTCTCGCTGCAAGGCGCTGGAGCCGGTGTGGTACTCATAGCACCCACCGGAGAAGACCTCAAGTATGTTATCCAGATGCACTTTCCCAGGGAACAAGCGACAAATAACACTGCAGAGTATGAGGGCCTGCTTGCCGGCCTCAGAATTGCAGCTGAACTTGGGATTAAGAAGCTGATTGTGCGGGGAGATTCTCAGTTGTTGGTCCGACAAGTCAACAAGAGTTATCCGAGCCCTTTGATGGAAGCTTATGTAGATGAAGTGAGAAAGCTTGAAGAGCACTTTGAAGGTTTGCAAATGGAGCACGTCCCGAGAGCTCAGAACGATATAGCAGATGGCCTTTCAAAGTGTGCTGCGATGAAGTTACCTGTGGAACCAGGGACCTTCCTGCTCAAGCTGACTCAGCCATCTGTTACACCATCAATTGGGCAGACCAAGAAGAGGAAGTTGGTCTCCGGCGACTACTAGCCGGCGGATCTTCCAGAAACCGCCGCCAAGGTCCCCAAGATCAACAACCAGAAAGCTGAGGAACAGTTTGCTCCTGCAGACCCAAGGGTCTGTACAGTTGAAGCAATCGTTCCCGACAAGCCTCGCCCCGGCGAGCTTGCCGGGGGACCATCAGCTCCGGCAGAACCAGAGGCCCTTGCCGTAGAAGCTGGAGTTCCCGCAGCGGCCCTCATGCCTTTGGTCCTTGTCGTTGAGCCTCGGGCTCCGGCATGGGCACAGCAGATCGTCCATTTTCTGCAAACTGGAGAACTTCCCGATGACCCAGCAGAGATAGAGAAAATAACCAGGCAGTCAAGTATGTACCAGTTCGTGGACAACGAGTTGTACAGAAGAAGACTCAATGGTGTCAGGTTGAAGTGCATTTCCAGAGAAGATGGACAGAAGCTGTTGGCAGAAATACATGGAGGTATATGTGGTCACCACATTGGCGCAAGGGCACTTGCCGGGAAGGCGTTCCGGCAAGGGTTCTTCTGGCCAGAAGCCCTCCAAGATGCAACTGCACAAGTAACCAAGTGTGAAGCGTGCCAGTTCCATGCCAAACAAATTCATCAGCCAGCTCAAGCTCTCCAGACGATACCTTTGTCCTGGCCCTTCTCGGTCTGGGGGCTCGATATCCTCGGCCCTTTCCCCCGTGCTGTCGGGGGCTTTGAGTACTTGTACGTTGCAATCGACAAGTTCACAAATTGGCCGGAAGTAGAACCGGTGAGAAAGGTGACAGCATAGTCAGCGGTCAGGTTCTTCAGGTCGATTGTTTGCCGTTTCGGAGTCCCTAACAGGATCATCACCGACAACGGTACACAATTTACTAGTCGCACCTTCATGCAATACGTCCAAGACCTTGGCGCCAAGGTCTGCTTCGCTTCTGTTGCTCACCCGAGGAGCAACGGTCAAGCGGAGAGGGCAAATGCTGAAGTGCTGCGCGGACTCAAGACAAGGACCTTTGACAGGCTGCGCAAGTGCGGAAGAAACTGGATAGAGGAGTTGACGGCGGCTCTTTGGTTAATCAGAACGACACCAAGTCGAGCCACCGGACAGACACCCTTTGCTCTTGTCTATGGAGCAGAGGCAGTTCTCCCCACGGAACTCGTATACGGATCTCCTCGGGTGCTCGCTTATGATGAGCTCGAGCAAGAGCAACTGCGACAAGATGATGCATTGCTCCTCGAGGAGGAACGTCTCCAGGCTGTTGTACGAGCTGCTCGATACCAGCAAGCCTTGCGTCGCTATCATAGCCGCAAGGTTAAGGCCAGGAGTCTCGAGGAAGGCGACCTTGTTCTTCGGCGTGTTCAGTCCGCCAAGAATTCCAACAAGTTGACGCCGAGGTGGGAAGGCCCTTATCGGGTGAGACAAGTAACAAGGCCCGGCGCTGTCCGCCTTGAGACCGAAGAAGTCTTACCGGTGAGCAACTCCTGGAACATAGAGCACCTTCGCAAGTTTCACCCATAAGGCGCGGTTGCCGTGATCAGTTCCGGCAACCACCTTTTGTACAAGCCTTGCCGCTGTTGCATGTAACCCTTTGTACAAAGCCGGGCGCAGATCCCGTGCATCAGTAAAGCTTTTGTGTTTTGCACCATTTGCCTTTTCCATGCTTTTCTTCGCTATTTGCATGCATTATTTGGCATCGTGTGCAACACACATACCCGGTAAGAATTAGCGCGCCGAAAGGCCCTATACTTGTTTTCCCTCCTCTTTTTCTTTCCTCTTAAGCAGAAGGAATGTTCCTCGCGCACAAGTTTGTCGGGGGGGAAGGAGATGGAGGATGAACCAAGTGCTGTTCAAGAAAGAGAAGCCTTGTCGGGGAAGCAAGCAATATACGAAAGCTAAGTTACCAGAGTTTGAGCAGTTCAAATTTTTAAATTTTAGTTATCTTCCTTGAACAACCACACTTTCTATGGAAAACCTGTGCGCGGAGGAACCTACCCGTGGCTAGCCGCACCCTTATCTTGTTTTCGAGTACGCTCAACGACTTAAGTGAGCTGCGACAAGTGTCGCGCCCTTGCTTCGTTTTCGAGTTCGCTCAGCAAGCTAAGTGCGTCGCGACTAGCTGCGGCAAGGTTACTTGCCGGTAAGACCTTGGCCAGCAGGCTGCTCAGAGTCCAGCACTCAGCGCTCGCGGCAAAGGCTCCTTGCCGGCAAGTCCTCTAGAAGCGTAGGGCTAAAAGCATACAAAGTAAAGGACCAAAGCAAGGGAGATAACACTGCATCGATTTCTCAAAATAAGATAATATATTACAAGGGATAACTTGTCGCAATCACTAATTAATCCATGTTCATGACACACTTTGCAGCAGCAAAAGAAATAAAAGGGGAAGAGGCCTAATCCACGCGGTCGCCCTCGCGCCTGGAGATCTTGCTCACCTTGGCGATGATATGGGCGACCTGCGCCTTCAGTGCCTCCTGATCCGCGTCGGCCGGCAAGCTGCGGAGGACGTTGGCGAGATTAATACCAGGATTGCGGTAAACAATCTTGGTCAAGACGTGCTCCAGGGTTCCCGCGCAGAGTTGGCGCGACTCCTCGGCCAGCTGCGCGGGGAGCTTCTGCTGCAGACGTGCGAGCGCCGGCGCAATCCCCCTGAAGAAAAGACTGAGCTTGGCGCTATGGGGGAGGTTTGGATCCGGAGAGTATATGAGATGCTCAACCCTCAGCGCCATCAGCTCCTTGTCGATGTTGCCAGCTGAAGCCACCAGATCTTCAGTCCATAGCTTGACGGTCCGGCAGAAGTTGTCGGCTGAGGCGGCGGCGCTCTCCACCAGGCCTCGCTCCTTGCGGAGCTCGTCCTTCAGTTTGGTTTCGCGGTCCCGGACGGCGTCGAGTGAATCTTTAAGTGTAGAGACTTTCAGCTCCAGATCTGCAATTGAGTCCTTGGCGGCCTTGAGCTCGTCGCCCTGCTTGGAGAGGCGTACCTGGAGTTCAGAATTGGTATGGGCGTCCTTCTCGCGCTCTATGTTGAGCGCGGTGACCCTCTCCGCGCTCGCCTTCAGGTACTCCTCCAGCTGCACCACCTTAGCCTCGAGGTCCTTCTTGGCGGTCTCCGCGGTAGCTGCAGCGGCCTTCGCTTCCTTCAGCTCTCCGCCAAGGGCCTGCTCCCGGGCGGCAAGGTCGTCCTCGTGAGAGTCGAGGTCGACCTTCCGCTGGTTGAGCGCTCCTTCTCGCTGGGACAGCGCTTCTCCGGCGAGTCGCTGCTGCTCCTCGGCCTCGGCCTTCTCCAGGAGCCACTCTTGGTACTCTCCAGCAAGCCTCTCGCGCTCCTCCGCCAAGTCGCGGAGGGCCGCCTGGTTGGCGGCGCGGAGCTCCGCAGCGCGTTTCTCCATATCTGCTGCGGCCTTGGCGATGAGGGCTTCCCGAGACTCAAGTTTTGCCTGCCTGGCCCGGTAAAGGGCCAGGAGCCGGTGAAGCAGTTTCTCCTCCTCGGGCTCGTCGCTCCCGCCAGGCGCTTCGACGATCTTCAGCCTCGCGGAGGCGAGGAACTCTCCATCAAAGGTCTCTCCCTCCTCGGGGGCTCGCGACGAGGATCCCCACGGCACTTGTATGAAGACGCCGTTGGGAGCCTCAAGATAGAAGGCGGACTGCTCTTTCTCGGTGGAGGGGTCGGCGGCCGGCGCAGCGCTTGACGCTCCTGCCGCCTCCGGGCCGGCAGTGTGGCCGCCGTCCCCCTCCCCGGCCGCTGCGACTGCGGTCGGGGCAGTCTCCTCCGCGGCAGGCTCGTCGGCTCCGGCCACGTCTTCAGCGACAGGGGCGTTGCCGCCGTCGCCTTGCGCGCCCTCCTCGCCGACGACCTCGGTCTCCATCAGGTCCGGCGCGGGAGGATCTAGAAGAAAAAGAAAAAGAAAAGAAAAAGTTCAAGCAAATATACAAAAAAGACGAGTCCAAGAAGACGAGGTTGCAAGACTTACCTTCGCGGACTTCGTCGACGACCGGCTCCCTCGCCGGGGAGCTCTCCCTCGGCAGGGTGGCCGTCCTCGCCGGGCTGCTCGCCCTTGGCGGGGTACTCGCCCTTGGCGGAGTACCCGCCCTTGGCGGAGCGCTCTCCCTCACCGGGGAGTTCGCCCTTGGCGGGGATGGCGGGGCCTGCGGCTCCTCGGGAGTAGTCTTCGGGCGCTCCTGCGGCTGCGGCTCCGTTTCTGCACAAGACAATTAAGACAAAACAGAGCAACAAGATGTTAATACAAGGCAAAAACCTCAGGCGCGCCCGACAAGCGGAAAGTTCAAGACCAGACTTACGCTGGGGGCTGCGCTGGGGGCTGCTCCTCGGAGCAGCACATGGGTCCGGCAAACTCGTCGCTGGCGCGTCCCCTGTCGCCGCGACGGGCGAGTCGTCCTCGACCTCGACTACGGGAACCTTGGCCTTCTTTGCCGCTCGCTGGGCCAGGGTCCTGAAATCAAAGCAGGGAGCAAGATCAGGATCATCAAAAGAAAGAATCAAGACAGAATTGAAGAAGCTACAGAATACAAGTCCTTACTCCTGTTCCTCGTCGTCGTCATCGCTCAGGGCGGAGAAGTCGAACTCCACCTGAGGCGCTTCCGCGCGAGGAGCGGGAGGAGAAGGCTCCCTCGGGCGCTTGGCGGTCCCCGGGGCTGGGGGCTGCGAAGCCCCAGCCTCTGTTGGCGCCGAGGCCCGGGGAGCAGGCGGAGCAGCCGCTCCGCTTTGGGAGGCTCCTCCTCCGCTTGGCACTGGTGCGCGGGGCGCCTCCGTCGCGGTCTGGCTCGCTCTGGTGGCGCGCGTCGCCTGGCGAGCGGGCTGCTGTCGAGGCGCCTGCGTCCTCGTCGCCGTAGCCGCCTTGCGGAGGCGCTTCGGCGGTGTTCGCTTGGGACTTGCCCGGGGCGGGGAGCTCTCCGAGGACGAGGAGATATCATCGTCGAGCCCCAGAGATCCACTGGTATCCTCGTCGGCTCCGGCGTCCTCCTCCTCCTCCTCCTCGGTGGGCTCACTAGGCCCAGCACCCTGCCCCGCGGCCTTGCTCCTTCCGGCAGCTCCGCTCCCTCCGGCACCTCTGCTTCCTCCGGCGACCTCGCCTCTTGCCGCGGCCTCGCTCACCACTCCGGGGATCCCGGCATGCCTCAGAGAAGGGACCCCGGCGAGCTCGTCGGGCGGAAGATTGAGAAGTCTCCGGATCTCTGCCTCCTCGGCCTGGCACGACGCGTCCTCGGCCTCTGCCTCGTCGACGGTGAACCCAAATTCTCCTACCGCTGCGGCTGCGGCGGCCTCTTCTACCCGGGTAGCGATATAAGCTATCTCCCGATCCGTGGTGGCCCGGGTAAGACCCTTGATCTCATCGGTGTTCTTCGGCACCTCGACCAAGTTATCGAAGAAGCTCATGATGGCGTCCGGCGTGGGTACTATCCATGTTGGGTCAACGCCATGTGAGTCACATGCGGGCATCATCGCCCGCAAGGCGTCCCGGGCGGTGCTGTTGCATAGAGGTACTACTCCCCGGGGAGATCTAAACCACTCTGGGTGAGCTGGGTCGTGCTTGAAAAGCTCCCGAAGCATCCCCTTCAGCTCCAGCGCCGTGAAGTTGTAATTCAGCCCCGGGTGCAACCTCATTACGTCCGCCGCATTGCCGAACTCCCATGCTGGCCTTTTCCTTTCCTGTAAAGGAGCAATGCGGCGGTGGAGAAAGTCTGCTCCTACCTCTCCGATGGTCAACTTGGCTACCCGGAGACGAAGAATCCTGACAAGGGCAACGTTGAGCTTGATGTCATCGGCGGCCAAATCACTCCAGTCCCTGCCGCGCACTATAGCAATTGTGCGCGGCGCAGTGAAAGGTTGCGGCTCGTCCTCCACTATCCAGCACCAATCCGCGCGCCACTCCTCCCACTTGCCGCGGAGCTCCCCTTTCAGATGAGATTCCTTCTTGTTCAAGCGGAAGATCCTAGAGATCCCCCCGGAGAGGGGAGCGCCGGCCTCTACTCTAGGCATAAAGAAGTGCCTAAAGAGTGCTACGTTTGGATAGATCCCTATGTAGTTTTCGCACAGATGTGCGAAAACCGCCATCGTGAGGATGGCTTTGGGGGTGAAGTCTAAAAGATGGAGGTTGTAGGTGTTCATGATGTCACAGAAAAATCCAGAGAATGGAGGACACAGGCCGCAGTGGAAGAAGGCAGCAAAGAAGAAATACCCGCTGGGGTACAGATCTCTGGCGGCGGCCGGGTAGACTCGGGTGCAGGGATGCGCCTTGGTCTTCTTGGCCCAGAACAAATAGTACTTGTTCCAGAGCTCCCGCGCGCCGAGCCTTGGCGCGAAGACGACATTCCTCTTCTGCAGGAGAGCAAGCTTCGCCGCCTGCTCGGATTTCTCTTTCTTGGCCTTCTCCGCCTTCGCCTTCTCGGTCTTCGGGGCCATGGCAGAGGCGGCGACGGAAGGAGACGAGGAGTCCGGCGGCACCGCAGATGCGAGAGACGGCGGAGGAGGTGTGGAGGCGGAGCGCAGAGGGGGCTTTCTGGAGGTGGAAGAAGCAATGAAGACGAAGTAAGGTAACGGCCCCTGCTTCCTCTGCTTTTAAGGGGGAAGTGGGGGACGCTCCGCATTTCCCATTAAAGAACGTGGCCACGTTCCCTCCCACGACGCCGCAATCGACGCGTGCCGTTAGGGAGGGACGCGGCGGATGCGGAGGGGGAATTACGGCTCACCGTGGGCCGCGCGTGCCCGTGCACTGTTTTGGGCCTGGCCCAACAGCGCTCGGCACCGTGTGTGGCCCAGGCCCGGGGGCTCCTGTCGGTGTACTAAGATAGGGGTACCTTAGTACCCCAACTTGTGCACGGGCAGTAGCAGCTTCCCGCGGCAGGGTCTACCACGTGCTTGCCGGAAACCTCTCTGGTCCTTATTAAGCCATTCAAAAACAAAGTATACAAGTCAGAAGATCAAGACCCCGGCAAGTGGAACTTGCTGGGAAGGCCGTCCCAGGCCCAAGACTATCACATTAGCACAAGACCCTGGCAAGAGGAGCTTGCCAAGAAGACTAGAAGACTGCATCTTAAAAGACACGCCTCGGCGCACCCTGCGCCCCGGCAAGACCCGGGGAGCGGCAAGCTTCCCGGCCCGACAAGATCAGGACCCCGGCAAGGTGCTTGCCGGGGGAACTCACACTGTGTGCCTGCGCTCTAGCTCATCGACCCACGCGTCGCCCTGGGGCCCTTTCGGGGACGCGTGGCGGATGGCTGTGCAGCCTAGAGGACACGGTGGCACTCCACGGTGACGAGGCTATCGTCGTGGCGAACGGAGACGCAAGGGCGGGCGCTTTTGGGGTCGACGGCAATGGGCATTTAATGCTCTTGTCCCCCACTGTCAAAGTAGGTGATGACCACTGTTCATCCACTGTTCATACACTGTTCCCGCACTGTTACAACTACCACCAAAGTTACATTTTTACCCCTTTCTCCTACGTTGACACCTGTCGGTGACCCCTTGAGCTATAAAAGGAGGCCCATGCACAACGTAGAAGGGGTTCGGAACCTAGATCGCTCACTCGCTCGGTGTAGCTAGTTCTTCAAGCTCCCGAGCTCACAAACTCAATACAAACCAAGGCAGGAGTAGGGTTTTACGCGTCCATCGCGGCCCGAACCTGGGTAAACTGCCCGCGTGCTCTCCTCGATCCGCTCTTTGTGCTCCCTCCGCTCCCTCACCGCAACGACAAGGGGCTCCGGTCCCATAGGTGTTCGTGGTGGACAGTTTCCCCCGACACAGACAGATGACAGGTTTTGCACATATAAGTATCAGTGCTGACAATTCATCACATTTCTTACTAACAAATAAAGTGACACAGTTTAAAATAGCATTAACACAATATGGTATTGTTTAGGTCAAGACATGGCAGGAAATGACATTGTGTAGTAGTTGGCAGCTTCACGACACCACTGGATTACACATCAAGAACTCATAAGTATCAATGGTTAGTGTGATGTCAATTTATCACATTTCAGATTGGCAAAATAAGATCACTTGCTCTGTATAGTTTAATTTACATGGTATGAAGATGGAACATGGTTGTATAACTGCAAACTTAAATTGAGAAGGACAAACTTTTGTTTATGAATTGGAGTACATAATAAACTTTAAACATGCAATTTGATGCAAACACCAAAAATAAACAACTGTTGTAGTCATGCCTAACCAAATATACACAACAAAGTTTAAAGGCTTGAGAAGGACAAACTTACATTATTGGTGAAGGCAGGCTTTATAAAGCCCTTGTCCATTCTAATGGGGGGAGGCAATTCAAGAAGTTTACCACAAAATCTTATTCATAAGCATTGCCTTATTCTACATTTTGTTAAGAGTAAATATAGATGTGACAATACAAGAAAAAATGGAGAATCTTTAAGATAAGATGAAGAGTGATGCTACATAACCAAGTAGCTATAAATGTAAGTACAACAATAAAGGTAAAAGGTACAACCAAGAGCAATGCAGAGCTAAACTTCTTCAGTACCATTGGTGTTATCCAACCTTATGGTAAGAGTAAATATAGATCTTATGTGTAGAAAATGGAGGGCAAAGGAAAATAAGTTGCAGAGTGATGGTACATGAACAACTACCTGTTAATATAAGTACACTGATAAAGGACAGCAGGTACTTACAAGAACAATGCAGAGCTAAAAATTTCATTGGCATTGGATATATTCTGCACTAATGTAACCATTCATACAGATCAGATAATTTGGAGCGGACAATTGATAAGCAAGCTATCATGCATACTGCTGTCACATAATGAACCAGGTATGTATGCAAGTACAGTGATAGAGGACAATAGGTACTAACAAGAGCAAAGCAGCGGGCATCATATTTGCGATATCATGTCGTTCTTTTCAAATCGGAATTCTTTTTCGAGCAGATTTCCAGCAAAAAAGATCCGTAAGGCACATGCGGAAAAGTGGAAGTTCAAATTGTCATGCGAGATCATAGACAGTACCTCATCCTCGGAATGAGACCGGTGCATAACAAGGTTTTTCCATTTAATGTCTTCTAAATTTAGCACATTAGACTTCACCAGAAATTCGTTTATAGACTTGCCATCAAAGTGTGATTTCCTCAAGTAACACCAATACTGCTGCAATGATTCCTTGAAAAGTGCAACCAAGCTTTGCTCATCATGACAATCCAGATTGACCCTCGCCTACTTACAACAATGTAATGTAAATCATTGATGTGTTCAATCAGCAGAAAACAGGAAAATAATCACCATGAATAATAGCACTTACACGTAAGTGGGACAGGAAGATGTGAAAATGGTGTTTGTCTTCACTATAATCTTCCAATGATGGGAATATATGCATGTAGTCCCTAACAACATTGCAAGCATTGTCTTTTAAAATGGGAATAACTGGAATGGTTTCCAATCTACAGGAATTGGCCGTCTTTGCAGTTGGGATAGGTCTTCGGCCAGTGGACTTGCTGTACTTTTTGCTGGAGTGGGATTTTTCTATGGTACAGATGGTGCTATGGCAACTGAAATCGGCATACCTTTTGCTGGAGTGCAGGTCATGTGTGGTGGGGCTAGTGGTGTGGCTAGTGAAGTATTAGGTACAGTCTGCTAGAGTCGGTCCTATATTTTGTGTCACTGGTTGTACAGCCAACATAAGTGGGGTGATGTCTGATTTCTCTGGCACAACCACATTTTTCATGGATTTTGCTGGTGCTCCTTCAGGTTCGGCAAACATCCTCTTCCTTTTTTATGTCTGATGCACAAGAACAACATTTGAGTGGAAAAACATAGTATGATGATAGATGGAATATGTATTGATAATGGATGGGCATGGCATCTCGACATATATGATGAGTAAACTAAGCAGATGGCGGTGCAACAAAGTAGAAGAAATGCAAGACAACAAATGCATGATACGCGTAATCAATAAAACCTTGCCAAATTAGAGCACGCACCTTGATGGGTGAACATGACATGCCATCTGCCTTTGACTCCTCGAGGTTAGAATAGTCATTAGGATCATATTCTGAACAAGAATCTACAGGTGGGGAGCGTATGAGTTTCATTGCATCCAGAATGGCACTCAATGCCTTGGTGCCAATTTTGTAAGTCATTGCAGTGTTCGACAATACTCTTCTGATGCGCGGATTCTGATATTTACTATAATTATGTATAATATCTGAGAACCATGAAAACATAAATAGTTGTGAGATTATCTTTGTAATGCAGAGGATATTCTAATATAGGGGCGCCCATGTAAACACTTGTGTGTTATCACTGGATTCTGATGAGAGAGCTCATGTGTGCTGTAATATGGTGCATGCATTTATATAATCTGGCACAAGTACACAAAAAAATAGGCTCCAGAAGTAAGGATAGTTGGCAGATGATAGGTTCAAAATATACTATATAGAGAGTTTATTGTCAAACCATGATAACAAGAGCACACACCAACTAGGAAGATCATAGTGTACATAAAAGGGGTACACCATAACCACGATATATAAATTAGGAAAGTGGAGCTGGCTTGAAAATACGGTGTTGTATTGCCTCTAGTAATTGAAAGCCTATCAATCAAGTACATGCCAGCTCTATCAGCTGTTGACTGCAGATGTCCCTGCTCCCCTTCCTGACAAGGAACATACTGTACGTAATAAATACAGAATAACAAAAGAGGAACATGTTAAAGAACAGAAGAGGAACCATATTCTTGAGGTTCCGCCGAATTGCATACAATGTTGGTTGCACACTCATGATGAATCACATCGCCCAAAGAAATGCAATTCCATGTTGTCTCTCTATATGTGGCAATTTTGAACAATACTCATTAGGATCATATTCTGAACAAGAGTCAACAAGTGGGGAGCGTATGAGTTTCATTGCATCCAGAATGGCGCTCAATGCCTTGGTGCAAATTTTGTAAGTCATTGCGGTGTTTAGCTTCAAGAGTGGACTGCTGCTAGTGCGACACAAAGTAGCTACACAGATCATAGTGTAGATATAACGGGAAAACTGTAAGCATTAGAGTGAAATTAGCAAAGTGGAACTTGCTGGAATATATGTGCTAGTATTTCCGGTACGGCTAGAAAGCCTTCCGATACTAGCTCTCTTGAACTGAAGGTGTGGTATTGTTAATATCAGTGTAACTCTCAAAGGCGACACAGCTCCCCACATTTCCTTGCTATTCTTATATGATTCAAGTGGGCAGGCCACTACAAATAGTATTCCCATGTTTACAAAATCCTACGAATCAAAGAGGCCCGAAGAGTTCAAAGTGTCCATACCAACCGACCATATAGACCTCTACACTGCAAATGTCCCTGCTCATCTTCACTACAAGGAACATATTGTACTACTACTATACTCCCTCTGTTCCAAAATATAAGTCTTGGTAGAGATTTCCATTATGGATCACATATAGATGTATCCAGATACATTTTAGAGTGTAGATTCACTCATTTTGCTCCATATGTAGTCCATGGTGGAATCTATACAAAGACTTGTATTTAGGAACGGAGAGAGTACTTATTAAAGAAGAACGGAAGAGGAACATGCTAAAGAAGAGCAAGCAGATTTTGGATAATAAAATGTTCGTTGCGCAGTGCCCACACATGATGAACGAGAGCGCATTAAAAAACAACTCCCTGTTGTCTCTCTATATGTGCTGCAAGTGCTTTTTCGAAAGTAAAGTAGGAACATTAGCTGACCCATTAAATGTTATCTGTTTTAGTAATATCAGAATCATATCAGATTCGTACTTGAGCAACAAGTTTGGAATTCTGAGTGGCACGTTGTTTAGCTTGATGTATTCAGGAGCAGTGCTAAGCAGGTACGATGATGGTACTGAATATAAAGGTTGAATGCAAGTCACGTGACTTTTGTCATTTGGGAGAGTCGACCATTTCAGGCGGTTGGATGAAGATCCTACATCTCCTAACCCTTCTTCTTCCTCGTCTCTGATTCTTCCCATACAGAACACCGCACGGGCCGCCGGCCGGACCACCGGCCCCCACCGCATGTGTTCCTCCGCCACCCCCACCCCCACCCCCGCCCCCACCCACGTCGACTTTTCTATGTTCTGCGAGGCCCCACCACCCCCTACAACCAAAGTCCCCACCCGAGCCCCTTTGTTCGCACCGGCAAACTCCGGCGAGCTCTGAAAAATCGACTGACCCAATTTTGAAATGTAGTCTACTGTGATTTAAATAGTGTGGAATATAAAAGAGGAAAACCATAAGCATTGGGAGTATAGTGTTGAGCGTGCCATGGTGGATCTGAAGGTGCAAACCGGACAAAGGCAACTTCACAACCAATGTTTGCTCTCAACTAGCAAGTAAGTGATGGACAAGAAATCAGAGTAAAGCAGTGGCAATCTATTTTCTTGCTACGATAAATAAGTTGAGCAGATACGAAAGAGTACTGCCTCTGGTGCGGTTCCGTGTATGGATCTGCTGAGAATTTGATGGTGCTGCGGTAGCGAGGGCTGTCGGCGGCATGCAAGCAGATCTAGGAGGGTAGACAGTGGCGGCAGGGCGTGGTGGACGAGACAGTTGTAGGAGCAGCGTCGGCATGGTGGACGACGGCGGGGATGAAGCGAGAGGACGGGATGCAAGGATCCCGGTCCGAAGCCGTGGATGAGAGAGGTCGATCTCTTGTAATGGACGGCGGAATTGGGGTATCAGCTCCGGCATGGTGGAGGAGGATGGCGGTGGATGGGGTGGCGGACGGAGGAGGCTGCGGTGGAGAGGGTGTTTTGGCGCCCATGGAGTACGAATGGGGAAATGGAGGTGGAGAGGAAGGGGGAACCAAGTCTGCAGGGCGCGCTTGTCTCAAATGCGAGGAAATTTACAAACTTAGCCCCCGTTTCTAATTTCCTACAGCATAGCAATATTAGTCGGTTGGGGATAGGACGGTAATCTCGCATACACGGAATATTTGCCGAGGAGAGTTTGTTTTTGGCGCCCACCGTGTATGAATCGGGGAGGGAGTCGATTTCGGCCGAGGACACACTGTGTTTTGGCGCCCACCATGTATGAATCCGGGTGATAGGCGGTTATGTCACGTTTGAGTGAGGTTACAAACCTACCCCTATCGAAACCTATAGAAATCGAGTAGATAGGCTTTGCGTGGCAGGGATAGGCACTAGCAATTTCCATCTCGTAGATTTTGGTTTCAGGCGCGCTTTGTTCAAATTTTGCAGAGTGCACGTTTACCGTGCCAACTCAATTCGAATCTCGTTTGTATTCTATTTTTTTGGGGTGGGATCCATTTCCGATTGGAATAAAATTCTATATACATCATTTTTTATATATACTTTCGAAAGCACAACAAAGAATTCTGCTCCTTTATATGTATAATATGATTTACAAATACAATGATCTCAAAATCATAAGGTTGAAATCAAAATTAAAATAAATTATGTTCTACTAAAATGTATGGATCAGTAATATCTACATATTAAATAACATAGATACGCGTGAATTCATATGAGTATGCATGTTTGATAGATCAATTTTGGTTCGAGTATGGATTACATGTATTATCATCTCGAATTCAATTATTTGAATCCCTTTTATGTTCACTCCTTTCATGCCCATCTCTCTCGCATGCATGCTCCTTCATGTAGCTATCACTCTCTTTTCTCCAGCTCACCTGCATGCTCACTTCACGTTTCTCCTATCCTCGCAAACACGGTCTCTCGACGTCTCCCTTGAGAAGTGTCACACTCTCCCTATCATTATACATTACACGGTTTTCATTATCTCTCACGTCTCTACCGCTCTCTCGTATCACTAGGTACCTAAGCTTTCTTTTTCACCGCCACACACACAGTCTGCACTCATCTTTCACTTTGTTTTTCTCTCTATGGGATTCTATCACACACCCTATATGTCTCTAGTTATGAATCATACCACTAAAATTACTCTCTCTCTCTCTCTCTTCTCCTGTAGACACAACATTTGTTGCTATCTCCTTTTCGTCTCCATCCCAGACTGACATTATTCATTTGTTTACCAATCATACAAACTCCCCCTCTCTCTCACACACACATACACACACACAACTCCAGCTTCCACTCCCCTACCCGACTATCGTCTCTCTCTCTCACACACAAAACTCTCGCTTTCACACCCCCGACTCGTATTTCTCTCAAAAACATTTATCGACTAGCCTTTAGATATGTTTATACACCCGCACACTCGTGCTTCCACTATCGCATACATGTCTCTCTCCTGCTCCTTGTATCTATGTAGATTTTTATCCTTCTCGAGACACGCCCTCTCGATCGTGCACACGCACACTATCGCCTCATTTTAAGCCGATACCTCTCGCACACACACTCTTTGTGTCTTTGTCACACATGCACTCCGTCCTCCTCCTATCTCCCTCTCTCTATCACACACATGGGCTTTTTGCAACAACTAGCAAGATGCCCATGCATTGCACGGGACATCAAGATGCATTTGTATGAGTAGTTTATCTTTTGGGAGAAAAGGATGAACAAGGGAAGGCCTTATTTGCAACTTGGAGAGGGGTGTGGGTATATTTTTGCAAAATTGACATAGTTTCCTTCTTATCCGTCAGATATAGATTGGACGGACTATATTGCAGGATGGCAGGCACATGATCATGCTTTTTATAAGAGTAGGGATAAAAACAGAGTTGGTGATGATGGTGGGCCTGCCATCCTGCAATATAGGCCGTCCGATTTATGTCTGACGGATAGGAACGAAACTATGGCAATTTACCCGCACTCCTCTCCATGTTTGCAGATAAGGCCTTCCCTCGTTCATCCTTTTCTCCCACAAGATCTTGATGTTCCGTGCAACGCACGGGCATCTTGCTAGTAAGAGTAGAAATTAGACATATACCACTTCTCGAATCTTGAAACCAACAACATTCCTCCCTTATCTCATCAAAACCGCCAAAGGAATATATTTTGAGTGAAACATAACAATTTTATAGTGATATACGTATTTCAAAACTAGACTTTTTTCCTATCAAATCGGTGAATATGTATTAATCTACTCAGATCGTGTGGCCATGCATTGGCACATTGCTAGTAGTTATTAGTATAATTTTTTGGACACCAGACAAACGGTGGAGTACATAGACGGAGAGAAGAGGTGGACGCACGCAGTCGGTCTCTCGGTGTCTCGCACACACGAGTGTTACGTAAAGGCAAAGTTAACAAATAAACCCTAAAACCCTAGGTGCACGATTGCTGCATTCGCGGTTACCGGGTACGTGGTGGAGCACACCTTTGTAGGAATAGTCAGCTCGCGTGATAACTTGATCCATAGGAGTTGATGGTCGGGACCACAGGTGAACGACTTGGAGGCGGTGGCTCGCCAGTTGCCACAGATCGAGTAGCCACGTTTAAAATAGCATTTTTAGTGGGGTTAAGAGTTCCGATTTTCAATGGCGCGTTATAAGTACTAAGTAGTTTTTAGAACGATTGGTATGGACCGAAAATGGAATTTATAGTACTATGTACCTCCTTGGCGTATGGTTGTATGGGTTTATGTTGCGAGATGTTGAACCTGGTAGTTCTAGGGAAAATACTATGTTTAGATTTAGATGTTGGTTTTCAGTAATGAAAATCGGAAGGGGGAAATCCTTCTTTGATTAGAAAGAAAACTACTACCTCCGTTCTGGTTTACTAGTCCCCATCCCTTTTTGGGTCAAAGTTTGTCCACGAATTTTACTTGTAAAATGTGAATGGAAAACGAGATTTTGTTATACGCAAACAAAAAAGGATTGGAGGGAGTGATTGCTCTGACACAGACGCGACCTCTCATAGCGCAGGCATTGAACCGGCACGCCGGCCAAGAGGGCCCCACTTGCTGCAGGCCCGGCTGAACACGCCTCCTCGCCGCTTGCAACCAGCTTCAGACTGCCCCGCCTGCCTTCATTGAATCCGTGCGTGTACCGGCAACACGTCCTTCTGCGAGTCGACCGACATTTTAGAACACAAAAAATGACCAAAATATAATTAATTGCGCATGGTCTTGACTTGTTGTGCTCGCATTGGTAGCAGGAACTAGAGGTTTTTCTTTATTCATAACTCTCATCAAATTTTTTTGGCTTTGAAGTGAATCATTGGTGTGGACATTATGTATGAATGTGGAGATATGTGTGAACATGAGTTGATGTGCAAGTTGAACTTGGAATGTCGGGCTTGCGCGTGAACTATACCATGTCCAATGCTTCATCTGTTATTGTTTGGAAAGTAAATGCTCTTATTACATGACCCGAAAAAAAATTGTGCCACATCAGTAGATGCACGGACATCACAACAGGCATGCTGACTGGATAAACATTTGAACCTATCTACTATGAAGGAAATTTTGTATTGACAACAGTTTTAGAAAGCAGGAGACGCCTAGCCTGCTCTGCCTCTGCTAGCTTATTTATCGCTTCTTCCATCTCTTCTTTGGCATGGGTGAAGAGAACATCTGATTATTCTTTTCGCTTCTTCAGGAACTCAGCAACATTCTCAAGGGATGTTGCATGATTTCTTTCAGCCTTTACTAGAGCCACGAGGACACAAACAGCTGACGACTCCACCTGGCTTGTGTGTAATCCAACATCATCTGGGAATTTGCACCTTGTGTCTAATCCAGCATCATTAGGGAACTGGCACCTTGTGTGTAATCCAGGCTCATTCTGGAAACATGATCTCGAGGTTGACCATACTTCCCTCCTCGCAGGAACTGCATCCTGACATGAAGTTACTTCTTTTTTAGATAATTACTTAGAGCAAACCAGATCCATTTAGTAGAAGCCAGATAAATAGAACTGGGAGCAGTCAATTCAAAAGGAAAGAAAATATAAAAACTGACTACAAGGTGAGAACACCTACTTCCTACATCAAGCTAAAAACTAAAGCATTAGGACAATTAAGACTCTTCTTATGACACATCGAAGAACACGAGGCTTAAGAGAAACAGAAACTACAACATATACACATCGAAGAACACGAGGCTAAACGAAAGTAATTGAAAGGGTGTTACTTACCAAAGCTCGTTTTACAGGTTCGATGCAGCTCCTCTTTAACTTGCCATGCTCCTTGAAGATGTCCCCAATATCCCGTGTTTGGTCTTCATTGCTCCTCTACATGTTCGCACTCGTGGTTTCAAAATCTCAACATGGCAAGAAAAATATACTACTAGTAATACTCGCGCATCTTGTGGGCAACATTAAAGCACTCGTCTGCCATGTTAGAGCATCTCCAACAGAATCGCAACGCACGGCGCTTTAAAAAAGCGTTTACAGTGCTGAGATCGAGAAGTAGAGATAGAGAGTAGAGGATAGTTCCCAGCATAGATAGATAGATAAAAAAATAAATTATTCAACTACTCCTCGTCGTCTGACTCCTCCTCGATGATGTCGTCCTCCGACGTCTCACTTTAGGGCTGAAGATACCGATCATCGTCGGATTCCTAGGGCGACGCTGCTCCTAGCCTCATGTTGAATTGAGTGTCTGCTTTTCACCTACGCTTGTCCTCGCGATAGGTGGCTCGCGCCGCCCTCGTCTTATCCCTCTTCGCCCTCCTTTTGATCATAGAACTCGCGCTCGTTGATGATGTCATGCGGGAAGCATTGGCGCCACAGCGCCATGGCTTCCTCGTCCATCTCGGCGATGCTGAGACGGTGCTCCCGCCTCCGGTGGTCGCGACGATCCTCGTCGGTGATAAGCTGCGGCAGAGGCGCGAGCTCCTGTGCCTGCTCCGGCGTCAGCACGTTCGGGAAGTTCAATGTTCTATGAGGCCACCGAAGGCGCCATGCCGCCTCGTCGTACGCGTGGGCGGCCTTGTTGGCAGTGTCTAAATTGCCGAGGCCGAGGCGCATCCCACAGAACCGTATCTCGGCAGAGAAGCCGCTAGAGGGGCGCGCGCGGACGCCGCGGTATCCCCAAGTTTCCCGGCGATGCGGCGGCATGGTGTTGCGGCGGAGGCGAGGTGAGAAAGAGCGGGGACAGAGCGGTGGCGAGGCACAGAGCGGGGAGAGTGTCACAACCCTAGTTCTGGTATGCACTAGGCTACCTTTGGTGTTTGCTTCATGTTTAATTTTCAAATGAATTTGAATTGGGGACATGTGAAAGCCTCAGGAATCCTTTTGAAAAATGACCCAGATAAAAATTGCTCCAAAAGGGTCCAAGAAAATGTTCATGTTTCTCTCTAAAAATATTGGTCAGAGGTAAAATCCAAACCAAATTTTTAGGAGGTCATAAATATTTATTTTGGGCATTTGGAATTAATGCAATAATTATTTCCATTGGATATATATATATATATTTATATATATTAATATATGTCCAAAAATTCTGATTTATTTTTGAGGGGCTTTGGATTAATTCCTTAGGTCCCTGCAAAAAAGGTCAGAAGAAAATAAAATGATTTAGTACTAGAAACTAAATCAAAACAAATTACAGAAATAGAAGAACATAAACAAATTAGAAAAGGACTTACCTGGAGGCCTCGGCCACTTACCTTCGGCCCAGGACTGTGTGGCCCAGCTGGGCCGGCCCATCTGCCAGTGGTCGTCCTCCTGGCGACGAAGGAAGGGAGGGAGCACGCGCCCGCCGCTCTCGCGCATGGCTGCCACACCTCCTGCCTGCTTGCCCCTCCCCCTCGTCGCCCTGGAAGCTCTGGTCGACGCTACGCACCCCCCCGAGACATCTCTCGCACTCTCTCGCGGCCTCTCCCCTCCTCTGTCTCCCTCTCTCGCTCGGACCTGAGCGCCACCGTCGCTGCCGCTCGTCGTTGCCGTGACCACCGGCCACCCCACGCCCAGCCGATGCGCCAGAAGCTCCGCCACGTCGTCTGCTACCTCTCCGTCGAGCCACGAGTCACCGGACGCCATGCAGCCTCACCATCAAGCTCGAGACCGCCGCCTCTGCACCGAGGTCGCCGGTGACCCTACGTCGTCTCCGCCGCCTCCCCGAGCCAGCTGAGCTCCACTTCGACACCGCGGTGAGCTCCACCATGTTTCCCCTGCATCCCGAGCCCGTTTTCATCCGCTAAATGCCCGAGCCATCGGAGCCGAGAGCTCCTCGCCGCCGTTCGTGTTGTCGTCGTGGCCACTATCACCCAGAGCCGCGACCGAGCAGACCACCGTGCTCAGCGTGGTCCCAGGAGCCCAGGGCAAGCTTTCGCTCGTCCTCCCATCCACCGTAGCACTGTTTCCGTCGAGGCCCGAGCTCCGGCAGCCGCCCAAGTCGTCGCCGGCGTCGTTTCCGTCGACCCCGAGTCCAGCCACAACCACCAATCGATGTGGACGAGCGTCCGCATCACGTAGATGCCCTCCGCTGGCCATTTGGTCGCCGGAGGAGGATTTCCGACGCCCTCCGTCACGTTTGCTGCTGCCGGCGGCTTAACGCCGGCAGGTTGGACCCCGCTGACCGTTTTGACCCCTGTTGGTCAATGACAGGTGCCCCCCCCCCCATTTAGTTGACCGAGTTTAGTTTTAATTAATTAGGTTAGTTAATTAGTGGAGCCACTGACACGTGGGCCCAGCCCTGCTGACATTTGTTAGGATTAGTTTTAGTGTTAATTAACTTTGTTAGTTAACTGAGTCACTGACCAGTGGACCCCACTGTCAGGTTTGACTATGGTCAGCCCGGTTGACCTGCTGACGTAATGCTGTTGTCATGCTGACGCAGTAATCCATTTCTGGAAATTAAATAAATATTAAATGATTTATTTATTTCAGAAATTGGTTTAAACTTCAAAAATTCACAGAAATTCAATCGTAGCTCAGATTGAAATAATTATATATGAAAAATTATCAGAAAAATTCAATCTATCCATATGTACCATTTTCATGCATGACAAATGAAGTTATACCTACTGAATATATGAAAACACATAAATGGCATTTATAAATGTTTATTATAGAGTTGCATTTGAACCCTTGGTTCAAATGGACCTCACCCAAATAAATGCTAGTTGCATTAGCTCAAACAACATCACATCTTCATGCCATGTTCATGCATCATATAGTTGCATATGCTTGTGTTTGATTGTCGGCACCGTCCTTCTCGATAGGTCCTGCTCCGAAGACTGTTCCAGAGTATCTGTCATAGGAGCAGTGCCCCCCTGTTGATCTACCAGGCAAGCAAACCCCCTTGTTCATTACGATACAATCCCACTCTCTTGGTCCTGCTCTTTGTTATTGCATTAGGACAAAAATGATTCAACTGCTACTTTATTTTGCGGTAGTTGAACCCATTCCTTTGCATGACCTATCATTGCCACAGTAAATAGTTGAAACCCAGTAGCATGTGTAGGAATTGATTGAAGCCATGTTGTGTTCTTACCATGCCATGCCTGCTATTGCTTAGAGTGTGTCAGGTCTGATTCATTGGGAATTAATTGGAGTGTTATGCTATGTTCTGATGCTCAGAGTTAAGTGTGTGAACACATTTTGGTAAAGATAGCGGTGAGAGGCCATGTAGGAGTACATGGTGGGTTGTCTCACTGGAACCGTCCTTAAGAACTGAGTTCTGTGTATTTTGTCCAATGACTAGCTACTACCACACATTGGGTTCCGGTAACTCGACCCCTCTCGGCTTATTAATCAACTTGATCTCTGTCTAGGAGTCGCAACTAGTTTCTGGTGTTTGTAGGTAGTGTTATTTTTCTACTAAGTGGCACCCGACAGGGTGGGCTTGGGATAGACTAGGCACACGTGGCCTGGTGTACCGAGTGGCACCCGGATGGTGGGCTCGGGAAACCTGTACACATCATTTGGGGTCGTGATGGAAACCTCGACCGGACTCCCTTGCGGATGAAACCCGAATAGAGGATAAACCTGGACTAGAGTCTTGTGTGGTTAGTCAGGTCGTGGCCGACACCCTTGCCAGGCTTCCGCTTGAAGGTTGCTGAGATACACGACATGTACATGGCGGTAAGTGGCGAGAGCGTGTGTGAAGAAGCCGGGTCCACGGTTATGGACTTCTTGAATGCTTACGTGGTACATAGACAACTTGAAGTGGATACTCTAAAATACTCAAGACAAGTGTGAGTGCTATGGATGGCCTTCTCGTAGGGAGACGGGGATGAATCCATAGTGGTGTATTGAGTGGTGATTAGTGGACTCGTGTGCGCCACCTCAAAGAGTTACAAGTAGTCGTAGTACAGGATAGCCACTGAGTCAAAGCTGGCTTGCTGCAACTAAACCCCACTTGCCTTCTTGATACCAATGCATGTATGATAGGATCTGATGTAAGTCTTGTTGAGTACCTTTGTACTCACGTTTTCTTAATTTACGTTTTGCAGATGATACTTTGGTCTCACTAGTAGTTCTGCTTGGACTTCGAAAAGTAGCTTGTTACCTCAGCTACGATCTTTTACGAGTGTTGTAGATAGTTAGGCTCTTCAGCCTTTTTCATTTGTAGTTGTCTGTACTCAGACATATTATGCTTCCGCATGTTGCATGTATGCTCTGAATGTTGGGTCATGAGACCCATGTTTGTAATATCTGGCTCCTCAGAGCCTAATGAATAAATACTTTGTTTCATAGAGTCTTGATGTGATGCCATGTTGTATTTGCACATATCGAGCATATTGTGTGTATGTTATTGAAATGCTTGGTATGTGTGGGATCCGACAACCTAGATGTTTCCTCTTGGTAGCCTCTCTTATGGGGAAATGTCTCCTAGTGCTTCCACTGAGCCGGCATGTGTCCTTCTTCGTTCCTGTGTCTGTCCCTTTGGGGAAATGTCACGCATTGTTCCTTTAAGTCCTTGTAGCTTGCTACGACTTGGGTTCATACATTGATGACCGACACGTTCGTTGCTGGGTCATGTATGCATGTCCCTGTAAGTTAGTGCCACCTTGGGTTTATAACTAGTCATGTCGGCCCGGGTTCTCTATCATATGGATGCTAGCGACACTATCATATACGTGAGCCAAAATGCGTAAATGGTCCCGGGCCAGGTAAGGTGGCACCCGTGGGGATACCATGCGTGAGGCCGCAAAGTGATATGATGTGTTACATGCTAGACCGGTGTGACTTAGGATCGGGGTCACGACAGCGATGGTATCAGAGCCTGACTGCCTGTAGGATTACCAAGCCAAACTGGTCGAAGTTGAGTCTAGAAATTCTTTAGTTATATAAGGGAATTGATTGTGGAAGTTAACATAAGGCTCTTTTTACTCCTTGTACCTTATGCCCTTCTTATCTGAGTCATCTTATCTTTCCTACGGGGTTAAGGAACTAGGATTTCTCTTCCGTCTATCAGGATCACGTGTTACTGTTCCGTAGTCCCATAGGATTTTTGAGGAGAATCATACTCCAGTTTTCGAGTTCTTCCGGTGTAGTTTGTTTAGTACTGTCACAGAACCTTGAGTGATGTTGTTGAGTATGGTACGCCCCATCATTGCAGGATGTCTCATTTTGAGCATTCTACTGCCGTTATGCTGCCGGAATTATCCTAGGAGTTTAAGAGATACTCATTTCTTGTCCTACTTTCTACAGCCTATGGTTGATGTTGATTCTGTCCTTGGTTTGGTTTCTCAGGATGTCGTCAGTTACCCGAGGTTCAGTTGCTCATATAAAGAACCACGGAGATGCTAGGGATGAGGAGGATCCTCCCGACCAGCCTTCCTATGCAGAGGTCATATTAGAGATGGAGAGAAACAAGCGAGAGTCTAACCGCTTGTTGGCACATATTGAGGAGAACACCACACATCAGTGCAAAGAGTTAGTAACCATCCGTGACTTCATTCGTCTGAAACCACCCACCTTCCATCATCCCATTGAGCCACTCGATGCAGATGACTGGCTCCGTAGTGTCACTTACAAGCTGCGTTCTGTGGACATAGCTGAAGGTGACAAGGTCATCTATGCCACTTATCACCTGGAAGGTCCTGCTAGTCTTTGGTGGCAGAACTATGAGGCCATGATTCCAGCTGGCCAGATTCCTACCTCGAGAGATTTCACTGAGGCTTTTCACGAGCATCACATTCCTCAAGCCCTCATCGATCGCAAGAGAGAAGAGTTATGTAGTCTTACCCAGGCTAAGATGGTTGTTGATGCTTACAGTAGAGAATTTGAGAACCTCGCCCGCTATGCTACAGAAGAAGTGTCCACGGACGCCAAGAAGCAGGCTAGGTTCCGGAAGGGTCTCAAGCCCAAGCTGCATCGTGATCTCCACTTGCATCAGTGCAATACATTCCAGGCTCTTGCGAACAAGGCCATTAATGCAGAGACAGCTCAGCTCACTTACGAGGAGTCTCGTAAGCACACCCGTGATTTGGGATCTTGCTCCAGCTCTAGTTCTGAGAAACGCCAGATTTGGGTTCCAAACTCCACTCTTCCACCCAGATATTCACCGAGGCATTATGTGGTGCCTCATCCAGCTCAGTCTTATGCTGCACCTATTCCTATTGGTAGACCGCTTGTCAATGCGGGTCCACGTCCTACCTCAGGTACTTGCTTCACATGCGAAAAGCCAGGACACTATGCACATGACTGCTCTTAGGCCAGCTTTGCTCCACCCCAGCCCGAGAAGTCCGTTCTTCGTGGTAAGCCACGACGCAAGACCATCAGTGCCAATCCAGCTCCCACTAAACGTGGACGAGTGCATCACGTCTCGGCTAAAGATGCTCATGATGATCCAAATGTCGTTCTTGGTACACTCCTTGTCAATTGTCGTCCAGCTTCGGTTCTGTTCGATACCGGAGCATCTCACTCCTTCATCTCTGAAGGCTATGCTCGTTTGCATGACATGTCATTTTGTGATATGCCAACTCCGCTTGAAATCCAAACTCCAGGTCTAGATGGCAAACTACCAGAATAAGCCATGGTAATGGAATCCTTGTTGACAGATTGGTATTCCTTGCATCACTTGTAGCCCTCAAGTCTTCACATATTAACATCATCTTGGGTATGGACTGGATGACAACTCATCATGCCAAGATTGACTGTTACACTAGGTATGTTTAGCTTACACACCCGTCTGGCGAGATAGTCACTGTCTCCACTAGAGTTGCAAAGCGTCAGCTCTATTCTCTTAATGCCAGCCCCCTCCCAGACCTTGAAGATATCTCGGTAGTCTGTGACTTTCCGGATGTCTTTCCAGAGGAACTGCCAGGTATTCCACCTGACAGGGATGTAGAGTTTGTCATAGATCTTATCCTAGGAACTGTTCCAATTTCTAGGAGACCTTACAAGATGGCACCCCTAGAACTAGTTGAGCTTAAGGAACAACTTGATGAGTCCTTGCAAAAGGGTTTCATCTGTCCTAGTTCTTCTCCTTGAGCCTGTCCCGTCCTCTTTGTCTAGAAGAAGGATGGTACGGATCAGATGGTTGTAGATTATCGTCACGTCAATTTGGTCACGATAAAGAACAAGTATCCGCTCCCCAGGATCAACACCCTGTATGATCAGCTCGCTGGATCCTCAGTCTTTTCCAAGATGGATTTGAGGTTAGGCTACTATCAAATCAAGATTAGAAATGGAGACATTCCTCAGACGGATTTTGTCACTCGCTATGGCCAGTACGAGTACACCATCATGTCCTTCGGTCTAACCAATGCTCCAGCCACATTCTCCCGCTTGATGAACTCGATCTTCATGGAGTACTTAGATAAGTTCGTCGTGGTTTACCTCGATGATATTCTTATTTACTCGAAGAACGAGGAAGAGCATGCCGAACATCTTAGACTTGTGTTAGAAAAACTCAGAGAGCACCGCCTTTATGCCAAGTTCTCCAAGTGCAAATTTTGGTTGCTAGAAGTGACTTGTCTCGGCCATGTAATCTCTGGTAAGGGCATTGTTGTCAATCCCGAGAGAGTTCAAGCCATCCTTGATTGGACTCCACCTAAAACAGTTAAACAAGTTAGGAGTTTCCTTGGTCTAGCCAGTTATTGTCGCCGCTTTGTTGAGAACTTCTTTAAAGTGGCCAAACCTCTCACGGAACTTCTCAAGAAAGATAAAAAGTTTGAGTGGTCCCCACGGTGTGAGCACGGTTTTCAGGAACTGAAAAGACGCCTGACTTCTGCTCCCATACTTGTGCCACCGGATTTCACTAAGGACTTTGTTATCTATTGTGATGCCTCACGACAGGGACTAGGTTGCATTCTTATGCAAGACCGTCATGTGATTGCATATGCATCTCGACAGTTGCATCCACATGAGGAAAATTATCCTACACATGATCTAGAGCTTGCAGCTGTAGTCTATGCACTTAAGACCTAGTGACATTACCTTCTTGGTAATCGTTGCGAGATCTACACCGATCACCAGAGCCTCATGTATATCTTCACCCAACCAGATTTTAACCTTAGGCAAAGACATTGGTTGGAGATGATCTCAGATTACGACTTGGGGATTACCTACACCCCAGGCAAGGCCAATGTCATGGCTGATGCTTTAAGTCGTAAGTCCTATTGCAACAATCTCATGTTGCAGCAGGGCAAACCACTTCTCCATGAGGAATTATGTAAGCTTAACCATCACATTGCTCCTCACGGATTCCTTTCTACCTTGGTGGCGAAACCTACTCTTGTGGATCATACCATAGAAGCCCAGAAGCATGATACGGGGATTACCCGGATCAAGAGAAACATTGCCAAGGGTATTGCTGGTAGTTTATCCATAGATGATTGAGGTGTTGTTTTCTTCCAGAACCGACTGGTGGTTCCCAAGAAGAAACATCTTCGGCAACTGATCCTTAAGGAGGCTCATGAATCTCCTCTCATGATTCATCCTGGTAGTACTAAGATTTATCAGGACCTACGCTAGAGGTTCTGGTGGACTAGGATGAAGAGAGAAATTGCTTAGTTCATTGCTAACTGTGACGTTTGTCGTCGCTTTAAGGCAGAGCATCAAAGACCTGCTGGCACCCTTCAGCCTTTAGCTATTCCTGAGTGGAAATGGGATAAAGTTGGTATGGACTTCATCTTTCCCAGGACCAAGAGAGGGAATAATGCTATCTTCGTAGTCATTGATCGTCTTTCCAAAGTGGCTCACTTCCTACCTGTTCGAGAGAGTATCACTGCTAGTCAGCTCGCTGACCTATATATTTCTCGAATAGTGTCACTTCATGGTGTTCCACTAGAGATCAATTCAGACCGTCGTAATCTTTTCACTTCTCATTTCTGGGAGAGTTTCCAAACTACCATGGGCACCCATCTTTACTTTAGTACCACTTTCCACCCTCAGTCAAGTGGTCAGGTGGAACAAGTCAACCAAATTCTCGAAGACATGCTTAGAGCTTGCATTATCTCATTCAGTATGGATGGGGTGAAATGTCTTCCTTTCGCCGAGTTTGCTTATAACAATAGCTATCAATCCAGTCTCAAGAAAGCTCCTTTTGAGATACTCTATGGACGAAGATGTTGAACACCTTTGAACTGGTCAGAAACCGGTGAAAGACAATTCTTTGGACCGGATATGATCCAGGAGGTAGAAGAGCAAGTTCGCATCATTCCTGAGAATTTGAAAACAGCCCAATCTCGTCAAAAGAGCCAGTATGACCGTCATCATAAGGAAGTGGCTTATGAAGTTGGCGACAAAGCTTACCTTCGGGTTACCCAGTTGAAGGGTACCCATCGTTTCGGTATCAAGGGCAAGTTGGCTCCTCGTTACATTGGTCCTTTTCGCATTATCGCTAAACAAGGAGAGGTTGCCTACCAGTTGGAACTACCCCCACATCTTTCTCGAGTACATGATGTCTTCCACGTCTCTCAACTCAGGTGTTGCTTCTCGGATTCCATCCGCGGAGTGGACCATGAAACGCTTGATCTCCAAGATAACCTCACATATCGAGAGTACCCCGTTCGCATTCTGGATCAAGCAGAGCGTGTCACTCGACGTTATAACATCAAATTTCTCAAGGTTCAGTGGTCTCATCATTCCGAGAGAGAAGCTACTTGGGATCGAGAAGATTGTCTCCGACTTGAGCACGCCACTTTCTTTCCGCCGATTCCTGAATCTCGGGACGAGATTCTTTCGAGTGGGGGCGAGTTGTCACAACCCTAGTTCTAGTATGCACTAGGCTAGCTTTGGTGTTTGCTTCATGTTTAATTTTCAAATGAATTTGAATTGGGGACATGTGAAAGCCTCGGGAATCCTATTGAAAAATGTCCCAGATAAATATTGCTCCAAAAAGGTCCAAGAAAATGTTCATGTTTCTCTCTAAAAATATTGGTCAAAGGTAAAATCCAAACCAATATTTTTAGGAGGTCATAAATATTTATTTTGGGCATTTGGAATTAATGCAATAATTATTTGCATTGGATATATATATTTATATATATTAATATATGTCCAAAAATTCTGATTTATTTGTGAGGGGCTTTGGATTAATTCCTTAGGTCCCTGCAAAAAAGGTCAGAAGAAAATAAAATGATTTAGTACTAGAAACTAAATCAAAACAAATTACAAAAATAGAAAAACAGAAACAAATTAGAAAAGAACTTACCTGCAGGGCTGGGCCACTTACCTTCGGCCCAGGACTGTGTGGCCCAGCTAGGCCGGCCCATCTGCCAGTCGTCGTCCTCCTGGCGACGACAGAAGGCAGGGAGCACGCGCCCGCCGCTCTCGCGCATGGCTGCCACACCTCCTGCTTGCCTGCCCCTCCCCCTCGTCACCCTGGAAGCTCTGGTCGACGCCACGCACCCCCCGACCTCACTCGCACTCTCTTGCGGCCTCTCCCCTCCTCTGTCTCCCTCTCTCGCTCGGACCCGAGCGCCACCGTCGCCGCCGCTCGTTGTTGCCGTGACCACCGGCCACCCCACTCCCAGTCGACGCGCCAGAAGCTCCGCGACGTCATCTGCTACCTCTCCGTCGAGCCACACGTCGTCGTACGCCCTGCAGCCTCGCCATCAAGCTTGAGACCGCCGCCTCTGCACCTAGGTCGCCGGCGACCCAACGTCGTCTCCGCCGCCTCCCCGAGCAAGCTGAGCTCCGCTTCGACACCGGGGTGATCTCCGCCGTGTTTCCCCTGCATCCCGAGCCCGTTTTCATCCGCTAACTGCCCGAGCCACCGGAGCCGAGAGCTCCTCGCCGCCGTTCGTGTTGCCGCCGTGGCCACTGTCTCCCAGAGCCGCGACCAAGCACACCACCGTGCTCAGCGTGATCCCAGGAGCCCAGGACAAGCTTCCGCTCGTCCTCCCGTCCACCATAGGTCCGTTTCTGTCGAGGCCCGAGCTCCGGCGGCCGCCCAAGTCATCGCCGGCGTCGTTTTTGCCGACCCCAAGTCTAGCCACCACCACCAATCGATGCGGACGAGCGTCTACATCACGTAGATGCCCTCCACCGGCCATTTGGTCGCCGAAGGAGGATTCCCGACGCCCTCCGCCGCGTTTGCTGCTGCCGGCGGCTTAACGCCGGCGGGTTTGACCCCACTGACCGTTCTGACCCAAGTGGTTCAATGACAGGTGCCCCCCCCCCCCAGTTAGTTGACCCAGTTTAGTTTTAATTAATTAGGTTAGTTAATTAGAGGAGCCACTGACACGTGGGCCTAGCCCTGCTGACATTTGTTAGGATTAGTTTCAGTGTTAATTAACTTTGTTAGTTAACTGAGTCACTGACTAGTGGACCCCACTGTCAGGTTTGACTCTGGTCAGTCTGGTTGACCTGCTGACGTCATGATGTTGTCATGCTGACGCAGTAATCCATTTCAGGAAATTAAATAAATCTTAAATGATTTTTTTATTTCAGAAATTGGTTTATACTTAAAAAATCACAGAAATTCAACCGTAGCTCAAATTGAAATAAATTATATATAAAAATTTATCAAAAAAATTCAATCTATCCATATGTACCATTTTCATGCATGAGAAATGAACTTATACCTAATGAATATATGAAAACACATAAATGGCATTTATAAATGTTTATTATAGAGTTGCATTTGAAACCTTGGTTCAAATGGACTTCACCCAAATAAATGCTAGTTGCATTAGCTCAAACAACATCACATCTTCATGCCATGTTCATGCATCATATTGTTGCATATTCTTGTGTTTGATTGTCGGCACCGTCCTTCTCGATAGGTCCTGCTCCGAAGACCGTTCCAGAGTACCTGTCGGAGGAGCAGTGCCCCCCTGTTGATCTACCAGGCAAGCAAACCCCCTTGTTCATTCCGATACAATCCCACTCTCTCGCTCCTGCTCTCTGTTATTGCATTAGGACAACAACGATTCAACTGCTACTTTATGCTGCGGTAGTTGAACCCATTCCTCTGCATGACTTGACATTGCCACAGTAAATAGTTGAAACCCACTAGCATGTGTAGGAGTTGATTGAAGCCATGTTGTGTTCTTACCATGCCATGCCTGCTATAGCTTAGAGTGTGTCAAGCCTGATTCATTGGGGATGAATTGGAGTGTTATGCTATGTTCTGATGCTGAGAGTTAAGTGTGTGAACACGTTTTGGTAAAGGTAGCGGTGAGAGGCCATGTAGGAGTACATGGTGGGTTGTCTCATTGGTACCGTCCTTAAGAACTGAGTTCTGTGTATGTTGTCCAATGACTAGCTACTACCACACATTGGGTTCTGGTAACTCGACCCCTCTCGGCTTATTAATCAACTTGATCTCTGTACAGGAGTCGCAACTAGTTTCTGGTGTTTGTAGGTAGTGTTATTTTTCTACCAAGTGGCACCCGGCAGGGTGGGCTTGGGACAGACTAGGCACATGTGGCCTGGTGTACCGAGTGGCACCCGGATGGTGGGCTCAGGAACCCTGTACACATCGTTTGGGGCCGTGATGGAAACCTCGGCCAGACTCCGTTGCGGATGAAACCCGAATAGGCGATAAACCTGGACTAGAGTCTTGTGTGGTTAGTCAGGTCGTGGCCGACACCCTCGCCAGGCTTCCGCTTGAAGGTTGCCGAGATACATGACATGTACATGGCGGTAAGTGGCGAGAGCATGTGTGAAGAAGTACACCCCAGGAGGGTTAACATGATCTATTCGAATAGCCGGCTCCACGGTTATGGACTTCTTGGATGCTTACGTGGTACATAGACGACTTTAAGTGGATACTCTAAAATACTCAAGACAAGTGTGAGTGCTATGGATGGCCTTCTCATAGAGAGACGGGGATGAATCCATAGTGGTGTATTGAGTGGTGATTAGTGGACTCATGTGCACCACCTCAAAGAGTTACCAGCAGTCGTAGTACAGGATAGCCACTGAGTCAAAGCTGGCTTGCTGCAACTAAACCCCACTTGCCTTCTAGATACAAATGCATGTATGACAGGATCTGATGTAAGTCTTGTTGAGTACCTTTGTACTCACGTTTTCTTAATTTATGTTTTGCAGATGAGACTTTGGTCTCACTAGTGGTGTATTGAGTGTTGTACATAGTGGTGTATTGAGTGTTGTACATAGTCAGGCTCTTCAGCCTTTTTCATTTGTAGTTGTCTGTACTCAGACATGTTATGCTTCCGCATGTTGCTTGTATGCTCTGAATGTTGGGTCATGAGACCCATGTTTGTAATATCTGGCTCCTCGGAGCCTAATGAATAAATACTTTGTTTCATAGAGTCTTGTTGTGATGCCATGTTGTATTTGCACATATCGAGCATATTGTGTGTATGTTATTGAAATGCTTGGTATGTGTGGGATCCGACAACCTAGTTGTTTCCTCTTGGTAGCTTCTCTTATGGGGAAATGTCTCCTAGTGCTTCCACTGAGCCTTGGTAGCTTGCTACTACTCCGGAACACTTAGGCTAGCCGGCATGTGTCCTTGTTCGTTCCTGTGTCTGTCCCTTTAGGGAAATTTCACGCGTTGTTCGTTTAAGTCCTTGTAGCTTGCTATGACGTGGGTTCATACGTTGGTGACCGACTGAAAGTGCAACTAATCCCCGGGTGGTTTTGGTAATTAATAACAACATATATATCATTGAACTAATATTCACTTGAGAATCATTTCAGAAAAGTTCGATGATAAGGGTATGGAAATGTCTGAAGAAGTGGACCCCTCAAAATGCTAAGACAAGCATTGGCAAAAGCTCAAGACTCCATTTTTGGTTTAGTGATCAAAGATCACATTGAGTCCATAGGAAAAGCCAATACTATTAAAAGGGGATGAGGTTGTGTTAATGTTCTTGTTGCTCAAGTGCTTGGTGATCTAGCTCCCTCAACTATCAGCACTCTTCACTATCAACACACTCATAAGTAATCTCGGACAAACCGATTCTGCAAACTCAGTCCCACCGAGATGAACCACTTCAGTTATTTCCCCAAACCCTAATTTCTCGGTCCATCCGATTCTGAGTTTCGGTCTCACCGAAAATGGACTGCCAACCTTCTGTAACCAATTGACAGCATTTCGGAATATCCGAGTTGTTGTTTTCGGTCACACCGAGATGGCAAACCCTAACCTTTGACTCACTTCGGACACACCGAGATGGTATTTTCGGTCCCACCGAAAATCCCAACGTTCACTATATTTGAACTTTCGGTCTGACCGATTTTTCACTTCGGTCTCACCGAGATTGGTCAAATGTGTGTGTAACGGTTGGATTTTGTGTGGAGGCTATATATACCCCTCCACCCCCTCTTCATTCGTGAGGAGAGCCATCAGAAAGTACCACCACTTCTACCATACACTTTCTGAGAAGTGAACCACCTACCCTTGTGTTGAGATCAAGCCATTCCATTCCTACCATATGAAACTTGATCTCTAGCCTTCCCAAGTTGCTTTCCACTCAAATCTTTCTTCCACCACAGCCATATCAGTGAGGAGAGTTGAGTGTTGGGGAGATTATCATCTGAAGCACAAGAGCAAGGAGTTCATCATCATCAACACCGTCTATTACCTTTTGGGGGGTGGTGCCTCCTAGATTGGTTAGGTGTCGCTTGGGAGCCTCCGTCTTTGAGATGTGGAGTTGAACCAAGAAGTTTGTAAGGGCAAGGAGATCTCCTACTTCGTGAAGATCTACCCCGAGTAAGGCTAGTCCTCCGTGGGCGTAGGCCGTGATGGAATAGACAAGGTTGCTTCTTCGTGGACCCTTCGTGGGTGGAGCCCTTCGTGGACTCGCGCAGCCGTTACCCTCCGTGGGTTTAAGTCTCCATCAACGTGGATGTACGATAGCACCACCTATCGGAACCACGACAAAAATCTTCGTGTCACCAAACTACGTTTGATCTTCTCCACCTCTCTTTTACATGTGCAATTTACTTTCCGCTGCATATACTCTAGAATTGCATGTGTAGGGTGATACTTGAATTGTTCTTAATTGTGAAACTGCCAAAAACATTGCATGATCTAAAGGCAGATTTTTTATATTGTCAAGTAGTCTAATCACCCCCCCTCTAGACCTACTTTCGATCCTACAAGTGGTATCAGAGCTTTGGTCTCCATTGCCTTGGTTTCCATTGCATTGGACTCCATAAGCTTGGTTTCACAACCTAGGAGAGTATGGCGTCTAGTGAGGGTAATTATCGTAGAGGTCCTTACTTTGATGGTACAAATTTTGCTAGTTGGAAGCATAAAATGAAAATGCATATTCTTGGTCATAACCCAGCCGCATGGGGCATTATTTGTGTTGGCATGCAAGGTGATTTCTTTGAAGAAGGAAAAGTTCCGGATCACGAAGCTACACCCGAAGAGTTGCGGATGTTGCAAAACAATGCTCAAGCTTGTGACATTCTCTTCAATGCTTTGTGTCCCGAAGAGTTCAACAAAATCAGCCGTCTTGAGAATGCTAAAGAGATTTGGGATACTTTGGTTGAAATGCACGAAGGTACTGAATCTGTGAAGGAATCAAAGCTAGATATTCTTCAAGGTCAACTTGACAAGTTCAAGATGAATGATGGTGAAGGAGTCGCTGAAATGTACTCTAGGCTTGCTCTCATCACAAATGAGATTGCCGGCTTAGGAAGCGAAGAAATGACCGACCGATTCATCATTAAGAAGATTCTCAGAGCTTTGGATGGAAAGTATGACACAGTGTGCACTTTGATCCAAATGATGCCAAACTACAAGACTCTCAAGCCAACTGAAGTCATTGGAAGAATTGTTGCTCATGAGATGACACTTAAGGATAAGGAAGAGCTTCACAACAAGTCAAGTGGTGCTTACAAAGCTACAAGTGATGCTCCTACTACCTCAAGTGACAAGCTAGTTTCCAATGAAGAGATAAGCCTAATGGTCAAGAACTTCAACAAGTTCTACAAAAATAGAGGCAAAGAAAGAAGCTCAAAGTCTAGATCATATGATGAAAAGAGATCTTCTAGTCGTGATCGAAACTGCTACAATTGTGGAAGACCCGGACACTTCTCAAATGAGTGTACGGCTCCCCACAAGAGAAGAGAAGAATCTCCAAGAAGAAGAGCAAGAGATGAGTCACCTCGGAGAGAGAGAAGGAGCAGAGATGATCGTTATGAATGAAGACCTTCTCGGAGAAGCAAGGATTCGGAGAGGAAAGACAAGTCATCAAGGAGCTACACAAGAAGAAGACATCAAGCTCATGTTGGTGAATGGGTCTCCGGCTCCGACTCTGACAATCAATCCGATGGAAGCTATCACTCCGACTCCGACTATAGTCAAGATGAAGGTGTTGCCGGACTTGCACTCGTATCCTCCAACTCCAACTCCTACGACTTATTTGATTCACCAAATGAGGGAATTGGAAGATGCTTCATGGCTAAAGGTCCCAAGGTAACACACCCTGAATTCATTGACTTTGATAGTGATGATGATGACTTGCTTGGTGAAGATGAGCTCTTGCATGATAAATCTAGTGAGCTTAGTAATGATGAAAATGCTAGTAGTCTTTATAGTCGAGAAGAGTCGAATGACAATGCTATGAAGGAGATTGAGCGTCTAACTAAAGAACTAAACACTCTTAAGTTAGCTCATGAAACAACTCAAGAAGATCATAGAGAGCTCCTAAGATCTCATGAGAAGCTACGCTTCGAGAAGCTCACTCTAGAGCAAGAACATGAGTTTCTAAAAGCGATCAATGACGATCTTCGAAAGAAGAGTTCTTCATATCTTGCCAAACGACTTCTCTTGTCTAATTTCTTGCCACCCATTAAGACTGAGCATGACAAGCATAAGAAAAATTCTTCCTCTAGTAGTAACAATAACCATGTTATATCCAATATTGTTGCTTCTAGTAGTTCTCTTGATTCCACTAACAATGTTTCAAGCCAAGTTACACTTGAGCAAGAAAATAGCTTATTGAAGGAAATCATAGAGAAAGGTGTCTACAAGAGTCTTGCCGGAAGCAAGAACTTTGAGGAGATTGTTCGCAAACAAGGAAGACACCAGAAGAATCAAGGGATTGGTTTTGAGCGAAAGTTCAACGCCGAAGGTGTTGAGTGGGAAGAAGGTCAATACCCTACTCCACAGTTTGTCTCACAAAAGGAGAAGTATGATCCTACTTCTTCCAATGTGGAACAAGCTCAAGATGACCTTCCACCACAAGACCACAAGCTAAAGGCCAAGGACAAGCTTCAAGAGGAGATTGATGCATTCATTGAAGCACCTCAAGCCATGGTCAAGTGGGTTCCCAAGGACACATCAAGTTCTACTTCGTCAAGCTCAACTACAACACCAAGGATTCCCATCAAGATGATGTGGATCCCAAAGAAGAAGAACTAGTAGGTTCTTGAGGGTGACTCCGCCAACAAATTTCACTCATATTCATTTTGGCAAGAACTTGTGCAATCAACTTCCACATCATGCACTTGTTCATGGAGTCACAAACCCTCTTGTTGGTAAGTCAAGGGACAAGGTAATCATTGCTTTCATGGACATCATCTTTTGTGAACTTCACTCTATGTCTATGGATATTCTTGTTTGTTCCTTGTGGGACTAACCCATGTAGGTATTGAAAGTGCCCTAATCCAAAGGATTGCTCCCAACTCTTGATGATCTACATCAACATCGAGCATCCACATCTTCAACATCTACATGAAGTCTTCTACGACAACCCAAGGTTAGTTTGACCCTTTAAAAGGGGTTCTCACATCTAGGGGGAGCTTTGCTCTAAAAATTGAGCTAAAGCATCTTCAAATGATGTGAACACATAAATGCTTTATGTAAAAGTGGTAACCCCACTTGTGCTTAAACGATGAGTATGACCTATGATCAAATGTTCTCATTTGGCTCCTAAGTCAATATACTCATATATAGATGACCTAGTCATCGACAAATTGTGTGCTAGTAGCTAGAGTGATTGGTTGTGCATGTTTGACACATGTTTCAGTTGCTATCTTATTGTGTGAGCATGTTGAATGCATGATTTTATCCATTCAAGGACATCCATTTGTTGTTTTGATTGTTTTGATTTTTCTGGCCAAATGGATGGACAAGAATGCCTAAGCACCTTCCCTAGCTATCTATGCTTTCTTGTCTCAAAATTCTATTCATGCTCATATCACAACTTTGAACAAGTCTTTTTCGGACAGTCCGAGTGAGGAGCACTTGGAACCACCGATTCGTCTAAGGCTGACTTCCAAAACCTTCTAAGTCCATTTCGGTCTGACCGGTTTCCCAATATCGGTCCAACCGAAACGCTTAGACTGATCTAGGTTTCATCTCGGTGAAACCGAGTTCAAACTCTCGGTCTGACCGATATGCGTAACTGCACAGCAGTTATACATCTCGGTGACACCGAGTGTTTCAACTCGGTCCCACCGACAGCACGGGGTTATATATACCTGAGGGGCAGCGCGCGATTTCTTTCTTCAAACCGTTCGCCCCCAAGACCCCTGCTGCCGCCGCCCTGGTCTACGGATCGTCGCCTTCGTCGCCTGTGCGCCCTCGCCGCAGGTCTCCGCCGCCGTCAACGGTAATCATCTCCACCGTTGCCGCCGTAGAGGGACACCACCAAGTTAGGGTGTGTCCCGATCCCTTTTCGTGCTCCACTTCCGATTCTTGCACGATAGGTTGCCATGATTCAATCCACGTTTGATATGTTCCCTGTACAATAGTTCAGATCTTCTAGTTTCGAGGAAAATTCTTAGGTTTAGGTTTCCACGGAATGCATCTCGGTGAAGCCGATTTTGAAAATCGGAATGACCGATTTGGCCTCTGGCCATTGCACTGCGTAATTCGGTTTAACCGAGTTGTGCCAATCGGAACGACCGAAAAGTAGTTTCAGTGAAACCCTAAGTTTTCGGTAGGACCGAAACCCATTTCGGTCTGACCGAAAGTGGTGTGTAGGTTTCTGTTGAGTACTTCGGTTGCACCGAAACCTGAAATCGGTTTGACCGAAATACATTCTGTGAAAACTCAAAACTAAGTTTTTGAACTCATTTTTTTTTGCAAAAACCTCTGCAGTTGTGATAACTCTTCTACTCTGCCTATACCTTATCTTTTCACAGGTTTTTCAGCCATGTCAGATGTCAGTGACAGCCAGAACAGGTCTGAATCACTGTTTGCTGAAATTCCAGAGGCAGATACAAGTCCTGCGAGCAGCTCCAGTGATGATGGTGAGAGGAGCACCCCTAGTGGTTTGCCTCCTGCAGCCACGAGAACCAGGAAGAAGAGAACTTCTGATGATGAGGACTCCGACTTTGTTGCTGAGGAAGTTACCTCCAAGCCCAAGAGGAATGTGGTTGCCAAAGAGCACCAAGGGCAGCAGCCAAGGAAAGGCACAAGCAAAGTGAAGCAGTCAGCAGTTGCTAAGAAGCTCAACTTGGAAGAGCCTGCTCCAAGCAAGGTGAAGAAGACTTCCAAAAGGAAGAGGGTTGTTTATGCTGAACCTCAAGTTGATGCTGCAGAAGAAGAAGAAGAAGAAGCACCCCAGCCTCCTCCTCAGAAAGCTAAGTTCATGGGTAATGCTATTCGGGCTCAAGCCTCTTCTAAGCCCAAGAAGCCTGCTCCAGTCAAGGCAGCTCCAGCCAAGCCCAAGAGAACAACCAGAAGCATTCCAGCTTCTGAGAAGAACAAAGGTGAGATGCCACCGTCTGAATCAGATGAAGAGCATGTGTTGCTTAAGCTCCGTCCCAAGTTGCCACTCCACAATGATGCTCATCCTCAAGCTGAGGACATGAAGGCAAGGAAGGACAAAGGTCTCAGGCTATGGAGACAGTCTGATCCATATGCCGTAAGGAGAAGGACTGCTGTGGACCCCAGATTCCACACCAGAGAGCAGCAGGATTTCTATGAGACCGTGCTAATGGATAAGAAGCCCATTGTTGCTGACACCAGGTATGTTGACTGGAAGTATATTGACAGTGAAGAGCACCGGGACTTCTTTCCCCATGTGCATGAGAGCTTTACTGCATGTGGAGTTGCTGACTTTGTGGGTCAAGAGCTGACAGCCTGGAATGACGAGATGATCATGCAGTTCTATGCCACAGCCCACTTCTATCCTGATGGCAAGATCACCTGGATGACTGAAGGTCAACGGTTTTCTTCGACTGTTGAAGAATGGGCAGAACTTCTGAACGCTCCAGTGCAGAGAGAGGACGACATTGATGTCTATGGGATTCCTAAGAAGAGTCATGATTCCATGAAGAATATGTACAAGGAGATCCCAGCTGCTGATTTGGAAGGATGGAAGCTTGGCTCAGTGTACTATCTCCAGGCAGGTCTGACCACCACTAACACTATTCTGAGGCATACATTGATGCCTAAGTCAGGTGACCACCGGATGATACGAGGCTATTCTATCAACATGCTGCACATTCTCGATGAGAAGGCACCTTTTAAGGTGATGGACTTGATGGTAGAGACCATTAAGAGGACTGCAGCTGACCAGAAGAGGTCGTGCGGGTTTGCACCGCAGATACAGATGCTCATCAACGCCAAGTTTGGCACGGGCAAATTCATGTTGGATAGGAAGCACTTGCCACTGCAGCCAGAGCATGAGGACAATGTAGTTGTGATGGATGAAGAGGATCCTACCTCAGTTGAAGGACAAGCCAAAATCGAAGCTGCAAAGAAGGCTAAAGCTGACAAAGAGGCAGCAGCAGCAGCAGCTAAGCCAAAGAGCTTTGGAGAACAAATTCTTGAAGCTACCCAAAGGATTGAACAACGCCTGGCCAGCATTGAGCAATCTCAGGAGAGCCTTGAGAGGATTGTCGAGGACAAGATCCACGCTCTGGACGTGAAGCTGACTGAGATTCAGGTGTCTGTCAACAAGCTTGAGGCAGACATGGAGGAGACTAGGCAGGAGAGAGCAGAGCTTATGCAGGATGATCTAGTCCAGGACTCTCATCGCCAGACTGCTCAGGTTCCCAGAGGATCCAGATCTGCAGCTATCCCAGTGACAGACTCCAGGGCTACCACTTCAGCACCAGCTACAGCTCCAGCAGTTCCTACAGCTCCAGCATCCACTCCTCCACCGCAGACTTCAGCAGAAGTCTTCGCAGATGCAGCTATCTCTACACCGACATCTACCCAGACGGGAGCCGCCAGCAGAGCCCGCAGTGACGTTTAGCTCTATACCTTTTCGAACTTTTTGGTAACTTGTTGCCAAAGGGGGAGAAATTGTTATAGATCATAGGGCTTCGAGAGAGAGAGTGCTCTTTCGTCTTTCGTTCTTTTGCCGTTTTTCGTTGAGATACATTGGTTTCTTTTGGTTCCTGAAACTTTAAGTGTGCTTGCTACTACGTTTGATGCTACCTTAATGAGTGCTTAGTCATACTATGCCTTAATGTGTGCTTATTGCTTATCATATGCTATTCCTTATTGTATGGCTATTTACTCTTGTCTTGGTGATTGAGTGTATGTTATTCATTCTTATCATTTTGTGCGCTCCACCAAGATGTATGTGACATGGAAGAGTGACCCATAATCCTAATCGATTGTGCATTTGCATTCAAACGCAAATTTTAAATAATGCACAAATTTAGGGGGAGCTCTTGTTTATCACATACTTCTCAAAGCGACGATATTATTCCTTGATTATATCTTTTGTCGAAGCTTTGATCTATATGTTGTCATCAATTACCAAAAAGGGGGAGATTGAAAGTGCAACTAATCCCCGGGTGGTTTTGGTAATTAATAACAACATATATATCATTGAACTAATATTCACTTGAGAATCATTTCAGAAAAGTTCGATGATAAGGGTATGGAAATGTCTGAAGAAGTGGACCCCTCAAAATGCTAAGACAAGCATTGGCAAAAGCTCAAGACTCCATTTTTGGTTTAGTGATCAAAGATCACATTGAGTCCATAGGAAAAGCCAATACTATTAAAAGGGGATGAGGTTGTGTTAATGTTCTTGTTGCTCAAGTGCTTGGTGATCTAGCTCCCTCAACTATCAGCACTCTTCACTATCAACACACTCATAAGTAATCTCGGACAAACCGATCCTGCAAACTCAGTCCCACCGAGATGAACCACTTCAGTTATTTCCCCAAACCCTAATTTCTCGGTCCATCCGATTCTGAGTTTCGGTCTCACCGAAAATGGTCTGCCAACCTTCTGTAACCAATTGACAGCATTTCGGAATATCCGAGTTGTTGTTTTCGGTCACACCGAGATGGCAAACCCTAACCTTTGACTCACTTCGGACACACCGAGATGGTATTTTCGGTCCCACCGAAAATCCCAACGTTCACTATATTTGAACTTTCGGTCTGACCGAGTTTTCACTTCGGTCTCACCGAGATTGGTCAAATGTGTGTGTAATGGTTGGATTTTGTGTGGAGGCTATATATACCCCTCCACCCCCTCTTCATTCGTGAGGAGAGCCATCAGAAAGTACCACCACTTCTACCATACACTTTCTGAGAAGTGAACCACCTACCCTTGTGTTGAGATCAAGCCATTCCATTCCTACCATATGAAACTTGATCTCTAGCCTTCCCAAGTTGCTTTCCACTCAAACCCTTCTTCCACCACAGCCATATCAGTGAGAAGAGTTGAGTGTTGGGGAGATTATCATCTGAAGCACAAGAGCAAGGAGTTCATCATCATCAACACCGTCTATTACCTTTTGGGGGGTGGTGCCTCCTAGATTGGTTAGGTGTCGCTTGGGAGCCTCCGTCTTTGAGATGTGGAGTTGAACCAAGAAGTTTGTAAGGGCAAGGAGATCGCCTACTTCGTGAAGATCTACCCCGAGTAAGGCTAGTCCTCCGTGGGCGTAGGCCGTGATGGAATAGACAAGGTTGCTTCTTCGTGGACCCTTCGTGGGTGGAGCCCTCCGTGGACTCGCGCAGCCGTTACCCTCCGTGGGTTGAAGTCTCCATCAACGTGGATGTACGATAGCACCACCTATCGGAACCACGACAAAAATCTCCGTGTCACCAAACTGCGTTTGATCTTCTCCACCTCTCTTTTACATGTGCAATTTACTTTCCGCTGCATAAACTCTAGAATTGCATGTGTAGGGTGTTACTTGAACTGATCTTGTTTGTGAAACTGCCAAAAACTTTGCATGATATAAAGGCAGATTTTTTATATTGTCAAGTAGTCTAATCACCCCCCCTCTAGACCTACTTTCGATCCTACAGTATCTCATGGAATCTTTTAGCTTAAGGGGAGAAGACTTAGAGGAATCTTCACAATTGATATCCTATGAAAAGCAAAATCTCTCAGAGTTCATTGAAAATCTTTTAGCTTCGGAGACATGTTTGCTGATTCAAGCCTGTGCTCAAATATGAGACACTCTTTATACATGTCCTCCCTGGCTTGGTACTCTTGATGTTCTTGCAGTTGGTTGAAGGAATACTCTTGTGTTATCTAACCTTGTTTTCTCAAGTTTATCCCTTCAGGTACAATGTCAAGGAACCTCAAGGTAAGTATATGCATCTTGCAGAATGTGCATGATGGTGACTTGCTTGTAAATACTTGTTTGCAAGAAATCACCATGCACATATGCATTATCACTCAATTCCTTTTCTTCTGCTCTGATGCATATAGCCAAGCTGCATGTAGCACATCTTGCTTATCTCTCTTGTGTGCTTGTGGTAGTCCAAAACCATAATCTATGAAAATCTTGCACACTTGTAGGGGGAGCCTGTGTACTACATGCTTGTCAAAGCTTTCATGATAATTCTGTCTTTCTTTCAATAAGCTTTGATGTCTTGTTTAGTATAATTTCAGTGTGTTGCCATCAATTACCAAAAAGGGGGAGATTGAAAGCACATTTGCTCTCCGGGTGGTTTTGGTAATTAATGACAACATACTTTGTGGTTGGACTAATGCTTTTATCAAGTATGTTTCAGGAAATCCAATCACATTGGTATGGCAAGATGATTGAAGAAGTGGACCCCTCAAATGCTAAGGCAAGCATTGGCAAAAGCTCAAGACTCCATTTCTGGTTTAGTGATCAAAGATCACATTGAGTCCATAGGAAAAGCCAATACTATTAAAAGGGGATGAGGTTGTGTTGATGATCTGGTTGCTCAAGTGCTTAGTGATTTAGCTCCTTCAACTATCAGCACCTTTCACTTCTATACACACTCATAAGTAATCTCGGACAAACCGATTCTTCCAACTCAGTCCCACCGAGATGAACCACTTCAGCCATATTCCAAACCCTAGAAAAATCGGTCACACCGAGTTTGAGATCGGTCTCACCGAAACTGAACTGCCAACCTTCTGTAACCATTTCACATCATATCGGAATAACCGAGTTTGCATTATCGGTCTTACCGAGATTGACAAGATTCTGTCTTGGCTCAAATCGGTCTCACCGATAATTCATTTTCGGTCTAACCGATTCTGGCATGTTCCTATTCTTTCTCAAATCGGTCCAACCGAGTTTTCTTTCTCGGTCTCACCGAAATCTCCAACGTTCATATCAGATACACTTTCGGTCCCACCGAGATGGTATTTTCGGTCCCACCGAAAATCCCAACGTTCACTATATTTGAACTTTCGGTCTGACCGAGTTTTCACTTCGGTCTCACCGAGATTGGTCAAATGTGTGTGTAACGGTTGGATTTTGTGTGGAGGCTATATATACCCCTCCACCCCCTCCTCATTTGTGAGGAGAGCCATCAGAAAGTACCACCACTTCTACCATACACTTTCTGAGAAGTGAACCACCTACCCTTGTGTTGAGATCAAGCCATTCCATTCCTACCATATGAAACTTGATCTCTAGCCTTCCCAAGTTGCTTTCCACTCAAATCTTTCTTCCACCACAGCCATATCAGTGAGGAGAGTTGAGTGTTGGGGAGATTATCATCTGAAGCACAAGAGCAAGGAGTTCATCATCATCAACACCGTCTATTACCTTTTGGGGGGTGGTGCCTCCTAGATTGGTTAGGTGTCGCTTGGGAGCCTCCGTCTTTGAGATGTGGAGTTGAACCAAGAAGTTTGTAAGGGCAAGGAGATCGCCTACTTCGTGAAGATCTACCCCGAGTAAGGCTAGTCCTCCGTGGGCGTAGGCCGTGATGGAATAGACAAGGTTGCTTCTTCGTGGACCCTTCGTGGGTGGAGCCCTTCGTGGACTCGTGCAGCCGTTACCCTCCGTGGGTTGAAGTCTCCATCAACGTGGATGTACGATAGCACCACCTATCGGAACCACGACAAAAATCTTCGTGTCACCAAACTGCGTTTGATCTTCTCCACCTCTCTTTTACATGTGCAATTTACTTTCCGCTGCATATACTCTAGAATTGCATGTGTAGGGTGATACTTGAATTGTTCTTAATTGTGAAACTGCCAAAAACATTGCATGATCTAAAGGCAGATTTTTTATATTGTCAAGTAGTCTAATCACCCCCCCTCTAGACCTACTTTCGATCCTACACCGACACGTTCGTTGTTGGGTCATGTATGCATGTCCCTGTAAGTTAGTGCCACCTTGGGTTTATAACTAGTCATGTCGGCCCAGGTTCTCTATCATATGGATGCTAGCAAAACTATCATATACGCGAGCTAAAATGTGCAAACGGTCCTTTCCCGACGTCTCTGCTATCTCTACTCTCTTCTCTACTAATATTTTTTCATATTTAATATTTATATCTACTTCTCTACTCTCTATTTTTTTTCTCTACTTTTTCCCTAATCTTCTAAAAAACAGAGTTGGTGATGATGGTGTTCCTGCCATCCTGCAATATAGGCCATCCAATTTATATCCGACGGATAGGAAGGAAACTGTGGCAATTTTGCAAAAAGATACCCACACCCCTCACCGCATTTGCAAATAAGGCATTCCCTCGTTCATCCTTTTCTCCCACAAGATAAACTACTCATACAAATGCATCTTGATGCGTACAACACATGGGCATCTTGCTACTTCTAAAAAACTATCCATCATTTGCCACACTACTGGTTGTAGACGAAATACCTACCCAAGAACAGCGCGATACAGGAGCGACGCACAATTACAAGCTGATATTCTGTTGGACAATGGAGGCTATAACTAATTACTTTTACGGGAACAATATCACCCAGGAAATTTGAAGGGTAGGTATGAACAAATTGGAACTGCACATGTACTACTAAGTGATTCAATACACACATTACCAATCGAGGTGGAGAACGATGGTCGCGGCGGCCTCCGTGAGTCTTGGTCGGCAACGGGAGTGAGTTCATTGTCAACGACGGTGGTGCTTCTGCGCTTGGCGTCGGCTTCCGGGAAGCAGATCCGACAACGTGGAAGACGGTGCCGGGGAAGAGGCTCCGTGTACGACGACGACGGTGGACCGGCTCCAGTGCGGCGTACAAGGTCGTCGATGAGGCAGATGCGCTGCGGTGGACGAGTGCGCCGATGTTGAAGGGGAGGAGCATGAAGGCTGCGGTGTCGTGTAGAAGTCTATTTTGCGGTGGGGATAGAAAATGGGGAGTATTCAGGTGTACTACTCTGGGTGACGGGGTGGGGTTGGCTGGATAGGGTGAAGCTGAAGTTACGAAAACAGCCCCCTACCAACCGTCATTTGTCGGCCTGTTCTGAAGGCTATGATGGTAACTTTCCACTCCTCGAATCAGGGTCGCGGGAGATTTTCCCGTCGACCTCAAAATTTTGTGACACTGAACTCCCCGTGTGGCCTGTTGGGTGATTCGGCTAAGCAACTAGCGAGTAGTACTAGTAAACTCTGCATATTAGGTTTGACCGAAGCCAAACTTCCTAAAGTTTGACCAAGTTTATAGAAAAATATAAACATTTACCATAACAGATATGTATGCTGTGAAAGTACATTCAATAATGAATCTAATGGTATTTATTTGTTATTGTATATGTTAATATTTTTTGTTATAAACTTTCTGAGAGTTTACAAAACTTGACTTTGACCAATGCTAATACGCAAACATAAATAAAAACGGAGGGTGTACACATTTGTTTTCCTAGTATGTAGTGAATTAACCATTTGTTGAAATTGTGAGATAAATATATTAGGCTACTGACTTCGAATGTAATGGTCTATACAATTCAATAGTTACAATCATTGTCGAATTCCAAGATGTATACGAGGTCTATAGTACTTCACAACATGCTCAAACTTGCATAATCCCAGTCAAATGACATTCAAAATGCATTTTGTAGTTATTACTTTGTAGGATGCAACTAAACCAACAATAAATCTACATCAGCCATTATAAAAGAAACATTTTGAACATATCCCAATGTGTGAATGAAACATGCAGAGAGAGCTTGCGAAGATGGAGCAGATAGGGCGGGAAATATTGTATGTATGTGGACGAGAGAGTAGGAGACAAACCTAATGAAACAGAGAGAGGGAGATAGCTAGAGAGAGAAAGAGAGAGGAAGAAGTTAGGTCTGTGAGAAAGATGGAGACATGTAATATACGTGAGATGCGTGTACATCCAGATTTTGTAGATGTGGAAGGAGAAGAGACAATAGGTTTGATGAGAGAGCTGGGAAAACATGGACGAGAGCGGAAGGATCTCGTGGGTTGAGGGATTGATAAATTTGTGCGGGGGAGAGAGGGATTGGTAATTTTGTGCGAGAGAGAGAGAGAGGGTGGGGGAGGAGTCAGTCAGCCGTCATCACATCATCCTGCTTCCGAATGGCCCCGCATTCTCTAGGGCAGTGTGGTCGCCGTCTTTGATCTCCTTGATGCCCTCTTTGAAGATTGAGGTGTTGTGCATGCTGGGGTGCAGAGAAGCACAAGCGAGAGTGGTCGCCATATAACCTTGGATGGGGATGAATTGTGTGCTTGGGGGAGGGGGTGTGTGTGTGTTGTGTGCTATGTGTGTGTGTGTCAGATATTGAGAGAAAACAAACCTAAGGAGAGAAATGTGTGTGTACGTGACGGAAAACTACTTACTAAACAGGATATTCACGAAGAGATTGTGTGTGTGAGATAGAGAGCGATGTGCGGGCCTTGAGGTGGGTAGGGGCCGGGTGAGGGTGTCAAAATGTGCGCGTTGAAGCATGTGTTACATGCGATCATGCGAGGGACGGACGAATCGAGAGAGATGGTTGTTGTGTTACGGATGCTCCTCTCTCTCTCTCACACACACACACACACAAAAGTAAAATGGAAGACCGTTCTCTCATGTATACACAACGTATCGGCATCTGTCTATGTCTCACTCAAGCATGATCATTTGCACATTCACACCTCTCTATGTCTCTATCACACGCACACCGTCTCCACATTGCCCTTCTGCCACAACACACATATGGACACATAAACACATTCTCTCTCAGTCACACACACACACAAAATAAGTATTAAAAAAACTAGGGTGCAAGTCCAAATCCAAATAAACACGAACTGGAGCTAAATTCAAATATATGGAAATATTGTAGTGTCAAGAACTTTTCCCGGAAAAAAAGTTGAGTAATATTCGGGGATTGTTTTCACACACACACAAAAAGGTTCGGTGCATGTCCTTCGAGCGCGACACGGTGACGCGCCGTTGGATCAACCGCGCGGCCACGGTTCACGCGCTTGCACAGGATTCCTTATCGTGGTTGTGGTAACTAATAAAAGCACTGCCTAAGTCTAATGTTTACGTGTACTAGTACGGTTTTCTTTTAAGTTTGACCAACCCTATATAAAACTAAACTGAGCTCACATTCGCGCACTCATCAATATGCCGCCGCCACTGTTGCACATGCCGGCGTCCGCCTGCTCCGGCCAAAAATTTCTCGCCCATCACCGCCGTCTCACCGCCAAGCCGAAGTGTAATGCCCCGGATGTAATACTTTCCCTTTTTGGCAATATATAACTTTGGCTTCATTAGTTCCATTCTGGGTTCTTCGTCTTTTCGGGTTTTCGTCATTTTGTTGTGTGCGTGTGTGCATGCATCCATGTCATGTTGTCATGTGCATTGCATTTTGTTTGTGTTGTCTTTTGCATCCGGTCCCACTTGTTCCTTCCCGTTGTCCGTTTCGAGTTCCGACGCTCTCACACGTGCCCGAGGCTTCCCGGAGTCCTTCTTTTGTGTTTGGCCGTGTAACGTTTCCGGTTTGGCGTGAGACTTGTCATGCGATGTTGTTTTGTTATGTGTAACCCGCCTGTCAAGTTGCGTCGCGTTTGGAGTTCGTTTTATGCTTTAACAGTTATCCTCGTGGGCTAAAAGTACCTCCTCTTTGAGGCCCAAGACCCCCCTCCAACAGCCCACCAACCCAGCTCAAACCCTTCCCATCATCTAGGTCGTTCAATTGTGATCTCGTGGCCGAAAACCTCTCCTCATTTGGACTACCCTAGCTCCTTGTGCCTATATAAACGTTCAACCCCCTCCAATTTTGCGTCCAAAACCCTAGTGTTTCCACCTCCGCCGCGCAGTGTTTCCACCGACCGCCGTCCGTGCTTCCACCGTCGCCGCGTCGTGCTTCCACCACCACCGCACCGTGTTTCCACCGTCGCCGCGTAGTGTTTCCGACCCTGCCGCCAGTGCTTCCGACCCCGCCGCGTGGGCCCGCTGGGCCCAGCGCCGGCCCGCCGCCGCCGCGATCTGGGCCAGTTCTCGCCCCAGCCGCCGCGCCCTTCGTCAACCCCCGCCACCGGCCCGAACCTCCGACGCCGCCGTCCGGTCGTCGGCCTCGCCGCCGCCGGAGATCTCGCCCGCCGCCGCGCCCCTCCGCGTTGGTCGCCGGTCGCCGCGCCGCCCGGCCCCTCGTCCCGCCTCGCCGCCGCCGGGCCCTCCGGCCGGAGCCGCCGCTCGCCGGGCCAGGGCGCCGCCCAGCTGCTCGGCCTCTCGCCGTCGAAGCCGCTCGAGGGATCGAGCCGCTGGAGCCTCGATCGATCCAGGCCGGTGCCCGATCTGACCGCCCGAAATCCTACCGGGCCAGTGCAGATCCGCGCCCGGTAGCCCGTTGACCCAACCGCCCGTTTGACCGATCCGGTGGACCCGCGACCCGCTTCCAGATCCGCCCCGCTGACCCGCAGGTTGACTTCGTGTTTTTTTCACTAAGTCCTTAGATTTCAGTGTCTGATGCATATTTGTGATGAGGATAACTTTTACTATGCATGTCCATTTTGTGCGTATGATATGTCAAATTGATCGTGGTGACATGTACTATGTTTTATTCCATTGTGTCATGCATGTTTGAGTACATCTAGATGTCTTAATCTTCATGAGAAGAGTGCTACTTGTTATAAACTGCTGCTATTAGTTGTTTTCATGCCATGTTTGAGATGTGATAACTTGATGCATGTTTATCCAAATGAAGCAAATGATATGTCCACATGTTCATCATGAGATGCTCTACATGTTGGTTGCTTTAGCTTGCATGATAGATCTCATATTGCCATGTTTATCTCCTTTGCAAAGTGTATGTGGCTGTTAGGTTGTTAAACTTGTTACGAGATGCCTAGTTGAGGAGCTTGTTGCTATTGATGTGGTTGTCCCCTATATGCATGCTTATATGTTTTGGACTCCCCATCATGTGTACTTTGCTGTGGTGCAAACCACTTGCCATGTTATGCTTTGAGGTGACTCAAACTTGCTCACAAACATGCCATGATATTACTGCTGTTTTAACACTTAGTGAAATTTCACCAAGTCTGGAATCTGTAATTTCCAGATGCCATGTTTGCTTGTTGTTATAGGCAAATCCATGATAGTTTTGGGGTGACTATTGATGATTCCTTGATGTATATGTTGTTGGATATCCATTCATGCCCTCACATGCTCTTTTGGGTGGCTGTAGCATATTTAACTCTTGCTCCCAAGTTGCTATAAAATACTGCTGTCAGGTTTTTGTTGTCATGTTCAAAGTGCTGTAGCTTGTTGCTATTGATCCATGCCTCCTTTGGAGATGCTCCAATGGAATTGTTTGCTGTAGGATATGTCTACTTTATGACCATGCTTCTTGTCATGATGTTTGAGTGCTGTAGAGTATATATTTCTTGCTCCGAAGTTGCTATGTGGCTGTTAATTTCAGCTTTGCATCGTTTCTTGTTTCGGGTGTATCTTTTAGCCCGTTGCTCCGTTTTGAGCAAGTCCTATATGAAACTTGTGTGTTTTTGCATGTAGATTCATAATATCCTCTTGTTAACAAGTTTTGAAGTTTCTTGCTTGTTGCATATTGTCATGTTCCTTGTGTTGTATCTCTGTGTTTCCTATTTTGACTTTCTGTGCATCCTAAGTGCATCTGCAGTGCTTCCTTAGTGCATCAGCCATGCATCCTGTAGTTTGCGCATTGCATCTTGTTTGATTCCGTGCCTCGTGTATTTTGGTGTTGAGTAGAGCCGGAAGCCGAGAACGAGTACGAGAACGAGGTTACTACCGAGGTTGAGAACGAGGAGCCCTCTTACGATCCCATCGACGACTCGACATGCAAGATGACCTGACCGAGATAACATTACTATCTTTGCCTATTGCTAGAAGTCTCGCTCTTTAGCTTATTGCCTCGATGCCCATGTTTTCCTGTCAGCCTCCTATTGTAACCATGAATCTGTCTAACCACCCTACCTATGCAAACCTTTGATTGGCTAAGTAAGCTTCGCTCAGCCCCTCTTATAGCATTGCTAGTTGTAGGAGAAGATTTGAAGATTCTTGCTTCTTGTTGAAGCATGTTGGGATATCACACTATGTTAATTCTTAAATGAAATCATCTATATATTGGTAATGGGTCGAAGGCTAAGCCTTTTGCTTGGTGTTTTGTTCCACTCATGCCGTCCTAGGAATCGTATAAGCCGGTGTTATGTTCCTTGATTATGCGTTCGTCACACGGTTGGGGTTATGGGACCCCCTCGATAAACCGCTTAGCGCTAAGTCTTTTCCATTAAGTCCCAACATTGGTACTATTTGCCTAAGACAACTAAAAACTTGCATAGGGAGTAATTAACCCTCTTCTTAATCAACAACCCCGGGCCAGTGCTCCACATGAGTGTTGGTCCGAACTGGGGGTCCTGCGAGGCCACCTTGGGGGAACCCGAGGGCTGGTAAAAACCCGTAGCATCACCCATCCGGTCGTGGCCTGAGACTAGATACGCGCGGCTACTGTTAGGGTGTCGGCACGCCGGGAGGATTTACTGGATTAGCCTTACCTTAGTCGGAGTATCTTGAGCATGGGATTCCGAGGATACTCGGGCCTTCCCACCTTGGAGTTGCGACTCCGCGGATCGTGGGCTTGTCATGGGCCAAGTTGGAACACCCCTGCAGGGTTTTGAACTTTCGAAAGCCGTGCCCGCGGTTATGTGGCAGATGGGAATTTGTTAATATTTGGTTGTAGAAAACTTGACACCATGTTCAGAACACACTACCAGCGTGAGTACCGTGACGGTCATTTTCCGAAAGGGGCTCGGGAAGTGAACACGGTGGGGTTATGTTTGACATGCTTAGTTAGGATCACTTCATGATCATCTTATCGTCCGAGGCACTTCTCTTCTCGCTCTCTTTTACGGAAGCTAGTGCTAGTGCTACTGCAACCTCTTATTCTTTCTTCAGCCTTGTTCCACACCCAAGGCTTGGATAGTTGTGTTACCGGGAACGGGATTGCTGAGTCCTCTGTGGCTCACAGATTCTACACCACACCAGATGTAGGTACTATGGTGAGCTATTCAGGTGACGGCACAGAGCTCATCTGGGAGTATGACGAGGACCATAGCCGTTACTATGTGCACTATCCCGACGATCAGTAGAGGTTTCTACTAGGGGCGTTTCAGACGTGTGGTTTTATGTATGTTTGGTATCTTTCATTTGGATCTTCACCCGTAGACGGGTTGTGATGTTATTTGAATGATGTTTGGCTATGTAATGACTTGTGTGACGTGGCGAGTGTAAGCCAACTATCTTTTCGCTTTCATCCCTATTTTTACATGAGATGAGCAAAGATACCAAACTTGAGATCATTCCAGAATGGGCTTATACCTTTAAGTCGTGCCTCGACACATAGGAGGTATAGTCCCATCCTGGGCATTACAAGTTGGTATCAGAGCCTTCTCCGACCTAGAAGCCCCGACTGTTTGATCGAATCGTTGACGGTTGAGTCTAGGCACACACTTAAAATGTTTTGAGTCCTATATTTATATCGGAGGGTAGGATTTCTTTGCTCCTCAACTCTTTTCACTCTGGTGAGGACTCCTGACGATTACGCTTGCCTCTTCTACTCTCAAAAATTGCACCAATTTTTTTAGGAATCTCGCGAGTATTGGTTGGATTGTTCCGATGTCTTTGTGATGAGAACATTCTTCTCGATGCCTCCTGTCATTAGGGGTTGTGGCAGTGTCCCAGGGAGTTAAGCTCCGAGGTGTTGTCGTCACAAACATATCGCGGAAGTTCTAGAATACTTAAGACGGCCGACATCGAAAACTCTCCTATGCGGTTAGTGGCAAGATAACCCCGACATCACCCAGTACTGGGGAGGTAGTTCGGGAGTATTGCCATAGCTTGTATATTAGATGCGTTTCGAAGGTCCGAGGTAGACGGTTTCCGAAAATAACTGGTTATGTGTTTAAGGATGGATACAGCTGGATGTAGGATTAGAGTTGAGTGCGCGATGCTTCCCGTGTATCCCCAACACCTGATTGCATAACTGGAAACTTTCGGAAATTAATAGGTGGGTTCATTTAGTAGCTCGTAGGCATTCTTCCAACGAATGCAGGATATGGAGTTCGGGGTTCTACATTGAGTGAAGTAGTTTTATGGCTGTTGTTCCGATCGGGAGTTGCATCTTAAAGGGTCCTTGGCTATGCTGATCCGGGGATTGCAAAACCCTTTTGTAACACGTTCCATAAGCTTTCAGCACGAATATGTCGAATGAAGCTTCTATCTTGTATTTGTTCTATCTGCACCTTGTTGTTTTTTTTATTTACCTTTTGTCTTCCAAGTGGCTTCTCGTGAAGATTGTTGTTATCATTAAACTGAGAAGTTCATTCGTTCCTCTTGTTCGAATAATTCTTGTGAAGGCTATGTTGCAATTCTAGCCGTTGTTTCAGCTTATATCTTCTTTCAATCAAATGGCTAATGGTGGTCATCTCTTTCAGGATGGCTCCTAAAAAGGTTCCCAACGCTAACCCAGAGGGTGAAGAGGTTCCTGATCGTCCTCCTTGCCCTCCTCCTCCGTCTGAGGCCTGGAGAGCAATTATGCAAACTACGAACCAGAACACCCAGATGCTTATGCAGATGATGCAGCAAATGCAAGCAAATCAGGGTGCTCATGGGAACCAAGGCAATTTGTTCAACCAACAGCACTTTGCTACGCTCAACCAGTTCTTGGCTAATCAACCAAAGGCTTTCAGTTACTGCGTGGACCCTCTCGATGCTGAAGACTGGATAACAGATATCAAGAAGCATTTTGAGTGCAGTAACGTCAGGCCCGAGGACTATGTGAAGTTTGCAGCCTTCCAACTCAAGGACCAAGCAGCTGATTGGTGGCAGCAGTACAAAGACTCCAGAGAAGGGCGTGAAATCTCCTGGGATGATTTCTGCAAGGACTTTTGCTCTCACCACATTCCAACAAGTGTCATCGAGGGTATGCGTGAGTAATTCCGCAACCTGAAGCAAGGCTCTATGTCAGTCTACCAATATAATGTCAAGTTCCAGAACCTTGCCCGCTATGCCAAGCAAGACATCCCAGATGCCAAGAGCAAGATCTATCAGTTCCATGGTAGTCTGAAGGATGAACTTCAACTTGCTCTCACCTTGTTTGAGCCTGATGAGTTTGACAAATTCTATAATATGGTGCTTAAGCAAGAGGCAGCCCAGCTCAAGATGGAAGCTTCCAGAAAGAGGATCAGAGACGCTGTTCACTCCTCCTCTTCTTCTCAAGTGATCGGAAGCAACAGAAGTTTTGGCTTCCACCTCCTCCAGTGATCCGAGTTCCCTACAACAACAACAACAACAAGAACTCTGGTGGCTGTGGCTTCTCCCACCCACCCAACCCAAGCATCCAGTCAAAGAATCTGTTTTAAGCTTCCAAGTCAAGTGCTCCTCATTACCGTCCTCTCTCAGAAGTGGTCTGCAACAAGTGCACTCAAAAGAGTCATTATGGTAACAAGTGCCCCAACCCAAGGCGCCTTCCGCCTCCTCCACCTGTCAGCACTGCTATTGTCAAGCACAATCCCAAGCATGCAAGAGTGAATCTGATGAATGCAGCTCTAGCAGAGAATTCTTCAGATGTGATACTGGGTAACCTCTCAGTTAACTCTATTCCTGCAAAAGTGTTGTTTGATTCGGGTGCATCATGTTCTTTCATGTCTCAACCATTTGCATCCAAGCATAATGTTGACATCAAAAGTCTGCCAAGGGAGTTATCAGTTATTTCTCCGGGGAGACGAATGCATTCTAATTTTTTTGCTCCGGATGTATCTATTCACATGGGTGCTTACCGCTTTCTGGCTAAACCGGTGGTTCTCGGCAACTCCGACATTGACCTTATTCTCGGGATGGATTGGCTTTCTCAGCATGATGCTCACATTGATTGTGCAAATAAGGAAGTCAAGATTACTCATCCTAATGAAGACGTGATTATCTTCGCCTCTCGGGATAACACAATCAGGCTATTCTCTCTCAATGACAAGGGCGAGATTAATGCCATCTCTCAAATTCTGGTGGTTAATGAATACGAAGACGTTTTTCCTGAAGAACTTCCAGGCATGCCTCCGCATCGTCAAGTTGAATTTGTCATTGAACTCGAGCCTGGTACTGAGCCAGCATGCCGGCGTCCGTACAAGCTCTCCCCAGAAGAGTTGAAAGAGTTGAAGAAACAGCTTGATGAACAAGAGCGTATGGGTCTGATCAGGCCTAGCACGTCTCCTTGGGGCTGTGGTGTCTTATTTGTCAAGAAGAAGGATGGCACGGAGCGCCTTTGCGTCGCTTACCGGCCATTGAACAAGAAGACAATAAAGAACAAGTATCCGCTCCCCAACATCAATGAATTGTTCGAGCAGCTCAAAGGAGCTAAAGTGTTCTCAAAGCTCGATCTCCGAATGGGCTATGACCAAATTCGCATTCGCGAAGAAGATATCCACAACACTGCCTTCAGAACGAGCTACGGCTCCTATGAGTATACAGTCATGTCATTTGGCCTCGCTAATGCTCCACCTACCTTCTCGAGAATGATGCACTACATTTTCAACCCCTACACCAACGAGATTGTGCTTGTGTATCTGGATAACATCTTGGTATTCTCCAAGAATGAAGAGGATCACGAAAAGCACCTCCGTCTGGTTCTCGACAGACTCCGTAAACATAAGTTCTATGCCAAGTTCTCCAAGTGCTGATTTTCGCTCGATAAGGTCTTGTATCTGGGCCATATCATCTCCGCTGACGGTATTGCTATGAACCCTGAGAAAGTTGAAGCGATTGTCAACTGGGAACCTCCTCAGAACGTCAAGAAACTCCGAAGCTTCCTTGGTCTTGCTAGCTATTGCAGAAGGCTTGTTGAGAACTTCTCCAAGATTGCCAAGCCTCTCTCCAACATGTTGCAGAAGAATGTCAAGTACAACTGGTCTCCGGATTGTGATGTGGCATTCAAAACTCTCAAACAAAAGCTCATCTCTGCTCCAGTTCTTACTCCTCCAGATGAGTCCAAGCCCTACGAAGTATTCTGTGATGCTTCTCTTCAAGGACTTGGTGGTGCTAATGCAGGACAAGAAAATTGTGGCATACACTTCTCGTCAACTAAAGCCAAGTGAGAAGAACTACCCCACACATGATCTCAAACTAGCAGTTGTGGTACATGCTTTGATTACGTGGAGACACCTTCTGTTGGGCAGAAAAGTTGACATCTTCACCGATCACAAGAGCTTGAAGTACATCTTCACACAGCCGAACCTGAACCTCCGCCAGACTCATTGGGTTGAGATGATCCAAGAGTATGATCCAAGCATCGAATACACACCTCGCAAGGCAAATGTCATTGCAGATGCTTTGAGCAGAAAGGCATATCGCAACAGTCTCCTTATCAAGCCGTTTCAGCCTGAGCTTTGTGAAGCATTCAGGAAGCTCAACCTCCAAGTTGTTTCGCAAGGCTTTCTTGCAAATCTTCAAGTTGCTCCTACCTTGGAGGTTCAGATTCATGAGGCCCAACTCAGTGATGCTATGGTGCAGAAAGTGAAACATGGTATTGCAAAGGGTACTCCCAAATACAAGTTCTAGCGCGTTGATGAGAGAGATACTTTGTCCTTTGAGGACAGACTTGTGGTTCCCAAAGGTGATCTTAGGAAGCTCATAATGGACGAAGCACATGATTCCCTCCTTTCGATTCATCCTGGTAGTTCCAAGATGTACCAAGACCTCAAGCAATCTTACTGGTGGACTCACATGAAATGGGAGATTGCCCAATTCATGAATGAATGTGATGTCTGCAGAAGAGTGAAGGCAGAGCATCAACGTCCAGCCGGTCTTTTCCAACCTCTTCCTATTCCTGAGTGGAAATTCGACCACATTGAAATGGATTTCGTCACTGGCTTTCCTAAGTTCAAGAAAGGGAATGATTATATCTTTGTGGTGATTGACAAGCTTACCAAAGTCGCTCACTTTCTTCCAGTCAAAGAATCCATCAATGCAGCTCAACTGGCAGAGTTGTACACTTCCAGAATTGTGTCCTTACATGGCATTCCTCAAGTTATCTCCTCAGACTGTGGAAGTTTGTTCACTTCCAAGTTCTGGGACTCCTTTCAGTCTGCCATGGGCACTAAGATCCGTTTCAGCACTTCATTTCACCCTCAGACTAGTGGTCAAGTCGAGAGAGTGAATCAGATTCTAGAAGACATGCTCAGAGCCTGTGTCATATCTTTTGGCATGAAATGGGAAGACTGCCTTCCGTTTGCCGAGTTCTCTTACAACAACAGCTTCCAAGCAAGTGCCGGAAAAGCTCCGTTTGAAATCCTCTATGGCAGAAAGTGCCGTACCCCTCTCAACTGGTCCGAGACTGGTGAACGTCAACTTCTTGGCAATGACTTGATCTCAGAAGCCGAAGAAATGTGCAAAGTCATACGTGAGAATCTCAAGGCCGCTCAGTCGCGTCAAAAGAGCTACTATGACGGCAAGCATCGTGATTTGGCCTTCAACATTGGGGATCATGTCTATCTCCGTGTTTCTCCTATGAAAGGCACCCAAAGATTCGGTATCAAAGGAAAGCTTGCTCCTAGATACGTTGGCCCTTTCAAGATCCTTGGCAAAAGAGGCGATCTAGCCTATCAACTTGAGCTCCCTGCCAACTTCGCTAATGTTCATGATGTGTTTCACGTGTCTCAACTCCGCAAGTGCTTCAAGACACCTGAACGCACCATTCCGTTTGAGGAGATTGATCTTCAACAAGACTTGTCTTACCGAGAGCATCCCGTTGCTATTCTCGAAGAAACCGAGCGCAAGACCCGCAACAAGTCAATCAAGTTCTTGAAAGTCAAGTGGTCACACCATACCAACCGAGAAGCTACGTGGGAACGAGAAGATCATCTTCGTTCCGAGTACCCTTCCTTCTTTCAGTCCTAGATCTCGGGACGAGATCTTTTCGTAGTAGAGGAGAGTTTGTAATGCCCCGGATGTAATACTTTCCGTTTTTGGCAATATATAACTTTGGCTTCATCAGTTCCATTCCGGGTTCTTCGTCTTTTTGGGTTTTGATCATTTTGTCGTGTGCGTGTGTGCATGCATCCATGTCATGTTGTCATGTGCATTGCATTTTGTTTGTGTTGTCTTTTGCATCTGGTCCCAGTTGTTCCTTCCCGTTGTCCGTTTTGAGTTCCGATGCTCTCACACGTGCCCGAGGCTTCCCGGAGTCCTTCTTTTGTGTTTGGCCGTGTAACGTTTCCGGTTTGGCATGAGACTTATCGTGCGATGTTGTTTTGTTATGTGTAACCCGCCTGTCAAGTTGCACCGTGTTTGGAGTTCGTTTGATGCTTCAACAGTTATCCTCATGGGCTAAAAGTACCTCCTCTTTGAGGCCCAAGACCCCCCTCCAACAGCCCACCAACCCAGCTCAAACCCTTCCCATCATCTAGGCCGTTCAATTGTGATCTCGTGGCCGAAAACCTCTCCTCATTTGGACTACCCTAGCTCCTTGTGCCTATATAAACGTCCAACCCCCTCCAATTTTGCGTCCAAAACCCTAGTGTTTCCACCTCCGCTGCGCAGTGTTTCCACCGACCGCCGTCCGTGCTTCCACCGTCGCCGCGTCGTGCTTCCACCGCCATCGCACCGTGTTTCCACCGTCGCCGCGTAGTGCCCCGCCGCAAGTGCTTTCGACCCCGCCGCGTGGGCCCGCTGGGCCCAGCGCCGGCCCGCCGCCGCCGCGATCTGGGCCAGTTCTCGCCCCAGCCGCCGCGCCCTTCGTCAACCCCCGCTGCCGGAGCTTCCCTCGCCGCCGGCCCGAACCTCCGACGCCGCCGTCCGGTCGCTGGCCTCGCCGCCGCCGGAGATCTCGCCCGCCGCCGCGCCCCTCCGCGCTAGTCGCCGCCGCCTCGGCCCCATCGCCGGTCGCCGCGCCGCCCGACCCCTCGTCCCGCCTCGCCGCCGCCGGGCCCTCCGGCCGGAGCCGCCGCCCGCCGGGCCAGGGATCCGCCCAGCTGCTCGGTCTCCCGCCGTCGAAGACGCTCGAGGGATCGAGCCGCTGGAGCCTCGATCGATCCAGGCCGGTGCCCGATCTGACCGCCCGAAACCCTAACAGGCCGGTGCAGATCCGCGCCCGGTAGCCCGTTGACCCGCCCGCTCGTTTGACCGATCCGGTGGACCCGCGACCTGCTTCCAGATCCGCCCCGTTGACCCGCAGGTTGACTTCGTGTTTTTTTCACTAAGTCCTTAGATTTTAGTGTCTGATGCATATTTGTGATGAGGATAACTTTTACTGTGCATGTCCGTTTTGTGCGTATGATATGTCAAAATGATCATGGTGACATGTACTATGTTTTGTTCCATTGTGTCATGCATGTTTGAGTTCATCTAGATGTCTTAATCTTCATGAGAAGAGTGCTACTTGTTATAAACTGCTGCTATTAGTTGTTTTCATGCCATGTTTGAGATGTGATAACTTGATGCATGTTTATCCAAATGAAGCAAATGATCGAGTGTGCGAGATGAACCGGAGAAAGTAAATGCAGAGAGATGAAATGCGAAAAGATGGAGGGATGTGATGGTTTCTTGTCCGTTTATTTTACCAGGCCACTTATTACTGGGAGTGGTTGGGTTTTGTGATATGACGGCTTTACTGCCACGCCACGAGCAGGGTGAGACTCCCGTGCAGCGCCACCCTCTAGACTAGTACTACTACATCGGTCGTGGTTTATCCCCCATTGAATTTGACTGAAGATTTAACTGACAAAATGTTAGTGCATGTCAACAAAAACAATATCATTGGATTCGTATTTGAACATAGTTTTCAATGATATAATTTTAGGTGACATGCATCATCATTTGTCGTACTATATATAATTTTACTTCAATTTTTGGTCATACTAATCTATAGTAAGGTGCCCGTGCATTGCACGGAAGAGTGAAATGCATTGATCGGCGAGTTGTTTATTTTGACAAAGGATGTGTGGGTCATCTCATGTGTAACGGGTATTGATAGGTTTGTTTGGATATTATTTCATCTCTAGAGCTCGCAACATCTGGGTAAAATAGATAAAAAAAAGTATCTTTTGCAAACAAAAGCGTTCAACTGTTCAACCTGCATCCAGAACTTGAGAAGAAATAACTCTTATTGTGCTTTGCAGGAAATGATCTTCAAGAATTAGTTTTTGAGTATCCATTGTTATACATGTTGGCTACAAATGACATGGCACTTTCTTATAGTCAACATTTGGCTATACTATTTAAGTATTAACCATGCCCTTATACACCTAGACGGAGGGATTAAATCAGGATGACCTGAAGGGGGCAGAGTATATGTAAGAAATGGTTGATCATAAGTCTTTCACCAGTACTGTAGTAAAAATTCATACATGGAAGATTCTAGACTAAACCATAAATGGATACACTTTTATTCATGCGCGATACTCCAATAGAGCAAGATCATGCATGGAAGTCTCCACATGATTAGACAGCGGATTACATTGAACGAAGACTAATGATAAACATTTAACTTGATAATGCAGATGTCCAGGTGAACCTCCTTGGAGTCCCCGTGCACATTGTTGGGGGTCAAATAATACCGTGCGTCTTCCATGTCCACATCGGCACGAAGGTCCCAGCTCGGCAGAGTCCAAGTCAGCTTGACGTAGCCACTGTCGGCGCCTACGTACCTCCGAGGGGTAGTAATAGTGAGAACACACCCGTACATCGGCCTCGTGTCAGTGCTATCGTTAGCGGCGTCGCCCCTGACGCACACTACAGAGATGTGGTGGCGGGCTGCGCGGGCCTCGCCGGTGCCCACGATCAAGAGGAACACGTTGTCGTCCTCCTTCGAGACTAGCAGGTAGCACTGATCCTCCAGCAACTCCAGCACGGTGAACGGGTAGCACGTCTCATACTTGATGTTCTTCGCCAAGGGCCAGTAGTGATATGTGAATTATAAAGACTTCAGGCTAATTGCATTCTTCAACCGCGGTCCCGCCTATCTGACAGGTCACTGTGGTAAGTGGATAAATTTGCATGTCCATCGCAGGATCATATATCCTCCATGGTTCTCTGATGCCATTGAACACAAGGGCTTCATTTACGATGTCAAATCCTTCTATGTCTGGACGTATTGCTGACCTACTCCAGTCATCGCTACAAACGGCAGTTACAGCAGTATGTTACTTTCCTATGATATCATGATGGCTTTCTTATATTACTGTCAACATTTACTGGAAAAATATCCATGCTCATAACATGTTGTTATTAAGATTGACTACATCAAGAGCCCTTTTTTATTTGACTCCAACATTTTTTAGGGTATTTGACTCCAACTTGATATGATGTTGTAGGCCGCCTGGTGTCCCTACCCTTTCGAATCCCAGAACCTTTCAAAGAAAAGCGGCATGGCAGTTGCAGGTGGTTCCTGGCTCGATCAGACGACGGAACGTACCGGACGTGTTGTTTCGCGGAATACAATCACAGTCATTGCAAGGTCTTTGAGCAGGATCCCAGCTTCTCTTGGCCTTCAGGAATTTTGGATTGGAGGTTGGTAAGTAGCCTTGGTACATGCTCTCTGTTTGTCGAACTGAATTATCCGGTTTACCAAGAGATAACCGACGACAAGGATCATGATGGCAGCATGGTTTCGTTCATCAGGCAAAACTGTGTGTACAGAGCGTACCATGCGTCTCTGCATGCACCATACCCTGGTATGTGCCGCCACGCTCTGCAGCCCAAAGTAGGAGAGAGGGTCGCAAGTATCAGACTTCGACCTGCTGGCTGGAGTTTCCCCCATCATGCACCCATCTGGTTCAAGCCGTCAGGCAATCTCCACATCTTAATAAATAGTAACGTCTAACTGAGCCAGTTAGTTAGATGCGCACACTTTTGTAGTAGGATCTTTATTTAGTTTGATGCATACACTTGCTCTTTTTTGGTAGCCCTTTGTAATGATGGTTGATGTTTGGTTTGGAAGAGAGAGCTGCGTCTTCACTTTTCTGGCCTGCTTACTGCTTCTATTGCACACCCAGCCCTGGTTGCTGCTGCTGTTGTTTTCAATGTACAATCAGAAGTATATTTCATCTGTTGGTTGAATAAATGTGTTGTTAGAACGACAAACACAATGTTTTGGAAGACGTTGCATGGTTTGATCCTTTAATGCCCCGTACCGTACGTAACACATACTATTTTTTGTATGGAACACATTTTCCACTTGTTGATAACATGCAGCCCACTGATGAAGGCCCAATAGAGAAGCCCATAATTAACTGGAAGGGAGGCTCTCACATGAATCCGGCCCAGGTACATGCTCATGGTCCCCTAAACATAAATAAGTAATTCGGAGGAGCAAGCTATAAACTGGGTTGTGCGGTATCTGTGGCCCGTCTACCAACATGACCAGCCCAGCAGTTTTTTCTTTGGGAAAATAGGTAGCCCAGTATTTGTTTTTGAAGAATACCCAAGCTAGGCCTATTTGTTTTCTCCGACTTACTGGGCTGCAAATCTTTCAAAACAAGGAGGGATGCATTCTAGCCTGGCCAAAGAGTATGGTCAGTGTGTGTTAAAATTAATATCAAAAGGGGTTGAAAATTCCAAAAAAAAATATAGCAAATGGGATATTAGTTTCTTTTTTTGTTTTTGTTCTTCACTGATATCTTATACGCATTTCATTGGATTTAAGATGACATAGTACTAATTTATTTTTAAATTTGTTTTACTATGGCTCCTAATTGTTGGATTAAGAATATTTTGTTCCCCAGCAAAAATTTGCAAATTTTCATAATTTCCCACATATTTAGTTATTTTTTTAACCCTGGTACTAACCAGAAAATGGGCAGCAATTCTAAAAATGGAAAACGGGCTGCAATAAATTCCATATGAATTAGAAAATGAGTAAAAAATATAATAATAATAGCAAATGGGCTGTACACGCCACAAATTTCGAGCCGGACTTGTTTACGCAAGGCTTTGTCAGTCAACACCCGATTCTAGCAGCAGTGACTGTTGGATTGCCATCCAACTGTCGATGTGCTTCTTCAATATCTGATCTTCCTGCTCCAGCCCCGTAAACTAGCGCCGGTGGGACTGCCTGCTCCCTTCTCTTGTGGCCCGCTGTGATGTTGCGTCGGCTTCCCTGGCCCACCCTACTCCCTTTGTTGGCCTGGCCGCACACAATCAACTGCCTCCTTATTACGCGAAAAAAATGATTCCTCCCACTGACATCTGGGTTGCACCTATTGGGAGGCTGACCTGTGGGCCTACTAAGTTGACGCGTACGCAGGGCTAGTCAACTTACTCAACAAACGATTCTAGTAGCAAAAACTGTTTGATTTGGATCGAACGGTCCTGCTGCTTCTTCAATCACTGCTCTTCTTGCACCAGCCGCCCAAACCAGCGCCGGCGAGACCGTCTGCTCCTGCCTCCAGTGGCCGGCTATACTGTCGTTGAGGCCTCATCGCCCCCTACTACTCCCACCGCTAGCCAGGCCCTGCGGCGACGGCAGCCTCACACCGCAGCCAAATCAGTGAACCATCGTACTCCTCTCCACGTGGGCATCCACTGCCGCGTCTTCCCCGGCTCCGTGTCGTCCCCTTCCTAGGCCTCGCCGTCGTCCACCGCCCTAGTACTCTTCCATCGGAAGAGTATTGTACGTGGAGAGGCTGACAGTTGGGGCCACGTCCACAGCACAGTATTTTGCAAATCTTTCAAGACGAGGAGAGCTTTCATTCGGCTGGCCGAGAAAATGGCCTATCAGTAATGAGAAATGCGTTGTACATTTTTAAAACACATCAAACCGGCAATTAGTTTTTAATTTCTTTTTTTCATTTCGAGATTTTAAATTGCATTGATTTTTATGCGTGGACAATTTGCTGGATTTTATATTGATATATATTTATTTTTAAAATCAGTTTGAACGTGACTCAAAATTTCGGGATTAAAAATAGTTCAGACCGCACCAAAATATGCAAAATTTCGTATAATTTTTTAACCGTGGCCACAATATGGGCCATAATGCTAACAAAAAGAATATGGACTCCAAAAAAAAACCTTAAGAATTAGCAAATGGGCTGTAAATTATTAGAAATAATGGCAGATGGGATGTATGATGTTTTCCATAGATTTGAGGCTTTCCTAAAAAAGGTTGACGCACAAGCAGTGACTGTTGGATGTCCATCCAATGGCCGTCGTGCTTCTTCAATCTCTGTTCTTCCTGCTCCAGCCGCTCAAACAAGCGCCGGCGGGACTGCCTGCTCTCTCCTCCCCGCGGCCGGCTATGCTGCTGCGCAGGCCTCACCACCCCACCGTACTCCCATCGTTGGCCTAGCCATCCTACTACTCACCCACACCTGCTGTTATTCTCCGGCGATGGCAGACGAACAAGTAAACCCTTGTACAGTCGTACTCCCCTCCGCGTGGGAAACAACTGTCGAGTCTTCCCTACCTCCGTGGCATTCCCTTCCTAGGCCTCGCCGTCATCCACCGCCCTGGTGCTCTCGGTGCGGCCTAGTCAATGTGGTCAACGACCGACATGCATCTGAAGTGGACTATACGTGGAGAGGCTGACAGCTGGGTCCACGGCCGCACGCAAGGAAATGCCTCCTTATTACGCGCAAAATAATGATTCCTCCACCTGACATCTGGGACCCACAGAAAGGGCCTCTGTATTTCATGAAAAAAACATTATCGCCGCTGACAACTCGGACCCACTAGCTATATCTTCGCACGCAAGGAAGTGCGTCCTTATTACGCACAAAAATATGAATACTCCCCTGTTAGTTGGGACCCAGTATAGTGGCAGGATGACTTGTGGGCCTACTAAGTTGACGGGGACGGAGGGCTTTGTCAACTTAGTCAATATGCATGATTCTAGCTCCAGTGACCGTACAATGTCCATCCAGCGGCCGTACATAGTGCTTCTTCAACCTCTGGTCTTCTTGCTCCAGCAGCCCAAACCAGCGCCGGTCGTGCCTCGTGCTCCTGCCTCCCATGGCCGGCTGCGATGCGGCGGAGGCCTCACCGCCCCCTACTACTCCCACCACTAGCCAGGCCATCCCTCTACTCACCCACACCCCCTGTTATTCTGCGGCGACGGCAGCCTCACACCGCAGTGAACCAGTGAACCCTCATACTCCTCTATGCGTGGGCATCCACTGTCGCGTCTTCCCGGGCTCCGCGTCGTCCCCTTCCTAGGCCTCGCCGTCGTCCACCGCCCTGGTGCTCTCGGCGCGGCGTGGTCAACGTGGTCAAGGAACGACTTCCATCGGAAGAGTACTGCACGTGGAGAGGCTGACAGCTGGGTCCATGGCAGCCACAAGGAAGTGCCTCCTTATTACGCGGAAAATAATTATTCCTCCACCTGATAGCACGGACCCACAGGACGGGCCACCGTATTTGGCGAAAAAAATGTTTCCCCCTGACTGCTGGGACCCACCAGACGGGCCACCGTATTTCGCGAAAAAACGTTCCCCCCGCTGTCAGCTCGGACCCACCGGAAGTGCCACCTTATTACGCACAAATAAATTAATACTCCCCCTAATAGTTGGGACCTACCTTGGTGGGTGGCTGACTTGTGTGCCTACTAAGTTGACGGGGACGGAGTGCTTTGTCAACTTAGTCAATATGAACGATTCTAGCTCCAGTGACCGTATGATGTCCATCCAATGGCCGTAGTGCTTCTTCAACCTCTGGTCTTCTTGCTCCAGCCGCCCAAAGCAGTGCCGGTCGTGCCGCATGCTCCTACCTCCCATGGCCGGCTGCCCTACCGCAGAGGCCTCACCGCCCCTACTATTCCCACTGCTGGCCAGGCCTTGCGGCGATGGCAGCCTCACACCGTAGCCGAACCAGTGAACCCTCGTACTCCTCTCTGCGCGGGCTTCCACTGCCGCGTCTTCCCCGTCTTCGTGTCGTCCCCTTCCTAGGCCTCGCCGTCGTCCACCGCCCTGGTGCTCTCGGCGCGGCGTGGTCAACATGGTCAAGGAACGACTTCCATCGAAAGAGTACTGTACGTGGAGAGGCTGACAGCTGGATCCACGGCCGCAGCAAGGAAGTGCCACCTTATTACGCGCAAAATAATTATTCCTCCACCTGATAGCGGGGACCCACCAGACGGGCCACCGTATTTCGTGAAAAAAACGTTTCCCGCTGACTGCTGGGACCCACGAGCTACATCTTCGCACGCAAGGAAGTGCGTCCTAGCAAAAAACGATTCGCCCCCCTGACTGTTGGGACCCACCAGCTACATCTTCGAAGGCAAGGAAGTGCCTGACAGTCGGGACCCACCTGGTCGAAGCGTACGTAGCATTGTCATTCTGGTCGCGAACGTGTACGTACATACTGGTCGATGTAGAGGCACGCATGTGTCGTAGTAGAGGCACGCACATAGCATGTACACGTACGTACAGCGGCAAGTGTGCAAGAAAGAAAATACGGCCACATACGTACATACGGGCAGGGTCTCGAATGCCTACTCGCGCATACGTACGGCTAGGGTGATGGGGATCGTTGCCGATAATCAAATAATTTCCTTCGCATCACCAAGATCTATCTATGGATATTACTAGCAACGAGAGGGGTGTGCATCTTCATACCTTTGAAGATCGCGATGCGGAAGCATTGCAAGAACGCGGTTGGTGGAGTCGTACACGAAGCGATTCAGATCGCGGTCGAATCCAATCTAAGTGTCGAACAACGGTGCCTCCACGTTCAACACACGTGCAGCCCGGTGACGTCTCATGTGCCTTGATCTAGCAAGGGGAGAGGGAGAGGTTGGGGAAGACTCCCTCCAGCAGCAGCACGACGGCGTGGTGGTGGTGGAGGAGCATGGCACTCTAGCAGGGCTTCGCCAAGCACCGCAAGAGACGAGGAGGGAGAGGGTAGGGTTGCGCCAAGAGAGAGAGGAACTCGTGCTTGTGACAGCCCCGAAACCCCACATATATATAAGGGGAGGGGAGGGGCTGCACCCCCATCTAGGGTTCCACCCCTAGGGGTGGTGTCCAGCCGTAGATTGCATCTAGGGGTGGCCAGAGGGGGAGAGAGGGGCAGGCGCACCCTAAGTGGGCCTTAGGCCCATCTAAGCCTAGGGTTTCCGCTTTCCCCTTATCCCTGTGCCTTGGGCCTAGGTGGGGGGCACACCAGCCCACATAGGGCTGGTCCCTTCCCACACTTGGCCCACACTAGCCTCTGGGGCTGGTGGCCCCTCCCGGTGGACCCCCGGAACCCATCCGGTGGTCCCGGTACGTTACCAATAATGCCCAGAACAATTTCGGTGACCAAAACGGGACTTCCCATATATAAATATTTACCTCCGAACCATTCTGGAACTCCTCGTGACGTCCGGGATCTCATCCGGGACACCGAAAAACATTCGGTAATCACGTACTATATTTCTTATAACCCTAGCGTCATCGAACCTTAAGTGTGTAGACCCTACGCGTTCGGGAACCATGCAGTCATGACCGAGACATATCTTCGGTCAATAACCAACAGCGGGATCTTGATACCCATGTTGGCTCCCACATGTTCCACGATGATCTCATCGGATGAACCACGATGTCAAGAATTCAATCAATCCCGTATACGATTCCCTTTGTCTAGCGGTATAGTACTTGCCCGAGATTCGATCGTCGGTATACAGATACCTTGTTCAATCTAGTTATGGCAAGTTTCTTTACTCGTTCCGTAACACATCATCCCGTGACCAACCCCTCAGTCACATTGAGCTCATTACGATGATGTCCTTCCGAGTGGGCCCAGAGATACCTCTCCATCATATGGAGTGACAAATCCCAGTCTCGATTCGTGCCAACCCAACAGATACTTTCGGGGATACCCATAGTGTACCTTTATAGCCACCCAGTTACGTTGTGACGTTTGGCACACCCAAAGTACTCCTACAGTATCTCGGAGTTGCACAATCTAATGGTCTACGGAAAGGATACTTGACATTAGAAAACCCTTAGCATACAAACTACACGATCTTATGCTAGGCTTAGGATTGGGTCTTTTCCATCACATCATTCTCCTAATGACGTGATCTCGTTATCAATGATATCCAATGTCCATGGTCAGGAAACCGTAACCATCTTTTGATCAACGAACTAGTCAACTAGAGGCTCACTAGGGACATGTTGTGGTCTATGTATTCACACATGTATTACTGTTTCCAGATAATACAATTAAAGCATGAACAATAGACAATTATCATGAACAATGAAATATAATAATAACCATTTTATTATTGCCTCTAGGGCATATTTCCAATAGTCTCCCACTTGCACTAGAGTCAATAATCTAGTTACATTGTGATGAATTGAACACCCATAGAGTTCTGGTGTTGATCATGTTTTGCCCGTGGAAGAGGTTTAGTCAACGGATCTGCGACATTCAGATCCGTATGCACTTTACAAATATTTGTCTCCATCTTGAATGTAGTTTCGGATGGAGTTGAAACAACGCTTGATGTGCTTGGTCTTCTTGTGAAACCTAGGCTCCTTGGCAATGGCAATAGCTCTAGTGTTGTCAGAGAAGAGAGTCATCGGGCCCGACGCACTTGGAATAACTCCTAGGTCAGTGATGAACTCCTTCATCTAGACTCCTTCCTGCGCTGCTTCGGAAGCAGCTATGTACTCCGCTTCACATGTAGATGCCGCCACGACACTTTGCTTGCAACTGCACCAGCTGACTGCCCCACCATTCAAAATTTACACGTATCTGGTTTGTGACTTGGAGTCATCCAGATCTGTGTCAAAGCTAGCATCGACGTAACCCTTTACAACGAGCTCTTCGTCACCTCCATAAACGAGAAACATATCCTTAGTCCTTTTCAGGTACTTCAGGATGTTCTCGACCGCTGTCCAGTGTTCCATACAGGGATCACTTTGGTACCTCCCCATCAAAGTTATGGCAAGGTTCACATCAGGTCTGGTACACAACATGGCCTACATAATAGAACCTATGGCCGAGGCATAGGGGATGACAGTCATCTTTCCTTTATCTTCTGCCGAGGTCGGGCATTGAGCTGTGCTCAATCTCATACCTTGCAATACAGGCAAGAACCCTTTCTTGGACTGATCCATATTGAACTTCTTCAATATCTTGTCAAGGTATGTGCTTTGTGAAAGACCAATGAGGCGTCTCGATCTATCTCTATAGATCTTGATGCCTAATATGTAAGCAGCTTATCCAAGGTCCTTCATTGAAAAACACTTATTCAAGTAGGCCTTTATGCTTTCCAAGAATTCTACATCATTTCCCATCAGCAATGTGTCATCCACATATAATTTGAGAAATGCTACAGAGCTCCCACTCACTTTCTTGTAAATACAGGCTTCTCCCCAAGTCTGTATAAACCCAAACGCTTTGATCACCTCATCAAAGCGAATGTTCCAACTCCGAGATGCTTGCACCAGCCCATAGATGGAGCGCTAGAGCTTGCAAACTTTGTTAGCATTCTCAGGATCGACAAAACCTTCCGGCTGCATAATATACAGTTCTTCATTAAGGAAGCCGTTAAGGAATGCCGTTTTGACGTCCATTTGCCATATCTCATAATCATAGAATGTGGCAATTGCTAACATGATTCGGATGGACTTCAGCATCGCTACAGGAGAGAATGTCTCCTTGTAGTCAATTCCTTGAACTTGTCGATAACCTTTAGCGACAAGCCGAGCCTTATAGATGGTCACATTACCATCCGCATCAGTCTTCTTCTTAAAGATCCATTTATTTTTTATGGCTTGCCGATCATCAGGCAAGTCAACCAAAGTCCATACTTTGTTATCATACATGGATCCTATCTCGGATTTCATGGCTTCAAGCCATTTGTTGGAATCCGGGCCCGCCATCACTTCTTCATAGTTAGAAGGTTCAGCATTGTCTAACAACATGATTTCCAGGACAGGGTTGCCATACCACTCTGGTGCAGAACGTGTCCTTGTGGACCTACAAAGTTTAGCAGTAACTTGATCCAAAGTTTCATGATCATTATCATTAACTTCCTCCCTAGTCGGTGCAGGCACCGCAGAAACATCTTCCTGCGCTGCGCTACTTTCCGGTTCAGAAGGGGTGACAATTACCTCATCAAGTTCCACTTTCCTCCCACTTACTTCTTTCAAGAGAAACCCTTTCTCCAGAAAGGATCCATTCTTGGCAACAAATATCTTGCCTTCGGATCTGAGGTAGAAGGTATACCCAATAGTTTTCTTAGGGTATCCTATGAAGACGCATTTTTCCGATTTGGGTTTGAGCTTTTCAGGTTGAAGTTTCTTGACATAAGCATCGCATCCCCAAACTTTTAGAAATGACAACTTGGTTTCTTCCCAAACCACAGTTCATACGGTGTCGTCTCAACGGATTTAGACGGTGCCCTATTTAAAGTGAATGCGACAGTCTCTAAAGCATAACCCCAGAATGATAGCGGTAAGTCGGTAAGAGACATCATAGATCGCACCATGTCCAACAGGGTATGATTAAGACGTTCGGACACACCATTACGCTAAGGTGATCCAGGCAGCGTCAATTGTGAAACAATTCCATAGTTCCTTAGGTGCGTGCCAAATTCGTGACTTCAATATTCTCCTCCACGATCTGATCGTAAGAACTTTATTTTTCTGTCACGTTGATTCTCAACCTCATTCTGAAATTCTTTGAACTTTTCAAAGGTCTCAGACTTGTGTTTCATCAAGTAGACATACCCATATCTACTTAAGTCATTTGTGAGGGTGAGAATATAACGATAGCCACCGTGAGCTTCAACACTCATTGGACCGCACACATCAGTATGTATGATTTCCAATAAGTTGGTTGCTCGCTCCATTGTTTCGGAGAACGGAGTCTTGGTCATCTTGCCCAAGAGGCATGGTTCGCACGTGTCAAATGATTCATAATCAAGAGACTCGAAAAGTTCATCTGCATGGAGCTTCTTCATACGTTTGACACCATTATGGCCAAGGCGGCAGTGCCACAAGTATGTGGGACAATCATTATCAACATTACATCTTTTGGCATCCACACTATGAATATGTGTAACATCACATTCGAGTTTCATTAAGAACAAACCATTGACCAGCTGGGCATGACCATAAAACATTTCTCTCATATAAATAGAACAACCATTATTCTCAGATTTAAATGAGTAGCCATATCGCATTAAATGAGATCCAAATACAATGTTCATGCTCAAAGCTGGTACTAAATAACAATTATCGAGGTTTAACACTAATCCCAAAGGTAGATGCAGAGGTAGCGTGCCGACGGCGATTACATCGACCTTGGAACCATTCTCGACGCGCATCATCACCTCGTCCTTCGCTAGTCTCTGCTTATTCCGCAGCTCCTGCTTTGACTTACAAATGTGAGTAACTGCACCGGTATCAAATACCCAGGAGCTACTATGAGCGCTGGTAAGGTACACATCAATAACATGTATATCACATATACCTTTGACGTTTCCGGCCTTCTTATCCGCTAAGTATTTGGAACAGTTCCGCTTTCAGTGACACGTTCCCTTGCAATAAAAGCACTCAGTCTCAGGCTTGGGTCCATTCTTTGGCTTCTTCCCAGCAACTGGCTTACCGGGCGCGGCAACTCCTTTGCCATCCTTCTTGAAGTTCTTCTTATCCTTGCCTTTCTTGAACTTAGTGGTTTTATTCACCATCAACACTTGATGTTCCTTTTTGATCTCCACCTCCGCTGATTTCAGCATTGAATATACCTCGGGAATGGACTTCTCCATCCCCTGCATATTGAAGTTCATCACGAAGCTCTTGTATCTAGGTGGGAGCGACTGGAGGATTCTGTCAATGACCGCATCATCTGGGAGATTAATTCCCAACTGAGACAAGCGATTGTGCAACCCAGACATTTTGAGTATATGCTCGCTGACAGAACTATTCTCCTCCATTTTACAACTATAGAACTTGTCGGAGACTTCATATCTCTCGACTCAAGCATGAGCTTGGAAAACCATTTTCAGTTCTTGGAACATCTTATATGCTCCGTGCTGCTCAAAACGCTTTTGGAGCCCAGATTCTAAGCTGTAAAGCATGCCACACTGAACCAGGGAGTAATCATCACTATGCGACTGCCAGGCGTTCATAACGTCTTGAGTTGCTGGGAAAACGGGTGCATCACCTCACGGTGCTTCAAGGACATATGCTTCTTGGCAGCTATGAGGATGATCCTCAAGTTACGGACCCAATCTGTATAGTTGCTACCATCGTCTTTCAGCTTGGTTTTCTCTAGGAACGCGTTGAACTTGAGGGCAACATTAGCGTGGGCCATTGGATCTACAAGACATATTGTAAAGATTTTAGACTATGTTCATGACAATTAAGTTCATCTAAACGAATTTAATGAACTCCCACTCAGATAGACATCTCTCTAGTCATATAAGTGATACATGATCCGAATCAACTAGGCCGTGTCCGATCATCATGTGAGACAGACTAGTCATCAACGGTGAACATCTTTATGTTGATCGTATCTTCTATACGACTCATGTTTGACCTTTCGGTCTTCCGTGTTCCGAGGCCATGTCTGTACATGCTAGGCTCATCAAGTCAACCCTAAGTGTATTGCGTGTGTAAATCTGGCTTACACCCGTTGTATGCGAACTTTAGGACCTATCACACCCGATCATCACGTGGTGCTTCAGAACAACGAACCTTAGCAACAGTGCACAGTTAGGGGGAACACAATTCTTGAAATTCTAGTGAGAGATCATCTTATTCACTACCGTCGTTCTAAGCACATAAGATGTAAAACATGATAAACATCACATGCAATCAAATAGTGACATGATATGGCCAATACCTTTTTGCTCCTTTTGATCTTCATCTTCGGGCCTCCATGATCATCATCGTCACCGACATGACACCATGATCTCCATCATCATGTCTTCATGAAGTTGTCTCGCCAAAAATTACTTCTACTACTATGGCTAACGGTTAGCAATAAAGTAAAGTAATTACATGGCGTTTTCAATGACACGCATGTCATACAATAAAATAAGACAACTCCTATGGCTCCTGCCGGTTGTCATACTCATCGACATGCAAGTCGTGATTCTTATTACAAGAACATGATCAATCTCATACATCACATATATATCATTCATCACATCCTTTTGGCCATATCACAGCACACAGCACATGCTGCAGGAACAAGTTAGACGTCCTCTAATTGTTGTTGCAAGTTTTTACGTGGCTGCTATAGGTTTCTAGCAAGAACGTTGCTTACCTACGCAAAAGCCACAACGTGATATGCCAATTACTATTTACCCTTCATAAGGACCCTGTTTATCGAATCCGATCCGACTAAAGTGTGAGAGACAGACACCCGCTAGTCACCTTATGCAACTAGTGCATGTCAGTTGGTGGAACCTGTCTCACGTAGGCGTACGTGTAAGGTCGGTCCGGTCCGCTTCATCACACGACACCGCCAAATCAAGATAAGACTAGTAGCGACAAGTAAATTGACATGATCTACGCTCACAACAACTTGTGTTCTACTCGTGCATAGTAACTACGCATAGACCTAGCTCATGATGCCACTGATGGGGATCGTTGCAGAAAATCAAAAACATTCCAATGCATCACCAAGATCTATCTATGGAGATTACTAGCAACGAGAGGGGAGTGCATCTTCATACCTTTGAAGATTGCGATGCGGAAGCGTTGCAAGAACGCGGTTGGTGGAGTCGTACACGAAGCGATTCAGATCGTGGTCGAATCCGATCTAAGCGTCGAACAATGGCGCCTCCGCGTTCAACACACGTGCAGCCCAGTGACATCTCTCGCGCCTTGATCCAGCAAGGGGAGAGGGAGAGGTTGGGGAAGACTCCGTCCAGCAGCAGCACGATGGCGTGGTGGTGGCGGAGGAGCGTGGCACTCCAGCAGGGCTTCGCCAAGCACCTCAAGAGATGAGGAGGGAGAGGGGTAGGGCTGCGCCAAGAGAGAGAGGAACTCGTGCATGTGGCAGCCTCGAAACCCCACATATATATAAGGGGAGGGGAGGGGCTATGCCCCCATCTAGGGTTCCACCCCTAGGGGTGGCGTCCAGCCCTAGATTGCATCTAGGGGGCGACCAGAGGGGGAGAGAGGGGGAGGCACACCCTAGGTGGGCCTTAGGCCCATCTATGCCTAGGGTTCCCCCTTTCCCCTTCTCCCTGCGCCTTGGGCCTTGGTGGGGGCGCACTAGCCCACCTAGGGCTGGTCCCTTCCCACACTTGGCCCACGCAAGCCTCTGGGGCTGGTGGGCCCTCCCTGTGGACCCCCGGAACCCTTCCGGTGGTCCCGGTACGTTACCGATAATGCCCAGAACAATTCCGGTGACCAAAACGGGACTTCCCATATATAAATCTTTACCTCCGGACCATTCCGGAACTCCTCGTGACATCCGGGATCTCATCCGGGACTCCAAACAACATTCGGTAACCACATAGTACATTCCTTATAACCTTAGCATCATTGAACCTTAAGTGTGTAGACCCTACGGGATCCGGAACCATGCAGTCATGACCGAGACATATCTCCGGCCAATAACCAACAGCGGGATCTAGATACCCATGTTGGCTCCCACATGTTCCACGATGATCTCATCGGATGAACCATGATGTAAAGTATTCAATCAATCCCGTATACGATTCCCATTGTCTAGCGGTATAGTACTTGCCCGAGATTCGATCGTCGGTATACCGATACCTTGTTCAATCTCATTATGGCAAGTCTCTTTACTCGTTCCATAACACATCATCCCATGACCAACCCCTTAGTCACGTCGAGCTCATTACGATGATGTCTTATCGAGTGGGCCCAGAGATACCTCTCAGTCATGTAGAGTGACAAATCCCAGACTCGATTCGTGCCAACCCAACAGATACTTTCGGTGATACCCGTAGTGTACCTTTATAGCCACCCAGTTACGTTGTGATGTTTGGCACATCCAAAGTATGCCTACGGTATCCGGGAGTTGCACAATCTCATGGTCTAAGGAAAGGATACTTGACATTGGAAAAGATTTAGCATACGAACTACAGGATCTTGTGCTAGGCTTAGGATTGGGTCTTGTCCATCACATCATTCTCCTGATGATGTGATCCCGTTATCAATGACATCCAATGTCCATGGTCAGGAAACTCTAACCATCTATTGATCAACGAGCTAGTCAACTAGAGGCTCACTAGGGACACGTTGTGGTCTATGTATTCATGCATGTATTATTGTTTCCGGATAATACAATTAAAGCATGAACAATAGACAATTATCATGAACAAGTAAATATAATAATAACCATTCTATTATTGCCTCTAGGGCATATTTCCAACATAGGGCTCGTGTACATGGCTGGGTCGTAGCCACTACAGGAAACAGGTAATTTGCAGTCTGTGAATTCCAGACGGCAAAGACCTAAATCCAGACGGCAAAGATTTTGCCGTCAGGAAGCAGACGGCAAACTCAGACGGCAAAGAATACTTTGCCGTCAGCTTTTCATAGGGAAGACGGGAAAGACTTTGCCGTCAGCCAACTCTCTCTTTGCCATCAAGCCTAGTACTAGAAGACAGCAAAGAAACCATCTTTTCCGTCAACTAGACTATGCCTTTGCCGTCAGCCTCATACATCCCATACGGAAAAGAATTATTTATTATTTAAAATAAATATAGGTAACAATAGTCCAGGTACATAGGCCCTAGATGGTGTAAGGTGTAGGAATTTTTTTCTCATTATAAAAACAACTAATAACAAGGCGTAGGCAAAATCTTCACTTGCGTTTTTGCATTTTAGTAGTTTGACAACCAATCATTCAATAGTGTAACAATCATCTATGAAGACAAAAATATCAGATTATATTGGCCTGCCAAGTTCACCCTGATGCTTGCATGGCCACCTTCCGAGCACAACAGGCAGAAGCCGATGGGGAGCAGGCCACTCCAGTGTGCGGCTGTGGTGTCACGACCTGTCGATGGGGAGGAGACCTTCCGAGCAAGACGGAGGATAGGACGACTGCGCCGGGGGCGCCGGGGCATGGGGCCGGCCATGCGGGTATCGCGAGGCTCGACACGGTTTCCTTCTGAATCGTAGAGACCGGCGTGGTCAGCGGTGACCGGCGACTCCGGGGGAGACGATGGACCGGGATGGGGCGACAGGTGACAGGGCCGCGCCGGACCGGCTGGTGACAGGCCGGCCGCGTCGGGAGGACGAGGGAAGGGGCCGGCCGCACCGGTGGCGAGTGGGACGGAGCGGTCAAGCCGGGGGCGAAAGGGGTCGGGCTGACGATGCTCGCCGACGAGCAGGGACGGGGGTCTGGGGACGGAGCTGGTGGCGAGTGGCACGGGGAATGGGGCAGCCCCGCCGGGGGCCGGGCTGGCGGCGCTCGCCGGTGGGAGGGGACGGGGGTTCGGGGACGGAGCTGGTGGCGAGTGGGACGGGGAACGGGGCAGCCATGCCGAGGGCGATGGGGGCGGGCCGGCGGTGCTCGCCAGCGACAAGGGACGGGGAATGGGGCAGCCACGCCGGGGGCGACGGGGGCCGGGCTAGCGGCGCTCGCCGACGACCAAGGACAGGGAACAGAGCTGGTGGCGGAATTGGGGGGCGAGCGAGGAGGTGGGGTGCGCTACGTGCGGGGATAAGGGAGAGCGAGAGAACGTGCGAAGGGATAAGGCAGACACGACGTGGTGGGGTCGGGGTGGGTGAGAGATCAGGGAGGAGAGGCGAATGGTGGGGCTAGGTGCGATGGTGCCACCTCATCGATTCGTGGGATCGATCCACGAGATGTGTTTTCTCTTTGCCGTCTGCATTTTTATTTACAGACGGCAAAGAGGTTACTTTGCCGTCTGTTAAAAAATATGCAGACAGCAAAGTCTTTGCC
>LR738711.1:370030302-370168933 GCA_902687465.1 Secale cereale
CGTCTATAAATAAAAATGCTGACGGCAAAGTCTCTTTGCCGTCTATGTTTTTTCCTATAGCCGGCAAAGTATGTCTTTGCCGTCAGTTGTTCTTTGCCGTCAGCAGCTGTCGGCAAATTTGATCTTTGCCGTTTGCCCCGATGAAATGCTGACGGCAAACCGCAGGACTGACGGCAAATCTCCTGTTTCCCATAGTGAACGGATAAACAGCATCATCGTCGTGTTGATGGGGAGCCAACCAGCTGGGTCGGAACGGAATGCGTGGTCGTGTTCATTGGGAGGGCTTGGACGGAACAGCGGATGGAAACGAGGCCTGGCGTACTGCAGAACGAAGGAAACGGCCTTGTGTTCGACTGGCCACGTTTGAAACGGGATCCTGTTCATCGGGAGGGGTCTGACGTACCGCAAAACGGAGGAAACGGACCTCCTATGGTCGAAACGGGGGTCCTGTTGTTCGGGAGGGGTGTGGCGTACCGCAAAAACGGAGGAAACGGACTTGTGTTGGAGCGCTACGGTCAAAACGGGGGTCCTGTTCATCGGGAGGGGTGTGGCGTACCGCAAAACGGAGGAAACAGACTTGTGTTGGAGCGCTATGGTCGAAACGGGGGTCATGTTCATCGGGAGGGGTGTGGCGTACCGGAAAACAGGACTCCGCGGGATACTGTTTATCACCACCGTCGAGTCCCTCCAGCCTCCACGGTTCATCCACCGTCGGCCTCCTCCAGCCTCCACCTGCGACCGTGCAGCCTCCACCGGGCGCTACTCCACCGGCTACTGTTCAACCAGCCCTCTCCGCGGGCTCCTATTCAACCACCCCTCCACGGGCTATTGTTCATCTATCCCTCCATCGTCTACTGTTCATGCAGCCCTCCACGGGGTGGAACTGTTCATGCAGCCCTCCACGGGGTCCTGTTCATGCAGCCCCAACCGGCTCGATCGAATGGGGTCTCGTTCATGCAGAGGCAACACCACGGGGTCCTGTTCAGCCACCCCCACCGGGAACTGTTCATCCAACCCCCCAGCAAGGCTCACTGTTCATGTAGAGGCAGCATCGATCGGCTTCAGTTAGCAGCAGTAGCGAAGGAATCGCTCGATCTGGTTCAATTTACAACCATCGATCGATCGCTCGGGTTCAGTAACGCATAGCCTGCAGTGCAATCGCTCGGGTTCAGTTAGAGTCCAACGCCTCGCACCCACGCGCGTGTGTGTACGAGAGAAACACGCATCGCTCGGCACTGATCACCCACCGTAACCAGGAACACCCCGATATTTTCCTCGCCCTCGCTTCTACCACGTTTTTTTCCATCGTGGACGGCCCAAAGAATGTCATGCAGCTGCGTCTCCGGCTCCCCCAGGACGAAAAGCCCATTTTCTGTCATGATTTTTTGTCAGAGAAGTAGGACCCCACCACATCTATGATGATACCATGTTTTGTCACAATTATTGTCACAGAAGTGTCATAAGTATGACAGAAAAAAGTTTCGTTCGGCCCAAAATGTCACGGATGTGTCTTTTTTTGTAGTGTAGAATGCATGTGGATGAAACAATTATAATTACGGTGGAAGACAAATGTACCGAAACAATAAGGATCCCATACAAAAACAGTGCCATGAGTGGTGACAACAAACACAAGACGCTCCTATTGAATTGCATCACAGTACTCATTCGTGTCCAGAAATTGATTTTTGAGTAATATCATCCATTCGTGGAAGCAGAGACGGCAACAAGCTTGTCGAAGATAGCAACAACAACATAGTTCTTGTAACCCCAAGAGCGGTAGGGAACTCGAGAAATTACTATCTTCCATAGACGACAGTCATGATGATCGTATCTGAACGTGCGTAGACTATCTGTGTGTTGAACCTCATGGTAGTCTGAGATTTTTGGAATTGAAACCCGGTGACGAGTGTACACATTCAAAAGTTCCCACTCGCAGTTGTTCCCAATATAAACAACCCAATCTCCATTTTCGCCTGCCCGGGCCTTACCCTTAAGAGATGGCATCTTAACATCACATGTATCACTATCAAGCGCATCAACTTGCATAAGGCAAGGCTTCCGTCGTCCTCGCGACGGTGAGTAGGGTCATGGCGAAGAAGATAGGGGAGATCAAACCGCTCCTGAACCCTGGGATTCTTTGTAATGATCCTATTTGTTGAGTCGAGAATGGTCTTGTACAAACCTGCCATGCTAGCCGAGGTGATGACGTCGCACCGATCAATGAATTCCTCCACCATGTCATCTTTCAGATTGGGGCAAGAATAACGGTGTCGTTTCCAGCATGTTCCCTCCATGGAGAAGACGATCGAACAGTGGTAGAAGGAAGGGTGAAGGCAAATGGAGGGAGGAAGAGCGTGCGACGGCAGTTCCAAATCGAGAGGGAAAGGCGAAGAGGCGGTGGACGGTTGCCACGGTACAAGAAGAGGCTAGTGGGGAGCGAACGGTTGCCACACGGGTCACACACTAACGACAACGCCAAGTGAACCACATGCCGTATATTGCACACACGTTGATCTGGCTGACCATTTCTTTTGTGTTGCCTAATCACAAACAGTTAGTCAGAGTGAACCGTATGATGTATATCGCACACACCTTCATCTGGATGCTCGCTTCTTCTGTGTTGCATAATCACAAACAGTTCATCCGAGTAAACCGTATGTTGTGTATCGCACACGCATTCTTCTGGCTGCCCGTTTCTTTTGTTCCTCCTCATCGCAAACAGTTAATTGAACTGAATCTTATGCCCTTCATCGCACACGCAACTAAAATCTGAACCATGTTTGATGCATCTGTCTTCGCAAACGTTTTAGCATTTTTTACGGTTTTCATGCACCACCGTTTGCGATGATTGCATCGCACACAGTTTCTCGAAGGGTCTCTGATCGTAGGGTCACGTTAGCAGCATCCTGCAGTAGTGGGAGCCTCGGCGGTCGAGCTTCGCAAGGTGTGCGGGAGGGGGTCACTCCGTCCACAGTCCCACCTCCCACCGACGGGGACAGCCACAGCAATTACGCTCGGTCCGGGACAAGCCATTGCCCTCCGGTTGTCACCGCCATAGGAGTGAACGCGGCGCATGTGCCTCCTCCCAGACAAGCCTCTGCGCTTAACGGAGACACTGATCCTCGAGCACCACCGCCGCGCAACCCCGCGGCCCAGGTGGTCGTTCCACAGCAGCGTGGGCGCGGTGCCGCGGTCGCCATCGTCGTGGCACCATTAGGAGCCAGACGACGGTGCGGTTGACATCATTAGCATCTATGCCAAGCACAGCCACGGAGGCTATGGCGCGAGCTCAGCTGCTACAGAAGTGTTTGCCAGCATCTGAGCAGATGGATGAATGACGTGCCACCATCCAAAGCCTACTCGGTTTCACCAAAGCTGGGGGCTCTCGACAAGTTGGCCTGCCACGACTTCCCCAAGCGACAGCAATCGCCCGTACCGCTGGCCTAACAGAGGGGGCCGTGTGACACCCCAAGACCGACGCTCCAGAAGACTTCCAGCTATTTCGATTTTGCCGTGTGTTTCATTTTGCTTGCTCTATTTATTTTTGCATTGCATCATGCCATCATGTCATTAGTTTTTGCAACTAAACTAAATAAATTGTGTAGATCTTTGATTCATTTAAAATGAGGGATGTCATATGATGATTTCTCTTTATAACATATCCTCCCAATATTTTAGGGAGCTATGCTAAATATTCCATTCTTTGGATTCAACTTTAACACACTTGCAATTAATTCTCATGCCTTTGTTATCCTAATTCCGGCGTAAAACTTTGTCCTCAAATTCCAGCCCATTTGGATTCATCTAAAGGGATTTCTAAATTCATCAGTTTGACTTTTATTCAAACTTGTTTGAATTTTTATCTTCCAAAAGTCTTCCAACAATTTCATTAAATTCCTTACATTTTTGTGAGTCCAAGAAATAATCCCCATGCCCAAATTCTTTGTCCACCCATTTTTTTCTCTACTTTTTCTTTCTTTGTTTTTATATTTTGATGAAGAGATTTGAAGGGAGAAAGAGAGAGAGGACCCAACCGTCGGCCTCTTGGGCCTGACCATCTAGGCAGGCCCATTCTTGCAGCCCAGCCGCCCCGTCTAAACCCTAGCCTGTCAGCCCCGATCCCCACTCTCTCCCTGCACGATCCCATCTTCCCTCGTTGCGCAGTCATAGAGAGAGGAAGCAGCACCGCGCCCTCGAACCCCTTCCTCCCGATCCGGCGACCTCTATCGTCTGCTTACTTCCCGTCGCCATCGACGCCCCGCGTCTCTCCACCCTGAGCCAGCCGGAGCTGGCGACTCCACCAGCCCCTCACTCGTCCTCCGCTCCGCCACACCTCGCGTCGGCCACCCGACGGCTCCTACCCTGTGCCTCCTCCATGGCCTCCTTCGTGCCGCCGCCTCGCCCTGTTGTCACGCCTGGCCTCCAGCGCCACCACCAGGCAACCAACTCCGGCGGCCCCATCGTCCTCCTCCACCGTCGACGGCAGCCGCCGCCGCTGGCCTCGGTTGGGCACGTCCCGCCTCCCCGTCGTCCTGCCCTACATCACCTTGCCGACGACCTGCACTATGCCTCCCTGAGCGCCACCTCTGGCGCCCGCGACGATTAGCCGCACGTCGCCATGGCTATAGTCTCCCCTGCCGGATCCGAGCGGTTCCGCCAATTGCCGCTCAGGACCGCAAGGTCTAGCCGTCCCCGCGTTTTCCAGCGACCCTGACCTCCACCTTTGGCCTCTGTTGCATCTGGTCATGTCTTCTTCGACCATGGCCTCTGTCTCGCCATCTCCTCCTGCTTGCTCCATGAGCCTTTGCCCACCAGTCGTCATCCTGCTGTAGTCAAGACCGCAAGACCACCCGGAACCGAAACGTCAAGTAACAACAACTACCGTCGTCTCCGGAATCACCAAGAACGCCACGTACCTCGACGACTGATGCCGAACAACTAATGTGGCCGTGACCCTGAACATCTACGGAAACTCGAACGGCTATGAACCATGTACAACTACCGTCGCCCGAAGAACCGTGGGTCACAAGCGCCGTGAACGACTAATGTCACCATGTACCACTACTTCCACTATGAATCGAACTATCTCGAAACACACGCATCGAAGGTATACCACTGAGACGATGCCCGTGGACGAATGCATGTTGTGTTGTATGAGATGCCCGTGTTTGCCCCGTGTCCGAGTTGTTGCTTGCACATTCCTCCTTGTTGCCATGTCGTCGTCACGTGGGAACCCGGTTACCGGGATCACCCCACCATCTTGCATGACACGCTCACGCCACCCTTCTTTTGCATCGGCGTCTCAACAAGTTGTCGGATCACTGGAACGTTGTCGTGGCACCGTTTCTGCCTTCGCCACCGTGACACCCCTTTCTTTCCGTCATGGCGACCAAATGCTCCATATCTTATAACATGCTCATGCCAAAGTTTTCATAAAATTGCATAAAACTTGCATTTGTCATCCACATCATGATAACAACATTTAAATGGTTAAAACTGTTGTTTGCTTAAAAATTGCTAAATATGCACATGGGGATTTTCCGGAATTGTTGTTGTTGTTTCCGGACTCATTTAAAATGCCTAGATAGTTAGTTTACCTATGCTTCACCTCTTTCCATGTTAATTAACCTTTAATATTGTTGTCTACAAAAACGAAAGCAACTAAATACTTGAATGTTGTGTTTCGTCAATATGCAACTCGTTGCATATTGAACTCCACTTAATTTGTAGTGTTGTTTGTGCACTTTGCCATGCCATGCATATTTAAACCGGACATGCATCATACTTGGTTGAGCATCATGTCTTGTTTATGTGTTGTATGTTTACCATGTTGTTTGCTTCTTTCCGGTTTGCTTCTCTCTTTAGCTTCTGTTTCGTTCCGGAGTTGTGAGGATTCGTTCGACTACGCTTGGTTCGTCTTCGTAGCTTCGTCTTCTTCATGGACTTGTTCTTCTTCCTTAAGTGGATCTCAGGAAAGATGACCGTCACCTTGGATCTCACTACTGTCATTTCTATGCTAGTTGTCGCGATGCTATCGCTATATGTCGCGCTACCCACCATTTATTGTCACCCTCTCTTTGTTGCCATGAAACCTCCAACCTTTGACACCATCCCAGCAAGCTATTGTATGGCTATGTTACTACTTGCTCAGCCCCTCTTATGGCGTTGTTAGTTGCAGGTGAAGATGAAGATTGCTCCAGGATTACGTTGGAATATGACAATATCTCTTATTTAATTAATGCACATATATACTTGGTAATGGGTGGAAGGCTTGGCCTTTTGCTTGGTGTTTTGTTCCACTCATGCCGCCTTAGGACCCGATAAACAGGTGTTATGTTCCTTGATTTTGCGTTCCTTACATGGTTGGGGTTATGGGACCCCCTTATTTCTTCGCTTAAAGTAAAGCTTTCCCGAGGAGATCCAAGTTTGGTTTTACCATTTGCCTAACAACTAAAACTTGCATAGGGAGTAATTAACCCGAGTACTTAATCCACCCCCGGGCCAGTGCACCTCATGAGTGTTGGTCCACCTACCTAGCAGTCGGCGGTGCCACCTCGGGGCAACTCGAGGCATTTTCGGCTATAGTCCACTTTGCATACATTGGTGAGTCCGTAGATGGAGAGCGCGCAGCTCTGGACACGGGTTTCGACTCGCCGAGAGATCTCCTTGGGCTAGTTTTCCTTTCTTCAAAGAACGTGTGCGCCGGGATTCCGATGACACTCGGGCCTTCCCTAAGATAAGGAGTTTTTACCTCTGCTAATTGTGAGAGTTTGTTACGGGCTAAGTTGGGACACCCCTGCAGGGTTATGAACTTTCGAAAGCGGTGCCCGCGGATATGTGGCAGATGGGAATTTGTTAATATCCGGTTGTAGTGAACTTGACACCAGACCCGAAATAAAATACACGAACCGCGTGAGTAACCGTGACCGTCTCTTTTCATTTTGAGAAGAGAACACGGTGGGGATATGTTTGACTCGTAGGTAGTTCATGATCACTTAGCGATCATTACTAGTTTGCGATCGTTTGCGTAGATGCTCATCTTATTCTTGTACTCATAAGTTAGCCACCATATAATGCTTAGCCGCTGCTACAACCTCACCACTTAACCTCTCCATACCCATTAAGCTTTGCTAGTCTTGATACCAATGGCTATGGGATTGCTGAGTCCTCGTGGCTCACAGATGCTACCACAATAGTTGCAGGTGCAGGTTTCCGATGACTCGACGTGAGCGCGCTGTTTACATGTGTTGGAGTTCTTCTTCTTCTTCTTCGTCAGTCTTGGGTTAGGTTCCTGGTCGGCAGCCTGGGATAGCAGGATGGATGCCGTTATGCTTTTCATGTTTGCATCCATAGTCGGATGTCTTGTATATGATGATGTTGTATTCATGTGACTTGTATAACTTGTATGTATCTCCATGTATTTATGTAATGGTATGATGTAATGATATCCATCTTGCTAAGCGCCCAAAATGCGGTTGTCCCCCAATCACAAGTTCATCACGTGATCGGGATAGAATGGCATCTTGATCACTACAGGCCGTCCCCATGGTGCAGTCTCCGCCACGACAGCCAATGCGGGCACAACAGAATCAAGAACCCTACGACGTCTCGATGGCCTCTTCTAGTCCTCGAGCACGTCCTGGCCAAAATCGAGCCCCGAAGCGATAAAGAAAGGGCCAGAAGCGCAATAAGAAGCCAAGAGATAAAGCAGTGATGATTGTGGAAGGATCAGGCACACCTAGTACCGGCAAGAAGGCCAAGGCAGAGGCCCCTGGCAAGGAAGCTGCCGCTTGCAATGGCTGCCGGGAAGCCGTTGTCGCCGAGAAAGCTGGGCAGGGCGATGGGCCGTACTGCAAGATCAACCGGACCAAAGGCCATGACCTTTAGGAGTGTTACCAGGTTGAGCAGCTTGTCAAGAAGCAGAGGGCATAATATGATAAGAGTCACAAGGATAAGGGTCAGAATGCCGCTGGTGGTAAGGGCTGGGGCGGTGAAGCAAACCGCCCTGACAAACTCTTTCAAACCAAGGAAAACCCGCCAGGGGTCAAGAGAAGGAAATCTGTGATAATGTAAGCGATGGAGGGGATGAAGAGGAAACCGGTGAGCATTAGTTTCAGAAGGCCACTGACGCCCTGTGCATTAATGGAGGTGCATCTTTGCACGCCTCTCACCGCCAGCTCAAGCGGTGGGCACAAGAGATCAATGTCGTGGAACCAGCGCCAGAGGCCCGTAAACCGCTCAAATGGTCCCGCACACCCATCATCTTTGTCGAGGAAGATCACCCTGGCCGCACCATTGCGGTAGGGCGTTTGCCATTGTTGGTCTCCCCAACAATTCGCAACCTCGAGGTCACAAAGATGTTACTGGATGGCGGGGCCGGGTTGAATCTGATCTCCTCGGCAGTCATCAACAAGCTTCAGATGGGAGAAGAAGAACTAGAGGTTATCGGCACGTTCCAAGGAGTTAATCCCGGTAGGAGCCGTCCCAAGGGAAAGATAAAGTTGCCGGTAACGTTTGGGGGAGAACTGAACTAACGGACTGAGAATATTGTGTTTGATGTGGTTGATCTCCCCCTGTCGTACAATGGGATTCTTGGACGCCCGGCCCTGGCCAAGTTCATGGTAGCATCCCACTATGCTTACAACACTTTGAAGATGCATGGGCCATCGGGAGTCATCACTTGTCACATCCCTAGTTAGCATTTGCATTAGGACTAGCTAGAGTGTGCATCATGTTTACTTATCAAAGAAACTTGAAATGGGAATGACAGAAACCCCAGCACCCCTCTTCTAACAACTAGGGTTTGATAAAATCTTTTCCAATGTACCCAAAATGCCCTTCAAAAATGTCCATCATTTCTGCCTTGGTCTTAAACCTCTGCCAAAAATAGTGCACAATTTTCTAGGACATCCAAGGTCTCTAGATTAAATCATATGGTATTTCTATTTGGGCATTTAAATGCTATAAAATATTTTAAATGCTCAAATAATCATAAACTATAATGTTCCATGCTGTTCATATTATATATAGTGGGCATGACAAGTTTTATGAGTTATAAAAATGTTCTGGCATTTTTATTAATTAAACAAAGTTGCAAAAGAAATGAAACAGAAAAGAAATAGAAAAAGGAGAGAGAAAAGGAGTTACCTGGCGCCCCACCCGGCCCACCTGCCGGCCCAGCCCAGCTGCCGGCCCAGCCCAGCTGCCGCTCCAGCGAGCTGCTTGGCTCGGCCAGGCAGGCAGGCAGGTGCTTGACGGCGGCCGCAGCGCGCGCCACGCAGCTGCCCGCCGCCCTGCTTCCTCCCTCGCCGCCCTGGAGGCTTGGATCGGTCGTCCACCTCGCCCCCGACCTCGCAGACACACCCCACTCTCCCCAGCTCCTCTCCTTCGCCCTCCCCGCACCATGGCCGACGCCGCCGTGCTCGCACCGCCGTAGTAGTCGCGCCCACCGTCGTCCTTGAGCCCCGTCGCCGTGTCCGTCGTCTCCGCCGTCCTCGATTACTTCGAACAGGCCGAGCCCCGAGCGCTCGCCCGCCCTGGAGACGCCCCCGACCCCTTCTTCCCCAACTCCGGCCGCGGAGATCCCCCTCGCCGTCCCGCTCAGCTCCGACCAACCCCAAGCTCGCTCCGACGTCTGCTGCAACCCCTGTGAGCCCAGCTTCGTCCTCCCCCTCTCCGTTGGCTCTCTACTAACCTGGAACGCACCGCACGAAGCTCACCTGCACGCACCGCCGCGGAGCTCGTCGCCGACGAGGCTCCGGCCATCCAATGGTCCGGCCACCGTGCCTATCAGCTTCATCGTCACGCGTAGGTGTTGTAGGACCACTCCACGCTCCTCCACGAGCACCGCACCGTCGTTTTCGACTTCGCCGAACTCCGGCAGCCGCTGGACTCATCGCCGGCGTCATCTCCGGCGACCCCGAGGCCAGCCACCACCTCCACTCGATGTGGTTTGCCTCCAGCTACCCGTAGGTGTGCTCCGCCGTCGTTTTCGCAGCCGGAGCACGAAACCCACACCTCACCGCCGTGTTTGGCCTCGCCGGCGGCTAAACGCCGGCGAGTTGGGCCTGTTTGACCACGGGTTTGACCCCCCTGGGTCACTGACATGTGGGCCCTGCCTGCTAGTCAAACCTAGTTTAGGTGTTAATTTAATTCTAATTAGTTAATTAGTTAACTGTGACACTGACCAGTGGGTCCCACTGGTCAGGTTTGACCTGGGCCGCCCTGTTGACTGACTGACGTCAGCATGATGTCATGCTGACGCAGTAAAGGATTTTCTGGGATTTTTAGATTTAAAAATAATTCAGGAAATTCTAGAAAATGCCTAAACTTCAAAAAATCATATAAATTCAACAGTAGCTCATATGGAAAAGATTTATATATGAAAAATGATCAGAAAAAATCCAATATTTCCAATGGCACTGGTTTCATGCATGTTTGAGCAAGTTAACCTTGCTGTATACTTTAAAACATGATAATGCACTTAATTAAATAATAGCTAAAGTGCCAATTTGAACCTTTGATTCAAATAGGCTCAAACCCTTCTGGTTATAGTTGCATTAGCCCAACACACATGCATCTTGCCATGTCATGAGCATGCATCATATTGTTGCATTTGTTTGTTTAATGATTGTATCGCCGGAATTCTCTGTGTTAGGTCCTGCTCCCGAGGATACTGCTGCGTATCCAGTTGAAGAGCAGTACCCGACAACCACTTTGTCAGGCAAGCAATCATTGATCATTCCGATACAAACCCAATCTTCTCGCTCCTGCTCTCTTTTACTGCATTAAGGCAACAGCGTGTGAACTGCTACTTGCTGCGGTAGTTGAACCCTATTCCCTTGCGTGACCTGTCATTGCCACAGTAAATAGTTGAAACCCACTAGCATGTGTAGGAGTTGATTGAGCCATGTGATGTATGATCCACCATGCTATTTATTTATGTTGCCTGCTATGCTTAGGTTGTGTCAAGTCTGGTTCATCTGGGTGATGGATCAGAGTGAAACAATCTTTCGATAAAGAGAAGGAAGTGTGGAATACGCTTGGTAAAGGTATCGATGAAAGGCCATGTAGGAGTACGTGGTGGGTTGTTTCATTGGAACCGTACATAGGACCCGAGATCTGTATGTGTGGTTCAAGTTCCAGTTACTACCATGTATTGGGCCCGAAACCAATGGACCCTCTCGGCTTATTAATTACCCTCGATCTCTGTCCAGGAGTTGCAACTAGTTTCTGGTGTTTATAGTTTACTGGAGGTCGTGCACAGCGCTGACCCTCGGGTGGGTTGTGATGCGACAGGTACGTGGCACGGTGTACCGGTGGCCCGTTTGGTGACTTGGGAACCCTGTACACATCGTTTGGGGCCGTGAGCGACACCCCGGCCGGATCTCCCCACGGATGGAACCCAAATAGGCGATAAACCTGGACAAGAGACTTGAGTAGTTAGTCAGGTCGTGGCCGACACCCTCGCTGGGCTTCCGCTTGAAGGTTGCCGAGTACATGTCGAGTAAACGGCGATAAGTGGTGGAAGCGTGTGTGAAGAGGTACACCCTTGCAGGGTTATCAATCTATTCGAATAGCCGTTGTTCGCGGTACGGACTACTTGGTTACTCTTACAGTTCATAGACAATTTGATGGATACTACTAAAAGCCTCAAGATAAGTGTGAGTGCCGTGGATGGCCCTTCCGTAGGATGACGGAAGTGGATCCTCGGTAGTGTATTGTTGTGGTGAGTAGAGGACTCGTGTTCGTAGTAACATCTTGCAATCTGTTGAGAGTTGTAGTATAGGTTAGCCAAGAGTCAAAGCTGGCTTTCTTCTATAAACTCCACTGCCCCCTATTGATAATGTTGCATGTATGATAGGTTCTGTGGTAAGACTTGCTGAGTACCTTTGTACTCATGTTTGCTTAATAACTGTTGAAGAGGAGAACCCTGCCCCTGCTGATGGGTTCTACATAAACGTTGACGTCGACGAGTAGCTTGACACCCAGACGGAGATCTGGAGCTTGTGAAGGGCCTTGTAGATAGTCAGGCTACACCAAGCCTGTTTTATTTTCTAAGTTGTCTGTACTCAGACATGTAGCTTCCGCTTGTGCTTGTATGACTGTATGACTTGAGTGTTGGGTCATGTGACCCCTACCTGTATGGATATGTTATGTATGGCTCTTGGAGCCTCTTAAATAAAGTACTTTGAGTCATAGAGTTTTGTTGTGATGCAATGTTGTATTTGCACATATTGAGCATATTGTGTGTATGTTTGAAATGCTTGGTATGTGTGGGATCCGACACCTAGTTGTTTTCCTTTGGTAGCCTACCTTACAGGGAAATGCCTCCTAGTGATTCCAATGAGCCTTGGTAGCTTGCTACTGCTCGGAACACGTAGGCTGGCCGGCATGTGTCCTTCTTCGTTCCTGTGTCTGTCCCTTAGGGGAAATGTCACGCGTTGTTCCTTTAAGTCCATGTAGCTTGCTACGACTTGGGTTCATACGTTGATGACCGACACGTTCGTTGCTGGGTCATGGATGCCTGTCTCTGTAATCTAGTGCCACTTTTGGTTTATAACTAGCCATGTTGGCCCAGGTTCTCTGTCATATGGATGCTAGCGACACTGTCATATACGTGTGCCAAAATGCGCAAACGGTCCCGGGCCAGGTAAGGTGGCACCCGTGGGGTTACCGTGCGTGAGGCCGCAAAGTGATATGACATGTTACAGCTAGATCGGTGTGACTTAGGATCGGGGTCCTGACAGCGTTGGCATGAGAGTTGGACTGCCTGTAGGTTTCTCAAGCCAAACTGGTCGATGTTGAGTCTAGAAAAATTCTTAGTTATATGTAGGGGAATTGATTATGGAAGGGAACGTAAGGCTCTTTTTACTCCTTTACCTTATGCCCTTCTGATCTGAGTCAGTCTATTCTTTCTACGGGGATTTAGGACTAGGCCTCTTATCCTTACTAGGTTCACGTGTTACTAATCCGTAGACTCTTCGGATTGTTGGTTTCAAGCCTCAGTTCAGTTTCTATCCTTTTAGTATGATGATTGTTGGACCCGGAACCTTGATATGGAATTGTTGAGTGGCTATGCTATCATTTGTATGATGTCTCAAATCCTTGTTTGAGCATTTACAGTTGTTATGCTGCCCGATTTCTTCCAGAAACATTAATGCCTTTGCATTACCTCGTGTTTCAGATGTCTGGCCGCACCCCTCACCAGGTGGTTCGTTTGACTCTGTGCATTAATGTGCCCGGTCACACGACCATGCTAGTCCGTGTGCTGACTGAGACCGGTTATCGCTGGTATCCTGAGTACACCGTGGAGGAACAGTACAGGGATTTCAATCAGAGTCAGTATTTCTGCACAGTCCGGATATACCCCTCATATCCCGGAGCTAACGACCCCATCCATTGGTCTTATGGACTCGGGGTTACCATCGAGATGGCAGTACAGGATGCCGCCTATTCGATGATGACCATTCTCCGGGCTAGGCATGCCCTGTTGCTGAACACTGAGTTCTGCTACATGCCAGCCTCACTTCCCGGAGAGGAAGGCTACTACACTGGTCTGTATACTGATGCTGCTCATGAAGAGCCACTGCTTCAGACTACTGTTCAGATGCTGGAGGATAGGGACCGTGAGGTCCGTGCCCTCCGAATGGACCTATATAACACTCGAGCCGCCCACTGGACTACTTTGACACGGCTTGCACCTGCTGTGCACGCCGGATATCTGGACATGCGGGATTTGTACCCCGTGCGGACTCGTCTACCTGATCGCATGGATTGGCGTGACGTTGGGGGTATTACACCTCCACGTGGGCGTCGGTTACCACCAGCATCGGGACCGAGGCCACACCCATGTCCCTATGGTCCACAGCCTTCGAGTGCTCGCGAGTTTCAAGATCCGTCTGTTCCACTTCCAGGCTACGGTGGTAATCTTTACGAAGATTACTACGGGAATGTCTGAGCTAGACCGTGGTAGTAGTAGTATTGTAGTAGTTGTATTCCCACAGTCCTGCGCGTCTTGTGGAATATGACTTAGTGTGTACTGAGTTCCGGAGGTGTAGTTAAATAATGTATAGGAGCTTGGAATGCCTCTGATGGGATGTATCGTCTTTCACCGCAGTTGTACTTTAGCCTTGGCTTGTACTAAACTATGTATGGTGTGTATGACCACTGGTGTATATATAGCAGTTCTATATTACCATGTCGTACAGATGAACATCTCTGCATTTCGTGTCATCCATTACATTCTGCACTCCTATGTCAAATTGTTGCCATCCTTGTCTAAACCGTTGTTTTGTTTTCTTAGGATGGTCAACACTAGCAACACTCCTGCTGCTCAGGAGCAGGGTGAGGCTAGTGGGGCTAGAGATGGGAATCTGCCCCAGCCACCCTCCTTGGCGGAAGTTATGCTCGAGGCAGAACGGAACAAGAGAGAGACCAACCGTCTGCTGGAACACACAGAGCAGAACACTGGGATCCGCCACAGGAATGACGTGGTGTCAATTAATGACTTTATCAAGATGTGTCCACCGAAGTTCCATCACTCCACTGAACCTCTGGATGCGAATGACTGGCTACGTAGTATCACCCATAAGCTACACTCTGCTCGTGTGGCCGAAGCTGACAAGGTTACCTACGCCGCCTACCATCTTGAGGGCCCTGCCAGTCTTTGGTGGGAAAACTTCGAAGCTATGCGTCCTGCTGGCCAAATCACTACTTGGGTTGAGTTCAGTGAGGCATTCCGTGAACATCACATCCCGGAAGGTCTCATGGATCGCAAGCGGGAGGAATTCTGCAATTTCACCCAGGGCCGGTTAACTGTAGATGGCTATAGTCGCGAGTTTGGACACTTGGCACGCTATGCACCTGAGGAAGTATCCACCAATGCCAAGAAGCAGGCGAGGTTCCGCAAGGGACTCAGCCTTGAACTCCGCCGAGATCTACGTCTGCACGAGTGCACTTCCTTCCAGAAGTTGGTAAACAAGGCTATCAGTGTTGAAACGGGCCAGACCGTCTTCGAGGCCACACGCAAGCATACTCGAGACTTTGGTTCCTCATCCGGCTCTGGCTCTCACAAGCTCCGTGTGTGGGTTCCTAACACTGCTCTGCCACCCAAGTACACACCGAGGCCATCCTATGAGGCGCCTCGCCCAACTCAACAGTTTGCACCTGCTAAGACCTATGAAGGACCACCTTCCAACTTTGCTCCACGCACTAGCACTGTGACCTGCTTCAAGTGTGGAGAACCGGGACACTACATGCGTGAGTGTCCTCAGAACCAACCAGGAAAACCCGTTGGCCGTGGTAAGCCAACCGGCAAGGTGAATTATGTCAAGCCAATCCCCACTACACGTGGACATGTCAACTATGTCTCTACTGAGGAAGCTTATGAGGATCCTAACGTCGTTCTTGGTACGCTTCTCATTAACTTCCATCCGGCATCTGTTCTTTTCGATACTGGAGCATCCCATTCGTTCATATCTGAGAGCTATGCTCGAATGCACAACATGACTTTTTGTGACATGCCTACTTCCATGGTTATTCAAACTCTTGGTTCAAAGTGGCAAACCTCTAGGGTAAGCCATGGAAATGAAATCCTTGTCGATAGACTTGTTTTCCTAGCATCTCTAATCGCTCTCAAGTCCTCGGACATAAACATCATCTTGGGTATGGATTGGATGACAACTCATTACGCCAAGATTGATTGCTATACTAGGACCGTTCAACTTACACGCCCATCTGGCAAGATAGTCAATGTATTGACCCGAATGGCTGAGCGTCAGCTCTACTCTCTTAATGCCAGCCCTCTACCCGAACTCAAAGATATCCCGGTAGTCCGTAACTTTCCGGATGTTTTTCCAGAAGAACTGCCAGGAATTCCACCTGACAGAGATGTCGAGTTCGTGATAGATCTTATCCCTGGAACTGTCCCAATCTCTAGGAGACCCTATAAGATGGCACCCCTAGAACTAGCTGAGCTTAAGAAACAACTCGATGAGTCCTTGCAAAAGGGTTTCATCCGTCCTAGTTCTTCCCCTTGGGCTTGCCCCGTCCTCTTCGTCAAGAAGAAGGATGGAATGGAGCGGATGGTTGTAGATTACCGACCTGTTAATCTGGTCACCATAAAGAACAAGTATCCGCTTCCCAGGATCAACGACCTGTATGATCAGCTCGCTGGATCCTCAGTCTTCTCTAAGATGGATTTGAGGTTGGGTTACCATCAAATCAAAATCAAGAACGGGGACATTCCTAAAACGGCTTTTGTTACTCGTTATGGCCAATATGAGTACACCGTCATGTCCTTCGGATTAACCAATGCCCCGGCCACCTTCTCCCGGCTAATGAATTCTATATACATGGAGTACTTGGATAAATTCGTCGTAGTATACCTCGATGATATACTCATCTATTCCAAGAACAAGGAAGATCATGCCGAGCATTTAAGGCTGGTATTGACGAAACTTCGAGAGCACCGCCTTTATGCCAAATTCTCTAAATGTGAATTTTGGTTGACGGAAGTAACCTATCTAGGTCATGTGATCTCTGGCAAGGGTATTGCTGTCAATCCCGAGTGAGTTCAAGCCGTCCTTGATTGGACTCCCCCTGAATCGGTCAAGCAAGTTAGGAGTTTTCTTGGCTTAGCGAGCTATTGCCGACGTTTCGTCGAGAATTTCTCCAAGGTTGCTAAACCTCTAATTGAGCTCCTCAAAAAGGATAAAAAGTTTGAGTGGACCCCACAGTGCGAGTCCAGTTTTCAGGAACTGAAAAGACGCCTGACATCTGCACCTGTACTGGTACCACCAGACTTTTCCAAGGATTTTATTATCTATTGCGACGCCTCGCGACAAGGACTAGGTTGCATACTCATGCAAGATCGTCAAGTGATTGCATACGCATCTCGACAGTTGTGTCCACATGAGGATAACTATCCTACTCATGATCTAGAGCTTGCAGCTGTAGTCCATGCACTCAAAACATGGCGACATTACCTCCTTGGTAATCGCTGTGAAATCTTCACTGATCATCAAAGTTTGAAGTATATCTTCACCCAACCGGATCTAAATCTCAGGCAAAGACGTTGGGTCGAGTTGCTCACAGACTACGACTTAGGAATCACTTACACCCCTGGGAAGGCCAATGTCATGGCTGATGCACTAAGTCGTAAGTCTTATTGTAACAACTTGATGTTACAACAGGGACAACCACTTCTCCACGAGGAATTTTGTAAGCTTAACCTTCACATTGTTCCTCAAGGATTCCTTTCCACCTTGGTGGCGGAACCTACCCTTACGGACCAGGTCATCAAAGCACAGAAGGTTGACCCGGGTATTTCTCGTATTAAGAGGAACATCAAGAAAGGAGTTGCGGGATGTTTCTCAATTGATGATCAAGGAGTTGTATTCTTTAGCAACCGTTTAGTGGTTCCTAAAGTACGAAACCTGAGACGTTTGATCCTTAAGGAGGCTCATGAATCTCCTCTCACAATTCATCCCGGTAGTACCAAAATGTATCATGACCTACGTCAGAGATTCTGGTGGACTAGGATGAAGAGAGAAATCGCTCAATTCATTGCTGACTGCGACGTTTGTTGTCGAGTCAAAGCAGAGCATCAACAGCCTACTGGCACCCTTCAACCTTTAGCTATTCCTGAATGGAAATGGGACAAAGTCGGTATGGACTTCATTACCGGGTTTCCCAGGACCAGGAAAGGGAATAATGCTATCTTCGTCATTATCGACCGCCTCTCTAAAGTAGCTCATTTCCTTCCTGTTCGAGAGAGTATTACCGCTAGCCAGCTAGCAGACTTGTATGTCTCTCGGATAGTATCACTTCATGGTGTGCCGTTGGAGATTAACTCAGACCATGGAAGTCTTTTCACTTCACGATTTTGGGAAAGTTTCCAGAATGCTATGGGAACTCATCTCTCCTTCAGTACCGCCTTCCATCCCCAGTCAAGTGGTCAAGTGGAACGAGTCAATCAAATTCTGGAAGACATGCTTCGAGCCTCTGTCATCTCTTTCGGTATGTATTGGGAGAAGTGTCTTCCATTTGCCGAATTTGCTTATAACAATAGTTATCAAGCCAGCCTAGGTAAAGCCCCCTTCGAAGTTCTATATGGACGAAGGTGTCGAACACCTCTTAACTGGTCAGAAACCGGGGAAAGACAATTCTTTGGCCCGGATATGATCTAGGAAGCAGAAGAGCAAGTTCGCATCATTCGTGAGAGATTGAAAACAGCCCAGTCTCGCAAGAAGAGCCAATATGATAGTCATCATAAGGCTGTGACTTTTGAAGTCGGAGATAAGGCTTACCTTCGAGTTACTCCTCTTAAGGGAACCCATCGCTTCGGTATCAAAGGCAAATTCGCCCCTCATTACATCGGTCCTTTTCGCATTCTTGCCAAACGAGGAGAAGTTGCCTACCAATTGGAACTACCTCCGCACCTATCCAGAGTTCATGACGTGTTCCACGTTTCTCAACTCAGGCGTTGCTTCTCGGATCCTATCAGCGGAGTGGACCACGAAACGCTTGATCTCCAGGACAATCTCACATATCGAGAATACCCCGTTCGTATTCTTGATCAAACCGAGCGCACCACTCGACGCCACAATATCAAGTTTCTCAAGGTTCAATGGTCACATCATTCCGAGAGTGAAGCTACTTGGGAAAGGGAGGATCGTCTTCGACTTGAGTACCCCACCCTCTTTCCGGAGGAACCCGAATCTCGGGACGCGATTCTTTTAAGTGGGGGTGAGTTGTCACATCCCTAGTTAGCATTTGCATTAGGACTAGCTAGAGTGTGCATCATGTTTACTTATCAAAGAAACTTGAAATGGGAATGACAGAAACCCCAGCACCCCTCTTCTAACAACTAGGCATTGATAAAATCTTTTCCAACGTACCCAAAATGCCGTTCAAAAATGTCCATCATTTCTGCCTTGGTCTTAAACCTCTGCCAAAAATGGTGCACAATTTTCTAGGACATCCAAGCTCTCTGCATTAAATCATATGGTATTTGTATTTGGGCATTTAAATGCTATAAAATATTTTAAATGCTCAAATAATCATAAACTATAATGTTCCATGCTGTTCATATTATATACAGTGGGCATGACAAGTTTTATGAGTTATAAAAATGTTCTGGCATTTTTATTAATTAAACAAAGTTGCAAAAGAAATGAAACAGAAAATAAATAGAAAAAGGAGAGAGAAAAGGAGTTACCTGGCGCCCCACCCGGCCCACCTGCCGGCCCAGCCCAGCTGCCGCTCCAGCGAGCTGCTTGGCTCGGCCAGGCAGGCAGGCAGGTGCTCGACGGCGGCTGTAGCGCGCGCCACGCAGCTGCCCGCCACCCTGCTTCCTCCCCTCGCCGCCCAGGAGGCTTGGATCGGTCGTCCACCTCGCCCCCGACCTCGCAGACACACCCCACTCTCCCCAACTCCTCTCCTTCGCCCTCCCCGCACCATGGCCGACTCCGCCGTGCTCGCACCGTCATAGTAGCCGCGCCCACCGTCGTCCATGAGCCCCATCGCCGTGTCCGTCGTCTCCGCCGTCCTTGACTACTTCGAACAGGTCGAGCCCCGAGCGCTCGCCCGCCCTGGAGACGCCCCCGACCCCTTCTTCCCCAACTCCGGCCGCGGAGATCTCCCTCGCCGTCCCGCTCAGCTCCGACCACCCCCAAGCTCGCTCCGGCGTCTGCTGCAACCCATGTGAGCCCAGCTTCGTCCTCCCCCTCTCCGTTGGCTCTCTACCAACCTGGAACGCACCGCACGAAGCTCACCTGCACGCACCGCCACGGAGCTCATCGCCGACGAGGCTCCGACCATCCAATGGTCCGGCCACCGTGCCTATCAGCTTCACCGTCACGCGTAGGTGCTGTAGGACCACTCCACGCTCCTCCACGAGCACCGCATCGTCGTTTTCGACTTCGCCGAACTCCGGCAGCCGCTGGACACGTCGCCGGCGTCATCTCCGGCGACCCCGAGGCCAGCCACCACCTACACTCGATGCGGTTTGCCTCCAGCTACCCGTAGGTGTGCTCCGCCGTCGTTTTGGCAACCGGAGCACGAAACCCGCACCTCACCGCCGTGTTTGGCCTCGCCGGCGGCTAAACGCCGGCGAGTTGGGCCTTTTTGACCACGGGTTTGACCCCCCTGGGTCACTGACATGTGGGCCCTGCCTGCTAGTCAAACCTAGTTTAGGTGTTAATTTAATTCTAATTAGTTAATTAGTTAACTGTGACACTGACCAGTGGGTCCCACTGGTCAGGTTTGACCTGGGCCGCCCTGTTGACTGACTGACGTCAGCATGATGTCATGCTGACGCAGTAAAGGATTTTCTGGGATTTTTAGATTTAAAAATAATTCAGGAAATTCCAGAAAATTCCTAAACTTCAAAAAATCATATAAATTCAACAGTAGCTCAGATGGAAAATATTTATATATGAAAAATGATCAGAAAAATCCAATCTTTCCAATGGCAAAGGTTTCATGCATGTTTGTGCAAGTTAACCTTCTTGTATACTTTAAAACATGATAATGCACTTAATTAAATAATAGCTAAAGTGCCAATTTGAACCTTTGATTCAAATAGGCTCAAACCCTTCTGGTTATAGTTGCATTAGCCCAACACACATGCATCTTGCCATGTCATGAGCATGCATCATATTGTTGCATTTGTTTGTTTAATGATTGTATCACCGGTATTCTCTGTGTTAGGTCCTGCTCCCGAGGATACTGCTGCGTATCCAGTTGAAGAGCAGTACCCGACAACCACTTTGTCAGGCAAGCAATCATTGATCATTCCGATACAAACCCAATCTTCTCGCTCCTGCTCTCTTTTACTGCATTAAGGCAACAACTTGTGAACTGCTACTTGATGCGGTAGTTGAACCCTATTCCCTTGCATGACCTGTCATTGCCACAGTAAATAGTTGAAACCCACTAGCATGTGTAGGAGTTGATTGAGCCATGTGATGTGTGATCCACCATGCTATTTGTTTATGTTGCCTGCTATGCTTAGAGTTGTGTCAGGTCTGGTTCATCTGGGTGATGGATCAGAGTGAAACAATCTTTCGATAAAGAGAAGGAAGTGTGGAATACGCTTGGTAAAGGTATCGATGAAAGGCCATGTAGGAGTACGTGGTGGGTTGTTTCATTGGAACCGTACATAGGACCCGAGATCTGTATGTGTGGTTCAAGTTCCAGTTACTACCATGCATTGGGCCCGAAACCAATGGACCCTCTCGTCTTATTAATTACCCTCGATCTCTGTCCAGGAGTTGCAACTAGTTTCTGGTGTTTATAGTTTACTGGAGGTCGTGCACAGCGCTGACCCTCGGGGTGGGTTGTGATGCGACAGGTACGTGGCACGGTGTACCGGTTGCCCGTTTGGTGACTCGGGAATCCTGTATACATCGTTCGGGGCCGTGAGCGACACCCCGGCCGGATCTCCCCACGGATGGAACCCAAATAGGCGATAAACCTAGACGAGAGACTTGAGTAGTTAGTCAGGTCGTGGCCGACACCCTCGCTGGGCTTCCGCTTGAAGGTTGCCGAGTACATGTCGAGTAAACGGCAATAAGTGGTGGAAGCATGTGTGAAGAGGTACACCCCTGCGGGGTTATCAATCTATTCGAATAGCCGTTGTTCGCGGTACGGACTACTTGGTTACTCTTACAGTTCATAGACAATTTGATGGATACTACTAAGAGCCTCAAGATAAGTGTGAGTGCCGTGGATGGCCCTTCCGTAGGATGACGGAAGAGGATCCTCGGTAGTGTATTGTTGTGGTGAGTAGAGGACTCGTGTTCGTAGTAACATCTTGCAATCTGTTGAGGGTTGTAGTATAGGTTAGCAAAGAGTCAAAGCTGGCTTTCTGCTATAAACTCCACTGCCCCCTGTTGATAATGTTGCATGTATGATAGGTTCTGTGGTAAGACTTGCTGAGTACCTTTGTACTCATGTTTGCTTAATAACTGTTGCAGAGGAGAACCCTGCCCTTGCTGATGGGTTCTACATAGACGTTGACGTCGACGAGTAGCTTGACACCCAGACGGAGATCTGGAGCTTGTGAAGGGCCTTGTAGATAGTCAGGCTACACCAAGCCTGTTTTATTTTCTAAGTTGTCTGTACTCAGACATGTAGCTTCCGCTTGTGCTTGTATGACTGTATGACTTGAGTGTTGGGTCATGTGTCCCCTACCTGTAAGGATATGTTATGTATGGCTCTTGGAGCCTCTTAAATAAAGTACTTTGAGTCAGAGAGTTCTGTTGTGATGCAATGTTGTATTTGCACATATTGAGCATATTGTGTGTATGTTTGAAATGCTTGGTATGTGTGGGATCCGACACCTAGTTGTTTTCCTTTGGTAGCCTACCTTACAGGGAAATGCCTCCTAGTGATTCCAATGAGCCTTGGTAGCTTGCTACTACTCGGAACACGTAGGCTGGCCGGCATGTGTCCTTCTTCGTTCCTGTGTCTGTCCCTTAGGGGAAATGTCACGCGTTGTTCCTTTAAGTCCATGTAGCTTGCTACGACTTGGGTTCATATGTTGATGACCGACACGTTCGTTGCTGGGTCATGGATGCCTGTCTCTGTAATCTAGTGCCACTTTTGGTTTATAACTAGCCTTGTCGGCCCGGGTACTTTGTCATATGGATGCTAGCGACACTATCATATACGTGTGCCAAAATGCGCAAACGGTCCCGGGCCAGGTAAGGTGGCACCCGTGGGGTTACCGTGCGTGAGGCCGCAAAGTGATATGACGTGTTACAGCTAGATCGGTGTGACTTAGGATCGGGGTCCTGACATCACTATCCCATGAGATGAGAAGGATGCAATTATTTGTGTTGACAAGATGTACCAGGATGCAGTCACAGCAGAGGCAGCGGTAGCAGCAGCTCCCTCCAAGGAAAGCAAAGGAAATGAAAACGATGGTAGGACCTCTTGTAAGGAGTCCGGGAAGCGTGCCCCCTCCAAGGGCATGGCACCCGTTGACGACGTGCCGGAGTGTTCCAATTGCAAGAGATCCAATTTTGTTGCACCCCAAATGAAGAAGGTCCCGGCAGGGCTGGCTGGTGTTGATGGTACTTTCACTATCAGCGCCACACTCGATGAGAAATAGGAAAGCACGCTCGTTGCATTCCTGCGGGTGAATATCGATGTGTTTGCCTGGCAACCATCTGATATCCCTTGTGAAGCCAGGGAGGTAATCGAGCACCACCTTGTTGTCTGCCCACACGCCCAACCTATGAAGCAGAAAGTCTGGAAGCAGGCCTTGGAGACGCACTAGTTCATTGCCGAAGAGAGCAAGAAACTGGCGGCAACTGGTTTGGTCAGAGGAGTACTACACCCTACGTGGTTAGCATATCCAGTGTTAGTCTGGAAGGCTAACGGGAAGTGGATGCTTTGCATTGATTTCACAGATCTCAACAAGGCTTGTCCAAAGGATCCATTTCCCTTGTCGCGCATCAACCAGATTGTGGTTTCCACTTCAAGTTGTGATTTGCTCTCCTTTCTGGATACATACTCCGGGTATCATCAGATCTTCATGTCCAAGGAAGACTAACATAAGACGTAATTCATCACTCCATGTCGTACGTACTGCTTTATCCGCATGCCATTCAGATTAAAGAGTGTCAGGTCAACTTTTGCAAGGCCAATCCAGATTGGTTTTGAACCACAGTTGCACAGAAATATAGAAGCCTATTTGGATGATATCATGGTCAAAAACAAGGATAAGGCCACCCTTATCCAGGATTTGGAGACATTTTCCAATTTGCGCAAGATCAATTTGAAGCTCAATCCAAAGAAGTGTGTGTTTGGTGTTCCCTCCGGCAAGCTACTTGGGTTCTTCATGCCCCACCAAGGGTTCGAAGCCAACCCCGACAAGATCAAAGCCATTGACCAGATCCATGCACCAAGGACAGTTAAGGATGTGAGGCGCTTAACAGGATGCATTGCCACGCTAAGCAGGTTCATCTCCAAGTCTGCCGAGCGCGCCCTATTATTTTTTAAGATTTTGAAGAAGGCAGGGCCTGTGAAGTGGACCCTGAAAGCGGATGCAGCCCTGCAAGAGTTGATGGCCTACCTTTCCTCTGTACCCACCTTGGTTGTGCCCAAACCCCAAGAGTTGTTGTTGCTATACTTGGCGGCAACCAACCAAGTGGTCAGTGTAGCCTTAGTAAGAGCAGTGGATGAGGCAGAAAGCGAGCATAAAACAGCAGAGTCAGAAAAGGTCCAGGACAGCAATAAGCACGGCAACGACAGCAACCCCAAGGATGTGGCAAGGAAGAAAGTGGTGCAGCGCCCGGTGTACTTCGTCAGCTCCTTGTTATAGGGGGCTAGATTGAGGTACTCTCGTGTGCAAAAGTTGATCTTTGGTCTCGTTATGGCCTCAAGGAAACTGCGCCACTACTTCCAAGCCCACGAGATCACGGTTGTCACTCGTTTCCTGCTGCAAAGGATACTCTGAAACCCTGAGGCTACTGGCAGAATAGTCAAGTGGGCTTTGGAGTTATCCAGCTTTGGATTGAAGTATGAGAGCACATAAACTATCCAGAGTAGGCCATTGGCAGAGTTTATTGCAGAATGGACGCCAACCCCTGATGAGGAGATAACAGAGACAACTATCCCCGGCAAGGAATCACCCCAAGAATGGATTATGTATTTTGATGGTGCTTTTTCCCTACAAGGTGCAGGAGCTAGTGTGCTTCTTGTTTCTCCCTCCGGGGAGCACTTGAAGTACGTCACCAAATGCATTTTGTATGGGCAGAAGCCACCAACAATAAAACAGAGTATGAAGGGCTCCTTGCCGGGCTCATAGTTAGAACAGAATTGGGAATTAAGAAACTGATCATTCGAGCAAATTCACAGCTTGTGGTGAAACAAGTCAACAAGGATTACCAAAGTCCATTGATGGATGCATACATCGAGGAAGTGAGGAGATTGGAGGAGCAATTTTATGGGTTGCAAACAGAGCATGTACCCCATGCGGAAAACAGCATAGCTGATCACCTATCAAAGTGTGTTGCGCAAAAGCTTCTTGTGGAACCAGGAACTTTTGTTCTCCGTCTCTCTCAGCCCTCCGTATCCCCAGCAACAATGGCCCGGAAAAGGAGAAAGTTGGACTGCGATAAACCTCTCCCAGTCGAACCGTCCGCTCCCGGCAAAGACCCTGCTGGAAACAACTCCTCGCAGCCTGCCGGACCACCCCCTCCTGTTGGGCCAATGGGCCCCACGAATGTGGATGGTGCTCCCGCAGCAGAGGAGGTGCCGCTAGTCCTCGTTGCCGAGCCACAGGCTCCAGCTTGGGCAAGGCACATTGTCCACTTCCTCTAAACCGGAGAACTCACCGGTGACCAAGATGAAGCTGAAAAAGTAGCTTCGAGGGCCAATATGTATCAGTTTGTCGATGACACTCTGTATAGAAGGAGGCCCAACGGTGTGAAATTGAAGTGTGTATGTCGGGAGGATGGAAAGGAACCGTTGGCTGAGATTCATAGAGGAATATGCGCCTACCACATTGGATCAAGGGCATTAGTTGGGAAAGCATTCCGACAAGTATTCTATTGGCCCACATACCACCAAGATGCGGTCGAGCTCATCATGACATGTGAAGCCTGTCAGTTCCATTCCAAGAAAACACACCTTCATGCCCATGCTCTTCACGCAATCCCTCTATCATGGCCATTTTTGGTCTGGGGACTCGATATCCTCGGCCCCTTCCCCCGAGCAATCGGGGGCTTTGAATTTTTGTTCGTTGCCATCGACAAGTTTACAAAGTGGCCAGAAGTGACTGTCGTGAAAGGTGACTGCTCAGTCAGTTATCAAGTTCTTGAAAGAATTGGTGTGTCATTTTTGAGTTCCGGCAAGAATCATCACCGACAACGGCACCCAGTTCACGAGCCATGCCTTAATACAGTATGTTTGTACCCTTGGATGCAAGGTCTCATTCGCCTCTGTGGCACACCCCTAGAGCAATGGACAAGCTGGGACGGCGAACGCTGAAGTGCTCCGTGGACTCAAGACAAGAACTTTGGATACGCTGCAGCACCACGGCAGGAGGTGGATCGAGGAGCTGCCAGTAGTTCTCTGGTCCCTCAGAACAACACCTAACGGAGCTACCGGTGAATGTGCAACTATCCCTGGGTGGTTTTGGTAATTCCTAACAACATATAGCTCACTGAACTAATGCTCTTTCAAGATGATCATTTCAGAAAGCTCAATGATTAGCATGGCATGGACTAGGAATGTGGACCCCTCAAAATGCTAAGGACACATATTGGCTCAAGCTCAAGACTCTACATTTTCATGTTAGTGATCCAAGATCACATTGACTCCAAAGGAAAAGCCAATACTATTAAAAGAGGATGAGGTGTTGCTTAATGGCATGCTTTCTCAAAATGCTTAGTGATTTGCTCCAAAAGCCCTCAACCACTTTCTCATATCCACATATGTCCGAATCCAAAAGTCAAACTCGGCCCAACCGATTTGATCTATCTGGTGCCACCGAGTTCACTTGACAAAGCCACTACCAAAACCCTAATTAATTCGGTCTCACCAAGATGGGATTGCAAACTATTCGTTTCCCTTCGTAATGTTTTGGTCTAACCGAAGTGAGCGATCGGTCCCACCAAGTTTGCAATGCAAACTATCTGTTTCCTTTTCTTAACATTTCGGTCTCACCGAAATGAGCGAATCGGTCCCACCGAGTTTGCCTGACCAACTCTCTGTTTGCCTATTACAGAAATCAGTCTCACTGAGTTGATGTGATCGGTCTCACTGAGATTACGTTATGCCCTAACCCTAATGAAATCGGTCCCACCGAGTTGATCATGTCGGTCCCACCGAAAAGTCTAACGTTCACATTTTGAACTGCTTTAGTCTGACCGAGTTCTTCAATTCGGTCTGACCGAGTTCTTCAATTCGGTCTGACCGTATCTGGTCAAATGTGTGTAACGGCTAGATTTTGCGTGGAGGCTATATATACCCCTCCACCCACTCTTCATTCATGGATAGAGCCATCAGAACATGCCTACACTTCCAGCATACATTTTATGGGAGAGAACCACCTACTCATGTGTTAAGACCAAGATATTCCAATCCTACCATATGAATCTTGATCTCTAGCCTCCCCATGTTGCTTTCCACTCAAATCTTCTTTCCACCATATCCAAATCTGTGAGAGAGAGTTGAGTGTTGGGGAGACTATCATTTGAAGTACAAGAGCAAAGAGTTCATCATCAACACACCATCTATTACCTTTTGGAGAGTGGTGTCTCCTAGATTGGTTGGGTGTCACTTGGGAGCCTCCAACAAGATTGTGGAGTTGAACCAAGGAGTTTGCAAGGGCAAGGAGATCTCCTACTTCGTGAAGATCTACCCTAGTGAGGCAAGTCCTTCGAGGGTGATGGCCATGGTGGGATAGTCAAGGTTGTTTCTTCATGGACCCTTCGTGGGTGGAGCCCTCCATGGACTCGCAGAGCCGTTACCCTTCGTGGGTTGAAGTCTACATCAACGTGGATGTACGATAGCACCACCTATCGGAACCACGCCAAAAAGATCCGTGTCTTCACTTGCGTTTGCACTCTCCAAACCCCTCCCTTTACCTTCATATGCAATGATTTACTTTCCACTGCTACAACTCTGGAATTGCATGTGTAGGAAGATTGCTTAACGTGTGCTAAATTGCTAAAAACTGTCAAAACAAAAAAATGGGAAAAGACTAAGTTTTTATTTGGTCAAGTAGTCTAATCACCGCGCCTCTAGACATACTTTGGATCCTACAAGTGATATCAGAGATTTGGTCTCCATTTGCCTTGATTTTCCATAGTTTTGCTGATCATAGCCTTAGTTTTACAAGCTAGGAGAGTATGGCGTCTTGCGAGGGAAGTTACCACCGTAGAGGTCCTTACTTTGATGATACAAATTTTGCTAGTTGGAAGCATAAGATGAAAATGCATATTCTTGGACATAACCCCACTATTTGGGGTATTGTGTGTATTGGTGTGCAAGGTAAATTCTTCGATGGGAAGGAACCAAACCGTGAAGCCTCCGCTAAAGAAATGTAGATGTTACAATACAATGCTCAAGCTTGTGATATCCTCTTCAATAGATTGTGTCCCACAGAATTCAACAAAATCAGCCGTCTTGAAAATACAAAGGGAAATTGGGATACTTTGATTGATATGCATGAAGGTACCGACTCCGTCAAGCAAACCAAGTTGGATGTGCTTCAAAGTCGACTTGACAAGTTCAAGATGAAGGATAGTGAAGGTGTCTCTGAAATGTACTCTAGGCTTGCTCTCGTCAGAAATGAGATTGCTGGATTAGGAAGCAAAGAAATGACTGATATATTCATCATCAAGAAGATCCTAAGAGCCTTGGATGGAAAATATGACACCGTGTGCACATTGATCCAAATGATGCCCAATTACAAAGATCTCAAGCCAACAGAAGTCATTGTAAGAATTGTTGCTCATGAGATGTCACTCAAGGATAAAGAAGAGCTTCACAACAAGTCTAGTGGTGCTTACAAATCCTCATGTGATGATCCTACCTCATCAGGTGTGAAACAAGCCTTCAATGAAGAATTAAGCTTAATGGTGAAGAACTTCAACAAGTTCTACAAGAGTAGAAGTAAGGAGAGAAGTTCCAAGTCAAGGTCCTACAATGATAAAAGATCTTCTAGTCGTGAACACAATTGCTACAACTGTGGGAGACCCAGACACTACTCAAATGAGTGTACTGCTTCACACAGAAGAAGAGAAGGCTCACCTAAAAGGAGAAATAGAAGAGAAGAATCACCACCAAGAGAGAGAAGGAGTAGAGATGCTCGTTATGAACGAAGACCCTCTCGTAGAAGCAAGGATTCGGAAAGGAAGGACAAATCATCAAGGAGCTATACAAGACGAAGACATCAAGCACATGTTGGTGAATGGGTATTCGGTTCCGACTCCGATAACTACTCCGAGAGAAGCTATCACTCCAACTCAAAAGATACTAAAGATGAAGGTGTTATAGGAATTGCTCTTGTGTCATCCAGCTCCTACGGCATATTTGACTCACCAAATGAAGGAATTGCAAGATGCTTCATGGCTAAAGGCCCTAAGGTATCACACCCCGAGTATCTTGATTTCAATAGGGATGAAGATGATTTGCTAGGAGATGATGATTTACTTGTTGGTAGCAATAGTGATGAAACATATGATGAAAACTATGATGAAATTGCTATTAATCATGCTAATCAAGATAAAACGAATGAAAATGATAAGGAGAAGATCGAGCGTCTAACTAAAGAATTAAACACTCTCAAGTTAGCTCATGAAACTTCCTTAGAGGATCATCGAAAACTTTCGAGGACTCATGAGAAGCTACGATTTGAAAAACTCAATCTAGAGCAAGAGCATGAGTTCTTGAAAGCAATCACTGATGATCTCCGTAAGAAAAGTTCTTCTTACATTGCCAACAATTTACTCTTGCCTACCTACATGCCACAAGTAAAATCTAGAAATAAGAACAAGAAAGATTCTTCTTCTAGTAGTAACAATAATCATGATAAAACAAATGTTGTTACTGCTAGTAGCTCTCTTGATTCCACTAATGATTCTGTTAGCCAAGTTACACTTGAGCTAGAAAATAGCTTATTCAAGGGAATTATAGAGAAAGGTGTTTATAAGAGCCTTGCCGAGAGTAAGCAACTCGAGGAAATTGTGCGCAAGCAATGAAGGCACCTGAAGAATCAAGGTGTTGGTTTTGAACGAAAGTTCGATGCCAATGGATTTGAGTGGGAAGAAGATCAATATCCCAAGACAAAGTTTGTTCCTCAACAAGAGAAGTATGATCCTACTTCCTTCAAGGGGACACAAGCCCAAGATGATCTTCCACCACAAGACCACAAGGTAAAGGGCAAGGACAAGCTTCAATATGGCATTGATGAATTTGAAGAAGCTCCTAAGGCCTTGGTCAAGTGGGTTCCCAAGACTACATCAAGTTCTACTTCATCAAGTACGACTACAACTCCAAGGATTCCCATCAAGTTGATGTGGATCCCGAAGAAGAAGAACTAGAGAGTTCTATAGGGTTACTCTGCCAACATACTTCACTCATATCATCTTGGCGAGGACAAGTGCAAACAACTTTCACATCTTGCACTAGTTCAAGGAGTCACAAACCATCTTGTTGGTAAGACAAGGGACAAGGTAATCTAATGCTTTCATGGACATCATCTTGTGTGAACTTCACTCTATGTCTATGGATATCCTTGTTTGTTCCTTGTGGGACTAACCCATGTAGGTATTGAAAGTGCAACTCACTCCAATGGATTGCTCCAAATGATCTACATCAACATTGAGCGTCGACATCTTCAACACCTACATGAAGTCATCATGGATAAAACCCAAAGTTAGTTGATCCCTCTTAGGGGGATATCACATCTAGGGGAAGCTTTACTCTAAGAATTGAGCTAAAGCAACTCTAATGGTCTGAACACAACAATGCTTTATGTAAAAGTGGTAACCCCACTTATGCTTAAACGATGAGTATGAACTATGATCAAATGTTCTCATTTGACTCCTAAGTCAATATACTCATATATAGATGACCTAGTCATCGCCAATTGCTTGATAGATGCTAGAATGGTTGTGCATTCTTTGCCACATGTTTTATTTGCTATCTTATTGTGTGAGCATGTTGAGTGCATATTTATTTCATTCGAGGACATTCATTTGTTGGTTTGATTGTTTGGTTTTCTTATTTTGCCAAATGGATGGACAAGAATGCCTAAGAACCCCCTCTAGCTATCTATGATTTTCTTGTCTCAAACTCTATTCATGCTACATCACAAAGTTTGATCAAGTCAGATTTGAACCACTCTGTGTGAGGAGCACTCGGAGTCCCCGACTCATCATAGACTTAAACTTCCAAAACCTCTCTGTGCATTTCGGTCTGAACGATTCATCCTTTTCGGTCTGACTGAGTTTGCTGAGTTGATTTAGGTTTTCCATCTCGGTGCAACCGATTGGAACTTTTCGGTCACACCGAGTTGTAGTAACCGCTTGTGATTCTGCATCTCAGTTCCACCGAGTTGTTCCACTCGATCACACCGATAGGGTCATGATATATATATCGACGGGTCAAATTTTGGAAATTTCTCCAAAGCCTCTTCGTCCGCGCGTGTCCTGCTCTGCCGTCTTGGGTCTCTGGACCGTCCTCTCATCGCCAGCGACCTCCCGCCGCTGGTCTTCGCCGCCGTCAACAGAATTCAACCCCGTCGTTGCCGCCGTAGCGAGCTCATCGCCAAGTTAGGGAATGAGTTCGACCCTTTGTGCAATCTTTACCTCCGATTCTTAGCACAAAGTCAATGCCATGATTCTTTACCATGTATGAGATCATCATGTCCAACAAAAACATCCTTTAGATTAGATTCGATTCGAAAATTTAGTGTTAGGTTTCACCGATTTGGCTTAGGCCATTGCACTTGCACTTTTCGGTCTGACTGAAACTTGCAAATCGGTGTGACCGAGTTTAACTCTTAGTGAAACCCTAGCAAACTCGGAGTCACCGAACTGTGTCTCGGTCTGACCGATTTCACCAATTTAGACTCTCAAAGTTGCTTCGGTGTCACCGAGTTTAATAAATCAGTAGCTCCGAAATGCTTTCTGTAGAAACCCAAAACTAAGACTTTGACTCATTTGTTTTACAAAACCTCTTCACTTTGTGATGCTCATCCACTCTACCGCAACTACATCCGTTCATTGGGTCTACTTGCAGTTTTCGAGATGTCAAAAGGCAGTGATGGCCAGAACAGATCAAAGGAGCAGGCACATCTGAGTGAGGGATCAAGTCCCTCCAATAGCAGCTACTATGAGAGCAGCAGAAGCAGTCCAAGTAATCTTCCAAAGGCTGCCACCAATTCAAGGAAGAAGAGAACTTCTGATAGTGAGGATGAGGATTTTGTGGCTGAAGAGGTCACTTCAAAGAAGAAGGCTGTCAACAAGGAAGAATCTGCTAGAGTTGTCAAGCCTGGCCTGAACAAGAAGGCCCCTGCCAAGAGAACTCCAATGTCTAAAGTCAGAGCCTCCACTCAAGAAACAATGGTGTTCACTATTAAAGCAAGAGATGATAAGCTGAGAAAGGATGCAGGTCTGAGAAAATGGAGACAGACTGATCCATATGCCACAAGGAGGAAGACTGCTATGGACTATAGGTTTCGCACCAAGGATCAACAAGATTTATATGAGATAGTGTTCTTGGACAAGAAGCCCATTGTATGTGACATGAAGTGGGTTGATTGGAAGTACATAAATAAACATGCAGATTTCTTTCTAGGTGTTCATGAGAGCTTCAAGAAAAATGAAGTTGACAAGTTTGTGAGAAAGAAACTGACTAGATGGAACGATTAGATGATCATGCAATTCTACTCCACTTCTCATTTCTATCCAGATGGTAGAATTGTATGGATGACTGAAGGTACAAGGTACCAATCAACTGTGGCTGAATGGGCAAGTTTGATCAATGCCCCCAAGGAGAATGAAAATGACACTGATGTGTATGACAAGTCCAGGATGGATCCAAACTCTATGGAAAATATGTACAAGCCAATTCGTGACAGAGAATTGAAAGCTCACAGGTTTGGCTCCATATACCATCTGTTGTCTGGATTAACCACAATCAACACAATACTTAGGCACACTTTGTTGCCCAAGTTAGGAGATCATAGAATGATCCGAGGTCACTCCATCAACTTGCTCCACATGTTTGATGTTCCTGAGAAGTTCAATGTCAGGAGTATGATTGTAGAGACAATCAAGATAACATTAGCTGACCAGAAAAGGTCTTGTGGATATGCCCCTCACATTCAGATGCTTATCAACTCCAGGGTGGAGAAATGGACATATCTGCTTGATAAGAGGCATCTTCGTCTTAGGCCAGATTTCGCGGACAATGAAGTTATCATGGATGCATCCCATCCTACTTCTGTTGAGGGCCAAGAGAAGATTTCTCAAGTAAAGGCAGCCAAGCAAGCAAGTGGTTCTGGAGCTCCTAAGACCAAGCAAGATCAGCTCAATCATCTGCTTGAGGCCACTCTGAGGATTGAGAAGAGTTTGGCCAACTTGAATCAGAATCAAGCGAGCCTTGAAAGGATTATTGAGAAAATTCTATGATCTAGATGTGAAGGTCACGGAGATCCAAGCTACCATGGAGAAGTGCAAGGAAGAGGCTGGGGATAGAGAAACGACAAATGATTTTCAGAGAGTGCCAAGAGGGCAGAGATCTGCTGCAGTGCACATGGCTCACACTACAGCGACTACATCAGCACCTACAGCCACATCATCAGTGCCACCTCTAGTTGCCACTCCACCAGCTCCAACAACTTCAACAGATGCGTTCATCCTTGGAGTCCTATCGATGCCTCCTCCCAAAGATTAAGCCTAGATAGACGCATAGCACTATGCATTTTCAAGCTTTTTGGTAATTTTTTGCCAAAGGGGGAGAAACTGTGTAGATAACAGGCTTCGAGAGAGAGAGAGAGAGCTTTGCTTCTTTTCCTTCTTTGGTTTTTGGTTTAAACTTGTTTGTGTGCTTGCTTGATACTCTATGTTTATGTGTGTGAGATACTTGTATGATCATGTGTTTGATAATATCATACTTTAATGCTTGCTTGAATGATGCTATTATTTATCTCTCATATATTATCATTCACTTTGCCTTGGTGATGAGTGCATATTTTACCTTCTATCATTTTGAGCGCTCCACCAAGATGTATGTAACATGGAAGAGTAACCCATGATCCTAATCGATTGTGCATTTGTATTCAAAAGCAAATTTTAAATAATGCACAAATTTAGGGGGAGCTCTTGCTTATCACATACTTCCCAAAGCGACGATGTATTTCAATCTTATTATCATTTGTCGAAGCTTTGATCTATATGTTGTCATCAATTACCAAAAAGGGAGAGATTGAAAGTGCAACTATCCCTGGGTGGTTTTGATAATTCCTAACAACATATAGCTCATTGAACTAATGCTCTCTCAAGATGATCATTTCAGAAAGTTCAATGATTGGCATGGCATGGGCTAGGAATGTGGACCCCTCAAAATGCTAAGGACACATATTAGCTCAACCTCAAGACTCTACATTTCATTTTAGTGATCCAAGATCACATTGAGTCCATAGAAAAAGCCAATACTAATAAAAGGGGATGAGGTGTTGCTTAATGGCTTGCTTGCTCAAAATGCTTGGTAATATGCCCCAAAAGCCCTCAACCACTTTCTCATATCCACATATGTCCCAAACCAAAAGTCAAACTCGGCCCCACCGATTTGATCTCTCCAGCGCCACCGAGTTCACTTGACATAGCCACTACCAAAACCCTAATCAGTTCGGTCTCACCGAGATGGGATTGCAAACTCTCTGTTTCCCTTCGTAACATTTCGGTCTAACTGAAGTGAGCGATCGGTCCCACCGAGTTCGCAAAGTAAACTCTCTGTTTCCTTTTTGTAACGTTTCGGTCTCACCGAAATGAGCGAATTGGTCCCACCGAGTTTGCCTGATTAAATCTCTGTTTGCCTATTATAGAAATCGGTCTCACCGAGTTGATGTGATCGGTCTCACAGATATTACATTATGCCCTAACCCTAATGAAATCGGTCCCACCGATTTGATCTTGTCGGTCCCACTGAAAAGTCTAATGTTCACATTTTGAACTGCTTCGGTCTGACCGAGTTCTTCTATTCGGTCTGACCAAGTCTGGTCAAATGTGTGTAACAGTTAGATTATGTGCGGAGGCTATATATACCCCTCCACACATTCTTCATTCGTGGAGAGAGCCATCAGAACATGCCTACACTTCCAGCATACATTTTCTGAGAGAGAACCACCTACTCATGTGTTGAGACCAAGATATTCCTATCATACCATATGAATCTTGTTCTCTAGCCTTCCCCAAGTTGCTTTCCACTCAAATATTCTTTCCACCATACCCAAATCTGTGAGAGAGAGTTGAATGTTGGGGAGACTATCATTTGAAGCACAAGAGCAAGGAGTTCATCATCAACACACCATCTATTACCTTTTGGAGAGTAGTCTCTCCTAGATTGGTTTGGTGTCACTTGGGAGCCTCCGACAAGATTGTGGAGTTGAACCAAGGAGTTTGTAAGGGCAAGGAGATCGCCTACTTCGTCAAGATCTACCCTAGTGAGGCAAGTCCTTCGTGGGCGATGGCCATGGTGGGATAGACAAGGTTGCTTCTTCGTGGATCCTTCGTGGGTGGAGCCCTCCGTGGACTCGCGCAGTCGTTACCCTTCGTGGGTTGAAGTCTCCATCGACGTGGATGTACGATAACACCACCTATCGGAACCACGCCAAAAACTTCCATGTCCTCACTTGCGTGTGCACTCTCCAAACCCCTCCCTTTACCTTCATATGCAATGATTTACTTTCTGCTGCTACAACTCTAGAATTGCATATGTAGGAAGATTGCTTGACTTGTGCTAAATTGCTAAAAACTGACAAAACATAATATTGGGAAAAGGCTTAGTTTTTATTTGGTCAAGTAGTCTAATCACCTCCCCCCCCCTCTACACATACTTTCGATCCTACAACCGGCAGACTCCCTTCTCCCTGGTCTACGGGTCAGAAGCAGTTATCCCCACATAACTCATTTACGTGTCTCCTCGAGTGCTTGCCTACGGTGAAGTAGCGCAAGTTGAGGACTGGCGTGACGACACTGTGCTACTCGAAGAGAACCGTCTCCGGGCTGCTACCCGTGTTGCATGCTACCAGCAAGCCTTGCATCACTATCACAGCCGCAGGGTTCATGCCCGGTGTCTTGAGGAAGGTTACCTTGTCCTTAGGCGTGTTCCATCCGCCAAGGGTATAAACAAGCTGTCACCGAAGTGGGAAGGCCCTTACCGGGTGGTACGAATCGCTAGACCTAGCTCAGTACGTTTGGAGACGGGAGATAGCACTTAGTTGCAAAACTCATGGAATATTGAGCATCTCAGCAAGTACTACCCGTAAGGTGCGGCTATCGGGCCTTGCCTGGCAACCACCCTTCCGTACAAGCCTTGCCTCAGCTGTATGTAACCCCTTGTATGGAGCCGGGGCGATGACCACGTGCAAGAGAAAACAAAGAAGCATTGTAGGGCCCCCAACTAATATTGCATGCATGCACAATCACACCAAGATCACTACATTTGCATATGCATATAGATAGGATTGCATCCTGCATTCATTCTCATCTACATGAAGTTGCAGGTTTCTACCATGGACTTGGCTTCAACAAGGAGTTGAGAAGATTGCCCGACACTATAGTCCCCAGCAAGACAAACACATAAGTTCGACCTCCTGGGCTTTAGTGTTCTATAAGCTATAACTTGTGCATGAGAAAACCTCGCCACACTCTCTAGAGGCTTAGGTGCTCCCATCCCAGACTCGAACGTTGCTTCGAGCAAGATGGTTGTAGTGGCCTTTGGTGAAAGGGAGTTGGCGGGGGTCTGGCCCCTCTGTTTGTTCCCCGGCAGGCACAGTTCTCCGGCAGGCAAAGAGGGTGCCGGCAAGGTAGCTTACCGGTAAAACTCTTTTTATTACAATAAAGAGGCATTTCACCTCTGCATGGACATACACATGCATGGGTTCCCGGCAAGGTCTACGTTTTTCATTCATATGCTAATACAAGTACAATCATTACAGAACACAAATATTGTCTCGAGGGATTACATTATTTAAATTAAAGTTTGGCAAGCGCCTCCAAGTTTAAGATTGAAAAAAGATAAGTGCCCTGTAATCCCCTCTTTTCGTTTCCCCTCCTTCAGGCACTGCGGCAGGAGGAGGAAAAGATGAGAAAAGGAGCACCCAAGAAGAAACCCACTCCCATCCCATCAGGATCCACTTAACGCAGCTTGACAAGATTGGGAGTGGTGGGGCTATGAAGGAGGAGTGCGGAGAATGGGGCGGCGGCGTCTGGTCACCACCCCAGAGCCAGCAAGAAGCCCCGGCTTGAGTGGCGGTGTAGTCATCCACCAAAGCTCAGCCGGAAGACTACTGGAGGGGAGGCGAAGGCGCCAAGAGAACATCCCTCCTCGGCCACCACTCAAAGAGGCTGGTGGCGATGGTGCCGGGAGGGAGGAGAGGAGTGGAAAGACGAGGCGGCAGGTCCCCGTTGGGGGACAAACGTATCGAGGTCATCATACTCCGGCCCGACCCCGTGCAATTCGCCTTCTCCATCCTCTCTCGCTTTCTCTTCATCACCGCTGCTCACGGGAAGCGCCAAGACTCTAGCCTAGCGGCCCCAGCAGAAAAACAGCAAGCGGCCATAGCATCCAGGGGGCTAGAGGCATGCCGCTCCCCACCTTGGCAGGCAGGAAGGCGCGCCCCTTGTCAACATCAGCCCTGAGGCTCCTGGGAAGGACGGTGCTGGGATTACCAACCATCTCTAGCCCCGCCTCCCGACCAAGCTTTAAAGAAACCGAAAGGTTCACCACAGCAAGGACCAGGCTCACTCCGCAAGCATCAGCACCAACATGAGGCAACAATAGCCCAAAGCAAGAGCCCGGGGCTAGCCCTAGGCTCTCTTCTTCGACATGACTAGCAAAGACAGAAGATGAGGAGAGTAAGAATGCAAGGATGGATGGCTCTGCCCTCCTCCGCCCCTCCCTTTTATAGGAACGAGAAGGAGGAGGGTTGCTCCATCAGCGGGCGGCCACCACCCTCCTCCACCAATTCAAGACGGTCGGGCCCTCACCATGATGCTCTCCCACGCCATACGCCTCCGCTACCTACCCCGCGCGATGCATGCAGCTTACGTGGCTAAGGATAAGGGTGCACTATGGGAAGAGTAAATTGGCAGTTTCAACCCCGTGCGTTAAAGTCATTCATGGGCCATCGACGGGGTGGCCCCACCACTATTGGCTTCGTGCTGCATGCGGGAAAACCGGGAACTGGCCCAGAACCAAGGCTGATGAAGCAGCAATGGATACTTCAAGGAACCAACCTCTTCACCAACCCTGCCTGTGCACTTATTAGGCCCTACCCCAACGACGCTCAGCAACGCGATCGGGGCAGGCCCGGGGGCTTCTGTCGGTGCAACAAACCCTAGGTCAGTTACCCAGACTGTAGAGGGGCACAAGCATGGGATTGAAGCACCATCCCAAGTCAGAGTATAAGAAACCAAGAGATTTAGAGTACCTGGTCAGATCAGAGAGACCAAGGCCGAGCCGGAGAAGGAAGACATCACCAAGAAACGGGCCTCCCTTGCCGGGCAGGCAATCCCGGAAAGGGGCGAGGCCGCCCCTAGAAGCAGATAACAAAAACACCTCGACAGGGCCTGCTGGGGGCTCGCGGAGGTAAAACTACCTCACTAATCACTCAAGCACGACCCAAGTCGTCAATCAATGTGGTGTCACCCACGTTGTCAATCAATAAAGTGTCAAGCCGCAAGATGATTAAGTGGCAGCCATTAGCCACATTGCAGCCTTTCCCTACAAGAAGAACCTGCATGTGACACCCGTCCTGTGACGTGTCAAGAAGAGAGGCGCTGAGCTGGCAAGATAGCCCACCGAGCCTTGCCGAGCAACAAGTGATGTGACACTAAGCGGTGCATTTAATGCACCCTGTCAGCCCGCAAAGTTATGTATGATAGCACTGTTTGCTATCGTATTAGTGCATAATGAGTACTTTGCCACTATGGTCGCCCCTTGATCTATAAAAGGAGGCCCATGGCAATCATAGAGAGAGTTGGAAAATAGACGAACCCACACCCCCGTACGCGCGTAGTCGCTGTTGCCCAAAGGCAACCCCTGCCAGGCGAGTGTACAAAGGTCCACCACCTCCATTCCACCATCAATCCACCAAAGCAGGAGTAGGGTTTTATGCCTTGCGGCGGCCCAAACCTTGGTAAATTGCTTGTATGCTCCCTGCTGCGCTTCCGCGCGCTGGTCTGCTCTTTGTGCAACACAACGTCCCCCTGTCGAACTAGCAAGGGGCCTCCGAGTCCCATAGGTGGCCGCGGATATCCCGTGACAAGCACCCACAGATCCAACGCCCATCTAGTTTCGTCCCGTTCACTATTTTTTTCTGCCGAAGATATTTGCTAATTAACGGGGAAGCTGCAGTTTTACAAATAAACCATCCATGTTCATGCATTAATAATTCACAAACCATGCATCAGTTTAAAACATTTAATATATGTAGAATGCTTAGAATTTCATATAGTTTCATAATATCCAACGTTCATCCTTATTTAAAATGTTTAAAAATTTTGTTTACTTTAATTTGCATAAATGACATGTTAAAATGGTTTATTTCATATTTAAATAAGCGTAGCTCCGAATTAAATAAAGTTTATATGTAAATTGGGTGGAAAAAAGCATATATTAACATGCACATTATTTCCTTGTTTAACAACATTAAATTTGTGTTTTAGGCAGAATAGTACAAAATTCTAAGTATGCATATGGGGATTTTCCGAAATTGTTGCGTGTTGTTTCCGGTCTCATTTAAAATTGCCTAGGTAGGTAGATTAATTATGCCTCACATATTGCCATGTTAACCAACATTTAAAGTGCATGAGTAGCATGAACGAGAGCGAACCAAATAATTGACTGTGGTGTTCCGTCAATATGCAACTCGTTGCATATTCAGCTCCACTTAATTAGTAGTGTTGCTTGTTGCACTTTGCCATACCATGCCTCATTAAAATGGACATGCATCATAATTGTTTGTGCATCATATCATGAATATGTTGTGGTGTTTACCATGCCATTTTTTTCCGGATTGGCTTCTCCTCGCTAGAGTTCCGTAACGTTGCAGATTATGAGGATTCGTTCGACTATTTCATGGACTCGGTCATCTTCCTAGCTGGATTTCAGGCAAGATGACCATTACCCTAGATATCACTACCTTCTTTGCTTTGCTAGTTTTCTTGATGCTATCGCTATGTCGGCTACCTACCTCTTGTTTGTCAAACCTCCCAACATGCCATGAAATAGCAGCTAGCCTTTTCCACCATCCTAGCAAACTGTTGTTGTTGACACCAGATTTTGGCAGGGTCAATAACTTATTTAAGGTTGCCTCAAATGGAAAAGTGCTCAAAGTGAGAAAGTTTCGTATCATCAATAGGATAAACTTTGATATTTTAGCCATAGTCATTCGGTCTCGTCTCTAAGGCCGAAGTTGTGTTCGAAGTACTGAGATTTACCATCCAGAACACTATTCGGCTAATTACGCCCCCAAGATGGTCTCATATGAGATAATGTTCTGCATGAATTGTCTTCGTCTCGTCAAAACGGTCGATTTTGATATAATGTTTTTTTTCAATATGAGACTGTATGCAAAAGTTAGAGCCGTTCGAATGCAGCCCTGCCAAGAGGCTACATATGGCGCGCCCCAGCAGACATATGTCTCATGGGTAGCGCGAGTGATAGTTCTTTTTGCGCGAATGATTCGTCCCTGAAGATGGCCTCTAATCAAAAAACGTTCAACATGAAAGTTGTTCGCCTCGTCGAAACGAGTAAATATTCTTTTGGGCGCGTTTTCATCCAAGATTGTTTACTGCCACAAAAAAGACCCGTAAGGTGCAGCCAGTTTAAACCGAACAGTTTTGGAAAGTTCGGACAAAACCAATCCGAATATGACTAGGGTTTTGGTTGTGAATCCAAGCCTTTTATTTGCACGGGAAGTCCAACCACCTCTTATACCTAAGGGGTGACGGCCGATTGAATAACAACAAACAATCGCAAAACCCGTCTACTTTTTACCCTAGTTTTACATCTCTCCCTGGTTCTTTCTCTCTCGTTCTTCGTTCGTTCTTCGTGTTGAAGGGCCACGATCCTCGAGGCTCTAGGGGCGGTCAAACCGACATAGGAGAGCCCATATCTGCCGCGCGTCCAGACGGGCTCCCTCCGGGGCGCGTGGGGTTTTGGGTCCTGAAAAGCACCCACCGGATTGCTTGCGTACCGCGCTTCCGGACGGGTCTCCTTCGACGTGACCTGCGGTGAATCACCCTCGGCGTTGGAGGTACACGATGACGTGTTCGTGTGTGAACACACTTTTTGGCGAATCTGTTGGGGACGAAAGATCAAGAATCATTATCAACCATGTCTAATCTCCCCAAGCCCTTAGAAGTTGACGCCGATAACATCATTAAGCCATGTCTTGATGAATTATCGGAGGAACATCGCCAAGCATATGAAACATGCAAGAAGTAGCGTGAAGAGGCTTTTGAAGCGCTCAAGAAGAAGCACCAGGAGGAGGATTTGGAGTCGTTTCTTGCAAGTTTCAAGAAGCACCGTCAAGGCAACATCACGCCGGCTGGAAACATCAATTTTCCTCCCCTCATTGACGAACAAGATGTAATCACTGTGAGTAAAGTTTTTTCTCTAGAGCAAGTGGCTGTGATTGAAAGTCTTGTTAGTAAGGGTAATGTGGTGACGTACAATTATTTTATAGAAAATACTAATGCTAAGAAAATATGCCTCCGTTTGTAGCGACCACGGTTCCAATGAACCGAAGTCTCTGTGCTTAGTGTCATCCCTAGATCGGTATGCTGACACACACAGTACTCGAGGATTTATAACAGAGGTTCAATCACACTTTATTACATCGAAAATCCTCGAAGAGGCAATATCCATTGCACGATAATGGCTGAAGGCCATCTAATAAAAATAAACGGCGGAAGCGATGAAGAGTAGTTGAGACCATCCAACTCCACGGCAAACATTGAGTGCATGACAACAACCTATCGCACCTTAATCTTTGTCTGAAAACTCTGCAACATGATACGTTGCAGCCATGTAGGTCAGCACATTGAATATGCGGGCAAGAACACACTGTAATGATAATGAGCAATGCCTACAACTACATGCATATTTGGCTGGTGGAGGCTGTAAGCATTATTTTTGCATAAAGCTAGTTTTTTCCTCCAACAAAGGAATGTATTTATTTAACTACCTCGTTAAATTGAAGTATGAACAATTGAGTATGGTTCCTCCATCTCAATCCCAAACCAAAGTCATTATTAACCCAACAAAATTAATAAAGTGATGAGATCAGTTCATAATTCAAATACCAGGACACTCTAGATGTCCATAGCCGGGGACACGACTAATCATGATCACTTTGTACACTCTGCAGAGGTTTGTGCACTTTTCCCCACAAGACTCGATCTCCTCTGTCTGATTTCTCGCACTACATGGTGTTTGAGAAACGGATGACCGAGAAACAGTTTTTCAGAAGCATTAACTCTTAACCCTGGGTAGACCGTACCACCTACATCCGCTACATCTGCTAGTCTACCATGGAAAGAGGTCACACAACATACTCAACTATGCCAGAGCCCATATTGGCATTGTGGTTGCACATGGAAGTTTCTAGGCATGAATGATATATGATCCCGTTGAGTCTGGGTGGCATTCCATAGGATAATCACACTGGTCCTCCGGGATTTCCTAGGACAACACTGGATTCTCCAGGAGCCCTGCTACCAATTTACCCAGATGTGTATTAAATTCCACCTTAAGAAACCCTTAGTTGTTATTACTCTCACAACTTTCATGAAATCACTCATACCAATCCACGTCTACAAGCATGGCTAAGCAATAAGTAACAAGCGTATATTCCCTTGGTTGATCTCAAGTCTTTGGGTTCCTACCTCATGAACTACAAAGCATCATATTATGTAAACAGTCCTACTCATGCAAGTGTTTGAGGATATAACTAATGCAGTAAAATTGGGTATTGGAAAGTATGATCAAAGTATGAACTTGCCTTGCTGATGACCGCTGAAACATAAAGACTCGTAGTACCACACTTCGCACTTCGATAATTCTGTCGCAATCAAACAATAGCATACATAAGCACTCATGCAATAGAATCGAAGAACAAAATTCAAAAAACTTTGAAAAAACACGAATCACTCTTGCAATGTAAAATAATTTCTAACATTACCAACATTAAGTGAATCTGGCCTTATGTGAAAGTTTAGGTCAGGAGCTTCGATTTGCAAAAAGAATCAACTCAAACGGAGTTACGAAACTCAAATTACGATCAAACGAAGTTCAAACACAAAACTGTTTGAATTCAAATTCTAAAACTTTCTAAAACAACTTTGAGCTGCACTAATGGAAAGATAAGATCGAAACGAAGAAATTGGCGTTGGTTTCATCTAATTCCGACTAACGAGTAAAAAGTTACGAGGGTTTGAAGATCAGGGACTGATCCGTAAAAAAATTCATCACGGATTAGTCCTTGACAAAAATTAACAGAAAAAGAGAAGACTAATTTGCGAACGTTCGTTAACAGAGACGAACGGACGAACGTATTTGTTAAAAATAACTAACGAGCGAATGCTCGCTAAATAAACTAAACAGAAGAAAACCAAAGAAAAACTGAACCGATCTAAAATACCAAACTAGGGTTTCTAAAAAAGCCGATCTAAGAAAAAACGGCGGTTTTACCTCACGGGTCGGGTCGGGTCGGGTCGACGGATCGAGCGGCGGGCGGCGGATGATGGCGTGCGGCCAGCGACGGCTTGCGGCGGTGAGCGATGAGGTGGCGAGGCGCGGGGCGGCGGGGCGGCGTCCGGTGTGGCGGCGGCGGCTAGCGGCGGCTGCGGCGGTGATGGGAGGAGGAAGAGGAGGCGGCGGGGTTGGGGCGGCTTATAATGGCCTCGGGGGGTGTGGCTTGTCCGAGGGGCCAAGTAGCGGCGGCGGCGTCCCGGACTGCGACGGGAGTCCGGCTCGGGCACGAGGCCGAGCGGGGAAGGCGGTGGCGGCGCGACGGGTCGGCTGGGCTTCGGCCCAGTGCGGTCCGGGAAGATTTTTTTTTAAACCGCCCGAACTTAAAAAATCTTTAAAAAATATTAAAAAAATTCTAAAAATGCCAAAAAACAATTTTCACCGTCTAAGTAAATTATTTAGAACAAAGTGAACATTTTCTTGGCCTAAAATGCATATTTTTTCTAATTCGAATAAAATAGCAATAAAATCCAAATAAAATTGTTTATTCAATTTTAACATATTTCCTCCAATATTTCTTTTATTTTTGGAGAAGTCATATTATCCCCTCTCATATATTTTTGATATTGAAATATTTCGGAAAGAAAAATAATTAAAACCAAATAATCCTCTTTTCAATATTTGAGAAAAATCAAATATGAAAGCAATAAAATCCCCAACTCTCTCTATGGGTCCTTGAGTTCCTTAGGATTTTTAAGATCAAAACCCAAAATGCAAATAAAATAAGATATGCATATGATGATCTATGTATAACATTCCAAATTGAAAATTTGGGATGTTACAAACCTAACCCCCCCGCCTTAAGATGAATCTTGCCATGGAGATTCGGGTTGGCTAGAAAATAGGTGTGGGTGGTCCTAGCGTAGATCATCCTCTCGTTCTCAGGTGGCTTCGTCCTCTGTGTGGTGACTCCACTGTACTTTGCAGAACTTGATGACTTTGCTGTGGGTAACTCTTTCGGCAAACTCGAGAATTATAACGGGCTTCTCCTCGTAAGTCAGGTCGCTTTCTAACTGAATTGCTTCCAGAGGCACTATATCACGTAACGGAATATCGACCATCTCTACGTGACATTTCTTCAACTGAGACACGTGAAACACATCGTGAACTCCGGACAAACTCTGGGGCACCTCTAGCTGATAAGCTACTTCTCCTTTGCGCTCCAAAACCTTGTACGGTCCCACAAATTTAGGTACCAATTTACCCTTAACTCTGAAATGCTTAACTCCTCGAAGCGGAGATACTCGAAGGTACGCTCTATCTCCCACTTCGTAAGTCACCTCCTTGAATTTCATATCTACATAACTCTTCTGCCTGGATTGGGCTACCTTAAGTCTGTCGCGGGTCATCTTGACCTTCTCTTCTAACTCTTTGATCAAATCGGGTCCAAATAATTGACGGTCTCCAACTTCATCCCACATCAACGGTGTTCTGCACCTCCTTCCGTACAAAGCCTCAAAAGGGGACATTTGCAAACTGGTTTGATAACTGGTGTTGTACGAAAACTCCGCGTATGGCAAGTTATCATCCCAACTAGATCCATAATCGAGCGCACAAGCTCTCAGCATGTCCTCCAGAATCTGATTGACTCTCTCGGTCTCTCCATCTGTCTGTGGATGAAAGGCTATACTGAACTCTAGCCTCGTACCTAAAGTCTCGTGCAACTGCTTCCAAAACTTTGAGGTAAACTGTGTTCCAAGGTGGCAACATAACCTCTAGGGACTATTTCCATCTGCAAATCCCTAAGATCATCGGCTAACTCTTGGGGTAAACCTCCGGAAATGTGGTGTTTACATAACTCTTGCGGCTTAGAGCATCTGCCACGACATTGGGTTTTCCTAGACGGTAATGCAACCTCATGTCGTAATCCTTTATGAGCTCGAGCCATCTCCTTTTCCTGAGATTCAACTCCTTCTACGTGAAGATATACTTCAAGCTTCTATGATCCGTGTATACATCACAACGGTTTCCAATGAGGAAATGTCTCCAGGTTTTGAGTGTGTGCACTACGGCTGCTAACTCCAAATCATGTGTAGCATAATTCAACTCATGTGGTCGAAGCTGTCGTGAAGCGTACGACACCACTCTTCCGTCTTGCATGAGAACACCTCCAAGTCCTTGACGAGAAGTGTCACAATATACTTGGAAATCCTTGCGTATATCCGGAAGAATCAGCATTGGGGCTGTAACCAAGCGTTTCTTCAACTCCTGAAAACTGGCCTCACACTCTTCGGTCCACTTGTACTTAGTCTCTTTCTTCAACAGCTCCGTCATGGGTTTCGAAATCTTCGAGAAATTCTCAATAAATCTTTGGTAATATCATGCGAGTCATAGAAAACTGCGAATTTCGCCAACTGGGGTGGGTGCCTTCCATTCTGTGACTGCCTCACCCTTGGCGGGGTCTACAGAAATACCGTCTCCTGATATTACATGTCCAAGGAATCCAACTTCCTTCAACCAAAAATCGCACTTACTAAACTTGGCCTATAACTGATGTTCTCGTAGCTTCTCGAGAACTAAACGCAAGTGTTCCTTGTGCTCTTCTTCATTCTTGGAGTATATCAATATGTCATCAATGAATACTACCACAAACTTATCCAAGAATTCCATGAATACCTTGTACATCATACTCATGAAATAGGCAGGAGCATTAGTCAAACCAAATGACATAACTATATACTCATAAAGCCCGTACCTTGTGGTAAAAGATGTCTTGGCTATATCATGTCCTCGGATCTTCAGTTGATTATATCCTGATCGCAAATCGATCTTAGAGAATACCTTGGCTACTTGCAGCTGGTCAAACAGGTCATTGATCATCAGCAGTGGGTATTTATTCTTGATTGTAACCTCGTTCAGTGCACGGTAGTCAACAACCATTCTCAATGATCCATCCTTCTTCTCGACTAGGAGCACTGGGGCTCCCAACAGCGATGAACTTGATCGTATGTAACCCTTATCCATTAACTCCTTGATTTGCTTGTTGATCTCCTCTAGACATTAGCAGGCATCTGCTATGGTCTCTTAGATATTGGTCCGGTGCCGAGTAATAGCTCAATTAAGAACTCTATGTCTCTATCCGGTGGCATGCCGGGTAACTCCTCCGGGAATACATCGGGGTAATCCTTCACAACAGGCACTTCTTCCTGAAGAACTCCCGTGAGTGCATTCACATGTGCTTTCCTGGGTGTGTGCCTCGACACATACTTGATCCTCTCTCCTTCCGGGGTGGTGAGAAGAATTGATCTACTGGCGCAATCGATGTTTCCTCCAAACTTGGATAGCCAATCCATTCCTATGATTACATCCAAACCTTGGGATTCCAAAAGAATAAGGTCTGTGGGAAATACATGTCTTCCAATGGTCAATGGCACTTGATAGCATCCATGGCTTGCCATATATGCTGCTCCAAGGGAACTTACTAACATGTGCGTCCTAATGGCTACGGCGGGCAACTTATACTTTTCCACAAAACCCCTTGATATGTATGAATGTGATGCACCAGTGTCAGAAAGAACAAGGGCAGTAAATGCATTAATCAAAAACTTACCGACAACTGCGTCGGGCTGCTCGTCAATCTCCTCCACATTGACGTGGTTCACTTGTCCTCTGGTGAATGGGTTGGGCTTCTTTCCTGAGCTTCCATTATCATTCCCATTCTTTGACTCGGGGCACTCGGTAGCGTAGTGTCCGATCTTCCCGCACTTGAAACAAGTAATGTAACTCAGATCCTTCTTGGCGGGTGTTGAGGGAGTGGAACGATTCTGGTTTCTGTTTCCTTCATTCCCATTGCCATTCCTAGCACCACTGTGGTTGTGTGCATTCCCTCCATTATTAGAATGGCCTCCATAGTTATGGGTGGGAAGGTTGTGTCCTCCTGAGTATGGGGTACAGCGGGGCTCCTGCTGGGCTCCAGAGTTAAACTTCCCAGCTCCATACTTCCTCTTGCGGTTGTCAATCTGTTGCTACTTTCCTTCTAGCATAATAGCTTTGTCCACTAGCTCTTGATAGTTGTTGTAGGTTGCTAGCATCAGCTGCATACCCATCTCATCATTGAGCCCTTCTGAAAACTTCTCCTGCTTCGCGGCGTTAGTGGACACATCATCTGGCGCATAGTGAGCTAACTAACTAAATTCATCCACATACTGCCCCACAGTACGGTTTCCTTGGCGCAAGTTGCGAAACTCACGCTTCTTTAGGCTCATGGCTCCTGCTGAGACATGTGCAGTGCGAAAAGCTTGCTGAAACTGATCCCAAGTAATCGTAGCAAGTGGGTAGGTGGCGGTGTAGTTCTCCCACCAAGCGGCTGCTGGTCCCTCAAGTTGATGTGCCGCAAAATGCACTCTCTATGCATCTGTGCATCCTGCAGTTGCTAGCTCTCTGTCCATCTTCCGGAGCCAGTCATCTACAACTCTAGGCTCGGTGCTACTAGAGAACACCGGTGGTTGCAGCCTTAAGAACCGGGTCAAGTTGTCATGGGGAGGTGGAGGTGGGTTGTTGTTGTTGTTCTAGTTCTGGACAAGGAGTTGCATCAAAGTGTTCTGCTACTGGATCAACTGGGTGAGCTCAGGGGGAAACTCAAATCCGGGCTCAAGTCTTGGAGGCATCTGAGGGGTTTAGAGGGGAGAGATTATAATAGAATGAGGTCTAGGGGAAATCACTACCCATATGCACATCAGACAAACAATTTCATATCATATCACTCAATTTGAAACTAGAGCAAACAAGATCCTATTACAAAGCTAGAGAACTAATCGGATTAATACTAATGATTACAAGGTTATCATCTAATCACTGTCATCTGAAGACTCCCTGATATCTGCTCCAGCTTCATCTTCATAGTTACTTTCATCATTGTCGGCGTCGTCTATCAGAATGTAGTTCTCCATAGTAATTCCTATCTCCGGTTCTGACTTCACCGCGCCAGTTCCAACCTTCTTCTTCAGCGCTTCATTCTGTTCCAATAGTACGATGATTTCTTATTCATATCCATCACGTATTGTCTTGAGTTCTTCTTCTAGCTCCGTATTCCGGGTTATCACCATGTTGGTCTTCTGAATAAGTGCGCACATTTGATTCTCGTAGCGTCGAATGTGTTGGTCCATCTCCTGGATATATGCTGCAATGGTTTCGTCCTTCCTAGTGCAAAGCATCTCCCATTGCTGGTCTCAACGTCCACAAATCTGGTAGATGCTGTCTTCAAGGTCCTTGTTGTAGACTTCACATATGTGCCCAAAGGTGATGTGAGTTACCATACTCTTTCCCAAGCTCCATGTCAGTGCATTGAATTCAAGCTCCAGTGGCTTCGTGAATGGTGCAATAGTCCTCCCAGGTACACTAACTTTGATATTCCAGCATTCCTCTTCCAGCGATGTTGCGTAGAGATCTCCAGTGATACTTGGTATTCCAATGTGCAAGTATCTAGTGACTTCCTTAAAGTGCTTTCCGAAAGGGGTGTCATTGTCTGGCTGAGTGAACTGGCTCACTGGGTCTGACATCTATAGAGAAGAAATAGAGAAGAATTAGAATGAGTAGAAAAGAAGTAGAATGAATAGAGAAGAACATCCTATGGCTTATCCTAGTGGTTGCATCCTACAGTCAACGTGTGCTCTGACACAATCTTGTAGCGACCACGGTTCCAATGAACCGAAGTCTCTGTGCCTAGTGTCATCCCTGGATCGGTATGCTAACACACACAATACTCGAGGATTTATAAGAGAGGTTCAATCACACTTAATTACATCGAAAATCCTTGAAAAGGCAATATCCATTACACGATAATGCCTGAAGGCCATCTAATAAAAATGAACTGCGGAAGCGATGAAGAGTAGTTGAGTCCATCCAACTCCACGGCAAACATTGAGTGCATGACAATGACCTATCGCACCTTAAACTTCGTCTGAAAACTCTGCAACATGATATGTTGCAGCCATGTAGGTCAGCAATTAAATATGCTGGCAAGAACACACTGTAATGATAATGAGCAATGCCCATAACTACATGCATATTTGGCTAGTGGAGGCTGTAAGATTTAATTTTGCATAAAGCTAGTTTTTCCCTACAACAAAGGAATGTATTTATTTAACTACCTTGTTAAATTTAAGGATGGACAATTGAGTATGGTTCCTCCATCTCAATCCCAAACCAAAGTCATTATTAATGTAATGCCCAGGATGGGACTATACCTCCTACGTGTCGAGGCACGACTTAAAGGTATAAGCCCATCCTAAATGATCTCAAGTTTGGTATCTTTGCACGACTCATGTAAAAGAGGGATTAAATTGCAAAAGAAGATAGTTGGCTTACACTCGCCACTTCACACAATACATTACATAAGCAAAACATCATTCAAAACATCACAACCCGACTACGGGTGAAGATCCAAAAGAAAGATACCAAAACAACATAAAGCCACAGGTCAGGATCGAATCCTAGTAGAAACCACTACTGATCGTCGAAATGTCACAAGCAAACGGCCAAACTCTTCGTCGAACTCCCGGTGAAGAACTGATCCAACTCCTGCATCAAACCCGGCTGAACCTGCATCTGGTGTGGTGAAGTAACTGTGAGCCACAGAGGACTCAGCAATCCCGTTCCCGGGTAACAAGACTATTTAAGCCTTGGGAGAGGATAAGGCTGATGAAAAGAGTAGTGTCTGCAGCAGCAACTAGCAACTAGCTTACTTGATAGAGAGCGAAAAGAGAAAGCCTCGGTCGAGAGATGATCACGAAGTGATCCTAACTAAAGCCGGTCAAACATAACCCCACCGTGTTCAACTCCCAAATCCCTATTCGGAAATTGACAGTCACGGTACACACGCTGGTAGTGTATTAGAACATTGTGTCAAGTTATCTACAACCGGATATTAACAAGCTCCCATCTGCCACATAACCGCGGGCACGGCTTTCGAAAGTTCATAACCCTGCAGGGGTGTTCCAACTTGAACCATTACAAGCCCACGATCCGCGGAGTCGCAACTCCATAGGTGGGAAGACCCGAGTATTCTCGGAATCCCGTGCTCAAGTTAAACCGAACTAAGGTAAGGCTAATCCAGCAAATCCTCCCGGCGTGTCGACACCCTGATAGTAGCCGCGCGTATCTAAGTCTCAGGACACGACCGGATGGGTGATGCTACAGGACCCAATCCTCGAGTTTCACTGTGGTGGTTCCCGCAGGACCCCCGTTTGGGACCAACACCATCAGCACTGGCCCCCCCTGCTATGTAGAATTAAGAATCCTTGGGGACGCGACCCCCTATGCAAATTTAATTAATTAATTAAGTTGTTATTATGAGGCAAATAGTACCAAAAGTTGGGACTTGCTGGAAAAGAGTTAGCACTTAGCGGTTTATCAAGGGGGTCCCATACACCCCAACCGTGTTAGGAACGCATAATCAAGGAACATAACACCGGTTTATACGGTTCCTAACGGCATGAGTGGAACAAAACACCAAGCAAAAGGCTTAGCCTTCCACCCTGCCAGTATATAGATGATTTCATTTTAAGCATTTATATAGTGTGATATAACCCAACCAAACTTCAACATGAAGCAAGCATCTTCAATCTTCACCTGCAACTAACAATGCTATAAGAAGGGCTGAGCGAAGCGTACTTAGCCAAGCAACGGTTTGCATAGGTAGGTTGGTTAAACAGGGCAATGGTTACAAGTAGGAGGCTGACAAGAAGATCATGGGCATCGAGGCAAAACTATAGAGCGGAACTACTAGCAATAGGCAAAGATAGTAATGCTATCCGGGTTCGGTCATCTTGCCTGGGATTCCACAAGGGAGAAGAACGGATCCATGAAGAAGACGGAGCAATAGTCGAGCGAATCCTCACAACTCCGAAACGAAACCAAGCTAACAAGAGAAGCAACCGGAAAGAAGGAAACAACACGGTAAACACACAAGCTTAAACAAGGCATACGATGCACAAACAAGTATGATGCATGTCCGGTTTAAATATGCAAGGCATGGCAAGATGCACAAACAATACTACAAGTTAAGTGGGGCTCAATATGCAACGAGTTGCATATTGACGAAACACCACATTAATTATTTAATTGACTCTCATTATTTACAAGACAAGATTAAATGTTTGTTAACATGGCAAGAGGTGAAGCATAATAAAACTACACTATTAAGACATTTTAAATGAGGCCGGAAAATAACAACAACAATTCCGGAAAATCCCCATGAGCATGTTTAGTAATTATAAACAAACAACAATTAAACATTCAAGGTTGTTAACATGATGCGGATGATATGATCAAGTTTATGCAAGTTTATTAAAAGGTTGACTTAAGAGGATATGAAGTATTGTCACCGTGGTGGAAGGAAAAGGGTGCCACGGCAACAATTCCGAAAATGATGCACGGCAACATATCGGTACCGGTAACTCGTTGAGAGTCCGGTGCAAAAGGAAAGATGGAGTGAACGTGCGGAACAAGATGAAAGGTGCGAAACAAGATGAAAGGTGGGGTGATCCCGTTGCCGGGTTCCCACGAGTCGGCGACGAGGCAACCGAGGAACATGACAAACGGACGAAACGGCACGGAGTACACACGAGAAACATTTCATACAACACAACAAGCATTCCACGAGCATCGTCTCGGGTTATACCTTCGAAACTCTCGTTTCGGGACGGTTCGGGATCGTAGAGGAAGGAGTGGAAGTAGAGGAAGTAGTCGTTCACGTTTCCGAAGAGGAAGTAGTCGTTCCGTCGGCGGTAGTTGTACTCGGGCGACGGTAGCGGAAGTAGTGGTACACGTTCGTTTTCGGAGAGGGACTTGATGAACCCAACATCTTCGGGGCGACGGTAGTGGAACTTGGCGACGGTAGTCGTTCTCACGACGAGTTCGTAGATGTACTTGGCGCATCCATCTCTTCCGGGCGACGGTAGCGGAACTCGTTCCGTAGGGGTACTCGCGGTCTCGGCGACGGTAGTGTTCAAGTTCATCGGAGAGGTACTCGCCGGCGGGGTACTTGTTACATCGCGATCGTAGTGGTACTTGTCGAGCCGGTCGTCGTGTAGAGGTACTTGCTGTTCCGTGGGTACTTGAGAAAAAAACATCAACAGTAACAGAAACAACAAAACAAAAAAAAGGAAAAAGGGCTGCGAGACGGCTGCAGGAGGGTTGCACGACGCTGCGGCGCTGGAAAACAAGACGGGCGGCAGGCTGCTGCTTTGGCCGAAGGAGGACGGGGCGCGGCCTTGCGCATTGGACGAGGCGCGGCTCGCGGGGTGCGGGCGCCGGGCTTCGGCCTAGAGGACGCAGAGCGAGGACGAGCTGGGGCGTCGCAGGGACTTGGCGCGGTCGCTGGGCTCGTGAGGAAGGCGCGCGGTGAGCTCCTGTCGCGGAAGGAGGAGGGCCGACGCGATGGATGCGCAGGGCCATGGCGCTCGCCTGGAGGACGGAGGAGAGGGCGCTCGGGGCCGCGGGTCCTGGCCGGCCGGAGGGAGCGGCGGGCGTAGCCGCTGCGGCCCGGGGCCCCTGGCGCGGGAGGGCCGGCGAGGACGGACTGGAGGGCCGAGGCACACGGGGCGGAGAGGGGGTCCTGACCGCGGGAGGAGGAGGCCCGCAGGGAAGGGCCGGAGCGTAGGGAGGCGCTGGACGGGGACGCGGCCACGGGATCCGGCCGGCGGCCCTGGAGGCGACGGCGGCGTCGGTCGCGGGATGGAGGCGACAGGAGGGGCGCCTCGGCCTGAAGAAGGGAGGCCGCGGCCTTGGAGCGCGGAGGAGAAGATCGAGGCGCGAGAGGATCGGGCTCGGGTCGGGCGCTGCGGGAAAATCGGGAGGGAGAGTGCGGGCTACGAGGGAGAAGGGAGCGGGGTCGTGCGAGAGGAGAGGCTGGCGGCGGCTTGCGGGAGAGCGAGGGGAGATGGTTAGCGCTAGGGTTCGGCCAGCTGTCGGGCCAGATGGGCCTAGGAGCTGGGCCGGCTGCGGCTAGAGTGGGCATAGAAGGAGAGGGAGGCTGGGAGTCTTCTTATTTATTTTCTTTAGCAGAAAATAAAAGAGAAGAAAGAATGCGGAGGGGGTTAGGGCAAAAGTTAGCACATGGGAGCATTTTTCTCGGGCATCATAAAAAGAGCACGGTCCGAGAAAAATAGAAAAATGCGTGATTGGATAAATAATTCAAACATATTTGAATTTAATTCAAATAGTTTTGAACTAAGACTTGATTATAGAAGTGTCCAAAAATGTTCGAATTTTCGGAGGAACCTCGAAACAACGGAAAAGAATTATTGACAAGGTTTTTGAAGGAGAAACTCGAAGTGAGAAAGACATGGGGAAATATTGCAAGTGTGTTACGGTGATTCCGAAGCAATGGAATATTTATATATAGCTCCCTAATAATATTGAGAGGCTCTTATATGTTATAAAGAGAAGTCACCTTCCCTCGATTTAAATGGACCGAAGGCCCACACGATTTATTTAGGTTGAGATGCAAAAAATAAAATATGACATGATGGCATGATGACATGATGCAATGCAAAAATAAATAACACAAGCACAAATGAAACACACGGGAGAACCCGGAACATCTGGAATCTTCTGGAATCTTCTGGGACGTCGGTCTTCGGGCGTCACAACTCTCCCACACTAACAGAGGATCTCGACCCGAGATCCTAGAGATGTCACCGGGTAAAAACAGAAGAGGAAGAGGTAAAACAAAGTTGCTTCTTTGACAAACGAGTGAAACCAAGGAACCTTGAGAGGTTGAACAAATGAAAGAAGAATACAACGGAGATGAACGAAGATGAAACACTCCGTTAGAAAAGAGGAACAAGGAACACTATGAGAACCTTGTAGGTTGGAAAACATGAACAAGAGCTTACGAACCAAAAGAATATGAAACTGCAATGGTATAGCCAAGGAATAAGAATGACAGAATTTGGACAGCACTCCGTCTGAAAATGGAAGGAATTAACATGAACTTGCCAAGTTTAGATGATACTTGATGAAAACAACAACATATTGCCTCCGAAACAATTGAAAGAAAGGCACAAATGGTAAGAAGGACTCAGACAGCACTCCGGTTGAAAAGAGAGGCAAACTTGGTAAGATGAGAGAACTAGAATGGAGGACACAACACTCCGGTTAAATAGACAAGCAAGAGAGAATATGATCTTGATAAAAACGAGATGATGGTTAAAGAGAGCAACATCACAAAGCCTCCGGAACGAAAGAATAGATGCAAGATCGTTGGGAAGAAAGAACGGAGAAGAAAATTACAACTTCTCTCAAAATGAATTTAGAAAAAAAACATCCTTACGAAGAAGGGTTGAACGGAGTTGTTGGAAAGATCAACAACGAAAACGAATAAGCTCGATGTGGGCTTATGGAAAACATCTCAGAATTATGAGGTGACAACCAGCCACTAAGGAGAACAATTTGATTGGATTGATATCAACAAGGAGACGATAAACTTATTCACCGGAATGAAAAATGAAGAACTTGGGTCATTTATAAGCACCATAATAGCAACAATCCTTAGGGGAAGCTTTTAGGTGAAATACAACCCAAGATAACTCCAAGAGATAAAATGAGGGGTTGAAAGGATCTCCTAAACAAGGAAAATGATGGTTTTAAATATCTCATTCCTGACAACTTGTGAATCATGAAACATGAAGGGAAAATTGTCAAAATGACATAACACCACCTGAAAAGATAAGGTAGAAAGAATTGCACTTCAAAATGCAAGAAGAAGAATATTTGAGCTCCAACAAGAATCTTGATGAAGACTTCGAGGATGAATTAAAACATGATGAACCACCATGAGAACTCCGGTAATGAAAGCATGAGAAAAGAAAGATGAAAAGAATAAGATTCAAGGCCTGCGATGAATTAGATGGAGCTTGAAATGATATAATTGAAATAACATGGAGCTCCGGAAAACAAGATGAACAACTTAGAACCGAGAATAAGATATGATGAACAAGCTCCGGACAAAAGAATTAAATCACCTTGAAGGAATAGAATAAGAATTATGTGATGCATATCCTTCACCAATTTAAATTGATGACAACCAAAGGATTTGGCATACTACTTATTCTCGTTGCAACGAATTAAAGAGAGATCTAGCACAAGCTTTGGTAAATCTTCAACGAACCACCGATAGGATTGTGAAAAGAACAAATGAATTAAAACGATAAGAACGGAAGGGTAAACTTGAAAGAACCATCGTAAAAATATGGAGACGAACGAAGAGACATCAATGAAGAATAGTTGGAGGACGAAGTTGCAAACAGAGGACGAAGAAATCTTCTGAAATGATGGCCTTCGGAGGAACACAAAGAAAAGAATTCATGAAATGTGTCGGATGGGTAAGAAAAGAATTCCTCACAAACGGAACAATAATGAGGATGGCATGAAGCTAGAACCACGAATCTTCAAGAAGACGGGCCAAGATTTAAGAGAAACACTTCTCTGGTCTCCAAATGTTGAGAGTGAAGACGAGAAATGCCATAAGAATTGTTGAGCACTCCGGAATGAAGAAACAAAGGTTGAAACAATGATGAAAAAGAATTTGAAAGCAATCTTGGAGAAGGCATGTGACTGATGGAAATCATTCTTACGTCACACTTTCAAAAGAATTTGAGTATAACTCCAGAAAATAATTAGAAGAGTTAGGTAAGATCCTGGGAAAAGACCTGTAGGTTAGGGCCCACTAAAGAAATCACCGTTGAAAAAGATTGCTTAAGAGATATTGCACCGGTTGAATTAAATGGCTTGAATGAGCTAACAATCTCAAAATAACTTGAACGGATTAAGAATGGAATCACGAATCTTCTGAGATATCTTCAACACTCCGGATATGAATAGCAAGAGGAGAATGATTAATTGGTGCACCGGAATAAGCAAGCATTGTGAAAAGAGGAAAAGGATAAGATCAACACCGAAATCTTGAATTACATCCACCGGAAGAATTAGAGAACAAAAGAATGATGAACTTGAAGCTCTTGAGCATCTTCCTGAGAAATCACCGGATAAGAACATTGAAGGAAAAGAATGAAGAAATATCACATGAATAAAATGGATATTTCATTTGAGAATCTCTGGCTCCAAGAAGAAAAGGGTGGGAGGGTGGGGAAAACAAAGACAACTTGGGACAAATGAAAACAGACAGATCGTCAGATTTCTCAACGACGTCCGTATGGAATAACTTGAAGAGAAGGCACACCGGTTGAAAAAGGATTAACATGAAGATCTTGATGATTAAGAAGGAATAGCACTCCCATAGAAATATGATAATACAGATTACGAAAGGTATGGAATCAACATTTGACATCGAAGCAACTCGAATACCAGAATCAAATCAAAACAAAGGATAGACGTGCAACATGATCTTCACAATATCATCCGAACAGAGAATTGAACGAATGAATTCCGAAGGTACATCAACTTGACGAGAAACCACTTGGAGAACAAAAGGTAAATAAAAGGAACAAAGAGCAGATAGAACAAACACAAGATAGAAGCTTCGTTCGACATCTTCGTGCTGAAAGCTCATGGAACGTGTTACAAAAGGGTTTTGCAATCCCCGGATCAGCATAGCCAAGGACCCTTTAAGATGCAACTCCCGATCAGAACAAGTCCATAAAACCACTTCACTCAATGTAGAACCCCAAACTTCATATCGTGCATCCGTTGGAAGAATGCCTAGAACTACTAGATGAACCCACCTATAGATTTCCGAAAGTTTCCAGTTATGCAATCAGGTGTTGGGGATACACGGGAAGCACCGCGCAATCAACTCTAAACCTACATCCAGGTGTATCCATCCTTCAACACATAACCAGTCTTTCTCGGAAACTGTTTACCTCAGACCTTCGAAATGCATCCACTATACAAGCTATGGCAATACTCTCGAACTACCTCCCCAGTACTGGGTGATGTCGGGGTTATCTTGCCACTAACCGTATAGGAGACATTTTCGATGTCAGCCGTCTTAAGTATTCTAGTACTGCCGCGGTGGATTTGTGACGACAACACCTCGGAGCTCAACTCCCCGGGACACTGCCACAACCCCTAATGACAGGAGGCATCGAGAACAATGTTCTCGTCACAAAGACATCGAAATAATCCAAACAATACTCACGAGATCCTAAAAAAAATTTGGTGCAATTTTTTGAAAGTAGAAGAGGCAAGAGTAATCGTCAGGAGTCCTCACCAGAGTGAAAAGGGATGAGGAGCAAACAGAAATCCTACTCTCCGATATATATATAGGACTCAAAACATTTTCAGTGTGTGCCTAGACGCAACCGCCAACGATTCGATCAATCAGTGGGGGCTTCTAGGTCGGAGAAGGCTCTGAATACCAACTTGTAATGCCCAGGATGGGACTATACCTCCTACGTGTTGAAGCATGACTTAAAGGTATAAGCCCATCCTAGAATGATCTCAAGTTTGGTATCTTTGCACGACTCATGTAAAAGAGGGATTAAATTGCAAAAGAAGATAGTTGGCTTACACTCGCCACTTCACACAATACATTACATAAGCAAAACATCATTCAAAACATCACAACCCGACTACGGGTGAAGATCCAAAACAAAGATACCAAAACAACATAAAGCCACAGGTCAGGATCGAATCCTAGTAGAAACCACTACTGATCGTCGAAACGTCACAAGCAAACGGCCAAACTCTTCATCGAACTCCCGGTGAAGAACTGATCCAACTCCTGCATCAAACCCGGCTGAACCTGCATCTGGTGTGGTGAAGTAACTGTGAGCCACAGAGGACTCAGCAATCCCGTTCCCGGGTAACAAGACTATTTAAGCCTTGGGAGAGGATAAGGCTGAAGAAAAGAGTAGTGTCTGCAGCAGCAACTAGCTTACGTGATAGAGAGCGAGAAGAGAAAGCCTCGGTCGAGAGATGATCACGAAGTGATCCTAACTAAAGCCGGTCAAACATAACCCCACCGTGTTCAACTCCTGAATCCCTATTCGGAAATTGACAGTCATGGTACACACGCTGGTAGTGTATTAGAACATTGTGTCAAGTTATCTACAACCGGATATTAACAAGCTCCCATCTGCCACATAACCGCGGGCACGGCTTTCGAAAGTTCATAACCCTGCAGGGGTGTTCCAACTTGACCCATTACAAGCCCACGATCCGCGGAGTCGCAACTCCATAGGTGGGAAGACCCGAGTATTCTCGGAATCCCGTGCTCAAGTTAAACCGAACTAAGGTAAGGCTAATCCAGCAAATCCTCCCGGCGTGTCGACACCCTGATAGTAGCCGCGCGTATCTAAGTCTCAGGACACGACCGGATGGGTGATGCTACAGGACCCAATCCTCGAGTTTCCCCGTGGTGGTTCCCGCAGGACCCCCGTTTGGGACCAACACCATCAGCATTGGCCCCCCTGCTATGTAGAATTAAGAATCCTCGGGGACGCGACCCCCTATGCAAATTTAATTAATTAATTAAGTTGTTATTATGAGGCAAATAGTACCAAAAGTTGGGACTTGCTGGAAAAGACTCAGCACTTAGCGGTTCATCAAGGGGGTCCCATACACCCCAACCGTGTTAGGAACGCATAATCAAGGAACATAACACCGGTTTATACGGTTCCTAACGGCATGAGTGGAACAAAACACCAAGCAAAAGTCTTAGCCTTCCACCCTGCCAGTATATAGATGATTTCATTTTAAGCATTTATATAGTGTGATATGACCCAACCAAACTTCAACATGAAGCAAGCATCTTCAATCTTCACCTGCAACTAACAATGCTATAAGAAGGGCTGAGCGAAGCGTACTTAGCCAAGCAACGGTTTGCATAGGTAGGTTGGTTAAACAGGGCAATGGTTACAAGTAGGAGGCTGACAAGAAGATCATGGGCATCGAGGCAAAACTATAGAGCGGAACTACTAGCAATAGGCAAAGATAGTAATGGTATCCGGGTTCGGTCATCTTGCCTGGGATTCCACAAGGGAGAAGAACGGATCCATTAAGAAGATGGAGCAACAGTCGAGCGAATCCTCACAACTCCGGAACGAAACCAAGCTAACAAGAGAAGCAACCGGAAAGAAGGAAACAACACGGTAAACACACAAGCTTAAACAAGGCATACGATGCACAAACAAGTATGATGCATGTCCGGTTTAAATCTGCCAGGCATGGCAAGATGCACAAACAATACTACAAGTTAAGTGGGGCTCAATATGCAACGAGTTGCATATTGACGAAACACCACATTAATTATTTAATTGACTCTCATTATTTACAAGACAAGATTAAATTTTTGTTAACATGGCAAGAGGTGAAGCATAATAAAACTACACTATTAAGACATTTTAAATGAGGCCGGAAAATAACAACAACAATTCCGGAAAATCCCCATGAGCATGTTTAGTAATTATAAACAAACAACAATTAAACATTCAAGGTTGTTAACATGATGCGGATGATATGATCAAGTTTATGCAAGTTTATTAAAAGGTTGACTTAAGAGGATATGAAGTATTGTCACCGTGGTGGAAGGAAAAGGGTGCCACGGCAACAATTCCGAAAATGATGCCACGACAACATATCGGTACCGGTAACTCGTTGAGAGTCCGGTGCAAAAGGAAAGATGGAGTGAACGTGCGGAACAAGATGAAAGGTGCGAAACAAGATGAAAGGTGGGGTGATCCCGTTGCCGGGTTCCCACGAGTCGCCGACGAGGCAACCGAGGAACATGACAAACGGACGAAACGGCACGGAGCACACACGAGAAACATTTCATACAACACAACAAGCATTCCACGAGCATCGTCTCGGGTTATACCTTCGAAACTCTCGTTTCGGGACGGTTCGAGATCGTAGAGGAAGGAGTGGAAGTAGAGGAAGTAGTCGTTCATGTTTTCGAAGAGGAAGTAGTCGTTCCGTCGGCGGTAGTTGTACTCGGGCGACGGTAGCGAAAGTAGTGGTACACGTTCGTTTTCGGAGAGGGACTTGATGAACCCAACATCTTCGGGGCGACGGTAGTGGAACTTGGCGACGGTAGTCGTTCTCGCGACGAGTTCGTAGATGTACTTGGCGCATCCATCTCTTCCGGGCGACGGTAGCGGAACTCGTTCCGTAGGGGTACTCGCGGTCTCAGCAACGGTAGTGTTCACGTTCATCGGAGAGGTACTCGCCGGCGGGGTACTTGTTACATCGCGATCGTAGTGGTACTTGTCGAGCCGGTCGTCGTGTAGAGGTACTTGCTGTTCCGTGGGTACTTGAGAAAAAAACATCAACAGTAACAGAAACAAAAAAAAGGAAAAAGGGCTGCAAGACGACTGCAGGAGGGTTGCACGGCGCTGCGGCGCTGGAAAACAAGACGGGCGGCAGGCTGCTGCTTTGGCCGAAGGAGGACGGGGCGCGGCCTTGCGCACTAGACGAGGCGCGGCTAGCGGGGTGCGGGCGCCGGGCTTCGTCCTAGAGGACGCAGAGCGAGGACGAGCTGGGGCGTCGCTGCGACTTGGCGCGGTCGCTGGGCTCGCGAGGAAGGCGCGCGGCGAGCTCCTGTCGCGGAAGGAGGAGGGCCGACGCGACGGATGCGCAGGGCCATGGCGCTCGCCTGGAGGACGGAGGAGAGGGCGCTCGGGGCCGCGGGTCCTGGCCGGCCGGAGGGAGCGGCGGGCGTAGCCGCTGCGGCCCGGGGCCCCTGGCGCGGGAGGGCCGGCGAGAACGTACTGGAGGGCCGAGGCACACGGGGCGGAGAGGCGGTCCTGACCGCGGGAGGATGAGGCCCGCAGGGAAGGGCCGGAGCGCAGGGAGGCGCTGGACGGGGACGCGGCCGCGGGATCCGGCCGGCGGCCCTGGAGGCGACGGCGGCGTCAATCGCGGGATGGAGGCGACAGGAGGGGCGCCTCGGCCTGAAGAAGGGAGGCCGCGGCCTTGGAGCGCGGAGGAGAAGATCGAGGCGCGAGAGGATCGGGCTCGGGTCGGGCGCTGCGGGAAAATCGGGAGGGAGAGTGCGGGCTACGAGGGAGAAGGGAGCGGGATCGTGCGAGAGGAGAGGCTGGCGGCGGCTTGCGGGAGAGCGAGGGGAGATGATTAGCGCTAGGGTTCGGCCAGCTGTCGGGCCAGATGGGCCTAGGAGCTGGGCCGGCTGCGGCTAGAGTGGGCATAGAAGGAGAGGGAGGCTGGGAGTCTTCTTATTTATTTTCTTTAGCAGAAAATAAAAGAGAAGAAAGAATGCGGAGGGGGTTAGGGCAAAAGTTAGCACATGGGAGCATTTTTCTCGGGCATCATAAAAAGAGCACGGTCCGAGAAAAATAGAAAAATGCGTGATTGGATAAATAATTCAAACATATTTGAATTTAATTCAAATAGTTTTGAACTAAGACTTGATTATAGAAGTGTCCAAAAATGTTCGAATTTTCGGAGGAACCTCGAAACAACGGAAAAGAATTATTGACAAGGTTTTTGAAGGAGAAACTCGAAGTGAGAAAGACATGGGGAAATATTGCAAGTGTGTTACGGTGATTCGGAAGCAATGGAATATTTATATATAGCTCCCTAATAATATTGAGAGGCTTTTATATGTTATAAAGAGAAGTCACCTTCCCTCGATTTAAATGGACCGAAGGCCCACACGATTTATTTAGGTTGAGATGCAAAAAATAAAATATGACATGATGGCATGATGACATGATGCAATGCAAAAATAAATAACACAAGCACAAATGAAACACACGGGAGAACCCGGAACATCTGGAATCTTCTGGAATCTTCTGGGACGTCGGTCTTCGGGCGTCACAATTAACCCAACAAATTAATAAAGTGATGAGATCAGTCCATAATTCAAATACTAGGATACTCAAGATGTCCATAACCAGGGACATGGCTAATCATGATCCATTTGTACACTCTGCAGAGGTTTGTGCACTTTCCCCACAAGACTCGATCTCCTCTGTTTGATTTCTCGCACTACATGGTGTTTGAGAAACGGATGACCGAGACACAGCATTTAAGAAGCATTAACTCTTAACCCTGGGTAGACTGTACCACCTACATCCGCTACGTCTGCTAGTCTACCACGGAAAGAGGTCACACAACATACTCAACTATGCCAAAGCCCATAATGGCATTGTGGCTGCACACGAAAGTTTCTAGGCAAGAATGATACATGATCCCTTTGAGCCTGGGTGGAATTCCATAGGATAATCACACGGGTCCTCCGGGATTTCCAAGGAAAACACTGGATTCTCCAGGTGCCCTACAACCAATCCACCTAGATGTGTATTAAATTCCACCTTAAGAAACTCTTAGTTGTTATTACTCTCACAACTTTCATGAAATCACTCATACCAATCCACGTCTACAAGCATGGCTAAGCAATAAGTAACAAGCGTATATTCCCTTGGTTGATCTCAAGTCTTTGGGTTCCTACCTCATGAACTACAAAGCATCATATTATGTAACCAGTCCTACTCATGCAAGTGTTTGAGGATATAACTAATGAAGTAAAACTGGGTATTGGAAAGTATGATCAAAATACGAACTTGTCTTGCTGACGATCGCTAAAACCTAAAGACTCATAGTAGCACGCTTCGCACTCCGGGAATTCTATCGGAATCAAACAATAGCATACATAAGCATTCATGCAATAGAATCGAAGAACAGAATTCGAAAGACTTTGAAAAACCACGAATCACTCTTGCAACAGAAAACAATTTCTAACTGTACCAAAATTAAGTAAATTTGGCCTTATCAGAAAGTTTAGGTCAAGAGCTTCGATTTGCAAAAAGAGTCAACTCAAACGGAGTTATGAAACTCAAATTACGATCAAACGAAGTTCAAACACAAAATTGTTTGAATTCAAATACTAAAACTTTCAAAAAACAACTTTGAGTTGCACTACTGGAAATATAAGATCGAAACAAAGAAATTGGCGTTGGTTTCATCGAAGTCCGACTAACGAGTAAAATGTTACGAGGGTTTGAAGATCAGGGACCGATCCGTAAAAAAAAATCATCGCGGATAAGTCCTCGATGAAAATTAACCGAAAAAGAAAAGACTAATTTGTGAATGTTTGTTAACAGAGGCGAACAGACGAACATATTCGGTAAAACGAACTAACGAGCGAACGCTCGCTACATAAACTAAACCGAAGAAAACCAAAGAAAAACCAAACTATGGTTTCTAAAAAAACGATCTAATAAAAAAACGGCGGTTTTACCTCGCGGGTCGGGTCGGGTCGGAGGACCGGGCGGCGGGCGGCGGACGACGGCGGCGGCGAGCGGCGAGGTGGCAAGGCACGGGATGGTGGGGCGGCGTCCGGTGCGGCGTTGAGTGGCACGCGGCGGCGGCGGCTAGCGGCGGCGGCGAGCGGCGTGGGCGGCGGCTGCGGCGGCGGTGGGAGGAGGAGGCGGCGGCGGCAGGGTCGGGCGGCTTGTAAAGGCCTCAGGGGGGGCGTGGCTTGGCCGACGGGCCAAGTAGCGGCGGCGTCCCGGACTCCGGTGGGAGTCCGGCTCGGGCACAAGGCCGAGCGGGAAAAGCGGTGGCGGCGCAACGGGTCGGCTGGGCTTCGGGCAAGTGCGGTCCGGGAAGATTTCTTTAAAAAAAAACAACCCGAACAGAAAAAATCCTAAATAAATATTAAAAAATCTAAAAATGCCAAAAATAATTTTTACCGTCTAAATAAATTATTTAGAACAAAGTGAACATTTTCTTGGACTCAAATGCAATTTTGAAAAATGCATATTTTTTCTAATTCGAATAAAATAGCAATAAAATCCAAATTAAATTGCTTATTCAATTTTAACATTTTTCCTCGAATATTTCTTTTATTTTGGAGAAGTCATATTGTCTTGTCTCATATATATTTGATATTGAAATATTTCTGAGAGAGAAATAATTAAAACCAAATAATCCTCTTTTCAATATTTGAGAAAATTCAAATATGAAAGCAATAAAATCCCCAACTCTCTCCGTGGGTCCTTGAGTTGCTTAGGATTTTTAGGATCAAAACCCAAAATGCAAATAAAATATGATACGCATATGATGATATACGTATAACATTTCAAATTGAAAATTTGGGATGTTACACTGTCATCTAGTGGTACTGTTGGTGTATATGAAAACCCTAGTCCAATTGTACCTATTTCATCGGCACCTCTTATACAACAACAATATAGTATGCCGTTCAATTTTTACCCTAGTCAAACCAGCCAGCTTGTGGCTGCACCTACATATCCTAATCCTATTATGAGTGTGCCCAATTAAGCGTCAACGTCGAATTACTTTGTCACACCACCCATAGGCGCAAGGATGTTTGGTCTTCCGCCGAATTATGGTTCGGCACCCATCCCACAAGTTGCACCAATAGCTAGTACTCAGGTTGCTCCTATGTCATTGCCACAGACATCTTCATCTACATCGGATCCAATTTTAGCTAAATTAAGGGAGGATTTGTATAAGATGTCTCTAGAAACTTTCAGAAATGAGCCGAAAGTAAAGAGTCGTTTGTACCAAAAGCCGTATCCTGAACACCTCGATGCAATTTCTTACCCTCAAGGTTATAAGGTTCCTGACTTTGTTAAATTTAGTGGTGAGGGTACAAAATCAAGTTGGGAGCATTTGAGTCAGTATCTAGCACAGTCGGGTGAAGCAGGTTCCATAGAAGAGTTGAAAGTGCGTTTATTTCCCTTGTGTGTAACTGGCACCGCATTTTAATGGTTTGCTGCTTTACCACATGGCTCAATTCTCTTATGGTCACAATTAGAGCAAAAGTTTCATGATCACTTTTATAGCGGCGATAATGAGCTAAAGTTGTCACATCTTACATCGGTTAGGCAAAAACAGGATGAATCGGTCACCGATTATGTCAAAAGATTTAGAGATATAAAAAAATGATGTTATAGCTTGATGATAACTGATAGAGACTTGGCAGATCTTGTTCTTAATGGTTTGAAAACTCACGTTAAAGAGAGGCTAGAAAGTTATGAGTTTTTTAGCATTAATCAAGTCTTACAAAAAGCTTTGGCTCAAGAGAAGCAAAGTAAAGAGATTCAAAGGTCTACAACTGATCGTCCTAGAATGCATATGGTTGAACACAATGATGATAATTCAGACGATGAGGTTGATGTTTATACTACTAAGTTTGTTTGGTCCTCAAAGGCCAGACCCTAAACATGTAAGGCTCTTGAGACAATTCGCAAGAATCGTGATGAGGAGATGAAATTTACTTTTGATATATCTAAGTGTGATAAAAAATTGATGCCCTCTTGCAAGATAAGATGATTAAAATATCACACACCATCCCGCCATTTGCGGAGCTGAAACGACGTTCTTATTGCAAGTACCATAATTCATTTTCTCATGCTACTAACGATTGCAATGTTTTTCGACGACAGATACAATCGGCCATTAATGATGGGCGATTGAATTTTGCTGAGATGTAAGTTGATAAACAGCCCTTCCCAATAAACACCATGGACTTGGAGGGAAAGAAAATGTTATTTTGGCCTAGCATAGCCAAATCTGCTAATAAAGATAATGTTGTTATTGGTGAACCCAGGAAAGGCAAGGAGGGTGACAAAGTCTTGGGAAGAGAGGTTGTGCTTGATAAGAAACCCGATGGCAAGGAAGTATTGAAGTTCACCATCAAAAATCCTGCACTCGGGGGGCAACTACAAGTACAAGAAGATACTCATGTTAAATTTATCAAGCCCAAGCATTCAGAAGTTGGCAAGTGGAAAAAGAGTGACGCTAAGTGCAAGCAAATCAAGCCAACTTTTTATATGTTGCTATCCAAATATGCAAGTCAAGCGGTCGGTTCTAGCTCCAATCCGCTAGCACATTCAAAGCATTCAAGATCGTCTCTGGAGCAAGAGTTTTGACGCTATGCAAGGCCATATGGGTCATGGCCACCGACACGATGGATATCACAATCCTCCTATGTGCCATATTACATGAGAGACCTCAATGGAGGATGGGGGCAGCCCCCAATGGCTCCTTATGCTTTCCATATGGGGTGGGCAACACCTACAAGGCTTTCTTGCAAGAGGCTTTATTATCCCACACAAGGTTGTTTGAGCTATGGTGCTAATCGGCCAACAAAAAATTATCCAAGTAAGGCCAATAAAAAAAGTGTGGCGTGTTAAGTCATCTAATGCGGAAATTTCAGAATGCAACAAGCAAAAGGAGATCAAAAGCCAGTTGTTGGTAATCTGGCTACTTCTAATGGTGATATTGTTATTGTTCAGAAGGGTTCCATGGTTAGTGATCATCAGGCGAGCAAAAGCAAGGCCAAACCAAGGGATCCCAAATATACTCAACCTAAGTGGTGTCCTCTCGGTTTAACCAAGACCATGAAAAGGAGATTACAATGCATGAGGAACCACGACAAGGTAGAGCACAAAGAGGAGAGGCAAATGGACGAATTGTTCAATGAAATTCGGCCCATGGCGCTCACAAAACAAGTGTGGAGGCCTAAACAAAAAGGAAACGCAGATGCTTCTACATTAGCTGTAGCAACACCTTCACCACCAAAAGAGGATGATGCGACCCCTATTACATTGTCCACACCACCTGAAACATCCCCTTCAATTGAGGAAACTTTAAGCCCAATATACACATTGGGAGATGAAGATGAGATGGTGGATTACAAATCTACGCCGGTTCGGGGAGGTATGGATATTAATATGGTGTATTACTTACCTGCCGAGTTTCATGCTATAGGTGAAGAAGGGGAGGTGGCTCAGCTGGATTTTGGTCCAAAGAACGCTATCTTCGATAAGCCAAAAGAACCAGTGAAACACTTGAAGCCATTGTACCTGAAAGGTCATATTAATGGATCACCGTTGCTAGGTGCTCGTTGATTGTGGTGTTGTGGTAAATCTTATGCCTTACTTGGTCTTGAAGAAGTTGGGGTTAGATGATGATGCATTGATGAAGACCAATATGGTACTTAATGGATTTGAGGGTAAAGAAAAGACAGAGGCCAAAGGTGTGATGTGCATGGAACTCACTGTGGGAAGCAAAACTTTGGCCACCACATTCTTCATCGATGAGGTGCAAGGTAACTATAATGTTATATTAGGACGCGATTGGGTTCATGCTAACCAATGTGTGCCATCTACCATGCAACAGTTCTTAATACAATGGGTCATTCACGCGGATAATTAGAGGTCATTCACGCGGATAATACGGCTTGTGTTGCTTTGTCCGATGCGTCGGTGGACTGGAATCATCCCAATGTTACTTGCTTAACAGGGCGTGAACTCTCGGAGTTTGATTTCCTTAGTGCTATGAGGAACGGGTTCATTCCCATCTCTTTAAAGCCGATTGGTGGTAATCGGTTCCATGGTATGATGTAAATAAGAAGTTAAATCAATGGCCGATATAGAATTATCGCCCTAAGCATAAACATGGCCGATACAGAAATTATTGCCCTCAGTACATAAAATGGCCGATGGAGTGTTGACATCGTCGTAGAAAAAGCATTGTGCACACAAGTTTGCCAAAAAACAGGGGGGCGTGTGTTGACAGCAGATTTTGGCGGGGTCAAGAACTTAATTGAGATTGCCTCAAAAGGAAAAGTGCTCGAAGTGAGAAAGTTTCGTATCATCAATAGGATAAACTTTGATATTTGGGTCATAGCCATCCGGTCTCATCTCTAAGGCCGAAGTTTTGTTCGAAGTACTGAGATTTACCATCCAGAACACTATTCGGCTGATTACGCCCCCAAGATGGCCTCATATGAGAACATTTTCTACACTAATTGTCTTTGCCTTGTCGAAATGGTTGATTTTGATACAAAAATTATCTCAATCCGAGATCGTATGCAGAATTTAGAGCCATTCGAATGCAGCCCTGCCAGGAGGCCACATATGGCGCGCCCCACCACACATATGTCTGATGGGTAGCGCGAGTGACAGTTTGTTTTGCGCAAGGAAATTCTGCCCTGAAGATGGCCTCGAATGAAAAAACGTTCAACATGAAAGTTGTTCGCCTCGTCGAAATGAGTAAATATGCTTTTGGGCGCATTTTCGTCTGAGATCATTTACTATCACAAAAAAGACCCACAAGGTGCAGCCAGTTCAAACCGAACAGTTTTGAAAAGTTCGGACAAAACCGATCTGAATTTGACTAGGGTTTTGGTTGTGAATCCAAGCCTTTTCCTTGCACGGGAAGTCCAGATGCCTCTTATATACCTAAGAGGTGACGGCCCATTGAACAATAACACACAATCGCAAAACCCATCTACTTTTTACCCCAGTTTTACATCTCTCGCTGGTTCTTTCTCTCTCGTTCTTTGTTCATCCTTCGTGTTGAAGGGCCACGATCCTCGATGCTCTTGGGGCAAGCGAACCGACCTAGGGCAGCCCAGAGCCGCCGTGCGTCTAGACGGGGTCCCTCCCGGGCGCGTGGGGTTTCGGGTACTGAAAAGGACCCGCCGGATTGCTTGTGCACCACGCTTCCGGATGGGTCTCCTTCGACGTGAGCTGCGGTGCATCACCCTCGGCGTTGGAGGTACACGGTGACGTGTTCGTGTGTGGACAGTTGTTTGGCTATGTTATCGCTTTGCTCAGCCCCTCTTAAAGTGTTCCTAGGTGTAGTGCAGATTGTTCTGTGTTCGGACATGGATATAATGGGATATCACTTATTTAATTAATGCATCTATATACTTGGCAAAGAGTGGAAGGCTCGGCCATTTGCTTGGTGTTTTGTTCCACTCTTGCCGCCCTAGTTTTCGTCATACCGGTGTTATATTCCTTGATTTGTGTTCCTTACACGGTCGGGGTTTATGGGCGCCACTTGAAGCCTTGAATAAAACTCTTCCAGCAAGGCCCAACTTGGGTCTTACCATTTGTGTAATAATACTAAAACTTGCATAGGGACCGGCTAGCACCCGAGGATAATTAATCAACAACCCGGGCTAGTGCTACTCATGAGTGTTTGTCCAAAACGGCAAGCCTGCGGGGCCACCACAAGGTAACTCGAGGATTGGTTTTACTCGTAGCTTGTCCCATCGGATCATGGCCTGAGACGAGATACGTGCGGCTCCTATCGGGATGTCGGGAGGTCCGGGGGTCTTGCTGGTTTTATTTTACCATTATCGAAATGTCTTGTGCATCAGGATTCCAAGATTGATCGGGTTGTCCCGGCATGGAGGTTTTTCCTCCGCGGATCATGAGAGTATATGATGGACTAAGTTGGGACACCCCTGCAGGGTTTAATCTTTTTGAGAGCCGTGCCCGCGGTTATGTGGTGACTTGGAAATTTAAAATATCCGATTGCAGAGAACTTGACGCTAAACCCAAATTAAAATAAACCAACCACGTGCGTAACCATGACTGTCTCTTTTCAAAGGAGTTCAGGAAGAGAACACGGTGGGGTTATGATTGACTCGTAGGTAGTTCAGGATCACTTATTGATCATTAGTAGTTTGCGACCGTTATGGGTAGATTACACTTCTTACTCTTGTACTCGTAAGTTAGCCACCATACAAATGCTTAGTGTTTGCTGCAACCTCACCACTTATACATTCCATAACCATTAAGCTTTGTTAGTCTTGATACCCATGTAATGGGATTGCTGAGTCCTCGTGGCTCACAGATTACTACCACAATAGTTCTAGGTACAGGTAATGCGATGATCTGACGTGAGAGTGATGCTTGCTTGCTTGGAATTCTTCTCCTGCCTCTTCTTATTCGATCAAGGGATAGGTTCCTGGTCGGGAGCGTGGGATGAGTAGGGTGGATGTCATTCTTCTTTTTTGTTTGGTTTCATACGTAGTCAGATCCTGCTCTTCTGTATGTTGATTGCAATGATGTATTCTTTTATTCACGTTGTAGCTTGTGGCGAGTGTAAGCCTTTATCTGGTATTCTCATCTATTTAGTACATGGTATGTTGTAATGATATTCACCTTGATATGCGCTTGAAATGTGGTTGTTCCCCTAATCACGAATTCATCACGTGATTGGGATAGAATCGCATCTTGGGTGCTATAAGGTGGTATCAGAGCTTAACCGATCGTATGAGCCCCCTTGATTGATCAAACCGTTGGCGTTGTCGAGTCTAGAAAGAAAACTATTTTCAGTCCAAGATATATGTCGGAGAGTTGGCATTATTTTTACTCCTTATCCCCTATGTCGCTTTGGTGAGCATTTGTGACGTAGGTGTTTTGATTCTACCACTTTAATAACTCAAGATTTTTTTAGCATTACACGGGTATTGTTGGGATCATTGCGATAGCGATGTGACGAGAATTTTGTTCTTGGTGGCTCCTGACATTTTGGGGTTGGGGCAGTGTCCCAAGGAGTTCAGCTCCAAGGTGTTTTCATCACGGTTGTTATCATTTCAGTTCCAGAATACCAGAGGACGGCGACACCAAAATGCTGCTATACTTTTTGTGGTGGCAAATAGTGTCATGACTTATCCCCAGTACTGGAGGAGATAGCTCGGATGATCTTCCATGACTAGTATCATTGTGTGTTTGAATGTCTGAGGTGCACGAGTTTCCAAGATTTCTTGGTTATGTGTTGAATGCAGTCGGAACATTGGAGCATAGTATATCCTAATAGGAATTGTGTGAAATTTTGCTACGTGTAGCCATGGGACTAGATTGCATAACCAAGAAGTTTTGGGAGTTCTTAGGTGGTAATTCAAGTAGTTAACTAGAATTATCCTTCCAACAAATGCATGAGGGGTTATGTATTTGTTTCTGGCTTATTTTGTAGGCCCTATCCTTTGTTTTGATTTGAGCAGTGGTTTGCGAGTTGCTTCAAAGTCAAGTGTTGATCCATACCTTTTCCAAGCGGTGTTCTCATATTTCTATGGGAGTGCTAATCCTCTTGTTCGTTCAAGACTTTCATGTCAATTCTTTTCGAACCGATGTGCTTCTCTTCCAGTTATTGCATACGAGCGCCATTGAGAAGCCTGGGGATTTTTTTCATTTTGCTCATCCCAAGTTGCCTTTTTTCCCACCCTCCCACCCTTTTCTTCTCGGAGCCAGAATTCTCCTATAAAGTGTTCGTATACTCTTGCGAAGTCTCTTCATCAATTTTATTTAATTTTTCATCCGGTGATTCCATGTGAAGATGCTCAGGAGATACAAGTGCATCATTCTTCATTCTCTTTGTCTTCTCCGGTGGACAAAATTCAAGCTTTGGTGTTGATCATATCTCTTCCTTTTATTTGACATGTTTTACCATGTTGAAATTTCTTATCCAAGGCACTCTTATTTATTTACCTCTCTCTATTCATATTCGGAGCATAGAAGATATCTCATCAGATTCGCTTTTCCATTCTTAATCCGTTCAAGCTATTGCAAAGTTGTTTTTTCATCAGTCAAAGACAGTAGGAGAGGATCCTACTGACGTATATATAATGGTGACAAAGTTATAGGGTTACAGGTTACATGGTGCTTTTTGTGTGCTCACAGCTAAGATCCTACTAGTACAAATGAGGCAGGATAGTAATACTATTTTATTACAACACTGTCTGCAGGAAACAGTTGATGAAGTCAATGAGGGAGGGTTCAACCCTGTGTTTGAGTAGAGCTAGATCAGTTTTGAATCTCTCTTTTCCAGGAGGTGTAAGAATGTGGATTTCTCTGGAAAATCACACCGTTTCATTCCTTCCAAATACTCCAGGAGGCCAGGATGAAGATTTCCATGAACATGGGGGACTGCCAGGCCCTTTGTCCAACATGAAGCAGAATGAGTCTATTTCCATCATTCCCCCAAGAGATACCCAGCGAGTGCCATCATCTTTGGCTAAAGGGGCACATGAAAATAGGTGTTCCACTGTTTCCTCTTGTTTGTGATTACATAGGATGTAGTCTAACCCTTACCCCACATTGTAATGCCTCCTTTTCAGCTTGTTTTTGGTGTTGACCTGGTCGGCGAGGAGTAGCCGCGTGAAAACTTTGATTTTCATTGTGCTCTTGTATTTCCAGATCCACAAGAACGCCTTATCTGCTGTGATATTTCTGAAGTAGAAATTGTAGTATTTTGTAGAGGTGTTTTTGGGCCCCCAAGAACATGTCCAGACATCACGTGTGGTACTATGTGGGGTTTTGTCATTTGTCAGCTATTGAAGATCCAGTAGTCCCACTCAAGCTTGCACCGACAGGGGGAGGTGAAATCCAACATGTATGTTGCTCATTGCTAGAAAATGGGAGACAGAAGCATCTTCAAGCTTGGTTTAGGAGAAAGCTCTCGGGTGAGATTCCTATAAAGTTTGATCCTTCCAGTAAAGTGTGGAGGTGCCATCTCCAACACTTGCTAATGTGATCCCTCTATAGATGTCACTGAGGTTTAATATGTCCGGCCACCAAAATGATCCACAGACATCGGTTGCATGTGGAACTTTGTGGTCATAGTATGTGGCCCACACTAGGTTCACCCAAGGTACATATTGTTTGTTGTAGAAGTTGTGGAGGAATTTCAATGGCAAAGTCATGTTCTAAATCTTGATGTTGAGAATTCCAAGTCCTCCCCGGTTCTTGGGTCGACAAACAATATCCCAAGCAGCCAGGGATATATTTGTCTCCCCTTGTTCGGTTTTCTTGCGCCATAGGCACCTTCTGCGGATCTTTTCTAGGTGTTCGACTAATTTAGGTGGAAACCTGAGAGTGCACATGGGGTAGACCATCATGGATGTGAGCAGGGAACTCAACAAGGTTAGCTTGCTTCCAGGGTCGAGCATACAAAGAGATGATGAGAGCTTGCGTTCAGTCTGTTCCACGATCGGCATCAAGTCTGTTACAGTTGGTTTGGTAGTTTCCAGTGGCAAGCCGAGGTAAGTGAATGGCATAGAGCCCATAGAGCATTGCCAAAGTTGTGCCAATTGTGTTATCAATCCCTCGTCCACGTTAATGGGCACCAACATGGATTTTTGGAAGTTCATTGTGAGTCCAATGGAATCTGCAAAGTCCATCAACAGTAATTTCATGTGTTTAGCTTGTTCTGTGCAAGCTGGCATGAGGAGAATAGTGTCGTCCACATATTGCACCACCGGGTAGTCGGTATTTCCTATGGCTGGGATCGGTAGGTGGATTTTTTGCTGCCTGTGTGCATCATTGGTTGCTTCTTGCAAAAAGTCAGCTGTAAGAACAAAAATTAGTGGGGAGAGGGGGTCTCCCTGTCTTACTCCCCAGTGATAGTGGAATTGACGACCTGGTACTCCATTGAGAAGAACTGAAGAGGTACCCAAAGCAAAGATGCATTTGATCCAGTTAATCCAACGATCATCAAAACCCATGTGTTTCATTATGTCTAGCATTGTTGAGTGTTCAATTGTGTCAAATGCTTTAGCAAAGTCCAGTTTAAGCAGAATTATTGGATCCCCCGAGTGTTTGCACTGGCAAATATATTCAAAAGCCCAAGTGACGCAGTCTTGTATGGTTCTAGTGCGTAGGAAATTGTACTGGTTCTTGTGGATGATATTCAGGACTACCTTTTGCAATCTGTTTGTCAATGTTTTTGTTATGATTTTTAGGCAACAGTTTAGCAGTGTGATTGGCTTGAAATCGTTAGCAGACTCTGGCGTGTTAATTTTCGGGATCAAGGTGATGAAGCATGTGTTGATGCTTGTCAGGTCCAGAATGCCATGGTAGAATTCTTCACATAGTTCATAGAAGTCTGATTTTATTATATGCCAGCAGGAATTCAAAAATTGGTCATTGAAGCCATCTGGGCCTAGGGCTCTATCATTAGGCATTTTTCTCACCACATTATCGATCTCCTCATGAGTGAATGGCCTTGATAGAACCTAAAGACCCTCAATGTGTTTAATTATTGATGGGAGATTGAATTTCATGGTAGGGGGAGATGATTCACCCAGTCTCTTCCTGTAGGTTTTGAACATCATTGCTTCTTTGGAGTTATGATCAATGATTGTTCTTCCATTGGGTAGCTTGAGAGATGCTATGGAGTTTTTCCTGTACCGTTCTATGTCTAGAGCATGGAACAATTTGGTGTTTTCGGCCCCGAATTTTATATATTGAATGGTGCATCTTCTCCTCCAGTATTGATTCTGAAATTGTAGCAGCTTGAGAAGGTGGGTATTAATGATGTCTCTAAAGTTTACTTCTGGAGTAGAGAGCGTGTGTTGGTCTTCAAGTCCATCCTATTCTGTTAATGCTTGGTTATAGTGTTGGATGAGGATGGATAGTATAGAGATCCCTTTTCTCCAAGATTTTAGGTCCTATCTTAGGTTATTCAGTTTCTTGCACATTTTGCCTGTTGCATTACTGGCATGGCAAATTTTATTCTAGGAGTTGGTTACCACTTCCATGAAGTTCATGTGGTTGATCCAGTAGTTTTCAAAACGGAAGATCTTGCTCCTAGGTATGCTTGTTTCTATGTTCACTATAGATGGGGTGTGATCATAAATGGGTTTGCCAAGCGCCATCACGATTGTGTTGGGGGAGGATTGGGTCAAGAGACACGGGGAGAAAAACCAATCTAGTTGTTCCAGAAGTTGATCATCATACATATTACTCCACGTGTATGATCTTCCTTTGAGAGGAAGTTCAATTAAGACATGTACACCAATTATGTCATTAAACAAAAGAATGGCATTCACATCTCCACCTGCCTTGTTTTTATTATCAGATGATCTAATGAAATTGTAGTCTCCCACCAGTAACCAATCTTCATTGTCAAGAATAACGAGATCATACAACCAATTAGTGAATTCCACTCTGTTAGATCCCCGACATGGTCCATAGATATTAAATATGACTAGACATTAGCTGAGACTTTAGAAGGAAAGGAAAACCCCAAGGCAAATAATTCAGAGCAAATTCAGGAGCCATCAAAAGCGGATCCATTTCGGATCGTAATGAGACCACCAGAAGCTCCCCTGGAGTGGACATAAGAAAATTTATCAAAAACCTTAAGGCAGAAAGGTTTAACAAAAGCCAAATCAAAGTTCATGTGCTTTGTCTCTTGCAAGCACACCACATTGTAGCCAGAGTACTCGATGGCATTTCTACTAGCTAGAAGCTTGTTGTCTGAATTTATTCCACGAACATTCCACACAACCATGTTCCATTGTTGCTTGGGCAGCATGAGGTCTGACTTCAGGTTGAGGACAAGGAAGCGCCCCCTTTTTCAGCCATGAGCTTGTCAAGGGAGAGGTTTTCATGTGCGATCCCACACTTGAAAGTGCCTACCATCTATAGGACGGAGATGGGCGTGGGGGTGGCACTGAATCTTGTGCTACAGAAGTGGTGTTGATCAGGTTTGGTGCCGTAGGAGCCTTTCTTGCCTTGACCTTGGTATTGGTTGCACGGGTTTCAGCCATAGAAGGAGCTTTGAAGCCATCGTATTTGTTTGAGCGTGTACTGTGACGAAGTACTGTTTCATCAATTTCCACTTGTAATTTCTTCTTCTTTTCCTTGCGTGATGGGACAATGGGCACAGAGCTGGTTCCCACTTCATCATTGCTAGAGGTGTCTAAATTCTCCAAGTTCATGGAGACAGGTGCAGTCTCCAGGACGTTTAGTAGAGAGCGAGGTGACATACAGAATACAGCGAAGGAGCGAGTGTGGGAGGATAGGACCCGAACAACCTGGATGGTATTCTGTACCTCCACATCTGAGGCAAGTATAGGGATAACTGCATAGTGTTGGTTGCATGTAGATGACTCGGGCTCGCTTATGTGGGGAACAGATTCAACAAGATCAATTGGGAGCATATCTTCAGTTTCATATGGGTGCAGACTATCATCAGGCATATCAGTAGCAGAGGGTAGATCATCAGGCATATCAGTAGCAGAGGGCAGATCATTTGGCATAGTAGTAGCAGAGGGCAGATCATCAGGTAGATCCTCAATAATGACAGGCGAGTGGATGTGCTCTTATGGTTCAGAGTTGGCAGGGGCAAGTTGCAAGAAATTCAGACCATCTGCAGTCGCTGAGATCTGTATATCAACTTGGGACCTTGGAGTTATAAGACCATATCCATTGATCCAAGGTCCAAAAGTAGCCAGAATTGGACGGATTGCAGCTAAGATGAAGGTGTTGATTTGTCTATGAGGCAAGGGGGACACTAGCAGAAAAGTCATCATACCATTATCTTGGGCTGGCATGCTAAACTGAATACCAGCATTGTGAACCTCAATGGTAATCGTGAGGGAGTCTTGTTTAGCAGAATTTGAGTTAGAGATCAAGCTCAGAGCAGAGTCTTCAGTAACAGTTACGGCCACATCTTGGAATCTGTTGGAACTATCAGAGATGGTAATGGAATCATTCCATGCTTGGCCTGCATCATCGATGATGTTATTCTCTGGTACGATGCCATCCTGAACAGAGAGCCCCTGTGCGGCCAACCAAGCTTGATAGTTTACCAAATGTGGAGGCATAGGTGGCACGGGAGGTGCAGGCCATGCCCCCAAGCTACATCAATCTGGATATCATCATCCTCTCCATTGTGGTTCTGGGCCGGAGCAACATTGGGTGGTGCACCATTTCAGGGTCAACTAGTTGTGAATGTGATGTTGGTACAGTTGCTCGGCAGTCATGTCGGGGCCAAACAGCGGATGCCGTTCTCCATTTGTCGGTGGCGGTTCCTCGCCGGCTGCAGGGACATCTCGAATAAGGGCGTACGAGTCGTTTCCACAGAGGATCGTGACTTGAACAGTCCAGTAGTCACATGGCCCTCCGAACTGGTGAACTACAAAGCTTTTTGGAATCAGTCGCATATGGATCACCTGAGCCTGAATCAAAACATATCTCCTGTCTTGTCTGGGATTGTACCAGGAAAGCAAAGCACCAAATCCCCCTACTGATTTGTTGATGTAATATTCAGTTTGATAATCATAAGGGAAGCCAAAATAAAGCAGCCATAATCTAGGACCAAATGTGGTTGTTCTCCTATTCATAGCAGCATTGTGTGGCATGAATATAATCAGCAGATCCTCTTCTTCAAGTTCTAATGGGGTGGCCACAATAGTATCTCTAGTAAAAGAGTTAACAAATCCAAAGATTCTGATACCAAAAGGACGGTCGCTTGCTTCTGTGGTGAAGTGTTGAGATTCATGCTGCATTCCTTCCACGATTTCTCAGATGGAAGCGCGGTGGTGCAGTGGGACGAAGTGGATCGCCTCCACGATGGCGAGGAAGTCATTGTTGAGCGGTGGTATGGGGCTCTTCATCATGCCGTTGTGGACGATCCGATCAGCCGGACCAGGCTCCACCTCCCAGCCCGGCGGCAGGAAGGGCACCGGATTGAAAGGGTAGTTTGCCATTACCGTGGAGGAGGAAGCAGAGCTGGTCGAGGGTGGTGGACTGACTGCGATAGGCAGGATGGGTGGGAGGGTCGAGACGGAAGGCGGACCGTGAGGGGTAGGAATGGAAAGAGGGTGTCTCTTAGGAATCCATTATTTCGAAGTTGTTATCTCATTCGAGCCGTTTAATCAACCGATGCAATCTCTCTTTCAAGTAATATTTTCCAACGGTGTTTCTTTTGAGTGGGCCCTAACCCACAAGTGTTTTTCAAGGATCTTACCTGATTCTTCTAAATTTAACGGAGTTATTCTCAAATTATTTTCAAAGTGTGACGTAAGAATGAATTCCATCAGTCAGATGTCTTCTTCAAGATCGCCTTAAAATTATTTTCATCATTGGTTCAACCTTTGTATTCTTCATTCTTACGGAGTATCTCAAAATTCTTCGAGGTGTTTCTCGTTGCCATTCTAAGCTTTGAAGATCAAAGAAGATTTTCTCCTAAATCTTGGTCCATTCTTGTGAAGATTCGTGGTTCAAGCTTATTTCTATCCTCTTAAAGTGTTTCGATCATGAGAAATTCTTTTGCTTCCCATCCGAAGCATTTCAGGAGCGTTTCGTTTTGTTTATACGGAGGTCATAATTTCAAAATTCTTCATTCTCAATGTTCATCTCTTGTTTCTCAAATTCTTTCGGTGGATTAGTCAAGTATCCTTTATTCAGCTCGTGATCTCTTCATTCTCTTGTATCTAAGTTCCTTCAAGTAACTTCTCTTGTTTTCCAATTCTCCCCAGTGATTCATTCTCTTTTCTTTGTTCATTTTCAATTCTTACGGTGGTTCGTTCAACATTGCTCTTCCTTTAATATCATATCATTTTGTTCGTTCTTTCCAAATCCTATCCGTGATTCGTTGAAGACCTTCCCAAGTTTGCTCAATATCTATCTTCAATTCTATTCAACGAGAATAAGTAGTATGTCAAATACATTGCTTGCCATCAATTTAAGTTGATGAAGGGTAAAGCATGACATAATTCTTATTCTTATTTCATCGAGGTGATTTTATTTCTTATTCTGGAGGTTCATCAAATTCTTGGTTGTTCATCTTTTCTTTTTGGAGTTCCAAACTCTCTCGACTATCTCGTCGGAACCTCCATTTAAATCATTGCTAGGCTTCAATCTTATTCTTTTCATCCTTCACTTCTTTCTCATCATCCTTTTATTACCGGAGTTCTCATGAAGGCTCAACATGGTGGTTCATTAAGGATTTAATTCATTCTTCAAGTGTTCATCAAGATTCTTGTTGAAGGAGCTCAAGTATTCTTCTTCTTGCAGAATTCGAAGTGCAATTCTTTCTACCTTATCTTTTGAGGTGGTGTTATGACATTCTTGACAATTTCCCTTCGTGTTTCATGATTCACAAGTTTTCAGGAATGAGATATTTTAAAACTGTCATTTTCCCTTCATTAATGAGTTATTTCAACTCATCATAATTTCTTCGTTCGAGGTTATCTCGGCATAGATTACACCTAAAGCCTTCCATTGGAATGTTGCTATTTGTGGTGCTTATCAATGATCCATGTTTTCTCCTATCCTCTCGGCGAAAGAAGTTTTCATCTCTTTGTTGATCTCAAGCAAGCAATTGTTTCCGTTAGTGACAGAATTTCACCTCAAGTTTTGAGATGTTTTTCATAAGCCCACAACAAGTTTATTCTTTTTGTTGTTGATTTTCCAACAACTCTGTTCAATATTTATCTTTAAGGATGCTCTTTCAAATTCATTTGCGGTAGAAGATGTTGTTTTCTTCTCCATTATTTTCATTCCATTCTTTCATTTGTCCCGGAGGCATTGTGTTGTTGCTCTCGCCAAGCATAATCCCATCTTGTGAAGTTCGTGTTAAATTCCTTCCATTTTCAGTTGCAGTGATGTCTGAATTTTTTTGTTCCTATTCCTTCTCTAACTTGTTTTAACTAGAGTGGTATCATTGTCTATCATGACACTTAAGCTCTTGGTTCTTCTCGTATTCCTTGATCCTTCTGTCCAACATACTATTTGCAATCTCGTTCATCTCCGTTGTATTCTTTCTTTCAAGTTGTTAAACCTCTCAAGGTTTATTGTTTCACTCGTTTGTCAAAGAAGCAACTTCGTTTTACCTCTTCCTTCCGTTGTCATCCCAAGATCTTGAGGCGAGATCTCTTGTAAGTGGGTGAGTGTTGTGATGACCCGAGACCGACACTCCAGATCCCCTCCATTTATTTTCATTGTTGTCGTGTGTTTTATTTTGCCTGTTGCATTTCATCATATCATCATGTGCATTGCATCCACTTGTTTTCATAAAACTCGTAGTCATTCATAGGTGTTGCTTCTCTCTTTGTCTCTGTCGGGGAAACTGACCGCCCGCGAACACCTATGGGACCGGAGCCCCTTCTACGTTGCGGTAAGGGAGCGGAGGGAGCACGGAGAGCAGATCGAGGAGCACACGCGGGCAGTTTACCCAGGTTCGGGCCGCGATGTATGCGTAAAACCCTACTCCTGCCTTGGTTGTATTGAGTTCTTGGGCTCGGGAGCTTGAGGATCTACAGTACTAGCTACACCAAGCGAGAGAGTGGTTTATTTTCTGGGATCGAACCCCCTCTACGTTGTGCATGGGCCTCCTTTTATAGCTCAAAAGGGGTCACCGACAGGTGCCAACGTAGAGGAGGGTAAAAATGTAAAACTGGTGGTGGTTGTAACAGTGCATGAACAGTGTATGAATAGTGGTCTTCACCTAACTTTGACGGTGGGGGACAAAGGCATTGAATGCCCGTCGCCGTCGCCCCAAAAGCGTCCATCCATGCGTCTCCGTTCGCCACGGCGATAGCCTCGTCACCGCAGCTTGCCATCGTGTACCCTAGGCTGCACAGCCATCTGCCACGTGCCCCCTGGAAGGGCCCCAGGGCGACGCGTGGCCAGATGAGCTGGAGCGCAGGCACACAGTGTAGGCTTCCCCCGGCAAGCACCTTGCCGGGGTCGCAACCTTGCCGGGCCCGGAAGTTTGCCGCTCTCCGGGTCCTGCCGGGGCGCAGGATGCACCGCGATATACCTTCTTGAGGTGCCGTTCTTTGGCCTTCCTGGCAAACTCCTCTTGCGAGGGTCTCGTGCTGGAATGATAACCTTGAGCCTGGAGCGGCCTTCCCGGCAACCTCCTCTTGCCGGGGTCTTGTCTCTTAACTTGAATACTTTGTTCTTCAATGGCTTAATGGGGTCTAGAGTGGGCTTTGGCGGGCGCATGGTGAGCCAGACCATGGGATGCTGCTACTGCCCATGCACAAGTTGGGATACTAAGGTACCCCTACTTTAGTACACCGACAGGAGCCCCCGGGCCTGGGCCACACACGGTGCCGAGCGCTGTTGGGCCAGGCCCAGAACAGTGCACGGGCACACGCGGCCCACGGCGCGTCGTTTCCCACTCCAGATTCGCCGCATCCCTCCCTAACGGCACGCGTCGATTGCGGCGTCGTGGGAGAGATCGTGGCCTGTTTCTTTAATGGGGAAATGCGGAACGTCCCCCACTTCCCCCTTAAAAGCAGAGGAAGCAGGGGCAGTTTTCCCCCATTGCTTTCATTGCGCCTTGAATCCTCAGAAACCCCCGCCGCTCTCTGCCTCCCCTCAGGTCGACAGAGAGCCGAGCTCCACCCTTCCTCCGCCGTCCCCAGCATCCGCGGCGCCGTCGACCTCCCCCCGCCGTCCCCGCCATGGCTCCGAAAAGCGACAAGGTGAATAGCGACAAGGCGAAGAAGGAGAAGTCTGAGCAGGCGGCGAAGCTGACAGCCATGCGGAGAAGGATGGTGGTCTTCCCGCCGAGGCTCGGCCCGAGGGAGCTGCAGGACAAGTACTACTTGTTCTGGGCGAGGGAGACGAAGGATCACCCGCGCACCAGAGTCCTCCCCGCCGTGGCCGTCGACATGTTCCCGGGAGGTTACCACTTCTTCGCTTCGTTCTTCCATTGCGGCCTCTGCCCTCCGTATTCGGAGTTCTTCTGTGATGTGATGAACACGTATGGCCTCCACCTCTTAGATTTCACCCCAAATGCCGTTCTCACCTTGGCCGTTTTCGCGCATCTGTGCGAAAACTATGTCGGGGTCCACCCAAATGTAGCTATTTTCCGCCATTTCTTCACGCCTAGAGTAGAATCTGGATCCCCACTCTCCGGCGGCATCTCCTGGATCTTTAGGCTGAACAAGAAGGAGGCGTACTTGAAAGGAGAGCTTCACGGCAAGTGGGAGGAGTGGAGGGCTGACTGGTGCCGGGTCATGTAGTATAAGCCCGAGCAGTTTACCTCGCCGCGCCAGACTGCAATAGTGCGCGGCAAGGATTGGAGCGACTTGGCCCCGGAGGACGACAAGCTGCAGATTGCCCTTATTAGGATCCTTCGTCTCCGGATCGCCAATCTTACTATAGGTGAAGTCGGGGCCGATTTCCTCCGCCGCCGCATTGCCCCCCTGTAGGAAAGGAAGAGGCCTGCCTGGGAGTTCGGGAATGCGGCAGACCGCATGAGGCTGCGCCCCGGGCTGAACTACAACTTCACTGTCTTGGAACTCAAGGGGATGGTCCGGGAGCTGTTCAAGCATGACCCCAAGCACCCGGAGTGGTTCAGACCGTCGGTCGGAGTAGTTCCTCTCTGTAACAATACTGCCCTCAGTGCCATCCGCGCGGCAATGCCTGAGTGCGACTCCCAAGGGGTCGTCCCCACTTGGCTGGTGCCTTCAACGGAGACCGTGCAGGCCTTCTTTGATAATATGGTTGAACGGCCACGCAACCCCGAGGAGAGAAAAGGCCTTACCCGAACGACCACCGACCGGGATGTGGCCTACATAGCCAACAGGATGGAGGAGGCCGCCGCAGCTGCAGCTGCGGGTGAGTTCGGGTACAATGTGGACGAGGCGGAAGCAGCGGACGCGGTGAGCCAGGCTGAGGAGGAGGAAATCCTCAAGTTGTTGAAGCTCGCGCCCAAGGAGTTTGCCGGGGAGCCTACCGGGGAGCCTGCCGGGATGGGCGACGCTGCCGGGCAGGGTACTGAGTCCAGCGGGCTCGCCGAGGAGGAGGAGGACGCCGAGTCCGGTGATTCTGACGAAGACTCTGGCGGGTATCTGAATCTTGACGACGATGCCTCCTCATCCTCAGAGAACTCTCCGCCACCCTCAAGTCCTTCGCCACAGCAGAAGAAGCGCCTCCGCAAGGCCGCTGAGACGATGAGGCCACAGGCGCCTCGACAGCAGCCGAAGCGCCGTGCGATGCGTGCCACCACGACGAGCGAGGTCGTCAAGGAGGCGCCCTGTGCCCGAGCGACAAGCGGAGGGGGATCTTCCCGGAGTGGCTCTGGTGCCCCTTCTGTCCCCCGGTCCTCGGCGACGACCGGTGCTGGGTCTACACAGCCCACAGCTCCGGAGCCCGCCAAGCGCCCGAGGGAGCCTTCTCCTCCAGCTCCCCGCACTGGAGCACGCGAGGCGGGGTTTGACTTCTCCGCCCTCAGCTCCGACGAAGAGGAGGAAGAGTAGGCACTTGCAATTTCAATTTTCCTTTTATTTTTGTTGCTTTTGTCTTGATTTCTTTTTTGTCTAACTCCGATCTTGTTTGGTTCCCAGGACCTTGACCCAGCGGATGGCGAAGAGGGCCAAGATCCCTGTGGTTGATCTCGAGGATGACGAGCCCGTCGCAGCGGCAGGCGACGCGCCAGCGACAGGCTTGCCGGACCAGCCTGCTGCTCCGGAGAGCAGCCCCCTGCGCAGCCCCCAGCGTAAGTCTGGTATTCATTTTCATGCTCGTCGGGTGCTCTTGAGGTTGTTATCCTTGTTGATGTCTTGTTGTCTTGTGCAGAAGTGGAGCCGCAGCCGCAGGAGCACCAAGAGACCGCCCCCGACGAGCCGCTTGTTCCACCCTCCCTGCCAAGGATGAGCTCCCCGGCGAGGGATAGCGCTCCGCCAAGGACGGGTACTCCGCCAAGGGCGAGTACCCCGCCAAGGGCGAGCAGCCCGACAAGGGTGAGCACCCCGCCAAGGGAGGGCGCGAGCGGCCCTCCGCCAGCAGGGGCCACTACCACGCCGCCAAGGGAGAATTCCCCGGCGAGGGACCCCGTCATCGAAGAGGCCCGCGCAGGTAAACCCTTGTACTTTCTTCTTCTTGGATTCTTCTTTTCGGATATTTGCTTGACGATTTTTCTTTTCTTTTTCTTCTGTCGTCAGACCCGCCCACCCCGGAGCCGATGGAGACGGAAACCATCGCCGAGGAGGAGGTGCGTGGCGACGCTGGCGATGCCACCGCCGCAGAGGGAACGGCCGGCGCCGATGAGCCAGCCGCCGAGGAGACCGTCCCGACCGCTGACGCGGCAGCTGGGGAAGGGACCGGCGACCGCACTGCTGGCCCGGAGGCCGCAGGAGCGCCGGACGCTGCACCGGCCGCCGATCCTTCCGCCTCTGCGGCTAGGTCGGGCGTCTATCTGGAGGCCGCCAACGGGGTCTTTATCCAAGTCCCGTGGGCGTCCTCATCAAGGGCACCCGCGGAGGGGGAGACGTTTGACGGAGAAGTTCTTGCCTCCGCCGGGTTGAAGGTTGTCGACGCGCCCGGCAGCAGCGACGAGCCCGAAGAGGAGCAACTCCTGCGTCGACTCCTGGGTTTGTACCGGGCCAGGCAAGCCAAGCTGGAGTCCCGAGAGGCTCTGGCTGCCAAGGCTGGTGCTGATCTGGAGAAGCGTGCCGCGGAGCTCCGTGCCGCCAACCAGGCGGCCCTCCGGAACTTGGCGGAGGAGCGCGAAGAGCTTGCCGGAGCACACCAAGCGTTCCTCCTCGAGAAGGCCGAGGTGGAGGAGCAGCAGCGACTGGCCGCCGAGGACCTGTCTCGGCGGGAGGGAGAGCTCAACCAGCGGAAAGTCGACCTCGATAGCCACGAGGACGACCTCACCGCTCGTGAGCAGGCCATTGGCGGGGCTCTGCAGGAGGCGAGGGACGCCGCTGCTACCGCAGAGACCGCCAAGAGGGATCTGGAGGCCAGGGTGGCGCAGATGGAGTTGAACTTGAAGGCGAGTGAAGACAGGGTCGCCGCGCTCAATGTGGCGCAGGAGAAAGACGCCCACACCAACTCGGAGCTGCAAATCCGCCTCTCCGAGAAGGGCAAAGAGCTCACCGACGCCAGGGACTCCATCACTGACTTGGAGATGAAGGTTTCTACCCTCACCGACTCGCTTGACACCGCCCGGGACCGCGAGACGAAGCTGAAGGACGATCTCCGTACTGAGAGGGCCTTGCTGGAAAGCGCCGCCGTCTCGCAAAACCACTTTTAGCGGACGGTGGAGCAGTGGACCGAGGAGCTCGTCGCCTCCGCCGCTAACATCGACATGGAGATGGTGACGCTGAGGGCGGAGCACCTCGCGTAGTCCCCCGACGAGAGTCTCCCCCACAGCGCCAAGCTGAGCCTGTTCTTCAGAGGAGTGGCGCCGGCCCTCGCGCGGCTACGGGAGAAGATCCCCGCGCAGCTGGCTGACGAGGCGCGCCGGCTTTGCATGGGTACTATGGAGCGGGTGTTGTCGAAGATCGTCTACCGCAACCCCGGGATCAACCTCGTCAACGTCCTCCAGACCCTGCCGCCCGAAGCCGACCAGGAGGCGTTGAAGGCACAAGTCGCCCATATCGTAGCCAAGGTGGGCAAGATCCAGAGGATCGACGGAGACCGAAGAGACTAGGCACCTTGCTTCCCTCGCCGCTGTCGATTAAGTCATAGGTAGTAGTTGTTTAGAACAGCGGCAAGTTATCTCTGTAATATATACTTTTATTTCGGGTAATCAATGCAATGTTATCTCCCTTGCTTTAGTCCCTTCACTTTGTATGCTTTCCACCCTACACTTTTAGGGAGCTTGCCGGCGAACGGACCCTTGCCGCGAGCGCTGAGTGTGGGACTCTTAGCAGCCTGCTAGCAATGCCCTTGCCGGCAAGAAACCTTGCCGCAGCTAGTCGCAGCACACTCAGATTGCTGAGCGAACTCGGAAACGAAGTAAGGGCGCGACACTTGTCGCGGCTCACTTAAGCCGTTGAGCGTGCTCGAAACAAAGTAAGGGCGCGGCTAGCCACGGGTAGGTTCCTCCGCGCACGGGTTTTCCATACAAAGTGTGGTTGTTCAAGGAAGACAACAAAAAATTTAAAAATTTAAATTGCTCAAAATCTGGCAACTTAGCTTTCATGGATTGTTTGCTTCCCGGCAAGACTATCCTTTCTTGAACAGCACTTGGTCCATACCCCTATCTCCTTCCCCCCGGCAAACTTGTGCGCAAGGGACCCTTCTTCTGTTTAAGAGAGAAAGAAAAAAGAGGGGGAAACACAAGTATGGAACGTTGCGGCTCGTTGTTGCTTACCCGGGATGCGTGCTGCACAAAATGTCACATGATACATGCTAGTAAAAGTAAAAGCACGAAATGACAAATGGTGCGAAGCACAAAATTTTTACTGATGCACGGGGTCTGCGCCCGCCTTTGTACAAAGGTTTACATGCAACAGCGGCAAGACTTGTACAAAAGGTGGTTGCCGGAACGGATCACGGCAACCGCGCATTACGGGTGAAACTTGCGAAGATGCTCTATGTTCCAGGAGTTGCTCACCGGTAAGCCTTCTTAGGTCTCAAGGCGGACATCGCCGGGCCTTGTGACTTGTCTCACACGATAAGGAGACTTGTACAAAAGGTGGTTGCCGGAACGGATCACGGCAACCGCGCCTTACGGGTGAAACTTGCGAAGATGCTCTATGTTCCAGGAGTTTCTCACCGGTAAGCCTTCTTCAGTCTCAAGGCGGACAGCGCCGGGCCTTGTGACTTGTCTCACCCGATAAGGGCCTTCCCACTTCGGCGTCAACTTGTTGGAATTCTTGGCGGACTGAACGCGCCGAAGAACAAGGTCGCCTTCCTCGAGACTCCTGGCCTTGACCTTGCGGCTATGATAGCGACGCAAGGCTTGCTGGTATCGAGCAGCTCGTACAGCAGCCTGGAGACGGTCCTCCTCGAGGAGCAATGCATCATCTTGCCGCAACTGCTCTTGCTCAAGCTCATCGTAAGCGAGCACTCGAGGAGACTCGTATACGAGTTCCGTGGGGAGAACTGCCTCTGCTCCATAGACAAGAGCAAAGGGCGTCTGTCCGGTGGCTCGATTTGGTGTCGTCCTGATTGACCACAGAACCGCCGGCAACTCCTCGATCCAGTTTCTTCCGCACTTGTGCAGCCTGTCGAAGGTTCTTGTCTTGAGTCCGCGCAGCACTTCAGCGTTTGCCCTCTCCGCTTGACCATTGCTCCTTGGGTGAGCAACAGAAGCGAAGCAGACCTTGGCGCTAAGGTCTTGGACGTATTGCATGAAGGTGCGACTTGTGAACTGTGTGCCGTTGTCGGTAATGATCCTGTTAGGGATTCCGAAACGGCAAACGATCGACCTGAAGAACCTGACAGCTGACTGCGCGGTCACCTTTCTCACTGGTTCCACTTCCGGCCACTTTGTGAACTTGTCGATTGCAACGTACAAGTACTCAAAGCCCCCGACTGCGCGGGGAAAGGGGCCGAGGATGTCGAGCCCCCAGACCGAGAAGGGCCAGGACAAAGGTATCGTCTGAAGAGCTTGAGCTGGCTGGTGTATTTGCTTGGCATGGAACTGGCACGCTTCACACTTGGTTACTTGTGCAGTTGCATCTTGGAGGGCTTCTGGCCAAAAGAAACCTTGTCGGAACGCCTTCCCGGCAAGCGCTCTCGCGCCAATGTGGTGGCCACATATGCCTCCATGTATCTCCGCCAACAGCTTCTGTCCATCTTCCCGGGAAATGCACTTCAACCTGACACCGTTGAGTCTTCTTCTGTACAGTTCGTTGCCAACGAACTGGTACATACTTGACTGTCTGGTTATCCTCTCTATCTCTTCTGGTTCTTCGGGAAGTTCTCCAGTCTGAAGAAAACGGACGATTTGCTGTGCCCATGCTAGAGCCTGAGGCTCAGCAACAAGGACTAAAGGCATCATTGCTGCTGCGGGAACCTCAGCTTCTACGGCGAGAACCTGCGGTTCTGCCGGATCTGAGCGTTCCCCGGCAAGCCTGCCGGGGCAAGACTTGTCGGGAACACCTGCTTCGACTGTACAGACCCTTGGGTCCGCAGGAGCAGACTGTTCCTCGGCATCTTGGTTGTTGATCTTGGGGACTTTGGCAGCGGCTTCTGGAAGATCCGCCGACAAGTAGTCACCGGAGACCAACTTCCTCTTCTTGCTTTGCCCAACTGATGGTGTAACGGATGGTTGAGTTAGCTTGAGCATGAAGGTCCCTGGTTCCACAGGTAACTTCATTGCAGCACACTTTGAGAGGCCATCTGCGATATCATTCTGAGCTCTTGGGACATGCTCCATCTGTAGGCCTTCAAAGTGTTCTTCAAGCTTCCTCACTTCATCGACATAAGCTTCCATCAAAGGACTCTGGTAACTTTTGTTTACTTGTCGGACCACCAATTGTGAATCTCCCCGCACAATCAACTTCTTGATCCCAAGTTCGGCCGCAATTCTGAGGCCAGCGAGCAAACCTTCATACTCAGCAGTATTGTTTGTCTCTTGCTCCTTGGGAAAGTGCATCTGAACAACGTACTTGAGGTGCTCTCCGGTGGGCGCTATGAGCAACACGCCAGCGCCGGCGCCTTGCAGCGAGAAGGCACCATCGAAGTACATTATCCACTCTTTGCTTGCCTCTTGGACGAGGATGTTTGTCTCTGGAACTTCTTCATCTGGTGTTGGCGTCCATTCTGCTATGAACTCCGCCAATGCTCGGCTCTGTATAGTTGAAGTACTCTCAAACTTGAGACCAAAGCTTGACAGCTCTAGTGCCCACTCGACGATCATGCCTGTTGCTTCTGGATTTTGCAATATCCTTTTCAACGGAAAGCGAGTGACCACCGTTATCTCGTGTGCTTGGAAGTAATAGCGCAGCTTCCTTGAGGCCATGAGGAGGCCGAAAAGCAACTTCTGCACCCCAGAGTATCTTGATCTAGCCCCCTGCAAGAGGGAACTTACAAAATAAACTAGGCGCTGCACCATCTTCTTTCGCACTTCTCCTTGTTCCTGAACAGACTTGTCCTTGTCGGGGCCAGAGCTTGTCGGGGAAGCCCCCTGCTTGTTGCTGGATGCGCTTGCCGGGGATGTGGGTTCCTCATCTGCCTCCCTCTCTGCTACTAAGGCAGCACTAACCACTTGATTGGTTGCCGCTAGGTACAGCAGCAACTTCTCTTGTGGCCTAGGTGCGACGAGTATTGGAGTGGAGGATAGGTACCCTTTCAAGTCATGGAGCGCTGCCTCCGCTTCTGGAGTCCATTTCATAGGACCTGCCTTTTCCAAGATTTTGAAGAAAGGCAGGGCGCGTTCTGCAGACTTTGAAATGAACCTGCTGAGAGCAGCCACACAATCCGCGAGCCTCCGTACATCCTTGACGCGCTTCGGGGCTTCGATCTGCTCGATGGCTTTAATCTTGTCTGGATTGGCTTCAATCCCCCTTTGGGACACAAAGAACCCGAGAAGCTTGCCGGAGGGGACTCCGAAGACGCACTTCTCGGGGTTCAGCTTGAGTTGTATCTTACGCAGATTCTCAAAGGTTTCTTCTAGGTCTTGAATCAGGGTATCCTTGCTCTTGCTCTTGACCACTATATCATCCATGTAGGCTTCTACATTTCTGTGTATCTATGGCTCAAAAGCAGTGTGTACCACCCTTGCAAATGTTGAACCCGTATTCTTCAGTCCAAAGGGCATGCGTATAAAGCAATATGTGCCACATGGAGTAATGAACGCGGTCTTCTCTTCATCTTCCTCAGCCATGAATATCTAGTGGTATCCGGAGTATGCATCAAGAAATGAAAGCAACTCACATCCGGCCTTGGAGTCAACGATCTGGTCAATGCGCGGCAAGGGGAATGGATCTTTTGGACAAGCTTTATTCACATCAGTGAAGTCTATACAAAGTCTCCATTTCCCATTAGCCTTGCGCATGACAACTGGATTGGCCAACCACGTGGGATGGAGTACACCTCTGACCAGGCCTGCTGCTTCCAACTTCTTGATCTCTTCGGCAATGAACTCTTGGTGCTCCACCGCTTGCTTCCTGACCTTCTGCTTGACGGGCCGCGCATGAGGACAAACATCAAGCTTGTGCTCGATTACCTTCCTGGGAACGCCGGGGATGTCAGACGGTTGCCACGCAAACACGTCAACATTCGCCCGCAGGAAGGCAATGAGCGCGCTTTCCTATTTGGGGTCGAGTGTAGCACTGATGGTGAAGGTACCACCAGTGCCGTCCTCCTTGGCGGGCACCTTCTTGGTTGCAGGTGGAGCAGTCATGCCCTTCTTGCGCTTGCCGGTCGTAGCACTCCGAAGAGGTGCGTTTGCCGGAGTGGGCCCCAGAGCTCTTGCCGGACATGGTCTTGGTCTTCCCCCCGGGAGCTTCAGCAGCAAGTGTTTTGCTGTCTGCCGCAGCTGCTGCATCCCGACAGATCTTGTCGGCGCAGATAAGCGCATCTTTCTTGTCGCCTGGGACAGAGATGACGCTTATTGGCCCTGGCATCTTGAGCATATTGTATGTGTAGTGGGAAGCTGCCATGAACTTGGCGAGCGCAGGACGGCCGAGTATCCCATTGTATGGCAATGGGATATCGGCAACGTCGAACGTGATCCTCTCCGTCCTGAAGTTAAGCTCTCCGCCAAAGGTCACCGGCAGCGTGATCTTCCCCTTCGGCTTGCTCCTTCCCGGGTTGATTCCTTGGAACGTCCCGGTTTCCTCGAGCTCGCTGTCGGGGATCTGCAGTTTCTTGATCACAGCGGAGGAGATCAAGTTGAGGCCGGCCCCGCCGTCAACCAACATCTTGGTGACCTTGAGGTTGCGGATAGTTGGTGAAACCAACATCGGCAAGCACCCGACCGCAGTTGTGCGGTTAGGGTGGTCCTCAAGGTCGAAGATGATGGGCGTGATGGACCATTTCAGCAGCTTGCGCGACTCGACGGGTGGCTCAGCTGCATTCACTTCCCGCACCCATTGCTTGAGTTGGCGGTGGGAAGTGTGCAGAGAGGCACCTCCATCGACGCACAGAACTTCTGTGGCCTTCTGGAACTCCTGCTCACTGTTGTCTCCGTCATCCATATCCTCGTCATTGTCTTCATCTTCATCCTTGTCGCGGCCCCGGGGAGGTCTGTCTCCTTGCCGCTGCTTGGCCTTGCCGCGGCGTCCTCCCCGGCCATTGAACGGCCGCTTCTTGCTGGGCTCTCCTCCGCCTCCTTGGGCCTTCTCCTTGTCGCGACGCTCGTATTCAGCCTTCTGCTGCTCTACGAGATACTCTACCCTCTTGCAGTTCTGGAGATCGTGGCCCTTGGTGCGGTGGATCTTGCAGTACTGCTTGTCGGAGCCGTCCTGCTTGTCGGCTGCCGCTACAGGGGCGGCCTCCTTGCCGGAGACACCAGCCTGTGTCTTCTTGGCGGGAGCCTCCTTGCCGGACTGCTCGACAACCAGTACCTCCTTGTTCTTCTTCTTCTTGTTCCGTCGCCGGTTTTTCTTTCCCGGGGCGGCATCCTCGCTGTCACTTCCTCCTGCTCCGGTATCCTCTCCGGGGAGTCTCCTCCCTTCTTCAGCGCGCGCGCACTTATCAGCCAGAGCGTAAAGCTCGCTGACGTCCCGGATCTTGGTCATCGCCATCTCCTCCCTCATCCGGCAGTTACGCACGTTCTGGTGGAACGCGCTGATAACCGCGACAGGGTGGACATCGGGGATGTTGTGCTGAACGCGGCTGAACCTCTGGATGTATTTGCGCAGGGACTCTCCCTCCTTCTGGGCAAGGATGTGGAGGTCACTCTCCTGGCCGTGGGGTTTGTGGCCGCCCGTGAAGGCGCCGACAAACTGGTGGCACAAATCTGCCCATGAAGAGATGGAGTTCTCCGGCAAGTGCATAAGCCAAGACCTGACGTTTGGCTTAAGCACGAGCGGGAAGTAGTTGGCTAAAATCTTCTCGTCGCGTCCCCCGGCAGCCTGAACCGCAATGGTGTAGATGCTGAGGAACTCGGAGGGGTGTGTCTTGCCGTCGTACTTCTCGGGTACGTCGGGCTTAAAGTTCTTCATGCTGGGCCACTGGACTTGCCGCAGCTCTCGGGTGAACGCAGGGCAGCCTGCCGCGTACGGCAAGTCGCCTGGTTCACCGGGCGCGTGCATGTCGACAGCGGTCCCAGCGTGTTGGTCGGACTGTCTTCGGGCTTCTCGTCGACGCTCAATACGAGTTCGAGCGTCCTCTTGTCGCCTGTCGTCGAGGACTTGGCGTTGATCGCGGCGAGCCCGCGGATCCGACGACGCCGTGGAGTCGTCGTCGACGTTGATCCGGCGGGTCGGCGATTTCTGCTTCCGCGGCGGGGAGTGCACGGTAGTTGCACCCTCGGCGGTCTTGTCTCCGTCGGCCTTCGCTTGGTCGACTTGCCGCGGCCGTGATGTTGCCGGCTGCTGCGGTGTGTCGTTGTTGGCGAAGGCGATGAGGCTCTGGATCGTCGCCCTCCAGTCTTCGGCCTTGTCTGCCGTTGGAGGGAAGTCGAGAAGAAGCTGAGCTCTAGCTAGGGCTTCTGCTGGAGAGGAGGGAAGCGGCGGCGAGCGGTGCGAGGAGCGAGATATGCTCGGACTTCTAACAGGGTTAGAAGGGGCAGGGTCTCGCCCCGGCGACCGCGCCTTGCTCGTGCCAGGACGCTGGCCTTGAGCGTCCCGTGACCCGCCGGTTTGGGCACGTCCCAGCAAGCGTATGGTACCTCCGGTACCACGTCGCTGCTGGTCCGGCGCCTCCTGAGAGGGACGTGGCGCGTGCACGGACACCGAGGCCTTGGAGTTCGCCCGGTCGTCCGTCTTGTCCTTGGACTTGGTGGCGCCGTGAGTCTCCCCACCGGCGTCCACCCTTCTGCCGGCGTTTCCCCCACCAACCGTCGGTTCTGGTGGTAGTGGGATCGACGCGGACGGGCCTCCGACCTCCGAAGCCTTCTTCTTCGGAGGCATGTTGATGTAGTCGATGAGGTTGATGCAGCTGGTGAAGTTGCTGAAGGTTGCGCCCGCGTGAGCGCCGGATCAGGTTCGCACAACCTCGACGCCCCCTACCTGGCGCGCCAAAGATGTCGGGGAAACTGACCGCCCGCGAACACCTATGGGACCGGAGCCCCTTCTACGTTGCGGTAAGGGAGCGGAGGGAGCACGGAGAGCAGATCGAGGAGCACACGTGGGCAGTTTACCCAGGTTCGGGCCGCGATGTACGCGTAAAACCCTACTCCTGCCTTGGTTGTATTGAGTTCTTGGGCTCGGGAGCTTGAGGATCTACAGTACTAGCTACACCAAGCGAGAGAGTGGTTTAGTTTCTGGGATCGAACCCCCTCTACGTTGTGCATGGGCCTCCTTTTATAGCTCAAAAGGGGTCACCGACAGGTGCCAACGTATAGGAGGGTAAAAATGTAAAACTGGTGGTGGTTGTAACAGTGCATGAACAGTGTATGAATAGTGGTCTTCACCTAACTTTGATGGTGGGGGACAAAGGCATTGAATGCCCGTCGCCGTCGCCCCAAAAGCGTCCGTCCATGCGTCTCCGTTCGCCACGGCGATAGCCTCGTCACCGCGGCTTGCCACCGTGTACCCTAGGCTGCACAACCATCTGCCACGTGCCTCCTGGAAGGGCCCCAGGGCGACGCGTGGCCAGATGAGCTGGAGCGCAGGCACACAGTGTAGGCTTCCCCCGGCAAGCACCTTGCCGGGGTCGCAACCTTGCCGGGCCCGGAAGTTTGCCGCTCCCCGGGTCCTGCCGGGGCGCAGGAGGCACCGCGATATACCTTCTTGAGGTGCCGTTCTTTGGCCTTCCTGGCAAACTCCTCTTGCCAGGGTCTCGTGCTGGAATGATAACCTTGAGCCTGGAGCGGCCTTCCTGGCAAGCTCCTCTTGCCGGGGTCTTGTCTCTTAACTTGAATACTTTGTTCTTGAATGGCTTAAAGGGGTCTAGAGTGGGCTTTGGCGGGCGCGTGGTGAGCCAGACCATGGGATGCTGCTACTGCCCGTGCACAAGTCGGGATACTAAGGTACCCCTACTTTAGTACACCGATAGTCTCTGTTGACCTTTTGTCAGTTCCTCTTGTCTGGCCGCATAATCTCTCTGCCCAGTGCACAGATACCCTCGCGTGTGTCCGGAAACTTCCCCGAACACGTACTAGGTTGTCGTTACCGATGGGTCCAGATCATCTCCGAACATTCCCAAAACATCTTTGATTCCTCATTTGGACTCCCCTAGCCTATTTATTCTTGATCGCTCAAAAATTAACCCACCTACCTACATAAATAGATCAACCCCTAACCCTAGGTTGTCCCATCCATTCCTCCCCCAATCCCGAAGCCGCCGCCATCCACTCTTCCTTGTTCCTCGGGAGCTTGTCCCATCGCCGCCACACCACCTCATACCTTGGGATCTTCCCGATCCAAACCTGCAGCCAACCACCCCCTCCTTGTGTTCAGCCGCCACCCAATCTAGATTGAGCCAATCCCCAATGCTCGCATGCCCGCGCCCTCACCTGTACCGAACGCCACCACTCCAGAGGCCGAGCACCCTGCATTGCCTCCTAATTCGTCAATTAGCCAGAGCAGTCTAGTAGGACACCGATGCCTCGCTCCACCTCCGGCCGCCTCGTCTGCTAGGTCACAACGCGCCCTTCCCCTTCATCTGGTTCCCTCCTCCTCCATGTTCCTTTTCCCCTCTCTCTCTCTCTCTCATGCTTGTACCTATCTCTCACAGGGAACCACATCGAGGCCATGGCTAAATTGCAGTACCGCCGCCCTTGGGGTTCATCGCAAAATGCCATCCCCATCGTCCATCCGCCTCTGCTTCCCTGCTCCAGATCGGCCAAGCCGTCACCTTCCTCTGCTGCCGCCCACTGTTCCCGCACCAACGTCGTCCCCACCTACCTGCGCCCAAGTCCCCGCCGCCAAATTCCTTGCTCGCACGCCAAGTTCCTCATGTCTCCGCCGCTCCCTGCCTCCGCGTCACCCACCCGTGTCCTCTGCTTCGAGCGACAAAACGAGCGCCGCCCCTACGTTGACCCGTGCCTAGTCCTGCCTCGCTAGCGCAACCGCAACCTCCTGTAGCCCAGCACCATCGACTCGGGCCTTGGACCATGGTGAGCCCCCACAGATCCAGCGCCCAGCTAGTTTCAGCCCGTTCACTATTTTTCTTCTTCTGCCGAATGATCTTACTAATTAACCGGGAAGTTGCAATTTTACAGAAAAACCCTCCATGTTCATGAATTAATAATTCATGAACCATGCATCGGTTTAAAATGTTTAATATATGTAAAATGCTTAGAATGTCATGTAGTTTCATAATATCCAACTTTCATCCTTGTTCAAAATGTTTAAAATTGATGTTTACTTTAATTTGTAGAAATGACATGCTAAAATGGTTTATTTCATATCTAAATAATCGTAGCTCCGAATTAAATAAGTTTATATGGAAATGGCTGGAAAATGTATAGATTAAGATGGTGCGCATTATTTCCATGTTTCACAACATGAAAATTATGTTTTAGGCAGCACAGTACCAAATTCGAAATATGCATATGGGGATTTTTCCGGAATTATTGCGTGTTGTTTCCGACCTCATTTAAAATTGCCTAGATAGGTAGATTAATTATGCCTCACCTCTTGCCATGTTAACCAACATTTAAAGTGGATGAATAGCATGAACACGAGCAAACTAAATAATTGAATGTGGTCTTCCTTCAATATGCAACTCGTTGCATATTGAGCTCCACTTAATTTGTAGTGTTGTTTGTTGCACTTTGCCATGTCTTGCCTCATTAAAACGGCCATGCATCATAATTGTTTGTGCATCATATCATGAATATGCCGTCGTGTTTATCGTGCCATTTGTTTATTTCTGGATTGTCTTCTCCTCGCTAGAGTTCCGAAATGTTGTGGATTGTGAGGATTCGTTCGACTACGATTGTTCGACTACTTCATGGACTCGGTCTTCTTCCTAGCTGGATTTCAGGAAAGATCACCATTACCCGAGATATCACTACTATCATTGCTTTGATAGTTGTCTTGATGCTATCGCTGGGTCACACCACCTACCACTTGGTTGTCAAGCCTCCAAGCATGCCCTGAAACAGCCTCTAACCTTTTCCATCATCCCAGCAAACTGTTGTTTGGCTGTATTACCGCTTTGCTCATCCCCTCTTATAGAACTGCTAGTTGCAGGTGCGGTGCGGATTGTTCTATGTTGGGACATGGATATCATGGGATATCACAATATCTCTTATTTAATTAATGCATCTATATGCTTGGTAAAGGGTGGAATGCTCGGCCTTTTACTTGGTGTTTTGTTCCACTCTTGCCGCCGTAGTTTTCGTCATACCGGTGTTATATTCCTTGATTTGCGTTCCTTACACGGTCAGGGTTTATGGCCCCCCCTTAATAGTTTGCCTTGAATAAAACTCTTCCAGCAAGGCACAACTATGGTTTTATTATTTGCCTAATAATAACTAAAACTTGCATTGGAACCGGCTAGCACCTGAGAATAATTAATCAACAACCCGAGCTAGTGCTCCTCATGTGTGTTGGCCCAAAACAGGCGGCATGCGGGGCCACCACGAGGTAACACAAGGATTGGTTTGACTCATAGCTTGTCACATATGATGATGGCCTGAGACGAGATACGCGTGGCTCCTATCGGGTTGTCGGCTCATCGGGAGGTCTTCCTGGTTTTATTTTACCATTGTCGAAATGTCTTGTGCATCGGGATTCCGAGATTGATCAGGTTGTAGCGGCATCGAGGTTTTTTCTCCACGGATCCTGGGAGTTTATGATGGTCTAAGTTGGGACACCCCTGCAGGGTTTAATCATTTCGAGAGTCATGCCCGCGGTTATGTGGCAACTTGGAAATTTATAATATCCGGTTGTAGAGAACTTGATGCTAAACCCAAATTAAAATATACCTACCGCGTGCGTAACCGTGACCGTCTCTTTTCCAGGGAGTTTGGGAAGAAAACACAGTGGGGTTATGATTGACTCGTAAGTAGTTTAGGGTCACTTATTGATAATTACTAGTTTGCAACCGCTATGTGTATATTACTCTTCTTACTCTTGTACTCGTAAGTTAGCCACCATACAAATGCTTAGTGCTTGTTGCAACCTCATCACTTATATATTCCATACCTATTAAGCTTTGTTAGACTTGATACCCATGGTAATGGGATTGCCGAGTCCTCGTGGCTCACAGATTAGTACAATGACAGTTGCAGGTACAGGTAATGCGATGACCTGACATGAGAGTGATGCTTGCTTGTTTGGAGTTCTTCTCCTATTTCTTCTTCTTCGATCAAGGAATAGGTCCCGGGTTGGGAGCCTGGGATTAGCAGGGTGGATGTCGTTCTTATTTTTTGGATTAGCAGGGTGGATGTCATTTTTATTTTTCATTCGATTTCATCCGTAGTCGGATCCTGCTCTTTTGTATGATGATTGCTATGTATTGATGTATTGTTTTATTCGTGTTGTAGCTTGTGGTGAGTGTAAGCCTTTATATGGTATTCTCCTCTATTTAGTACATGGTATGTTGTAATGATATCCACCTTGCCATGTGCTCGAAATGCGGTTGCGTCCCAATCACGAATTTATCACGTGATTGGGATGGAATCGCATCTTGGGTGCTACACAGAATCATTCGAGCCAACTGAATTTGGTCAAGTTGTTCTAAGTTAACTGAATCTTTCTAGAACTGAATTTGCCCGGGTGTTCACATTTTTCTGAATCCTTCTAGTTAACTGAATTTTTCCTGTTGTTAAAAGTTAACTGAATCATTCAGTTTAATTGAATTTCTCCTTGTGTTTACAGTTAACTAAATCATTCCATTGAACTGAATTTTCCCTTATGTTAAAAGTTAACTAAATCATTCCAGTTTAACTATATTTGTCATGGTGTTTAAATTTAACTGAATTCAGTTAAATAAATTTGCATTAGTGTTCAATTCAACTACATAGCAAAGAAACAAAAGCAACATTGATAACTTTTTCACTGCATATTATAGCATATCAGACACGTACTAAAGCAACAAAAGAAACATTGATAAATTGCTAGCTTATATGCTGAAATGTGTACCTGATAAGCATTCCTAACTAGGATTGACTTGTTCTGTAACTTCTTCAGTTCTTCGGAAGCTCTGAATGGCATGAACAAAACAATGTTAAACCAGTCACGCCAATTAACAGTAGCTACTCCTGACGAACGCCTAAATTAACAGTCGTACCAAACCACCGAAGTCACTCTGCTTCTCTAGGCGCACGACGGTGGTGATGCAAAGCGACACCGCCTGCGGAGCCCGCTCCCAGTCGACGGGAGCTAGCTCATCAATGCAAGCGTCCCATGGCACTAACGGATTCTGGTGATGAAGCCCGGAGAGGGTTCGACCGGCAATGGTGATGGCACCCCAAACCCCCTCCTTGCCCAGTGTCTCCCCCCCACCACGTGGAGACTGTTGAGCTCCTTAGAGAGATATGTGAAGAGGGAGACAAGGTCCAAAAGACATAGCTTGTAGAAGTCAATGGGGTGATAGAACAGGTTTAGCCTGATGGCCGGCATGGTCGTGTTGGCATGACGGTATGCATTCCAAAGCTTCAACACCTGCATGGTAACATGATCCAACCAGCTATCTAAGCGACCATGGACCTCCTCACAATTGGCCCGCCCGCACTCCAGCGTATCTGCCACTTCCTACAAAAATCCCGACGATGCCTGGAGCATCTTAGTTCTAGACTCCTGCCGCTTTTGAACCTCTGTGAACTACCGCTCATAACGGAGGAGCAAGCCACTCTTCTCCTCCCTGAGCTCACAGCCACGTCCTTGGCTCGGAGCTGTGCATCCTTGGCCTCGAGCTCCTCTCTCATGTGCCTCACCTCAAACACGATGATCTCATGAGGCCTCATGGAAACCAGTAGGAGTGGGGAACGCAAGCAGGAGGGGGTGAAACGGCAATGAGGAGGGAGCCAGAGCATGACGATTGAGGTGTAACGCCAAATATGCGGTCCTATCCTCAAGGATCTCGAAAGTCCTACTAAGGATAGAAGTGCATATCAGAGACGCTCTGCAAGGTGGATATCACTACAACATACCATGTACTGAATAGATGATAATACCAGATAAAGGCTTACACTCGCCACAAGCTACAACATGAACATATCAATACGTCAATACATATCAATCATCATATACAAGAGCAGGATCCGATTATGGATGAAATCAAACGAAAGAAGAACGACAACCACCCTGCTAATCCTAGGCTGCCAACCTAGAACCCATCCTATGATTGATGAAGAAGAAGAAGCAAAGTAAGAACTCCAAACAGAACAAGTACCGCTCTCACGTCAAAGCACCACTTTACCACCTCCACCTGTTGTTGTAGTAATCTGTGAGCTATGGGGACTCGGCAATTTCAGTACCATGGGTATCAAAACTAGCAAAGCTTAATGGGCATGGAATGGTTAAGTGGTGAGGTTGCAACAAGCACTAAGAATTTGTATGTGGCTAACTTACGAGTACAAGAATAAGAAGAGTAACTATGCATAATCGGGCGCAAATTAATATGATCAAGAAGTGATCCTGAACACCTACTTACGAGTCAAACTTAACCCCAACATGTTCGCTTACCAAACTCCCTCAAAAATATATGATCATGGTTAGACACGCGATTGGTGTATTCTACTTAGCTTTGGTGGCAAGTTCTCCACAGCCGGAAATTATAAATTTCCAAGTCACCACACAACCGTGGGCACGGCTTTCCGAAAGATTTGGCCCTGCGGGCGTGTCCCAACTTAGTCCATCACAAACTACCACAATCAGCTTTGAAAAGACCATAACCTTTATATAGCCCGAAGTATCCTCGAAATCCGAGTGCACAAGACATTTCGACAATGGTAAAACATAACCACCAAGACCTCCCGACATGTCAACCACCCAATTAGAGCAGAGCGTACCTCAAAATCAGGCAACGATTAGACGAGCATAGCGTACAACAACTGAGACCCAAGTTGCCCCGGGGGATGCAGCAAACGACTCTATTTTAGACCAACACTCGTGAGGAGCATTGGCCCGGGTTGTTGATTAATTATCTACGGGGTCCGGAAAGCCCCTATGCAAGTTTTATTAGGTTCGAGAATGGTAAAACCAATGTTGGGCCTTGCTGGAATAGTTTTATTCCAAGAGAACTGTCAAGGGGGCACATAAACCACAATCATGTTAGGAACACCAATCAAGAAACATAACACTGGTGAAACTACGACGGCATGAGTGGAACAAAACACGAGGCAAAAGGTTGATCCTCCCACACACACAACCAAGTATAAAGATGCATGAATTAAATAAGAGATATTGTCATATCCCATGATATCCATGTCCCAGCATGGAACAACCTACAATGCACCTGCAACTAGAAACGCTAAAAGATGGGATGAGCAAAGCAGTAACATAGCGAAACATTGTTTTGCTACGATAGTGGAGGTTAGAGGCTTATCACGGCAATTTGGAAGCAGACAAACATGTGGTAGGTAGAGAGACATAGCAATAGCATAGAGACAACTAGCAAGGAAAGATAGTAGTGATATCCAAGGTAATGATCATCTTGCATGGAATCCTGCTTGGAAGAAGAACGAATCTGTGAAGTAGACGAACAAGCGCAATCAAATGAATCCTCACACTCGTAGCGTTACCGGGAACTATCAAGAAGAAGAACAACCATAAAGAAGGAAACAACACAATAAACAAATATAACATAACCATGCATGATGTACAATCAAGTATGATGCATGTCCAGTTATAGAGGCATGTCATGACAAGAGTGCAACAATCAAATACTACACATTAAGTGAACCTCTGTATGTAACGGGTTGCATATTGATGAAACTCCACATTCAAATATTATGTTCACTCCCGTTTAGGTATGCATCAATAGTAAATGTTGGTTAACATGGCAAGAGCTGAAGCATAATTGAACTACCCATCTAGGCAACATTAAATGAGGACAGAAACAACACATAGAAATTAAAAAACATATGCAATTTTTGAATTTGGTACTATTCTGATCAAACACAATTTTTTTTGTTCAATATGCAAAGTAACGCCACCATGTTATTCTACATGTTTTTGTGGTCAAGTTACATATATAGTTTATTTAATTCAGAGCTACGATGGACGGAGAAGGAGATGGTGGTGAGGCGCGGCCCTGGTCACCAGCGGCGGCGAGACTCGCCGGAGAATGGCGGTGGGGAGGCTTCATGCGATGGACCTCCCGATCCAAATCAAGATCGAGTGGGGCTGGGAGGCTCGGGCGGCGCGGGGTGGCCTATGGGCGGCGCGCGGTATCGGGCATGCCCGCGATAGGCCTAGCGGGTCTAGCGCGTGGGAGGGGAACAAGGCGGCAACTCCGGTGGCTATTGGCAGTCGCGGCGGGGCAGAGGGTGGGTGCGGAAAATGAGGGAGAGGGGCTTGGTTTCCAGATTTTGAGGGCTTGCTATTCCTTTTATAGTAGGTAGGCGATGACTAGGGGGGTTTGGGTGGGTTTCAGACCCTCCTATCGCCATAGGATGGCTCCGGGGATGGCTAGGTCTTAGGTGGGCTTAGTGAGCTGTGCTAGAAGGCCTTGGGCTTAGAAGAGAGGGAATATGGCAGCCCAGCAATAAGTTTTATTTATGAAAACATCCGACAATTAAACTGGCAATGGTTCAACACAAGTTTAACGATTGTGGCATCAAACAACCTCCCAATACGATGAAATTTGGCGGGTAGTCTACCTAAAATATATTAAGACCGCATGCCAACTTTCAGCCCATTCTGAGAATGTTTTGTTCGCACTTAGGAAAATAATTATTAACGATGTCCTGGGCCCGCACAAGTGCGATTGGTCTCAGAATGGTCAACAAAGAAAATGGGGGTAAGCAACAACTATCAAAAGATGCAAGTTTTGGAAAATGACGACAACGCAGTGATGATGCAATGTGAATGATGCCATGATGAATGCAACAAACAAATAATTAACGCAGCTATCACGAACAGCATAGAAGCCATCTGGAGCGTTAGTCTCGAGCTGTCACAAGAGGTCTTTTGCTTGATCCTAGAGGTCCTTCTTATAGATCCCACGGGTATATACGGGTGACAGCTGCGGGTCCGGTGTCATGCCTCCCGTTGCCCGTTGCCACAGCACCTACGCTGGCGATGTCCCTTCCCGCCCCACACACGGATCTATGTGGGCTGCCCAATCTGCTCCATCCTCTTGACGGCCTCCTCCACCTCCAGTCGATGCTCCGCGTGGGTAGCGGTGGATTCTAGTGGCCGCTCTGTCGGTGTCGCGGATGCAGACTCTCGAGTAAGAGGGACGCGCCGCCCGCTGCGAGAGGCAAAGGGCAAGGGATATGGGGTGGGTCCAGCATGGTTCCATAGTATGTGCGTCGCCGCCTCGTGATGCATGTGCCCAATGAGGAGGAGCGTCTCCTCTAGTGGGTGTACCATTGGTCACCTACCATGGCTAGGAAGGACGCACGGCGGCTCTGGAGGATCAACGCCAAGCAGCTCCGCCTCGGCATTGAGCAATCCGAGCGGGAGCCGGCGGCGGCAGCGGTGGAGGCGAGAAGGGTGGCCAAGCTGAAGCGCAAGCAAGACCGCATCGTCCGGAACTTGCAAGGCTATGATACCACTCTAGAAAAAAAATACACATCTGTGACATTTTGGCCCAAACGAAAAAACTATGTCATGCTTATGACACTTCTATGACGATAATTGTGATAAAAACACGTATCATCATTGATGTGGTGGGCTCCTACTTCTATGACAAAAAATGATGATAGAAAATGGGCTTTTTGTCCTGGGCCGGCCGGAGACGCAGCTGCATGACATTCTTTGGGCCATCCATGATTGAAAAAATCGTGGTAGAGGCGATGGCGAGGAAAATATTGGGGAGTTCCCAGTTACGGTGGGTGGTCGGGGCCGAGCGATGCACTATTGTTTGCGTATTTCTCTCATGTACACGTGTGTGCACGAGGCGTTGGGATCTAACTGAACCTGAGTGAGGCGTTCACTTACTGAACTCAAACGATTGCACTAGCTACGTTACTGAACCCGAGCGATCGATTCTTGGCTATTAACTAAACCCGAGCGATTCCTTCGCTACTGCTGCTAACTGAAGCCGATCGAACCTGTTGTTGCCTCTTGATGAACAGTAACCATTGTTGGGGGTTGGATGAACAATTCCTGGTGGGGGTTGAATGAACAGAACCCCATGGTAGTAGAGGCTATTGCCGCTGGATGAACAGGAACCCGATCAAGAGGAGGCTGCCACACACCCGAGCCGGTTGGTGTGGATGAACAGGAGTCCATGGAGGGCTGGTTGAACAGGACCCCGTGTTGAGGGATGGTTGAACAATAACCGGTAGACGCTGGATGAACAGGACGCCCGTGGTGAACAGTAGCTGGTGGAGGCTAGAGGAAGTCGACGGTGGATGAACGGTAGCAAGTGGAGGCTGGAGAAAGTCGACTATGGATGAATAGTAGCCCGTGGAGGCTGGAGCGAGGTAGTAGACGATGGATGAACAGTAGCCCCGTGGAGTCCTGTTTTGCGGTACGCCACACCCCTCCCGATGAACAGGACCCCTGTTTTGATCGTAGGCGCTCCAACACAAGTCTGTTTCCTTCGTTTTGTGGTATGCCACACCCATCCTGATGAACAACACCCCGTTTCGACCATAGGAGCTCGAACACAAGTTTGTTTCCTCCGTTCTGCGGTACGTCAGTCCCTTCCCGATGAACAGGACCCTGCTTCGACCATACGCAGTCAAACCGAAGGCCGTTTTCCTATGTTTTGCAGTACGTTGATATGTCTCCAACGTATCTATAATTTTTTAATGTTCCTTGTTGTTATATTATCATTCTTGGATGTTTTACAAGCATTTTATATTCACTTTATATCGTTTTTTGGTACTAACCTATTGACATAGTGCCAAGCGCCAGTTGTTATTTTCTGCATGTTATTTACATCACAGGAAATCAATATCAAACGGAGCCCAAACACCGCGAAACTTTTTGGTGATTTTTTCTGGGCCAAAAGGAACATTATGCGCCCTGGTGGCACCTGGGGGAGTCCCGAGGAGGGGACAACCCACCAGGGTGCGCCAGGAGGCCCAGGCGCACCCTGGTGGGTTGTGCCCACCTCGGGTGCCCCCGGACCTCCTGTTTACTCTATAAATACCCCAATATTCCAGAAACCCTAGGGGAGTCGACGAAATATTCATCATGCCGCCACAGAGTCCAGAAACAGCAGATCCAATCTAGACACCATCACGGAGGGGTTCACCACTTCCATTGGTTCCTCTCCGATGATGCGTGAGTAGTTCTTTGTAGACCTACGGGTCCATAGTTGGTAGCTAGATGACTTCCTCTCTCTCTTCTGATTATCAATACAATGGTCTCTTGGAGATCCATATGATGTAACTCTTTTTGCGGTGTGTTTGTTGGGATCCAATGAACTTTGGGTTTACGACCCGATCAATATTTTTATATCCACGAAAGTTATTTGTGTTTCTTTGATCTCTTATATGCATGATTGCTTATAGCCTCGTATTTCTTCTCTGATATTGGGTTTTGTTTGGCCAACTTGATCTATTTATCTTGCAATGGGAAGAGGTGCCCAGTAGTGGGCTCGATCTTACTATGCTTGATCCTAGTGACAGAAGGGGAACCAACACGTATGTATCATTGCCACTAAGGATAAAACGACAAGATTCATATCTAACGCCATAGATATACAGATCTTGTCGACATCATGACATCGTTCTTAATGCATTACTCCATTTTTCCATGAACTTAATACACTAGATGCATGCTGGATAGTGGTCGATGTGTGGAGTAATAGTAGTAGATGCAGGCAGGAGTTGGTGTAATGCCCACGATGGGATTATACCTCCTACGTGTCGAGGCACGACTTAAAGGTATAAGCCCATTCTTGAATGATCTCAAGTTTGGTATCTTTGCACGACACATGTAAAAATAGGGATGAAATTGCAAAAGGATAGTTGGCTTACACTCGCCACATCACACAATACATTACATAAGCAAATCATCATTCAAGACATCACAACCCGACTACGGGCGAAGATCCAAAAGAAAGATACCAAAAACATAAAGCCACATGTCCGAATCGCCCCTAGTAGAAACCACTACTGATCGTCGAAAACATCACATACATACGGCTACGCTCTTCATCAAACTCCCACTGAAGTTCTGATCCATCTCCTGCATCATTCTCGGCTGAACCTGCATCTGGTGTTGTAGTATCTGTGAGCCACGAGGACTCAGCAATCCCATAACCATGGGTAACAAGACTATCAAAGCTTAATGGGTAGGAAGAGGTAAAGTGGTGAGGTTGCAGCAGCGGCTAAGCAATATATGGTGGCTAACTTACGAGTACAAGAATAAGATGAGCATCTACGCAAACGGTCGCAAACTAGTAGTGATCGCTAAAGATCCTGAACTACCTACAAGTCAAACATAACCCCACCGTGTTCTCTTCTCAAAATGAAAAGAGACAGTCGCGGTTACTCACACAGTTGTGTGTTTTACTTCGGATCCTCTATCAAGTTTTCTACAACCGGACATTAACAAATTCCAATCTGCCACATAACCGCGGGCACGGCTTTCGAAAGATCATAACCCTGCAGGGGTGCCCCAACTTAGCCCATCACAAGCTCTCACGATCAGCTGAAGTAATAATAATTATTACCCCTTATCTTAGGGAAATCCGATCAGGCTCGGCATTCCGGTGCACAAGACATTTCGACAATGGTAAAACAAGTCCAGCAAGACCTCCCGGCGTGCCGACACCCTGATAGTAGCCGCGCGTATATCGTCTTAGGCCACGTCCGGATGAGACATCCTACGGGAGCCAAACCTCGAGTTTCCCCGTGGTGGCCCCGCAGTCCGCTCGTTTGGGACCAACACCATCAGCACTGGCCCCCCCTGCTATGTAGAATTAAGAATCCTCGGGTAGCGCTAACTCCCTATGCAATTTAATTAATTAATTAAGTTGTTATTATGAGCAAATTAAAACCAATGTTGGGCCTTGCTGGAGGAGTTTTATTCAAAGACGAAGTGTCAAGGGGTCCCCATATACCCAACCGTGTAAGGAACGCAAAATCAAGGAACATAATGCCGGTTTATCGGCTCCTAAGGTGGCATGAGTGGAACAAAACACCGAGCAAAAGGCCAAGCCTTCCACCCATGCCCAGTATATAGGTGTGTTAATAATAATAATTGATATTGTGATATTCCAACAACAAGTTCCAACATGGAACGATCTTCATCTTCACCTGCAACTAACAATGCTATAAGAGGGGTTGAACAAGCGGGTAACATAGCCAAACAATAGTTTTGCTGGGAAGGTGTCAAAGGTTAGAGGTTTCATGGCAACAAGGAGAGGCTGACAATAATGATGGGTAGCGCGAACGATAGCATCGAGACAACTAAGCATGGCAATGATAGTATCCAAGGGTATGGTCATCTTGCCTGGAATTCCGCAAGTAAGAAGAACGGGTCATGAAGTAGTCAAACGGATCCTCACGACTCCGCAACGGAACCGAAGCTAACTAGAGAAGCAACCGGAAAGAAAGAAACAACAGGGTAAACACCCAAGCAAAAACATGTCTTAAGATGCAAAAACAAGTATGATGCATGTCCGGTTTAATTATGCATGGCCAGGCAAAGTGCACAAACAAAACTACAAGTTAAGTGGAGCTCAATATGCAACGAGTTGCATATTGACGAAACACCACATGTTATTTCTTTAGTTGACTCTCGTTTATTTACAAGACAAGATTAAATGTTTTTAACATGGCAAGAGGTGAAGCAAGAACAAACTACCTATTTAGTCATTTTAAATGAGGCCGGAAATAACAACAACGATTCCGAAAACTCCTCATGTGCATATTTATGAATTTGGTACTGTTCTACCTATTACCACATTTTAAAGTTGTTAAATAGCAAAACAAGGTGCATCATGTTATTCTACACATTTTTCTACCCCATTTACATATAAAGTTTATTAAAAACCAAGCTACGGTTATTTAGTTATGAAATAAACCATTTTAGCAAGTTATTTACACAAATTAAAGAAAACAGCAAGTTAAACATTTTTAACAGGGGTGAAAGTGGCATATTATGAATCTACACAAAATTCAAAGCATTTTTCATATATAAAGTTTTTACATAAGATGTACGGATCATGAGTTATCAAAGGCATGATCTAGAGGGACTTTTCTGCAAAACTGTAAAACACTGCATAATTAGGAAAATCGTCCAGAGCAGAAAAAATATAGATTGGGCCGAATCTACTGGGGCTGGGGGAGCTGCTTACATTGGGCCTCGCGGCCAGAGGGTGGAGCAGCCCACCAGTGCACGGGGCTGGGCCTGGCCCGCCTGGCACCGCACGCAGCTGGCAGTGCGGCTGGGCCGGGCGATCGGAGAACGGGCGAGCGGGTGCGGTCGCTGGATGCGTTCTCCGCCACGCGGAACAGAAACAGGGGAGGCCGGCGGGGGCCTGGACAGCACCGCGGGGACTCGACGGGGGGGACCGGTGCGGAGGAGGTCCAGGAGGGCCTAGGCGATCGGCCGATCTCCGGACGCGGTGGCGCACAGTCTTGGTGACGGCGTGCTGCAGAGAGCACCATCCATTGCGTCGGGGCGGAGCTCCTCGTTCCCTGCAGGCAGACGACGACGGCAGAGCGAGGTAAGCACGGGAAGGAGAAACGAAAGGAAACAACAGAGGAGAAGGGAGAGGAACGGAGCGAGGGCTCATCGGGCTTGCTGCGGCTGTTGCTGGTTCGGTCGCCGGTGACGGCGGCGCCATGGAGGGTGGAGCAAGCGGGAAGGAGCTGCGGGTGGAGGATCCTGGGAGGCTCCGTGCAGCTGCTACTGCGGGTGGAGGCGAGCTCCATGGCAAAGAACGGCCGGCGCGGCTGTTGGCTCCAATCGATGGATGGGGATTGGAGGACGGCTACGAGCGCACTGGTTGGTGGGAGATGGAAAATGAGGAGGAGCAAGTGGATTTGGATCGGGGAAGATCCCGAGGGAGATGGTGGCGGCGGACAAGGGATGGATGGGACATATCTCCTCGAAACTAGGGTTTGGACTCCTATTTATATCATTGGATTTAGGTAGGGGTATTCGGTCCTTCGGATCAAAATTGGACGGTCAAGATAGAAAGGTTAGAGAGTCCAAATAAGAACACGGTGCTATTTTAGGGATGTTTGGGGATGATCCAGACCCAACGGTAATGACAGCCCGGGTCGGCTTCGGGACAACTTTCGGACACGCTCGAGGGGTGTGTGTGCTGTGCAGAGATGTTAGGCGGTCGCGGACAACTGCGTGGTTGGACCGAGAAGAGAGAGAAGAAGCAGCCTGGCATAGGTCTCCGGAACACCGAAAACGTCCGACGCTTTACCGGCTATAGTGCCGCTATATGTTTAACGGTTGGGCTATCAAACGAACTCCGAATGCGACGAAATTTGACAGGCGGTCTGTCTACACCACAATAAGACCACACGCCAACTTACATCCCATGCAGAGAATATTTTCCGGCCACTTATAAAATAAATATTCGGAGGTGCCGCGGGCGCGTGCGAGTGTGTCTGGGCTCAGAACGGGCAACAGAGAGAACTGGGGAACCTGAACGAATGCAAGTTTTTAAAACATGCTGATGAAATGCACATGATGACAAGGCAAAGTGCAACACACAAGCAAATGACATGGCAACAATGACGAATAATTGGCTGACACCTGGCGCATCGGTCTTGGGGCGTCACAGTTGGTCTACTAGTCTTGGACGTGATGCATGTGTAATGATCATTGCCTAGTTATCATCATGATTATTTCAAGTTCTATCAATTGCCCAATAGTAATTGTTTTCCCACTATTTGCTATTTTCTCGAGAGAAGCCACTAGTGAAACCTACGGCCCCCGGGTCTTCTTTCTCATATATTTTCCTTTGCGATCTAATTGATTTTGCTTTTATTTTCATATCTACCAAACCAAAAACCAAAAAAATACCTTGTTGTAATTTAACTTATTTATCAACCAATCTACCAATATTTATCTCTCTCTCACGTTCGTTACCCGAAAGGGATTGACAACCCCTTTAACACGTTGGGTTGCGAGGTGTTGTTATTTGTGTGCAGGTATTGTTTACGTTGTGTTGCTTGGTTCTCCTACTGGTTCGATAACCTTGGTTTCACATCTGAGGGAAATACCTACCACCGCTGTGCTGCATCATCCCTTCCTCTTTGGGGAAAAACCGACGTAGCTTCAAGCGACATCAAAAGGAATTTATGGCGCCGTTGCCGGGGAGGATCTTCAACATAACTAGGTTTCTAATCACATATTTCATCTCCTCGCAATTTACATCATTTTCCATTTTCCTTTCGTTTTCCTCTCCCCCACTTCACCAATATTTGCCGTTTTATTCGCCTCTCTTTCTCGTTCGCTGTTTTCTTGCCGGATCTATTTGAGTTCTTGTCATCATGGCTAATCCTACCCTCATCATTTGCACCCCCGAGAACGAAGTTTTCAACTTTAAGCAAAAAGGAGGAGAAAGCGTAAAAGATGCTTGGTATAGTATTTGCGATGCTAATAACAAATATATCCGCAAGCAATCCACTATTGTTCTTCTTCGAAATTTTTATGTGGGAATTACTACTTGGTTTAGATTAGTTCTTGATACCATTACCGGGGGAAGTATCTTAAGGTGTCCTACTCTTGATGCCTTGAATGCTATGGGAAGTTTGATGGGTCCCCCACTTATAATTGTCAATGAAACTACTCTTACTCTTGAGCATGTTATGCAAAGATTAGATGCTATTGAAAAGGGAATGCTCACTAAAGAACATATTGAAAATTTAGATACAAAGATGCATGAGCTTGCTAATAAATTTTGGGCTAAAGCGGGTAATGTTCTTAAAATGCTAAAAGAGAAGGAACCCATAGTTAAAGAAAGAATCGAAGAAAGCCCTTATAGGATTGATAAATTGGAAGAAATTATCAGTAACTTGGAAATCTCTTTTTATTCCGTTAATTCTATTGAAAAAACTACCGGAAAAAAGACGTAAGAACAAAGGGGATACTTCTAGTAATAATGATGGGGATCTTAAAATGATTAGTATTCATCCTAACTGCATGGAAGTAATAAAAGAGCCCCTTTACAAAAGCAAATTCCTTGATCTTATCCCTAGAAGTGTTTTTATTGAAGAATTATATGCCCAATCTTTGAAAAATTATGTGGTTGAGGAACTTGAAGACAAGGATGACAAAACTTAGATCCTTGCCTTATGACTAGCTAAGGGCGTAAAACGATAGCGCTTGTTGGGAGGCAACCCAATGAATAAAATTTATTTTTGCTTTTTGCTTCCTGTTCTTGAGTGTTTACACAATTATGCTATTGGTATGATTGTGTTTTAATTGGTGTTTGTGCCAAGTAGAACCGATAGGATCTTCTTGGGTGATAGTAGTTTGATCTTGTGGAAATAGACAGAAACTTTGCACTCACGAGAAAAATTACCATTTTTAACAGAAAAGTGATTTTTAGTTGATTCTTTTTGTAGAATATTAATATACAAATTTCTCACGTGGCCCTATTTTTTCAAGATTTTTAGAGGTCCAGAAGTTTTGGAAACTTCCAGATTACTACATACAGTTCAGTTTTTGACATATTCTGTTTTCTTTGTGTTGTGTGCTTATTTTGATGGCTCTATGGTTTTCTTCGATGAGGTTTTGCCGTAGAAAAGTTGGAATACAATAGATATATTACAAAAACAAAATATGAATTGGTTTGATACAGTACTTATAGTAGTGGTTTTTCTTTCCTTCACTAACGGATCTCACGAAGGTTTTGTTGAAGTTTTGTGTGATTGAAGTTTTCAAGTTTTGGGTTATCTTACAATGGATGAAGGAAGGATTTAAGAGCCTAAGCTTGGGGATACCCCGGCATCCCAAGCTATTATCCAAGAATGAGCAACCAACTAAGCTTGCGGGGCATCCCCGCTTTCTTCCAACAACTATCGGTATTTCACTTGAAACTATATTTTTATTCGTCACATGATATGTGTTTTTCTTGGAGCGTCTTGTATGATATGAGTCTTTGCTTGTTTTCTTTTTCTTTTTAAGTCATCAATCCTTGATGTACACACCTATTTGAGATAGCCAAAATTATGCCATGACTTGCTAGAATAGTTCTCTATGCTTCACTAAAATCTTTACGAGCTAGGACTTGCTCTAGTGCTTCACTTATATCTTTTTTAGCTCGGTGTGCTTAGTATTTTTTAAGAAACACTCTCTTGGTTCACTTAAATTTATTTCAGAGTTAGTAAATTTTAAAGAAATTATCTCTTGCTTCACTTATATTATTTTGAGAGAAAGAATAAAATTATGCTCATGATCTTCACTTATATTTGTTTGAGCGTATGAAAAGCAACACATGAAAATTAGTCCCAAAGTGATAGATATCCATGAAGGATAAAGAAAAAAATGTCATGAAGATCATTGGACAAAATATACTTGATTCCTTGTAATAGTTTTGAGACATGATGATATGATATGTGAGTTATGTTGATGAGTAATTGTGCTTTAGTAAGAATATTAGTGATAAAGTTTGTGATTCCCTATGCAAGCACGAAGTCAATAATTATGCAATGAAATTATATCCTACTTGTGGTGCATTATTCAGTGTTATTTATGCTCAATGTTCGCTTATGAGATTGTTTCTTTCATGGTTAGTCGCTTCCCAGTCTTTTCCTAGCCTTCATTTTGCACTAAGTATGACCTCTACTTGTGCATCAAAAATCCTTTATCACGGTTTTGCCATATGAGTCCACCATACCTACCTATATGTGGTATTTCCTTGCCGTTCTAAGCAAATTTGTATGTGCCATCTCTAATTTTCAAAATAAATTTCTCTTTTGTGTGCCCGTACCGCTCGCAAGGCGATGAGGGGTGGCCAATATTTTCCATGCTGGATGTGTTATTCTCACGATGAGTGTTTATTCACTTGTCATTGCACGAGAGTATGGCAAAGGTATTAGGGATGCCCAGTCTCGAAATGAAAAAAAATACTTAATGTTGTCAAATAATAAATTCCTTGGAAAGTGTTGGTCTGGAAGGCAACCGTGGATTCGGCTAGCCATGGCTTTTGAAAGTTTGGTGGAAAAGGAATAAACTTGATTTTCTGTTTGGGAACCGCCTATGATATATCTAGCATGGAAAGTGTTGGGAACCTCAAGTCATTCTTGATGGTGGGGAAAGTATACCTCCCAAACAAATTTATCTCTCAATTTAAGCTTTGAGCTCTCGCACCTTTACAAATCCCTACTTCCCTCTGCGAAGGGCCTTTCTTTTACTATTGCAGTTTTTATTTTTGAATTTGAGTCTCCATCTTCTCTTACAAGCACCAACTAGGAAACGCTATGATCGTACTTGAGCACTAGATGTAACTAATATGCGAGTGTGTTTCATGAATGGATCAATGATAGAGCATAATGGGCTAGGGATAACTTATTTTAGCATTGATATTTTGAAAGACATGCTTGCTTGTTGATAAGCTTGAGTATATAAATTATTATGTCAAAACTAGACTATTACTTTGAACCATATAAAAGTCCACATGTACATGCTATAAAGAAAAGAATATGATATGACTTGATAAAAAGCACTTCACATCAAAAATTCTGTTTTTATCACTTACCTACTTGAGGACGAGTAGGAGTTAAGCTTGGGGATGCTGATACGTCTCCAACGTATCTATATTTTTTTTATTGTTCCATGCTGCTATATTATAATTCTTAGATGTTCTACAATCATTTTATAGTCATTTTATATCATGTTTTGGTACTAACCTATTGACATAGTGCCAAGTGTCAATTGTTGTTTTCTGCATGTTTTTTACATCACAGGAAATCAATATCAAACGGAGCCCAAACACCGCGAAACTTTTTGGAGATTTTTTCTGGGCGAGAAGGAACAATGTGGGCCCTGGGGGGAGTCCCGAGGAGGGGACAACCCACCAGGGCGCGCCAGGAGGCCCAGACGCGACCTGGTAGGTTGTGCCCACCTCGGGTGCCCCCCGGACTGCATCTTTGCTCTATAAATACCCCAATATTCCATAAACCCTAGGAGAGTCAACGAAATATTCATCTCTCCACTGCAGAGTCCAGAAACACCAGATGCAATCTAGACACCATCACGGAGGGGTTCACCACTTCCATTGGTGCCTCTCCGATGATGCGTGAGTACTTCTTTGTAGACCTACGAGTTCGTAGTTAGTAGCTAGATGGCTTCCTCTCTCTCTTTTGATTATCAATACAATGGTCTCTTGGAGATCCATATGATGTAACTCTTTTTGTGGTGTCTTTGTTGGGATCCGATGAACTTTGAGTTTATGATCATATCTATCTTTTTATATCCATGAAAGTTATTTGAGTTTCTTTAATCTCTTATATGCATGATTTATTATAGCCTCGTATTTATTCTCCGATATTGGGTTTTTTTGGCCAACTTGATCTATTTATCTTGCAATGGGAAGAGGTGCCTGGTAGTGGGTTCGATCTTACGGTGCTTGATCCAAGTGACAGAAGGGGAACCAACACGTATGTATCGTTGCCACTAAGGATAAAACGAAGAGATTCATATCTAACGCCATAGATATACGGATCTTGTCTACATCATGTCATTGTTCTTAATGCATTACTCCGTTTTTCCATGAACTTAATACAGTAGATGCATGCTGGATAGCGGTCGATGTGTGGAGTAATAGTAGTAGATGCAGGCAGGAGTCTCTAGGGTAATGTAGTATTTCAAAAAAAATCCTACGATCACGCAAGATCTATCTAGGAGATGCATAGCAACGAGAGGGGAGAGTGTGTCTACGTACCCTCGTACACCGAAAGCGGAAACGTCTAGTGACGCGGTTGATGTAGTCGAACGTCTTCGCGGTCTAGTCGATCCAAGCACTAAATGTACGGCACCTCTGCGTTCAGCACACATTCAACTCGATGACGTCCCACGAGCTCTTGATCAAGTTGAGCGTCACGGGAGAGTTTCGTCGGCACGACGGCGTGGTGACGGTGATGATGAAGCTATCGGCGGAGGGCTTCGCCTAAGCACTGGAACGATATGACCGAGGTGTGTATCTGTGGAGGGGGGGCACCGCATACGGCTAAGGGCCAGTTCTTTTGGGCGATTCTCCCATAATCGCCCCTCTCCCCATCTTCTCCCAGAATCATCACTTCATATATTTTTCACAATCCTATCTAGTTAAGGTCTAATTAGCTAGGATTGTAAAAAATAAATAAAGTGGCGATTCTCGGAGAAGCTGGGGAGGGGGACGATTCTCGGAGAATCACCCAAAAGTACTGGGCCTAAAACTGATGTTAACTTATGTGTCCTAGGGTGCCCCCTGCCCCCGTATATAAAGGAGCAAGGGGGAGGGCTGGTCGGCCCCTATGGCGCGCCCAAGGAGAGGAGGAGTCCTCCTCCTAGTAGGAGTAGGACTCCTCTTTCCTACTCCTACTAGGAGGGGGAAAGAAAGAAGGAGAGGGAGAAGGAAAAAGGGGGGCGCCGCCCCCCCTTCCCTAGTCCAATTCGGAATGGAGGGGGAGGGGGCGGGCAGCCTGCCCTGGCCGGCCCTCTCTCTATCCACTAAGGCCCATGTGGCCCATTAGTTCTCCCGGGGGGTTCCGGTAACCCTCCAGCACTCTGGTTTTCTCCGAAATCACCCGGAACACTTCCGGTGTTCGAATATAGTCGTCCAATATATCAATCTTTATGTCTCAACCATTTCGAGACTCCTCGTCATGTTCGTGATCACATCTGGGAATCCAAACTACCTTCGGTACATCAAAAAACATAAACTCATAATAGTGATCGTCATCGAACATTAAGCGTGCGGACCCTACGGGTTTGAGAACTATGTAGACATGACCGAGACTCATCTCCGGTAAATAACCAATAGCAGAACCTGGATGCTCATATTGGTTCCTACATATTCTACGAAGAACTTTATCGATCAAACCGCATAACAACATACGTTGTTCCCTTTGTCATCAGTATGTTACTTACCCGAGATTCGATCGTGGGTATCATTATACCCAGTTCAATCTCGTCACCGGCAAGTCTCTTTACTCATTCAATAATACATCATCTCGTGACTAACTCATTAGTTATTTGCTTGCAAGGCTTATTATGATGTGTATTACCGAGAGGGCCCAGAGATACCTCTCCGACAATCGGAGTGACAAATCCTATTTTCGATCTATGCCCACACCACAAACACTTTCGGAGACACCTGTAGAGCATGTTTATAATCAGCCAGTTACGTTGTGACGTTTGATAGCACACAAGGTGTTCCTCCGGTATTCGGGAGTTGCATACTCTCATAGTCATAGGAACATGTATAAGTCATGAACAAAGCAATAGCAATAAAACTAAACGTTCAAGTTGCTAAGCTACGGATGGGTCTTGTCTATGGCTAGATCATTCACCTAATGATGTGATCTCGTTGATCAAACGACAACTCATGTCTATGTCTAGGAAACATAACCATCATTGATCAATGAGCTAGTCTAGTAGAGGCATACTAGGGACACTCTGTTTTGTCTATGTATTCACACTTGTACTAAGTTTACGGTTAATACAATTCTAGTAAGAATAATAAACATTTATCATGATATAAGGAAATAAAAATAACAATTGATTATTGCCTCTAGGGCATATTTCCTTTAGTCTCCCACTTGAACTAGAGTCAATAATATAGATTACGTAGTAATGATTCTAACACCCATGGAGTTTTGGTGCTGATCATGTGTTTCTCGTGGAAGAGGCTTAGTCAACGGGTCTGCGACATTTAGATCCGTGCGTATCTTGAAAATTTCTATGTCTCCCCCCTTGACTTGATCGCGGATGGAATTTAAGCATCTCTTGATGTGCTTGGTTCTCTTGTGAAGCCTGGATTCCTTTGCCAAGGGTATTGCTCTAGTGTTTTCACAAAAGATTTTCATTGGACCTGATACACTAGGTATTACACCTAGATCAGATATGAACTCCTTCATCCAGACTCCTTCATTTGATGCTTCTGAAGCAGCTATGTACTCCGCTTCACACGTAGATCCCGCCACGACGGTCTTCTTGGAACTGCACCAACTGACAGCTCCACCGTTCAATAAAAATACATATCCAGTTTGTGACTTAGAGTCATCCGGATCAGTGTCAAAGCTTGAATCGACGTAACCATTTACAACAAGCTCTTTGTCACCTCCATAAATGAGAAACATATCCTTTGTCATTTTCGGGTACTTCAGGATGTTCTTGACCGCTGTCAAGTGATCCACTCCTGGATTACTTTAGTACCTCCCTGCTAAACTTATAGCAAGGCACACATCAGGTTTGGTACACAGCATTTCATACATGATAGATCCTATTGCTGAGGCATAGGGAATGACTTTCATTTTCTCTCTATCTTCTGCAGTGGTCGTGCATTGAGTCTTACTCAACTTCACACCTTGTAACACAGGTAAGAACCCTTTCTTTGACTGATCCATTTTGAACTTCTTCAAAACTTTATCAAGGTATGTGCTTTGTGAAAGTCCAATTAAACGTCTTGATCTATCTCTATAGATCTTGACGCCTAATATATAAGCAGCTTCACCAAGGTGTTTCATTAAAAAATTCTTATTCAAGTATCCTTTTGTGTCGTCCAGAATTTCTATATCATTTACAATCAACAATATGTCACCCACATATAATATCAGAAATGCTACAGAGCTCCCACTCACTTTCTTGTTAATACAGGCTTCTCCAAAAGTCTGTATAAAACCATATGCTTCGATCACCTCATCAAAGTGTATTTTCCAACTCCGAGATGCTTGCAACAGTCCATACATGGATCGCTGGAGCTTGCACACTTTGTTAGCACCTTTAGGATCGACAAAACCTTCTGGTTGCATCATATACAACTCATCTTCGAGGTATCCATTAAGGAATGCAGTTTTGACATCCATCTACCAGATTTCATAATCATAAAATGCGGTAATAGCTAACATGATTCAGACAGATTTAAGCATCGCTACGGGTGAGAAAGTCTCATCGTAGTCAACTCCTTGAACTTGTCGAAAACTTTTTGCAACAAGTCGAGCTTTGTAGACAGTAACATTACCATCGGTGTCTGTCTTCCTCTTGAAGATCCATTTATTTTCAATGGCTTGCCAACCATCGGGCAAGTCAACCAAAGTCCACACTTTGTTCTCATACATGGATCCCATCTCAGATTTCATGGCCTCAAGCCAATTTGCGGAATCTGGGCTCATCATTGCTTCCTCATAGTTAGTAGGTTCATCATGGTCTAGTAACATGACTTCCAGAACTGGGTTGCCGTACCACTCTGGTGTGGAATGTACTCTGGTTGACCGACGAGGTTTAGTAGTAACTTGATCCGAAGCTTCATGACCATCATCATTAGCTTCCTCACTGATTGGTGTACGAATCACCGGAACTAGTTTCTGTGATGTACTACTTTCCAATTCTGGAGAAGGTACAATTACCTCATCAAGTTCTACTTTCCTCCCACTCACATCTTTCGAGAGAAACTCCTTCTCTAGAAAGGATCCATTCTTAGCAACGAATATCTTGCCTTCGGATCTGTGATAGAAGGTGTATCCAACGGTTTCCTTTGGGCATCCTATGAAGACACATTTCTCTGACTTGGGTTCGAGCTTATCAGGTTGAAGTTTTTTTACATAAGCATCGCAGCCCCAATCTTTACAAACGACAACTTTGGTTTCTTGCCAAACCACAGTTCATAAGGCGTCGTCTCAACGGATTTAGATGGTGCCCTATTTAACGTGAATGCAGCTGTCTCTAAAGCATAATCCCATAATGATAGTGGTAAATCAGTAAGAGACATCATAGATCGCACCATATCTAATAAAGTACGATTACGACGTTCGCGCACACCATTACGTTGTGGTGTTCCGGGTGGCGTGAGTTGTGAAACTATTCCACATTGTTTCAAATGAAGACCAAACTCGTAACTCAAATATTCACCTCCACGATTAGATCGTAGAAACTTTATTTTCTTTAACGATGATTCTCTACTTCACTCTGAAATTCTTTGAACTTTTCAAATGTTTCAGACTTGTGTTTCATTAAGTAGATATACCCATATCTGCTCAAATCATCAGTGAAGGTCAGAAAATAACGATACCCGCCACGAGCCTCGGCACTCATCGGTCCACATATATCAGTATGTATGATTTCCAACAAATTAGTTGCTGGCTCCATTGTTTCAGAGAACAGAGTTTTAGTCATCTTGCCCATGAGGCTTGGTTTGCAAGCACCAAGTGATTCATAATCAAGTGATTCATAATCAAGTGATTCCAAAAGTCCATCAGCATGGAGTTTCTTCATGCGCTTTACACAATATGACCTAAACGGCAGTGCCACAAATAAGTTGCACTATCATTATCAACCTTGCATCTTTTGGCTTCAATATTATGAATATGTGTATCACTACGATCAAGATCCAGCAAGAATAGACCACTCTTTAAGGGTGCATGACCATAAAATATATTATGAATATAAATAGAACAACCATTATTCTCTGATTAAAATGAATAACCGTCTCGCTACAAACAAGATCCAGATATAATGTCCATGCTCAACGCTGGCACCAAATAACAATTATTCAGGTCCAAAACTAATCCCAATGGTATATGTAGAGGTAACATGCCGACGGAGATCACATCGACTTTGGAACCATTTCCCACGCGCATCGTCACCTCGTCTTTAGGTAATCTTCACTTAATCCGTAGCCGCTGTTTTGAGTTACAAATATTAGCAACCGAACCAGTATCAAATACCCAGGTGCTACTACGGGCATTAGTAAGGTACACATTAATAACATGTATATCAAATATACCTGAGTTCACTTTGCCATCCTTCTTATCCGCCAAATACTTGGGGCAGTTCCGCTTCCAGTGTCTAGTTCCTTTGCAGTAGAAGCACTCAGTTTCAAGCTTGGCTCCAGACTTGGGTTTCTTCGCGGGAGTAGCAGCTGTCTTGCTATTCTGCTTGAAGTTCCCCTTCTTTCCCTTGCCCTTTTTCTTGAAACTACTGGTCTTGTTAACCATCAACACTTGATGCAACTTTGTGATTTCTACCTCCGCAGCTTTGACCATATCGAAGAGCTCGGGAATTGTCTTCTACATCCCTTGCATATTATAGTTCATCGCGAAGCCTTTATAGCTTGGTGCCAGTGATTGAAGAACTCTATCAATAACACTATCTTCGTCAACTTTGCAACCAAGTTGAGTCATATGATTGTAGTACCCAGACATTCTGAGCAAGTGTTCACTGACAGAACTGCTCTCCTCCATCTTGCAGCAATATAACTTATTGGAGACTTCATATCACTCAATTCGGACATTTGCTTGAAATATTAACTTCAACTGTTGGAACATCTCATATGCTTCATGACGTCCGAAACGTCTTTGAAGTCCCGATTCTAAGCCGTAAAGCATGGCACACTGAACTATCGAGTAGTCATCAGAACGATCTTCCCATACGTTCATAATGTTCGAAGTTGCTCCTGCAGTAGGCCTGTCCCCTAGCGGTGCTTCCAGGTCATAATTCTTCTATGCAGCAATGAGGATAATCCTCAAGGTACGGACCCAGTCCGTGTAGTTGCTACCATCATCTTTCAACTTAGCTTTCTCTAGGAACGCATTAAAATGCAAGGGAACGGTAGCACGATCCATTGATGTACAACAACATAGATATGCAAAAACTATTAGGACTAAGTTCATGATAAATTAAAGTTCAATTAATCATATTACTGAAGAACACCCACTTAGATAGACATCCCTCTAGTCATCTAAATGATCATGTGATCCAAATCAACTAAACCATGTCCGATCATCACGTGAGATGGAGTAGTTTTCAATGGTGAACATCTTATGTTGATCATATCTACTATATGATTCATGCTCAACCTTTAAATCTCCAGTGTTCCGAGGCCATGTCTGTACATGCTAGGCTCGTCAAGTTTAACCCGAGTATTCTGCATGTGCAAAACTATCTTACACCCGTTGTATTTGAACGTAGAGCTTATCACACCTGATCATCACGTGGTGTCTCGGCACGACGAACTTTCGCAACGGTGCATACTCAGGGAGAACACTTATACCTTGAAATTATGTAATGGATCATCTTATAATGCGACCGTCGTACTAAGCAAAATAAGAAGCATAATAAGATAAACATCACATGCAATCAAAATATGTGACATGATATGGCCACCATCATCTCATGCTTTTGATCTCCATCTCCAAAGCATCATCATGGTCTCCATTGTCACTGGCTTGACACCATGATCTTCATCGTAGCGTCGTGGTTGTCTCGCCAACTGTTGCTACTACTACTATCGCTAACTCATAGTGATAAAGTAAAGCAATTACATGGCTTTCACAATTCATACAATAAAGAGACAACCATAAGGCTCCTGTCGGTTGCCAATAACTTTACAAAACATGATCATCTCATATAATAACGTATAACTCATCACGTCTTGACCATATCACATCACAACATGCCCTGGAAAAACAAGTTAGCGTCCTCTACTTTGTTGTTGCAAGTTTTACGTGGCTGCTACGGGCTTAGCAAGACCCGTTCTTACCTACGCATATAAAAACCACAACGATTTTTTGTCAAGTGTGCTGTTTTAACCTTCACAGGGACCTGGCGTAGCCACACTCGATTCAACTAAAGTGTGGGAGACAGACACCCGCCAGTCACCTTTAAGAAACGAGTGCTCGCAACGAGTGCTCGTAACGGTGAAACCAGTCTCGCGTAAGCATACGCGTAATGTCGGTCCGGGCCGCTTCATCTCACAATACCACTGAATCAAAGTATGATATGCTGGTAAGGAGTATGACTATTATCGCCCACAACTCATTGTGTTCTACTCGTGCATATCATCTACGCATAGACCTGGCTCTGATACCACTCTAGGGGAACGTAGTATTTCAAAAAAAATCCTACGATCGCGCAAGATCTATCTAGGAGATGCATAGCAACGAGAGGGGAGAGTGTGTCTACGTACTCTCGTAGACCGAAAGCGGAAGCGTCTAGTGACGCGGTTGATGTAGTTGAACGTCTTCGCAATCGAACCGATCCAAGCACCGAACGTACGGCACCTCTGCGTTCAGCACACGTTCAGCTCGGTGACGTCCCATGAGCTCTTGATCCAGCTGAGTGTCACAAGAGAGTTTCGTCAGCACGACGGCATGGTGACGGTGATGATGAAGCTATTGGCGCAAGACTTCGCCTAAGCACTGCAACAATATGACGAGGTGTGTATCTGTGGAGGGGGGCGCCGCACACGGCTAAAACTGATGTTAACTTGTGTGTCCCAGGGTGCCCCCTGCCCCCGTATATAAAGGAGAAAGGGGAGGGCCGGCCGGCCCCTATGGCGCGCCCAAGGAGAGGAGGAGTCCTCCTCCTAGTAGGAGTAGGACCCCCCCTTTCCTACTCCTACTAGGAGGGAGAAAGGAAGGAGGAGAGGGAGAAGGAAAAGGGGGGCGGCGCCCCCCTTCCCTAGTCCAATTCATACTATAGGGGGAGGGGGCGTGCAGCCTGCCCTGGCCGGCCCTCTATCTCTCTCCACTAAGGCCCATGTGGCCCATTAGTTCTCCCGTGGGGTTTCGGTAACCCTCCGACACTCCGGTTTTACCGGAAACACTTCCGGTGTCCGAATATAGCCGTCCAATATATCAATAATAATGTCTCGACCATTTCGAGACTCCTCATCATGTCCGTGATCACATCCGGGACTCCGAACTACCTTCGGTACATCAAAACACATAAACTCATAATACCAATCATCATCGAGAGTTAAGCGTGCGGACCCTACGGGTTCGAGAACTATGTAGACATGACCGAGACTCATCTCCGGTCAATAACCAATATCGGAACCTGGATGCTCATATTGGTTCCTACATATTCTATGAAGATCTTTATCGGTGAAACCGCATAACAACATATGTTGTTCCCTTTGTCATCGGCATGTTACTTGCCCGAGATTGGATCGTCGGTATCATCATACCTAGTTCAATCTTGTCACTGGCAAGTCTCTTTACTCGTTCCGTAATACATCATCTCGTGATTAACTCATTACTCATTTGCTTGCAAGGCTTATTATGATGTGTATTACCGAGAGGGCCTAGAGATACCTCTCCGACACTCGGAGTGACAAATCCTATTCTCGATCTATGCCCGCACCACAAACACTTTCGGAGACACCTGTAGAGCATCTTTATAATCACCCAGTTACATTGTGACGTTTGATAGCACACAAGGTGTTCCTCCAGTATTCGGGAGTTGCATAATCTCATAGTCATAGGAATATGTATAAGTCATAAAGAAAGCAATAGCAGTATCAAGTTGCAAAGCTAACGGATGGGTCTTGTCCATCACACCATTCACCTAATGTTGTGATCTTGTTCATCAAACGACAACTCATGTCTATGGCTAAGAAACATAACCATCTTTGATCAATGAGCTAGTCTAGTAGAGGCATATTCAGGACACTCTGTTTTGTCTATGTATTCACACATGTACTAAGTTTCCGGCTAATACAATTCTAGAATGAATAATAAACAGTTATCATGATATAAGGAAATACAAATAACGACATTATTATTGCCTCCAGGGCATATTTCCTTCAGAGTCGGTCTACTAATCTTGGACGTGATGCCTATGTAATGATCATTTCATGTATATCATCATGATTATTTGAAGTTCTATCAATTGCCCAACAGTAATTGTTTTCCCACCGTTTGCTATTTTCTCGAGAGAAGCCACTAGTGAAACCTATGGCCCCGGGGTCTTCTTTCTCATATATTTGCCTTTGCGATCTAATCGCTTTTACTTTTATTTTCAGATTTACTAAACCAAAAACCCAAAAAATACCTTGCTGCAATTTATCTTATTTATCAACCAATCTACCAATATTTATCTCTCTCTCACGTTCGTTACCCGAAAGGGATTGACAACCCCTTTAACACGTCGGGTTGTGAGGTGTTGTTATTTGTATGAACGTGTTGTTTACATTTTGTTGCTTGGTTCTCCTACTGGTTCGATAACCTTGGTTTCACATTTGAGGGAAATACCTACCGCCGCTGTGCTGCATCACCCCTTCCTCTTTGGGGAAAAACCGACATAGCTTCAAGCGACATGATACGCCAGACCCCGTTCCGACTGTTCCGTCCAAGCCGGTTGGCTCCCGTTGAACACGATGCGTTCCGACCCAGTGGCTTCGCTCCCGATGAACAGGACGTTGTTTCTCCATTCTGACCCAGCCGGTTGGTTATCGATGAACAGGACGCCATTGCTGGCATATGTTGCCTCTCCATGTAGATGTGCCTTGTCCATACGTATGCGTGAGTAGCTAGGCGTTCGAGACCCCGCCCGTATGTACGTATGTGGCTGTATTTTTTGCCATCTAGTTGTACGTACGTGTACATGGTTTAGACTGGACTGCGTGAACTTCTATGTCGGGGGCTCTACTACTACACGTGCCGTTGCTTGCTCGGCCATAGTTCATCGTTCCAGAGAGAGCGATCGACCAGTATGTACATACACGTTCGCGACCGAACAGAAAACGCTATGTACGCTTCGACCAGGTGGGTCCCAGCTGTTAGGGAGGATAAGGATGCACTTCCTTGCATGTGAAGATATAGAAGGTGGGTCCCAACGGTCCGGGGGGAAGAATCATTTTTTTGCCCGTAATATGAAAGCACTTCCTTACGTGCGAAGATGTAGCTGGTGGGTCCATCTGTCAGCCTCACCGCTTAGAGTCCTCTTCCGATGGTTGTCATTCGTTGACCATGTTGACCACGGCGTGCGGACAATACCCATGTGGTGGACGACGGCGAGGCCTATAAAGGGAACGACGCGGAGCTAGGGAAGATGAGGTAGGTCGATACCCCCGCGAAGGGGAGTATGAGGGTTCACTGGTTCGGCTGCGGTGTGAGGTTGCCTAAGCCGAAGAACAACACGATGGTGTTGGTGAGTAGAGGAATGGCCTGGATAGTGATGGGAGTAGGTTGGGCTGGTGAGTCCTGCGCGGCAGCACAGCCGGCCACGGGAGGTGGTAGCATGCAGTACCGCCGATGGTGGTTTGGGCGACTGAAGCAAGAATATCCGAGATTGAAGAAGAAGCACGACATCCGTTGGATGGACATCCAACGGCCACTGCTGCTAGAACCGTGTGTTGACTATAAGTTGACAAAGCCTTCCGTATGCGTCAACTTAGTAGGCCCACAAGTGTGTGGTAGAGAACATGTAGCCCATTTGCGATTTATAATAATGTACATCCCATTTTTGAATTCTAATGGAGTTTACTACAGCCCATTTATAGTTTGTTAAAATTACATCCCATTTGCTAGCTAGGACAAGGATTAATAATTTAAACCAACTGCTCAAAATAGAGTTTCATAAACTTTCCCACATTTTGATTGGATCTGAAATATTTGTATTACGTAATTTCAAAATAAATTCTAGTCAGCTTAAATATAATTTCAAAATAAATTTGTATTATGTAAAACTTCAACGAAATATTGCGCGCCCAACAAGTAATGAAATTATAATTTTAAAAATCCAAAATTAATATATATTTTAACTAATTACGTGTTTGGTGCATTTTTTTTATAGTTACAACCCAATTTTTAAAATTACATCCCATTTATTATTTCTTAAAGCCCATTTTCTTGTTAAGCCTAATGCATCCCTCTTAGGAAAGATTTGCAGCCGAGCGGGGTGGAGAATAACAAGTTGGCATGGGCTGGGTATTCCTCAAAAGAAAATTAATATCTGGGATGGATATTTGGTCGACATAAAATAATAGCCTCGGCTAAATGGGCCACAGCCCTCCCAGTTGATACCATGCTCATCTAAACAATAACAAAAACATCGCCCAAGAAAAACTCTGCTCACACCTCAAAAACACAAATACTGCTCGAGCTGTTGGGTCCCAGCTGTCGGCCGCTCCTTGTGCATTTCTCTCGTTTATTGACTATACAGGTTGACAATGGTGTGGGACCGTGATGTCAGGAAACCGGGAGGAAGCAAAAATAATATAGTTGTATATAATAGGGAGGCACTTGCGTACATGTGGCTATGGCCCTGGTGGGTCCCCACTATCATTCTCTCCAATTAAAGTCATCTCCTGATTCCTCATGTTCGTTAACCATGTTGACAACGCGAGACGGCGGCGCCACGGTGAGCGCAACAACTCGAAGGACGATAGAGAGGGCCTCGTGGGCTGTACGGATGGTCTGATTCAGCGCCCGGTGCTCATTCGGGAAGCCAGGATCATAGAGCCACATGTCCATGACGGCATTGTCGTTCGCTTCGTCAGCGACTCGTCCTTCCGCGGGCCAGTGCTCATTGAGAAGACGGAGGTTGCAACACAGGTCCTCTTGCGCTGGTAGCTCTTCCGCCATTAGGGCGTCGAAGTGCGGCTGCACCTGCTCTATGGTGAACACGGCATGAACCGGCTTGGGTGGTGGCGCCGACTCCTAGTCGGAAGCCACATCCATCGTCTAATTGTCGTCGCTCAGCTCAGCGAGCCAGCATGCCCGGCCGCTGGACCAGACCACTACCACGCACGAGTGTGCCTTCCCTGGCCCACCCAGACCGCCTCCCTCGCCCGCACGCGCTTTCTGCTCGAAACGGTTAATGCCGCATGCGCCGCTTCCCAGTGCAGGCGATTGCTCCGTGTTCAAACGACACAAGTGTCGTCCGTCCGTCCGTCTGCCGCCCACATAAATGATACATGGTTGCCGAGGCGGCTACTCCGGCGCCACCCGTCCGTCCCTCTGCCGCCCACCATTGCTATACAAACTGATGCGCCGGCCATAGCCATAGTCATGCGCCTATGTTCCCTTTCTCATGTCCACATCACTCCCACCATGGCTTCCTCGCGCTCTAGCGCTCTTCGGTACTAACAGACGACAAAACGGAAGGAGATGGCAGCCATTGCTACCGACTGGCTAGCCGGCAGGCAGCCGGAGTACGACGACGTCCCAATGGAGAACGTGGTAGTCGACGATCCGGTGCCAACCCCCTCCTCGCCGGTGCATTGCACCATGACCATTGGCGAGGCCTGTGCCCAATACATGGACATGGTGAGGCAAAAACGTGAGGTGCAGTTCTGGGAGGCACAGGCCGACGCCGCCTACAACCACCATGTCCTCCAGGAGCACCTGCATGCGGAGGAGCAAATCGTCGTGGAGTAGGCGGAGAAGGAGACGCTACTCGAATCGTACCGCTCCGCACGCGAGAACCGCCTCACGCGCTGGCGGTACCGCATGCGGGTGGAGGAGGTTGCGGCCGCCTACAAAGAGGGCGATAAAGCAGGCGAGGTGTTGTTTAGCGAGACCGACGACGAAGCGGAGGACAATGTCGGCTCAGCCAAGGCCCCGCCCCGTCGGCAGCGAGGCGGAGGACTTCGCCGGCTTCCGCGAGGCCCTGCTCCGTCGAGACCCCGCCCCGCCAAAAACGAGCCAGAGGACATCGCCTGCTCCGCCGAGGCCCCGCCCCACCAGCACCGAGGCCGAGGACTTCGCCGGCTTGGGCGAGGCCCTGCCCGCCAATAACAAGGAAGAGGACATCGATGGCTTCGCCGAGGCCACGCACTGTCGGCAACGAGGGGGGATTTCCCCCACTCCGCTGAGGACCGCCCCGCCAACAATGAGGTAGAGGACATCACCGGCTCCGTCGAGGCCCCGCCTTGCTGCCAACGAGGCCGCGCCGCACAAAAATGAGAAAGAGTAGAACGCGGTAGGTTGCCACCGCTCGGGTCGAAATAAGGCCGCCGCTGCTACCCTCCGGTTGAAGCCAAGCTTGGCGGGTTGAACATTGACAGCCGATTAGCTTCTTGGCGGCGACGTGGAGTCGGAGAGCTGTGCTGGAGAAGAATCTTTTGTTCGGCACTTCGGCTCAGCCGGACACAGGAAATGGGTGCTAGAGATCATAGATTACGTTAATTAATTATACCTCCAGCACACCCCTTTTTAGTTAAAGAATGTATGAAATGTAATGAAATCTAGCATGTTTATATGAAACCCAGCCGTGTATGAACAAATTTAGTTCAATTAGTTCGAATTATTGTATCACTTGCACTGGATGAACGTGCAAAACAATATGTACTAGCATTATTCCGAGGACCCACTGTGATCACCTCGTTTGCAGCAGTTTCACACGTACTCCCTCGATCCTTTTTAGTCTGCATATAAGTTTTGTCTGAAGTCAAAGTATCTCTACTTTGACCAAACTTACACGAAAAAGTATCAACATTCACAATGTAAAATCAACAGTTTTAGATTCATTATGAAATGTACTTTCATAGTATATAGTTGGTATTGTAGATGCTGACATTTTCTAATATATATTTGGTCAAACTTTGCAAACTTTGACTTGAAAGAAATCTAATATGCGAAGTAAAAAGGAACAGAGGGAGTACAAAGTTTGAGCAGCTTTTTAGCATGCATGTACAATGCAATCAAACTCACAGGCCTGCCAATTCATAGAGAACATTCAAAACAATCGATGATTATGCATCTCAGCGAGTCAAATGTTAGAGACAATATTTACTTCACAACTAAAGAATAAAGAAAAAAAGATCGATGCTGCTGACAGCAAAGGGCGTCCCATTCGAAAATATCAAACGTGTGTCCTCTTGCTAACAACAATGAGCAAAATTTGACAAGGTTGTCCCATTCCAAAATATCAAATGTGTGTCTTTCTGCGTACATCAATGAGCAAACTTTGACAGGGTTTTCCATTCCAAAATATCAAATGCCTACGGTTGTGGAATGGGTGGGGTTTGCGATCAGTTCGAACATTGACATGGCACCTCGTGCTAAATAAACCAGCTGTTCTTTTTGTGTAGTTCCAACAAAACCAACAAAATTCGTGCATGGCTTGTATGATTTCGCCTTTACATGTTGCAACGCCTTGAACATATCGGCACCTCCTTTCTAGTAGCTAATTATGTGGATGGAGGTAGAAATGAATGATTCGAGTATATTTAATGTATTGTGCATGATGAAGAATAATGGGCACGAACAATGTGAACATTTTGTGTAGTTACCATTGAAATCAAGCTGAGCACCCCTATTTGCATAAATACAAAAAAAGTGATTAGTAAAGCAAACTATATTATGAATTTATAGTTTACACAGGCACCTACATGGTCCATGTAGAGCACACATTTAAAAAATGGAACTCACCGAAAGAATCTAGAACAACATTGTACTTGCCCATCACAACAAAAAAGATGGAAATCTGTGAGTCCTTCTGAGCTGAAGTTAGTTTGGTCTTGTGGGGAGTAACATAACCATCCATCAACTGCTCCTTCTGATGAGAAGATAGATTGGGCTTCTTCATCGTGGCACAATCGGAACTAGGTACTTCATGTATTCCATATTCTTCTTCAGAGGAGGAGGATCATGTTGCGCAAAGACAAGAGAACAATTAAATGCTAGCATCCCTGTTTGCTCAAAAAAAGGAAAGGAAATATTTAAAATAGCCATTACATTAACAAAGGGAGCAAATGATGAAATTTATAGTCACAAAGAGATAAATCCTCATTTTCCTCATAAGAAATGATATGATACCAAACACAGCAGCTCAACATGAACTGTATTATTAATTAATTTTATGAGTGGCTATAACGTTGGCAAACCGGTGCATCAATTTATTAGCAGCCTTAGATTAACATGCGAAACAATACCACTTTCTCATGACAGTAGCTAAACAGTAGCACTACACCAATAGAGATGACAAAGCACAATCATATGGATGAAATCCGTGGTCCGGTACCAACCTTTGTCAGGAGGCTTTTGTGTAGAGCATGTAGATAAAGAACTTCTCTGGAACCATCCTTTATTATCTACTGTGGTTGCCATGCTTACTATAAACTCCTCGATTAGTATAATGTTTCCAACATCGTCTTGTGTAGTTCCACTAAAATATATGTTATCTTCAAACAAGATCCATGTTTGGACAAGTAGATATAATTACATATTACTTTAAGACTGGCATCAAATCACAGTGGCAAAACAATTGCTCGTTCCAGGCATAGCAATAAATTAAGATGCAAAACTATATCATTACTTGTGTCATCACAGTTCCAGTGCTTAATTACAACACCAGGAGTTGATTTTTGTTCTTCTTCCGCTTGTTCTTCCCCTTCATCACTTGGTTCAATAACAAACAAGCTTCGCCTTCAATGTAAGATTTGGCATGTCAATTAGGGAGCACAAGTATAGCACTTAATAACAACATTACTTTTCTGATAACAGTAGCAAAATACATGCCAACAGTTGTGAAATATCATTATCTTACCTCAATGGGATATTTTGGTGCACATACAGATTGGATGGCTGGTCTCCTTTTGTGTAGTTCGCTAAAATCAAGCAACATTATTGTATAAGTAGCACAACATATGAAAGGACACTGCACAATCCTGTGGAAGAAGGCCATTACTGACCTCTCGAATTCAAACAACTCACAAGAAGAAGATCTGAAACAAATTTGCCAACACAGATAGGAAGTCAGATCTCCTCTTGTACAGTTCCACTAAGATCAAGCAATCAAGCAACGTTGTCGGTGTGACATTTTGGTTGAACTGTAAAAAAACACTCTTAAAGCAAAAGTGTTTTGTGAAGTGCAACAAAAGGTCGCAATACCAACAAGGTGAAGTAGATAACCATGTTTACATAGAGGTGCAAAGGAAACAATTACTGGTCAATAACGGTGGATGACATAGAAGCCCACAAAAAAAGCATCTTACTTATCTAAATGGGAAAGAAAGCAAGAAAGTAGCATTTCTCAAATAGCGACATTGATTCATATTAACAGAGAGATTATTTAACAATTAAATTCGTTAAGCATGTAATTTGCTTTTAATTGTGGCATTGCTTCAATTTTCCAGCGGCATTATTAGATTAACAATAACTAAAGAGTTGTACGAGATAGTGGATGCACCAGCACCATGTGCATCTACCGATGTATAAAGGGGTGATGCACAGTGTGTTGCAACAAAGAATAAACAACCAAGGAGCATATTTGTGTTGGTCCCAGTTTTTTTATCTTTAGACACCTTTCCCTATGTGAGGGCAGCAAATCTAGTCCTGCTCAAACTCTACAGCCTTGTCCCCACACACACAGAAAGATCTGCTCGTTACATATGTGCGTACTATGTTTGTCATTGTTTTCCCTTTTAGACCAACGTGGGTGCTGTATAGCCAGTCTGTACTACTTTCCCCTTCCTTTCCTCTTTCAACCACGTCCTAGATGCATGATATACAACTTTCCCCACTACTTTCCTATTTGATCCAACACCTAGATTCGAGTGTAGAAGCGCAAAAAATCCACATGCAGCTAGAGAAATGCATGTGGATTAAGTAAATTATACCTTAAGGTTCTCAGGGTGTAGCTCAGTGGGCAGACGGAGGCCGATCTTCCCACACTATGTACGACAGAGAGGAAGAAGGGGTCGGTGGCCCTCCCGCGCCGCCGCTGGGTGAAAGAGAATAGTTGCGCTGGTAGTGGATTCCCTCCCTCGCCGAAGTGTTAAGCCTCCTTCCCTTCCCAGTGGACAGGATCCTTCCGGCTCTTTGACCAACAGTGAGGGGGGAGAGAGAGAGGCCAATGTAGTCTTATTTAGATCTGGAGAGGGTGAGAGAGTGTGAAGAGAGCAACTACAAGCGTTGAGGCTCCAGCGTGTATATATATAGTGGAGAGAGAATGTGAAGAGAGAAAACCCTAGAAAACCAGCGCCGAGGCTGCAGCGTATATAGTTGGAGTGGTTTTCTTTTTCTCTTCATAAAATTAGTTTTAAATTGTGCATGAAACGGAACTCTTTATTTAACGTAGTGAAGAAAAATCCTAGGGCAATGCTAATACATGAAGAAAATTTAACGCTCGAAGGAGTCAACTCGCAATTAACGTTGCACGCCTCCCGGTCGTGCTTACTATCGCTCACGTGTGGTACACGACTCTCCAAAGTGAACAACAACCGCCACGCCCGCTCCTCACCACCCTGGTCCACCCAAGGCCCCTCCATCGCCCGCACACACTTCCCGCCCTAAACGATCAGCGCCGCTCCAGAGAATTGGTGCCGCATTCATGCCCGAGCAGAGCAGACACGACCTCTCACGGGCGCATGCATTGAAGGGAGAAGCAGATTCAACGAAGAGTGATGGCTATTAAAAGTAAAGCCACTGTGGCATGTGTGTCGTTGGGGAAGACGCAAAGAGTGCTGCTAGTATGTGCGTGGGTGCGTGCACCTCTTCTCTTCGAGCATGGTTATTAAAAGTATAGCCAACTACTCTACCATGCGGTTATTATATGGGCAAAGAGTATAGGTAGTAATAATGACTAATGAGCCATCAAATCATGAGGCCCACCTTTCTCTATGTTTAACCGAGGAAGCAACCATCATTTTACTCCTCGTGAATATCCATCCGCTGCTACCTCCGCAAATAAATAAAAATCCGCTGCTACCTCCGCAGCATGGTTTTTAAGATAGCCATGTCAATCACGACGTAGAAATAACATTCATTGATACAACATGGCTAGCTCTAAGGCTCATGATTTAATTTACTATGTCTCTTTCTCTTTTTGTCTCATATACTCATTTTACATAGGAGCACGTGTAGAGGATGGCTATTCCTTTCGATGGGACTTCTTCGTGGGGTTTAAGACTAAGCAGCTCTGAGTATTATTCCTGCTGCCCACCACTCTCAATCGTTCCATCTATGATACTCCCATTGCAACAATGAGGTCCACTAGGTCTAGCACGTCCTGTAAGAAGAGACTGTCACACAAAACATATATTCTTGTTGCCTTCTTCCTGCATACTGTACGTACTACTAGTACTACTACTGACTACTACTACTCGTTCTCCTATAAACCTTGCGCTTGGCATCTAGAAAATATTAACCTTGCACTTGGCTCTTCGCATCTTTCGAAAGTCGAGCAATGATGGTACTACAGTATATGGTTCTGGCTATCTGAGACCGAATGAATTGTTGCACGTCCACCACATGGGCGAGGGTCGAGAGGCGAGGGGCGAGGGAGAGTGCATATTACTACGACCATTTCAATATGGACTACATACGGAGCAAAATGAGTGAATCTACACTCTAAAATACGTCTAAATGCAGACTAAAAAGAAACGAAGGGAGTACATCAATGTTTGGAGTATGTACTAGTAGTTCATATTGAAATCAGTTAAAAGACATATATTTCAAACAATATGATAATCTCTCTAACCAAGGTAGGGATGAGGAGTATATACATCTAACAGAGGAAGTAGTAAAATTTCCTCCTCCTCCTGCGAGCCACCACACGCGTGGGCGATGGAGTGGGCCTAGGCGTAGTAAGCAAGCTTCTCCTCATCCTGCGACTCTGCGAGCCACCGCGCCTGTGAGCAGGGGAGAGGGCGTACTAAGAAAGCTTATCCTCGGTCTACGAGTTGAAGGGACGGATCAAAAGTAGCACTGAGCATCTCCAATGTATAGACCCTTGCCTCTAAGGTAGGCCTCACACGGTTTGCCTCTTTTTCTTAAACGCGTCAAGTTGCAATTTGTTTGTTCACCCATGGTACACGATCCTCCATCAAGCGGACAACCATTACACATGTTAAATTACCACGTGGGCTGCCTTTTCGTACAAAAATGAGCTCCACTATGTACCCGCGCGGGTGTGGTTGGGAAAGAGACGGGAGTACAGTATGTATGTTGTGCGTGCACCTCTTCCCTTCATGCACGTCCCCCACCTATGTGGGGTTGTGTGTGTGTGAGAGATACAAACCTAGAGAGATGGTGTTTGTTCGTGAGTGTTTTTGTTAGGGGGAGGGGTGTTTGGTTTCGTGAATGTATTTGTGGGAATATGTGTCGATGATATCTCAAACAAAAATGTGACACATGCAATGTGTGTGAAATAGAGGCCTGTCTATATCATATATAGAGGGGTGATCCACGAGAAGAGAGGGAGGGGTCATAGATATTAATAGAGTCTAAGAGAGGATCAAGTATGTGGGTGCGAGATCGATGAAGAGAGCCATCAAAATTGTGTGTGTGCACGTCAAAGATATAGGTGGCTGGCCTACAAGAACATCAGAGGGCAGAGGGAAAGTTTGTGTGTGGCAGGGAGACATGAATAGAGCGCTCGATGTATCGGTGTGTGTGGGGGGAGGCTGAGACCTAACTAAAGAGATAGATCGACTCGTATATGTGTTGAGAAGGAGAGACATACATATGTCTTGTGGGAGATCGGTCGACATCCATACATAAGTGAAGGACGGGAAATAGGTTGGGAGAGAGAGAGAGAGGTAGAGTGCCGGAGGGGCGGTGGAGTTGCTTCTCGGAGATGATGGGAGAGGCCTACTAGACAAACTGAGGGTACAACTGCAATATCAAGAAGAGAGGGGATGTGTTTCTCTGTGTGTGTGTGTGTGCGCGCGCGTGATAGATGTGTCGGGAGGCATGCATGGATGATGAAGTGGGACCATATGTGTTTCGTAAGCAGACCTAACTAGATCGGTAGATCAATTGTTGTGTGTCGTGGGAAGGGAGAGACATAACTAATGAGATAGACCAATCGGCGTGTGGGGAAAACGAGTTATAAACAACCTAGATAAATATATGTATAGTGGGAGATCGGTTAGTGTACATCCATTTGTTAGAGGCAAATAAGGTCGAGGGAGACAAATAGAGAGAGAGGGATGGAGCTGGGAGGTGGTGCGAGGGGCCTACTATATAGGGGGAGTGTACAATTGTGAGATCGGTGAAAAAAGGGGCGAGAGTTTACACGTGTGTGGGACCGTATGAGAGACATGCATGAGGCATGGACAGATCGAGAAAGGAGGAGATCCAAAGTGTGTGTGTGTTTGTGGTAGGCAGACATCACTAGACAGGTTTATCGATCGGTGTGTGTCGGAAAGAAGGAGTTGTGGAGATCGTGGGGGAACGACATAAATAAAATAAATGAATGTACACGATGGATAGAATGCTGAGGGAGGGGAGGGCGAGGAGGGTGTGTGCATGCACGTATAAAGTTAGCGCTGGTCTGGCTACAAAGGTTAGAGGACTGTGTGGGTGTAAGAGACTAACAAATATCATAATTCGATATGAAAGTGTATTCATATATTTGAATAAGAGAACATAGTGTTATAAACCTATACATGCATGAATATAGCGGTGATACACGTGGTGTGGTTTTGGACAAGTTATACTATAATGTGATAATGCATGGCGTTTGCAACTCACAGCGAAATATCGAACAATTTAAACCATACTATTAATCGAACAATCTCACACTTTTTTTGAATTTGTGATAACATGTGGCGTTTGCAGCTCACAACTAAATATCGAACAATCTAAACCATACATTATGTGATATCGAACAATCTCACATTTTATTTGAATTCGTGATAATGCGTGGCGTTTGCAACACACGGCTAAATACGTGTAGGCATAGGAGGCGGGGCACCATACATTATGTGATAAACACATTATACATATGAGACATGGTTTAGATTATGAAGATCTAGCTAGATCATAAATGCACTGTGATTTGAAATCAACAAAAAGTGGATTCAAAAAATTAAGTTCGAGTTCATATAATACACATAGTTCATATCTAACTCGACGGTAATCATGTGGTGTGATGTGAAGATAATATAAAAACGATGGTTTAACTTGATAATGATGATTGTAGATCTTGTTACAATACAGTAACGAATTCAAATGGTTTAACTTGACAAAAATCATGATTGTAGATCTTATTCAAATTGAGAAACGAATTCAAATTTAGTTCATATTGAAGCAGTATTATATATGTTTGGAATACACTAAAATGTTCATTTGAGTAGAAGGTTATATGCATTATACACGTAGCGAAATATTTTAATTCAACATAACATGGATTCAAAGTTTTGAATGGCATTTGTATTAAATCATACAGTAAAACAGGACTAGAGTATCTTGTGTGGTGTGAAATGATTTCTTTTTGGTTTTTTCGTCGAGGGAAGTGCGAATTGACTTGGTACATTATACGTTACGCTTGTCCGGAAATTTTAACCCGCACCTTGTTATCCCAAAAAATTTGATATCTCTTTGTCTCGTTGTGCTCCTAAAATTCCCTCCAATTACAACGCACACGAAAACTCCCACCTCCTACGAAATCCCGACATGGCTCTCGCTAGTAATATAGTAAAACGGGACATGACTCTCTCTTGTGGGGTGTGAATTGTCTTTTTTGTACATGTTAAGCTTGTTTTCCCAAAATTTCAAGTCACGCCTTGTTATGCCAAAATTTCAAGCTAGCATTTGTCTATTGTGCTGTGAAACTCCCGCCTCTTCAACCCACGGCTTGTTATCCTGAAATTTTAAGATATCTCTTTGTCTCGTTGTGCTCGAAAAACTCCCTCCATCTCAACCCGCGCGTTGCCATCCCAAAATTACAATGCGCGCAAAAACTCCCACCTCCTGCGAAATACCAACACACGAAATTCCCGTGATACCCCCTGAACCGAAAGAACCACCTAGTTCAAATCGGTGGGGGTATTTTCATAACTTACCCCACATTTTGGACAAGTGTGTCCCTAAGCCATGGTTCCCCCTCCCATCCCCTCTGCCGCCCCCATTTGCACACCGAGGCCGCGAAAACCAGTGAATCCCACACCCTCCTCCGTTCACCACCTAGCCGGAGCCTCTTCACCGATGACGTCGTCCATCGCAACACCTAAACCTCCCTCATCCACCGCAGCGAATGAGGATCCGTCGTCGATCTCATCGTCCTGCTGGTTCAGCCACCCCGTCCTCCACCTCCAAGGAGCTGCCCCGACATTCCCCTCGTCTTTCGTGCCACCTCCATTCCCACACCATCGTCTTCACCTGAACCACTTGAATAGCAGCAGCATCACCGATTCCTCGGATGAAGCTGAGACATAATCGGCGCCACAAAAGAGGTTCTATAGTAATCACTGCATTTTCTTCTTGCTTTGATCTCACGGTGCTACCAGCACTCGGTCCCGAGCCGCCATGGTGCGGCTCCATCTACAACGGCATCGCCGGCCACTTCCTTTACGGTATCGCTCCCTCGGCGGCGACGTCCACATCAGTCAGAGTTGCTCCTACTTTGGCTCTCGCTCGCGCTGATGCTCTGCTCTTGCTCTCCGGTCCCCTACCTGGTCTGCTCTTGCTCTTGCTCTTGCTTGTGTTGCTGCTCTAGTCTTGCTCGCATTGCTGCTGCACGAGAAGCAGATCCTGCTCTCACTCGAGGCCCTGCAACTGCTACCCGAGATGCTGCTACATGACCAGCTGCCCCAGCTCTCGCATGCGCCGCTGCTTCGGGCGTTGCTGCTGCTACTACTACTTTTCTGTTACTAGTGCGTTCTGTTTCGACAGTAAACTTCAGTTTCGATAGCAAACTTTAGTTTCGATAGTAAAATTCAGTTTCGACAGTTAAATTCAATTTTGACAGTTAAGTTCAGAGATGAGCGGCTGATGTATTTTACATCTAACACTTTGTGGTTATGTATTTTACATCATCTATTGGAGATGCTATTAGAATTCCACTCAGGTTAACATTGCCTCTCTTGTCCTGCTTCAACCTCGCCATCGTTAAACTCACCAGAGCTGCTCCAACGGCGAAACCATCCATCACAGCCGAGCAATACCCTTGGCTCCATCTCTAGGCGCCTAAGATCTTCTTCCCCTCCTCCGACTACAACATGAGCCCCAGCATCCTCAGCGACCGATCCAATGATATTGAGATCGATATGGCTTCGCCAAAGAGGTTGTACACGTGGTGCATTGCTTTTTTACTCTACATGTTATATATATTGTCCACTAAGCACACGTAGTAACGTGAAATACGATTAGTTTCTTCTATATAACAAGCAGTGAGGTACCAAGCAACCTAGCTATCCATGGTGGACTCTCTCGAAAGTCATCATTATTTATTTCTGCGTGTTTGAGTTGTGCATTTCTAGATGGGCCTGGGAGTTGAGCTAGTAGGGCAGTGGCCTGGGTCCAAACTAGTAGAAGTAGCACAAAAACATTTTTGGAGTGTAGGCTTTTTCTTGTTCAAGCCTGCCTGCTAGAATCGTCAGTGCTTGAAAGGAAAAATGAAGGATAAACATAGGAATTGGAAAGTTTCCTATGGTACTACTATTCATGCATTTGGTTCAAAGGAATGGAGCAAAGGAAAACTGTAGGATTTGTTCCTTTAGTATCTCCTTGATAGAAAAACCATGGGAATTTTAATATCCACTTGGCCTCCTTTTCAAATTCCTATCCATGAAGGACAAGACTATGAGATAGTAGCATAATAGCATTATAACTGTACATTTTCTTATGGTATGACTTAATTTCACCAAGCTTCTTTGCATTCATGTGATCTTCCAATTCTTGTGAACCAAACACCCAGATTGACAGAAATCTTGTGTTTTAAATTCTTTGATTTGCACATGCATTCATATCCTATACCTATGTAGTTCATATCCCTGTGTTATTAGAATCCTCAAATTCAAACAAGCCCTTATAGAATTACTTCTGTTACAAATATGTGTCAAAGAAAACCTTTTGTGGTTTGGCCAGCTCCTGCTGCGTTGTGGTCCACCCCAGATCAGCTGCTCCAACGATGGAAGGGTTCACAACAGCAGGGATCCGCCCTCTAGACTGTCTTTCGCCGCCTCAGATATTCTTCCCCACCGCTGGAAGCCATGACAACAACGTTGCCATCATCAACTGAGCAGAGGACCTTGAGGACTACACGGGTCCGCAAGAGAGTTCGCACTCTTTCGTGCCTGCTTACGTTATGCATCGCTTAACATGATGACATGCTACTTTACCGTCATGTTCACCGGTTAGACTTCGAGTCAGGTCCAAACTAATGCTCAAACCTGAGGTTTTTAAATGGTTGTGGGGTACATATTGGGGCAGCAATCAATACTATATGTCTACTATCTGGTTAATCTCGGGTTTTACTGTGAGTTTCATGTTGGGTGGAAACAAACATTAAAGGAGCCATTATCTGTATTTTTTTACTGAAGCTATCATATGCATGCTATCATTGGTTTTGGGTCTCCTTACATAATCTCACTATGTTTTATTCCTATGCATGTCAGTTATTGTACACAGTGGTACTGAACATGTAGAGCATAATAGACGAGCCTTGTGTGGCAATAAAATTTTATGCAAATTTCGCTCCATGGTGGGTGCAAAAGCAACCCCCCATTCCAGACTGTAATCAAGAGGAAGATAACTGTTCAGAGGGGGATTCAGAGGGAGCAGACCACTCATCTTTAACCCCTCGGGTCTTTTGCTCTAACTTCGCATGCTGATGTTGGTCATATCATGCATATGGTGCCTTGCAATGATTACTTTACACATAAAATATGTCATCTGCTTAGTTTAGACATGTATTATATGAATGCCATATGTTTAGTTTCTATATCATATATGTGAATCATGCAATGCCATCTTGTTTAGCCAGTCATCATATATGTGAATTTTGCAATGCCATCATGGTTAGCTAGTCATCTTATATGTGAATTATATCATGCCATCCTTTTTTATTACGTAATAAATATGTCAACAATGTTAGTACATTCAATTACTCTTCCTGTGCATTAGCCATTCGACGGGATCATGGAAAAATATGGAGTGAAAACAAGGTCTTCAGAGCAGACAATTCTATCTGACGAAGCGCATGTCTTGCGGGTTACGGATAGCTCCTCGG
>LR738711.1:370168981-370179335 GCA_902687465.1 Secale cereale
CCCCCCCCCCCCCGAGGTTCATGCTCTAACTTGGCAGGGTTATATTGCTCATATCGTGCATATGGTGTCTTTCATTGCCATGTTATTTGCTTAGTTTAGACATGCTTTGTGTGAATGCCACATGTTTAATGTCTAGTTACCATATATGTGAATTAGTCAATACCATCTTGCTGTAAGACATTATATATGTGAATTACGCAATGTTATATTGTTGCAAGGCATTATATATGTGAATTATCCAATGCCATGTTCTTTATCCAAGCATCATATATGTGAATTATATCATGACATCTTTTTTTTGTATTACGTAGTCCATTTGCCAACAATGTTTGTATATTCAACTACTCTTCTTGTGCATCAGTCATTTGAATTGGTGATGCAAAAATCTGGAGTGAATACAAGGTCTTTAGAGCAGACAATGCTACTTGTTGAAGTGGATATCTTGCTGGTTACAGATAGCTCCTCAGAGGAGGATTCAAAGACAGATGACCAGTCCTATTCCCCTAAGGTGTATGCTCAAACTTGGCAGTGTTATATTACTCATATCATGCATATGTTATCTTGCAATGCTTAGTTTTTACATCATATACACAATATTCAAAGGCATCTATTTAGTTGACACATCATATATGCGATTGCCCTTTGCTCGCTTGCTTAATATATAAATCATATATTTGAAATATATCATGACATGATGTTTACATAGACAACATGTATCTGAATTATGGCATGCCAACCCATTTTCTAAAGAAATAATATAGTCATATCATCTCATCATGTTTACATAGTCATCATGTTTCAAATTATGCCATTATATCCGTAAATTATATCATGCCATCATGTTTCCATTGACAACATGTATGTGAATTATGGCATGTCAACCACTTTAATAGACACTTCGTATAGTTATATCATGTCATCCCTTTACATAGTCATCATTTTTTTAAGTATGTCATTCTATCTGTTTAGTTAGCCATCATATATGTGAATTTGTGCCATGCTATCCTGTTTAATTAGCTATCATATATGTGAAATTGAGTCATGCTACCTTGTTTGGTTAGCCAACATAAATGTGAATTATTTCATGCCCTGTTTTCTTCCCTACTATCCATTGTGCATGTCTATCATACAATGTATGTACATTCAATTAATTTTCTTGTTTATCAGCCATTTGAATTGGAGAGGGTGATGGTAGTATCTATGGGAGTAAAAACACGGTCTTCAGAAAAGATCGTGCTACCCATCGATGCAGATAGAACCATGGTTGTACTTGCCCAAGAACCAGACCCACCGCACATAATCCGGACTCACGCAGATTGTACCCCTACCCAGTTGGACAGAGAACCAGCTACACGCCTTCTAACCCCAACCCTAGCAGACAATAACCCAAGTTGACACGGCACCATCTCCACCATAGAGCACCCAAACACGAGCAGTTAGTAAGGCAAGTGCAGTGACCAAAGCACGAGGACCACTACTCTGAACCCCAAGTCAACGCTAAAAGCAGAAGAAGAATTGTTCTCAGGTCAGGTTTCGTAGCTATGGTTCATACTCCTTTGCTCTATCATCACTGTATTTGCTCATACCAACTAATTTCAAATTTGAAGGATGCAATTGAAACTCCAATGGCGCAACAGGTATGTTTTAAACATGTTTCTTTAACTAGTTTGTTGTTGTAACTTGCACTATGTTGATTTCAGTTTCAATTGAATAAACAGTTATGTTCTCATGGCATGCACATTACAAGTGTTGTTAGTGATGTGTAGTTTCCCACACTTATATTATGTCTATGCTGCTTTGTCTTAAACATATATGATTTGAATTGCCTCTATCTTGATTTGGCAACATAAACTAGAATGATATAGACCATACAGTGACCATACTACATAGATATATGTAGGTGTACAAAAGTAGGGGCGCTCTTTTTACCCCTTACTTGTGCACGGGCAGTCAGAGCCACGCCTGTGACCAAACATAACAGAGCAGAGGTGGGAAGCTAGAGACGCAGAGTTGCCAGAACAACGCCAAGACGGTGGCATGAGAAGACCAAGCAAGGAGACAGGCTCTCCCAAGACAAGGACCCTTGCCAGGGCGGCCTGCGCGCCCCAGGAAAGAGCTCTTGTCGGGACTATTCACCCAAACGCCTCCGTCGCGGCCTATCTTGAGCCTAAGAACTCTGTCATCAACAGCATTGGAACAAAGGCTCGAGAAGCGCCCACGTGATGGCATGCAGATCTTTGTGAAGACAAAGATTTATGACCCCCAAGACAAGAACCGGAAGACACGGCGATCGCGAGGCTCCTTGTCGAGGATGCCCACGAGGCCCCGGCAAGGCTCCCTGCCGAAGATACCCCGAAGCCCCGACAAGCCTCTTGCCAAGGGACACTCACAGAGGCCCCGGCAAGCCTCTTGCCGAGGGACACTCACACAGGCCCCGGCAAGACCCTTGCCGGGGACAGACGCAAAACTGTGGCAAGCCCCTGCCGCCCAATCGTCGCCCCAGCTCGGCGGCCGACCTGCCAGCCCAGGCAGGCACCCACGTGGTGATACGTGGTCCCTGGTCCACCTAATGAAGCACCTACGTGGTGGCATGTAGATCTTCGTGAAGACCCTACCACCGCGCCACCTCAGCTGCCTGCCCCGCTGGCCTGGATGCGCATCGCGACCAGACGGAGCGGTCATGGATGGGACGGGCTTGTTTTCCATCCCCGATAAAGCAAATAGACACCTAAGCAGCGCATTTAATGTGTCTTGTCCCGTAATGGCGTGGGATAAGCCTATGCACTGTACCCCTTTCCACCTCATGTGTGCCACTGTGGGAGCCCCTTTGGACTATAAAAGGAGGCCCGCGGCATACTGGAGAAGGATTCGGACCCTGGAAAGCTAGACAGGCACCATAGCTAGCTCAAGAACTCAAGAACACTCGAATATACACCAAAGCAGGACTAGGGTATTAAGCATCCCCATGGCCCGAACCTGGGTAAACGATCGATGTGCTGACTCTTAGACCCGCTCTTTGCATAACCTCGCCCCCGCCAACCGTACAAGGGATTCCAGTGATCCCATAGGTGTCGTTTCGTATCGACATCTTTGGCACGACAGGTAGGGGCGCAGTTGTGAAAATCTAGTCTAGCAGTGAGTGTAGCGGTTCTTCATCGCCATGGCTCCTAAGAAGAAGAAGACCGCGGCGGTCGGTTCGTCTGGAGCCATACGGCCCGTGCCGGTGGAGGCTGGCGACGGGGTGGTCGTGGATGGAATCCGAGGCGCGACCCACGAACACCCTTGTCGTTCCAGCAGCCGAAGCCTGGCAAGCGGCATCGTTCGTGCGCAAGACAATGAGCCGCACACCACCAAGTCCAAGGGCGGAGCCGGGCCTTGTAACACTCCAAAATTTTTGGATTTGTTTTCATCAAATTCTTTGGTCTCTTGAAAGGAGGTTATTTGAATCTTTCTTAAAACCCCTGCTTCTCAAATCTTTTATGACAAAAGATTTTTGTGTCCTTCTCAACCTTGAACTTTGGTCTTGAGAGTTTTCACCTTGTGTTGGCTCAACACAAATTATTTTCAAAAGGTTTTGACAATTTTACTTTTATGAAAAGCCTTCCTATAAAGCCTTGGGGTTATCATCTCCCATTCAAACTTTTCTTTTGCCATGTCACCTAATGAAGTTCTTTCTTCCAAGACCTTCATCCCCACCTTGGACAAGTCTAACATCAATTCCAGTAGGTTTCAACCTCATTTAGATTTTTCTTCTAATTATTTTACCCCAAAAACATTTTCTGTCTTTTAATTTGAGCCTTGGTGATTTACAAAGGAACTACTAGTTTCCCTTTGTGTTTTGTTTCCAAACAAACTCCCCTGACTAGTCCTTAGTACCCTCAACCTAGATCCATCAAGATCTGCTGGTACATAGTTCAAAATTTTCAAATTTTGCTTGCTGCAAGTTTGGACCAGATTTTCAATTTTTGGTGAAATTCATATTTTCTCTCTTCCTAAAATTCTATGGAAATTCAGGCAGCCTCTAGATGCATCAAGAGACCACCTCACCAAAGATCAGCTCTAGTAAAATTCTGCTAGTGCCTGGATCATTTCGTCGAACAGTTGGTGTCCATTGTTCCTGTCAAATTCAGAAAAGTTCAATGTGGGATTCAGTCGATGATAGAGGCGAGGGGCTCGATCTTTCGATAAGATGATAACTATTGATTTAGTGGGGATGACTTTGACGATCCGACTACAAACGTGCACGACGTTGCGCCTTAGCAATCGCTAAACCAATCTTCAGGGGTTACTGACAATGCCAGAAGCACGATCATCCAGACCACGAAGGTATATTCCTACATGCAATCAAAGAACAAGCAAGAATATGATAAAGCAATCTGAATATTGCAAATATAGATGAAGTATTGATAAAGGTGGTGATCCGTGAGCGGTCTTGGTCTGGTCGTTGGACACAAACGAAGTACACGAAGTTGCAATGGCTAACTTTTGACTAAACAAATCCCAAAGAAAAAGCTACTAGATGGATCTACTTATATAGGAGCAAGGGGTGGCGGCCAAGGAGGTGGAAGGACGTCCCAAGGCATCCTAAAACTAACCGTCGTACAAGGCTCATGGGCCCAAGTGGAGGTGATGTAACACCTTTGGACTTGTAGTTTTACTCGGATTCTGCTGCAGCGTCAGATTGTTTCGTCGGTATCTCAACTCTCCAAACGAATTTGAAGGTGAATCCAATTGTGTTGGAAAGTGTACGAAATCTAGTTTCCAACAAAAAAAGAATCACCCAATTCGGAGTCCGTATGAAGGAGTTCTTGCCGTTTTGAGTCAGTTATGTCTGTGCAGTCCGAATCTGGATGCAGAACGTGAGAGACTTGGACTCTATCTTCTCTTGGCCCAAAAGTGACATGAGAGAACTTTTTGAACAGCACCTAAACTTCTGTTTTTCCCTTATCTTCATATGTGGATTGTACAAATGTCTCATACACCTAGAATTAGACATGGCACAAAAGTCTGTGAAGTATTTTTGTCCTGGATGACATAAATAAATTGTTGCATAGTTTGCATTAGAAATCACCTCACAAATATACATGTATGCAATATTTTTGGTCGTATCCAAGGTAGTCATGTCCTCATCAGTCAACAGTGCCGTTTCCGTCAGACCGCCACGTCAATCTTGCCAGTGTCTGCATTGGCGCCTTGCTCACTGCTTCTCTCCCTTATCCTGAACGCCGCATGGTTGCTTGGCCGGTTGCGAGCGTCGGTGGCGTCGTGGCCTGCCTACGCCGGCGTCTTCCGCGGCGGCAGAGCCACCCGTGGCGGCCAACAGGGGACACCCTGCAAAATGGCGCCGTTCGGCACCGCCCAAACCACCAGAGAGCTCCGCGTGGCCATTCCGTCCCCTGTGCACACTGCAACACCGTCGACGTGGACTGAGAGGCGCAAAGCGCGCTCTCTACCGCCGACGTGCCCGCGTAGCCGTTCCATTGAGAGAGTGCAGTAAACGCCCAAGTCTTGCCAAGCTTAGCATCGGGATGGAATCAGTGGACCATCACGTCGATGCCCAGGCACTTAAGCCACCTGTTCGGCCGCGGCCTCGCCGTAATCACTCGCCGGACTTATCCCGTTTGCGGCAACCGCCTCGGGCCGGCTATAAATAGCGGCCCCGAGCTCGCCTTCGACCCTACACCTCTCCACCATCTCACCAGACCTCGCCCAGCCACTGGAAGGACCTCGAGGAGTCCTTCTTCCCCAGCTCCGGTCACCCCGGTCCGCTTCGGGCTACGGCAAGTTTCTCCCTGGTGAGAGCACCACTGCCTCCCTAGTCGTGCCATTAGCCTCCTAGTGCACCTAGATACCTGACCCGCGCTTCAATTTGGCCTCTGCAGCCCTCCCCAGCGAGATCCACCACCGCCCGAGCAACCATCCGCCGGAGAGAAGGCCACCGTCGACGTGGTGCTCGCCGACGTCCAACTCCACCACCCACAGACGCGGAAGAACACCGTGAGCCCGTAGGTACCACCCACTTCCCCTACCTCGCCGTGGATCGGCGCCGGCGACCACCACGGCTCTCGGGTGCCGGCGCACTCTGTTTTTCTGTTCGAATATTTGAACCTGACGGGTGGGACCCCCTCGTCAGCCTCTCTGTTTTATTCGAACCGTTTTTCTCGAAAGCGCCTTCGGGCAAAATACGCTTCCCTTTTCAGCTGGCATATTTCTTACTGAAACGTTTTCTGTTTTTATAATCAAGCCCCTGGAAACTTTCTGTTTCATTACAAACAAGTCCCTGGACAAAAACCTTAATAACTTTTAAACAAAATATGATTTTGAGTTGATCCTTTTTCTGTCCTCTTTATTTTCCTGTCTAGTTTTTTATCATATTTATTTGAAAAATATTTGGGACAACTTTTATGTGCGCACGGTATTTATGTTAGTATCCGATTTATTTTATCTGAAGATACCAAAGGAGGTGACGGAGCCGCGAACTTCACCGAGCTAGACTCCGACTACTCAGAACCAGGTAAGCATGTTTGAACCTTTGATATGATGAGTGTTTTGCATGTTTGCTTGAGTAGTGTTCTCATGGCATGGTTATATGAGCATTTTGTGGGTGTTATATTTCATGCAAGACAAGCTCCGTGTGAGCTTCGAAAGTTGATGGTGAGCCAACCTGATCATGTGATGACATGATAGGTTGTAAGCTGGTATTGTTGAAGCATGCCAATCAACCGTTTAACACCAATGTTGACGTGGATCAAGTCATGATCCCGTTCGCCTCCTTTTGGTACCGTCACATGTCTTCTGCAAAGAATACGGTTTAGTCAGTTGCAAACCTATCTCATTGTACACACCAAATAGAGGGGCCGGGATGAGGGTTCCATGGCCCTGGATTAAATCCCGTCATCCGGACAGGGGGCATGGGTGTTTCCGGTTGGGACCGAGAGGGGGCACCCCTTAGAGCACGCGATATAAATTTGATCCCATGCTATTCGAGGTTGTAGCCTCCCCGTCTTAAAGTTTTTCGTGAACGTTGCCTAGGGTGATTCCGGGCAGCGGGATGTGGAATGGGTGTGTACTGGTTAGTTGTGTTTCTGCTAAAATACCTTAAACGGAACTATTCCTTTGTGACTACTGAAATCCGTTGGCTGTGGTTAAAGAGTACAAACTCTACAGAGTCAAAACCCATTCGAGTAGCCATGTCTATGGCCTAGCGTCAGTCTCCGTGTCAGTCTTCGTGACAGGCTCTAGTGATTTAATATAGCTCTATGAGTGGAAGACCGGCCGAATGTTATTCTGGTAAACGAATTAACCAGTTTATTCTGTACTAAATGTTTCCTTGAGATGATTTACCTTCAAGATGCTACTTGGTTTCGAATGATCATATAAGCCCTTTATGTGATGTCGCTCAGACGTCCGACTGTGGCATTCTCGTCATTTATTTTTGATATAAGCCCTTTATGTGATGTCGCTCAGACGTCCGACTGTGGCATTCTCGTCATTTATTTTTGATATAAGCCCTTTATGTGATGTCGCTCAGACGTCCGACTGTGGCAATCTCGTCATTTACATTTGATATAAGCCCTTTATGTGATGTCGCTCAGACGTCCGACTGTGGCATTCTCGTTATTTACTTCTGATATAAGCCCTTTATCTGATGTCGCTCAGACGTCCGACTGTGGCATCGTTGTTATTTACTTTTGATATAATCGCTTTATGTGATGTCGCTCAAACGTCCGACTATGACATTTTAGTTATTATTTTTGATATAAGCCCTTTATATGATGTCACTCACACGTCCGACTATGGCATGTTTATTCATTTTTCCTTTCGAGGCATCGCTTCAGACACTCGATCGGTATTCTTTTATTTCCTTGGGATTTCGGGAGGACTACCGCCTGACTTCGTTTTTATTTAACATGCAGCGCAAATTTATTCTCTGAGTACATATTGCTAGTCTGCTCATATGCATCATGTTTGTATTAGTTATATCTTATGTCCGAACTGTCTTGCGAGTACATTCAAAGTACTCACCCGGCTTGTTGATTTGGCCAGATGTTGACGAAGGCGATCTCATGGATGAAGAGTTCGATAGCGAGTCCGACGCCTAGAGGAGTCCCAGTCAGTCTCTTGCGATCCTGGAGTTGATCACTGTATTATAAATGCTTCCGCTACCCAAATAAATTCATCGAGTCTCGCTTTGACACTAGATGAGCTGTAAGATATTGGAGTCGTGTCAGCCACTACACTGTGACATATCCACCACCACTTTTATTACGAGTCAGTAGTTATGCCACCCTACCCTTGTGTCATATCCGCCGTTATGTATAATATCGGTGTGCTTGTAATAATTTGTTGAGCAACCTCAGCTCAACCTTGAATAATATTCAGTACTCTGGAATTCTGTATCAAGGACTTGTCTACCAGTAAGAAGGATTCTTCTACACTGGTCCGATAAAAAGGTCGGTTTCTCAGTAAATGTTTTACTGGAAAATCGGTCCTGACAACCTTGGTACCAGAGCCAGGCTGATTGTAGGAAGCCACTAGGTATGATCGCTAATCGGTTATTAGCGTATTGAGTGCTATTTCAGCATTTACATTTGTAGCAAGTTTCTGTTGGTCATCATAAATTTATGATTTGATTCTTCGGAATTTTTGTCTACTTTTGTAGATGGCCAGCAGCGACTGTGAGTCACAGGTATTCGCCAATATACCTGAGGGGTTTATCAAGCTCCTCATCTCCATCACCAAGGTCACGATCGGGCCATCGACCAATCCGGAGTTCACACTCTACCAGCACAAGATCAGCGACAGCATGTCGATGCACCAGGCCGCAGTGCAATTCAAGGGAGGGCGTTCTGAGGCACGCCGCTTCCGATTTGTGGGCAAGGCCATGCCTACGGAGAGGCATGCCATGCAGATGGCTGCTTGTGAGGCGATAGCTCGTCTCCGGGATGCTCTTCCTTCAATGAAGACTCGTCACTACCGCTACCTTCCATGCCATGTGCCCTACACATGTCACTATGCATTCGCTTGCTGATGGCTTCTCGCCCCTCGTTGGTTACCCCAAGTGGAAGGTTTGAGATGCGGTGTAGCGGTAGTTTTCCCTTGGCAAAGATACCAAGGATCGATTTCCCCTGAGACTCCTAGTTTCAACAAGAAGGTGTCAACTGCTAACGGCGCCAGATATTAGCAATCAACGTGGACCTGCACACAGATACAAATAACTTTGCTCCCAACGAGTACAGAGAGGTTGTCAATCCCTCCGGCCTTGTCGTTTACAAAGGATCAAACGCAAGTGATAATAGTGATAGGTATTGCTGCAAATAGTAAGTAAAAGCAGAAAGTAAATAGCGGATGTGATCAATGATGGTAATATGGACCGGGATCCCATGATGTTCACTAGTGATGTCTCTCTCCCAAAAGACGATAAAATAGCTATGTGAGGTAAACGAATTACAGCTGGGCAATTGACAGAATTATGTGCGCAAACCAATGCTAATTATGTTGTAAGAAAGGTAGAGGTTCAAAGCATGGGTGGTACGCCAAGGCAAGTAGACCGAAATCCATCTGCATCTACTACTAATCATCCACCTTGAGATATCTATCCAGAACATCTCGCTGGTATTAAGTTGCGAGTCCCACCCATAGTGTAAACTCAAAGCAACAGACAACTGCATTAAAAGAACTTTGCGTAAAGTAAACAATCCTGGCACCCCGCGGGCACAAGCACCGTTGTTTTCCCCCTTGTGGCAACAGCACATCCCCTAGACTCATGTTTCTGTCACTCAAGCTAGTCATCGAGGGGCATGAACCCACAATCGAGCATAACGTTCCCTCTTGGAGTCACTACCTACTACTTGGCCAAAGCAATAAATAACAACGGAGAACATGCAAGAATTACTTATGAACATAAATATAAAAGAGGTAAATCAAATATATTACTCAAACACAATCTGAACATAATCTCACAATCCATCGGATCCCAGCAAACTCAACATAGCAACAGCATAAGGATTACATATGTTCCTCGATCATGTAGGGCAGCTCACGAGGTCTAATTAGAGAAGCACAAGAAGGGGAGGAGAACATCACATAGCTACTGGTCATGGACCCATGGTCCAAGGGAGACTACTCACAACTCATCCGGGAGGCGTCCATGGTGGTGGAGAGGCTCGCGGTGGTGATCCTCCCCTCCGACAGGGTGCCGGGAAGAGTTCTCCTGGTGCTCCCGATCTTGGAAGCGCGGCGGCGGCGGAACAAAGATGAGATCACGAAAAAGGGTTCCGTCCTCGAGGGTTTCGGGACGCGATATAAATATATGCCAAAGGGGGGCATCAACAGAGGCCTGGGGGGCCCAGGC
>LR738711.1:370179394-370190391 GCA_902687465.1 Secale cereale
CCCGGCGCGGCCAGGAGGGGGGCCGCGCCACCAGGGCGCCTGGAGCCCTGGTGGCCCCCCTCCGGCCCTACTTCGGCCGTGTGGAATCTTCCGGAACGCTGATTTTTTATATAATTTTTCCGGGATTTTTCTGGCAGTTTTCGTGACAGGAAAACCTGAAATACAAAAACATCAGAAAACAGAAACTGGCACTGGGGTGCACTGAGTTAATAGGTTAGTCCAAATATGATCAAAAGTGTATGGAAGTGTATAAATAACATAGCAATATCACCCAAAAGAGGCATGGAGCAAGCAGAAATTATAGATACGTTTTGGACGTATGAACATCCCCAAGCTTAATTCCTGCTCGTCCTCGAGTAGGTAAATGATAACAAGAATAATTTCTGTGGTGACATGCTATTAACCATATAAGGAATTTTCATAGTCATATGACAAAAGCTTACTGAGACAATGAATCTGTAGTAATTAAGTTGCCTCATGAGAAAATCACAAAGAACTGAAAGTTTTACAATATGATACTGAAACATCAAAAGGATTTGTAATGAGCATGGTGTGCAAATATGATAAAGTGATATCTCGCTTGCCCCCTTTAGTGAAGCAAAACATAAATGCAGGGGCACCTCCAAGGTTTAAGTGATGACTAGATACAATGATTTCAGAATAAACGATATCATAATCATGCAAAAGACAATGCTACTTTGGGACAATGCACATTACACTCAGAATGACAATCATGCTCTCAGTAGTTGGTGCTTTTAAAAGAAGGTGGAGACTCTCGAACCATGGCTTTTGTTGGCAAGGTTGAAAACCCGTGGTCGGAAACAAAGACAAAACATGTACCAGAGCTCTTGGTTTTAAAAACAGAGGTAATAATTATTTTTTAGATTATGCATGTTCCGTCAACGAATGCTAGCAGATAACTCAATCACTTCTTGAGATGGACAAGTTTCGAGGAACGGCTCCCGAATGAGGACGATCACATCCTCTTAATCTCCTTTGTTTATCACTGCCAAAGTTTTCTGATTTCTCATGAACAAAGCGTGAAGGAGGGTTTGTTTGTTATATTAATTTTGAGCCGGGCGCACTCTTTGCCAGTTCCTTCTCGTATTATGGGTTTGCACATTAGACATGCAATCCCCGGGTGAAGCTTGTCCAACTTAAAAAGATCATGAATTAACTACTACTTCCTCATGAACTAAAACAGAGGCACAAAATAGGAATGCTTTTTTTTGAATAATTTTGAGATGGTACATGAAAGTCTTCGTTAGGAATGGTAGGTAAATACCATGTATAGGAAGGTATGGTGGACTCATATGGCATAACTGGTTTAAAAGAATTTGGATGCACAAGCAGTCAGTCCGCTTAGTATAGGTGGAGGTTAGCAAAAGACTGGGAGCGACCAACTAAAAGAGCAATGACGGTCATAATCATGCAGAGCGACAAAGCAACATTGAATCAGGCATGGTAGTTATATCGCTACTCAGAAACAAAAGATCATCAAGGCTTGACATACTTTCTTTACAGTCTTAAATATGCGTGAACATACGCCAAGTCAATCAAAATAAATTCTTGAAGGAAGATATCGCTAAACCATACCACATCTTAGGCAAACAAATCATGTTGGTACTCCAATAACACATTGGGAACCCCCCAGCTATTTGAGACTAACCATAAGAAAACATGAACTACTAAGCGCCATTATGCACGTAGCATTTTTATCATAGACATATCGACCAATGCAACAGAAGCAAACTCTCTTAATAAGATAAGCATGATAACTAAAGAGAGTTCAAGCAACCAACTAAACAAAAGCTCTTTAAAAAGATAAGCATGAAAACTAAAAGCTAAACATGATAGTAGCTATTGAAAGACAAAGAACACACACAGCAAGGATAGACATGAAAATTCTATGTTATGTTCTAGGTTGAAGTGGAGCGTGTTTCTCTCCCACACAAAAAAAGCTGAGTTCCGACTCGTTATGAAAAGCTAAAGAAAACAAAAAAGGAAACTAAGGGCAAGACGCTCCAAGCATAGCACATAACACATGAAGTGATGAAAATATAGTGGAACGAAAGACGAACTGATAATGTTGATGGAGAAGGAGATGCACGGGGGCATCCCCAAGCTTAGACGCTTGAGTCTTCTTGAATATTTCTTGGGGGTGCATGGGGGCATCCCCAAGCTTGAGCGTTTGACACTCCTGAATCTTTTTATCATCTTCCCTCGCACACTTGAAAACTCCCTTCATACATAACTCATCATAATCTGATTAGCGAGGTTAGTACCCATAATAAAATAATTGTTCCTTGCTGGAAATAAGGATATTCTTGAAGGTCTACAGTTTCTCAAGATTGCCAAAAGGTTTTTGCAAAGAAAAAGCAAGCTCAAGGTTTGCAAAATGAATGAAAGGCAAAACAGGACAGAATCTGTGAAAAACAGAACAGCAGGTAGTAAATGATTTTTTCGGGGCACTTCTGCAACTCTAATCAAAAAACTCAGAACAGATATTGTATAGAGCACGCTGTCGAAAAAATTCAGACCAAAAAGATGAACTGGTGATTTTATACGAATTTTTCTATCCAAGGACAGAATATGTTTCCTGGACAGCACGTCACAACTTTTGAACTTTCTTGCAATCAGAGGCTACACTTGGCACAAAGTTGAAAAGTAAAGATACAATGATGATGCTACTGTAGTAACAACATCAAGACACAACAAAAGCAAAATAAAATTTTATTCATGTGGGCTGCCTCCCAAAAGCGCTTTCTTTTATGCCTTTAAGCTAGGCATAATGCAAAGAGATCAAGTTTTATCAAGAGTAAAAGAATAGCTAGCCCGTATAACGGACTCAAAAGGTAACTTAATCTTCTTTCGAGGGAAGTGTTCCATCCCTTTCTTGAGAGGAAATTGGAATTTTATATTCCCCTCTTTCATGTCAATGATAGCACCAACGGTGCGTAGAAAAGGACGTCCCAAAATAATTGGACAAGAAGGTTCACTTTCAATATCCATAATAGTAAAATCAACGGGAACGTAGTTGTCATTGACAATGATAAGAACATCGTCGATCCTCCCCAAAGGTTTCTTTATGGAAGAATCAACAAGACGAACACCAAAAGAACAAGAATCAAAAGGTTTGAATTTAAGCATATCATATGTTCTTTTGGGCATAACGGAGGTACTAGCTCCAACATCACATAAAGCATAGCAAGAGAAGTTATTCAACTTAATTTTAATCATAGGATCCCAACCATCTTCTAGCTTTCTAGGCAATGTTGGGGATATCGCTTATCGGGAACTTATCGGTCGACCCATGATAATGGGTAAATCGGCCAGTTTATCGGCATATCGGCCGATTTATCGCCATATCGGCTGATTTATCGGCCGATTTATCTTATCGGTCAGACAGCGATAAGCGATAAATCGGCCGATTTATCGGCATATCGGAAGATATCTTGAACAGTGTTTCTAGGTATGGAGGCTTCTACTCTAACTTTCTCCTCCCTAGCTTTGATGAGAGCATTAGTGATATGCTCTGTGAAGGCAAGATTAAGCGTGCTAGTGCGGGGATCTCTAGACATCTTGAGAAGGAAATCAATAACTTCGTTAAGAGTGCAATTGTCAAAATCAAGGTCACTACTATCAAGTAAGGTGGTAGTGGTGTCCTTTAGGTTCATTTGTTTGGTAGTTTCTATAGTCATAGCATCACCATTAATAGGTCCATTGGGACCAGGAGTGCATTGGGTGCTAAGAGTTTGGATATCCTCAACAACTTGGATAGTAGCAACAGTGTGGTGGGTAGGAAGGTTCTTAATTCTATCTTCTTCCTCCCTTTCTCTAGCCCATCTCTCTTTAAGTTTAGCCAACATCCTAATGTTTTCATTAATTTGCACTTGAATAGCATTCATAGGAGTGACCTTCCTCTCCTCAAGAGGAGAAGTTCTAATTTTAAGCAATTCTACCTCATGGGCTAAATTGTCTACCTTCAAAGAGAGATCATCTAGTTTGTTTAGTTTTTCTTCTACACTCTTATTAAAGGCTTTTTGGGTAGTGATGAAATCTTTAAGCATAATCTCTAGTTCAGTAGTGGAGTTCCTGGTGCTAGGATAAGCATTGTTGTTCCCATAAGAATTAGAGGGGAACGGTCTAGGATTGCTACCAAAATTACTCCTATAAGCATTGTTATTAAAATTGTTTCTAGAGATAAAGTTCACATCTACTTGTTCTTGAGCAATCAAAGAATTTAAAGGAACATCACGAGGATCAATAGAAGATTGCTTCGAAAGTAGAGACATGATCAAGTCAACTTTTTCATTTAAGGAGGAAATCTCCTCGACAGAGTTTACCTTCCTACCTGTTGGAGCGCGTTCGGTGTGCCATTGGGAATAATTGGTCATCATCTCATCGAGAAGCTTCATGGCAGCACCAAGTGTAGTTGACATAAAGGTTCCTCCCGCGGCCGAATCTAACAAGTTCCGCGAGGTAAAGTTCAAGCCTGCATAAAAAGTTTGGATAACCATCCAAGTAGTCAAACCATGAGTAGGGCAGTTCATGATAAGAGATTTCATACGTTCCCAAGCTTGGGCAACGTGTTCATTATCCAATTGTTTAAAATTCATTACGTTACTTCTTAGTTGGATAATTTTAGCAGGTGGATAGTATTTTCCAATAAAAGCATCTTTGCACATGTCCCATGAATCTATGCTATTTCTAGGCAAAGATTGAGACCAAATTTTAGCTCCTCCTCTCAAGGAGAAAGGAAAAAGCTTAAGCTTAACAATATTACCATCTATTTCTTGGTACTTTTGCATATCACAGAGTTCAACAAAATTTCTTAAGTGTAAAGCAGCATCATCTCCAGCACCGGAGAATTGATCTTTCATGACTAAGTTCAGTAAAGCAGGTTTAATTTCATACGAAGGTGCTGAAGTGGCAGGTGTAGTGATAGGCGTGCAGATAAATTCATCGTTGTTGTGACTAGTGAAGTCACACAACTTGGTGTTCTCGGTGGAACCCATAGCAGCAAGCAAGCAAGATAACTATTTTTGTGATTTTCGATAAAAGATACTAAAGCAAAAACTGAAAGGTAAACTAACAAGACTAAAAAGCGAAGGTAAAAGATAGCGTGCAACTCCCCTATCTTGAAGAGTGGAGTCCCCGGCAACGGCGCCAGAAAACTTTGCTTGATGGCTTCTCGCCCCTCGTTGGTTACCCCAAGTGGAAGGTTTGAGATGCAGTGTAGCGGTAGTTTTCCCTTGGCAAAGATACCAAGGATCGATTTCCCCTGAGACTCCTAGTTTCAACAATAAGGTGTCAACTGCTAACGGCGCCAGATATTAGCAATCAACGTGGACCTGCACACAGATACAAATAACTTTGCTCCCAACGAGTACAGAGAGGTTGTCAATCCCTTCGGCCTTGTCGTTTACAAAGGATCAAACGCAAGTGATAATAGTGATAGGTATTGCTGCAAATAGTAAGTAAAAGCAGCAAGTAAATAGCGGATGTGATCAATGATGGTAATATGGACCGGGATCCCATGATGTTCACTAGTGATGTCTCTCTCCCAAAAGACGATAAAACAGCTATGTGAGGTAAACGAATTACAGCTGGGCAATTGACAGAATTATGTGCGCAAACCAATGCTAACTATGTTGCAAGAAAGGTAGAGGTTCAAAGCATGGGCGGTACGCCAAGGCAAGTAGACAGAAATCCATCTGCATCTACTACTAATCATCCACCTTGAGATATCTATCCAGAACATCTCGCTGGTATTAAGTTCCGAGTCCCACCCATAGTGTAAACTCAAAGCAACAGACAACTGCATTAAAAGAACTTTACGTAAAGTAAACAATCCTTGCACCCGCGGGCACAAGCACCGCTGTTTTCCCCCTTGTGGCAACATCACATCCCCTAGACTCATGTTTCTGTCACTCAAGCTAGTCATCGAGGGGCATGAACCCACAATCGAGCATAACGTTCCCTCTTGGAGTCACTACCTACTACTTGGCCAAAGCAATAAATAACAACGGAGAAATGCAAGAATTACTTACGAACATAAATATAAAAGAGGTAAATCAAATATATTACTCAAACACAATCTGAACATAATCTCACAATCCATCGGATCCCAGCAAACTCAACATAGCAACAGCATAAGGATTACATATGTTCCTCGATCATGTAGGGCAGCTCACGAGGTCTAATTAGAGAAGCACAAGAAGGGGAGGAGAACATCACATAGCTACTGGTCATGGACCCATGGTCCAAGGGAGACTACTCACAACTCATCCGGGAGGCGTCCATGGTGGTGGAGAGGCTCCCGGTGGTGATCCTCCCCTCCGGCAGGGTGCCGGGAAGAGTTCTCCTGGTGCTCCCGATCTTGGAAGCGCGGCGGCGGCGGAACAGAGATGAGATCGCGAAAAAGGGTTCCGTCCTCGAGGGTTTCGGGATGCGATATAAATATATGCCAAAGGGGGGCATCAGCGGAGGCCTGGGGGGCCCAGGCGCCCCCCCCCCCCCCCCGGCGTGGCCAGGAGGGGGGGCGCGCCACCAGGGCGCCTGGAGCCCTGGTGGCCCCCTTCCGGCCCTACTTCGGCCGTGTGGAAGCTTTCCGAACGCTGATTTTTTATATAATTTTTCCGGGATTTTTCTGGCAGTTTTCATGACGGGAAAACCTGGAATACAAAAACAGCAGAAAACAAAAACTGGCACTAGGGTGCACTGAGTTAATAGGTTAGTCAAAATATGATCAAAAGTGTATGGAAGTGTATAAATAACATAGCAATATCACCCAAAAGAGGCATGGAGCAAGCAGAAATTATAGATAAGTTTTGGACGTATCACTTGCCCAAGGGGAGAGCGAGATGAGGCTATCGAAACGTTGGTTGAGTACCTCAGGGCTCTTGAGGCAGCTTTTGATAACCTTGTGGACGACTTGGTGGCTGCTCGTATGGACTTAGTTCAGAGCGGTTCCACCAATAGGCGGGAGCTACTCCACACATCACCACCACTGACATATGTCTCGTCCTCAGCATCCTACGCACCTACCATCTTAGCCACCGCTCGCCGCCTACCTACCACTGAGGAGTTTGACCAAGTCATTGCTCCTACTCTGATCAGAGCTGCACCACCTGCCGCACCCGCACCAACTCCTCGACCTAGTATTCCATGCCTGGAGCCTATTAGTGAGGAGGAGGTTGAGTCTCCATCACCACTGGGCCTTACCCTCGGCAGGCCGAGGGAAGTCTTCGCCATCTCCGACAAAGTGTGCCTAGCCGCCACGCGATGTGTTCTCTTGTATGATATGTTTATACGTAAAATAGGTTGGAGAGAAATAGTTTGTGTGCGCATCATGTAGGAACTAGGAGAAGTGCACTAGCCTAAATAACATGTCAGGAATGTGTACGCACATCCTGAGTGATGTATTGTATAATTACAACTTGCGTGTACGATATGTACTGAGCGGTCCTTCTCCGTGCGCAATCTAGTATTTTTCTTAAAAATCTTGGGAGTCTTAAATTTGTCGTATGTGCAAAACTTGTTATTTATTTTTTCCTCTCAGTTTTTCTCATGAGTTCTGCAATAATACCCTAGAGTGGAAAATGACTCGTTCCATGCCAAGTCCGCTGGAGGAAAATTATGGTACCCATACAAGTAACAACTTCACGCAGGGGCAGTCAAGTCAGCAGGGCAGTGAAACGGCATTTTCTCAAGTATGCCGCCTGTATGAGCAAAGCCAGCAGCAGCACCAAGAAATGATGACCCATGTTATCAATATGGGAAATCACCGTGAACCACATCAGCAGCATTCAAAATTGTCTGAACTACAGAAGACACGTCCGCCAACATTTTCTCACACGGACAGACCTCTTGAGGCCGATGATTGGCTTCGATACATTGAGAGGAAATTAGTTATTGCACAATGCTCGGACCGTGAGAAGGTACTTTATGCACCTCACTACATCACTGGAGCAGCTGCATCATGGTGGGAAAATTTTCTACATATGCACCCCAATGAAAATGATATCACTTGGGAGGATTTTAAAGAAGGTTTTCATGGAGTGCACATCCCTAGAAGCATTATGAAGATCAAGAAAAGGGAGTTTGATGACCTCAAGCAGAGAGGCGTGACAGTGACTGAGTACAATAGCCAGTTTACTCAATTATCTCGTTATGCTAACGAAGAGCGTATGACTAAAAATAAAAAGATGGAAAATTCCTAGACGGTCTAGCACCAGCACTTAAATGCCAGCTCGTCGTACACACCTTTACGAATTTCAAGACACTTGTGGACAAAGCTATTACCTTGGAAAATGAGCGCTGCAGCTTGGAAGATATTCACAAGCGCAAAAGGGATAAGACTACACATACTCGCAACAACCGGAACAAGACTAATTTTCAGAAAAATGGGGCGAACAAATCCATGACCAATGACCCACGCCCGCACAAAAAAATTCATGCAAGGGACAAGGATTTTTCATATCGCCCGGGTGTCACTTGCTACGCTTGTGGAGACGAGGGACACTATGCCAAATAGTGCCCAAAACCAAGAAACCCGGCCCCAAAGCCGAAAAACAGTGGAAACAATTCAGCACCCAAGCGTAACAACTTCAACCCCAATAACAACCACAAGAAAGGTCACTTGAACCATGTGACCAAGGAGCAAGCACAGGATGCCCCGAATATCGTACTCGGTATGTTCCCTGTCAACACAATACCTGCCACGGTTTTTTTTGATTCTGGAGCTTCTCATTCATTCATTTCAAAGAACTTCGCTTTGCAACATGATTTTTCGATGCTTCCCTTGGGAAAATCAACGACCATCAAGTCCCCCGGTAGCAAGCAAATCACTCAAAGTTACTGCCAAGGTGTGATTATTGAGATTGAAGGACTAAAGTTTCAGGCAAACCTCATCGTATTGGAAAATAAGGGACTGGATGTTATCCTAGGGATGGACTGGTTAACCACCAACAAAGGATTTATCGACTACTTCAATCGGACTGTAATCCTTACTCATCGTCACGGAAAGACGATAAGAGTTGCAGCTCAAGAAAGAGCAGTATCACGGCAACCAAAATTGAACAAGATAGACACTTCAGAATTAAGCAAAGTTCCAGTAGTATGTGAGTTCCCGGACGTATTTCCCGAAGAATTTCCAAGCATGCCACCAGACCGGGAAAAAGAGTTCATTATTGAGCTAGCACCTGGAACCACCCCCATTTACAACAAACCATATAGAATGGCACCTTCCGAATTGGTAGAACTAAAGAAGCAAATAAAAGAATTGCTGGACAAAGGATTTATACGGGCCAGCTCCTCATCTTGGGGTTCACCAGTATTATTTCCCAAGAAAAAGGATGGGACACTAAGATTGTGTATAGACTATCGAGCACTCAACATGGTCACCATCAAAAACAAATATCCGATGCCACGGATAAATGATTTATTTGACCAGCTCGCACAAGCCAAGGTTTTCTCAAAATTTGATTTAAGGTCGAGATACCATCAATTAAAGGTACGGACGGAAGATATCCCGAAGACAGTATTCACCTCCAGATACGGACTATATGAATTTACAGTAATGTCGTTTGGACTGACAAACGCCCGCGCATATTTTATCCACCTCATGAACAAAGTGTTTATTAAATTTATGGACAAATTTGTTGTGGTGTTTATCGATGATATCCTAGTATATTCTAAGACGCCAGAAGAGCATGCCGAACATCTCCGAATTGTACTCGGAGAATTAAGGAAACATCAACTATACGCCAAATTCAGCAAATGTGAATTTTGGTTAAGACAGGTTGGTTTTCTAGGCCACGTATTGACGCAAGAAGGAATTGCCGTGGACCCAGAAAAAGTCAAGGCCGTACGTGGTTGGAAACCACCGGCCAACGTAACAGATGTACGAAGTTTCTTAGGAATGGCTGGATATTACCGAAGGTTTATTGAGGGATTTTCCACCATAGCAAAACCAATGACACAGTGTCACATCCCTAGCTTCTGTCTGCCTAGTGCTAGATTGGTTGCTGCATCATGTCAAAACTTTTCTTTAAACTGGAATTGGGTATTGTTCAAACCCTAGCACCAAAAGAACCCAACTAGGTTCAACCTAAAAATATTTTCATTGCACCCAAAGTGCCTCAAGAAAAGTTCATGATTTTTGGTTAAGGTAGAAACCCCTGCCAAAAATGATGAATATATTTCTACGACATTTTTGGATTTTTGAATTAATCCATATTGTATTTGAATTGGGGCATTTAAATTCTTTAAATAATTTAAATGCTCTAATAATTGTGAAACTAGTTGAGGGCTGTTAGAAATAATTCAATAGGTGCCCACAATTTATTTCATGATTTATCAAAATGGTTTGGTCTTTGAACTAAATCAAAAACATACAAAAGAAATAGAAAAACAGAAACAAAACCCGAAGCAGAGAGAGAAAGAGAGTTAGTTTTACCTCGCACTTACCAGCAGCAGAGGCGGTCCAGCTCCTGTGCGGCCCACAGGCCCAGCCCACCACCGTCGTCGTCCTCCTGGCGCCAGTCGGCCAGGCGTGTGGCCGGCCCGCGCGCGCAGCCGTGCCGGCACTTCACCTGCCTGCCTGGTCGCCCGAGGACAGCGCGACGCCGCGGAAGGTCTCGCCGCTATTGTCTGGATCGAGCCGGCCTCTCCAGACCTCCCCCTTCGTTCTCCCCTGCTCCTTCTCGCCATGGCCAAAGCCACCACGGCCGCGCCGGCGAGCACCACCGTGGCCACAGCCCTCCCCACGCTCCCGCAAAGTGACCACGAGATCCGCCACGAACCCGTGCACCTACACGCCCACGCACGCGAGCTCTAGAGCCTCATGGTGTCTTCCCCGACCTCATCTTCAACCTCCGGTCGCCGACAACCTCACCGTCGATTCATCACCGTCAGTGCTTCCCCGACCTCGCCGGCCTGCTCGTCTGAATCACCGTGAGCCCCTCTCTGTTTTCCCCCTAATTACCTCCTCG
>LR738711.1:370190561-370225945 GCA_902687465.1 Secale cereale
CCCCCGGTCGCACTCGTGAGCTCCTGCCGCCGGCCATGGCGCTGCCGCGGCCACAGCTGCTGCCACCCGCGTCTGAGCACGTCACCGCACTCAGTGCTTCACCAGGAGGCCGTAGCACCCAGCCGTTCCTCCTGCCATGCCCTGCGGCGTCGAATCCGTCGACATCCGAACTCCGGCGCCGCCCTGCTCATCGGTGCGGTCGATTTCGGCGACCCCAAGGCCTCCCAATCGTTCTGCTGGATGCGGACGAGCGCGGGCTACCTTCTGGTGGTCCCCGTGAGTCCAGCCACCGCCTGTAGCTCAAGTCCGGTGAGTTGCCGCCGCAGTTTTGGTCGCCGCCGGCCGAACTCCGGCGACCGCTGACGTAGCACTTAGTTAGGTACTAATCATGTGGGGACCCCGACTCATGAGTCGTGATCACCGAATGCACGTGTACAGTGATCCCAGAGATCAATGCTCACTGAACACACAGAAGCTGAATAACAAGAGTCTTACATCCATACATACCGTATTACACAAATAGGACCATTATGGTCAAGTCTTGAATATATCACTGCAGCGGAAATCTTCAATAAAAACATGGACCCATGCCATCTGCCTTAACCCTACAGGCATTCTGACTGGGAAGTGTCCTAGCTCGCATGTTAGTCACCAAGAAATCTTCATCATGTCATGTTCTCTCATGCCTGGCCAATAAAATAACTAGTGGCAAGCCAATGAGTACTTTGAATGTACTCGCAAGCAACCCAAGTGTGATGAGAATAATTATGCAAGGCTCTACTGCTAAACTGACAGTTTTGCGGAAAGCTAGTTTTTCATTTTGCAAGTATGATCAACATATAACATGGACACGCATGTGTCTGCAACAAGTATCAGGAGGTTTCAGACATCATTATCGAGAAAGAGTCATGAACAACTCTTGCTCACGCTCATCGTGACTTTCTCACAATCACATCAACAGATTTACCCAAACCGTGTTGTTTTACAAAAACTTATGGACATAGTCTAAGCAGCACCACCCAACTGTCCTTGAACGTGGACACGGCTATTCGAATAGTTTTACACTTTGCAGAGGTTGCACACTTTACCCACAAGATCCGGGGAATTTCCGTGTCATTCACGACCCGCGGTACCTCAAGTACCCGAGGTAAGCACCCGATTACTATCTTTCCCTAAACGACACTAACACATAGTCCACTCGATTGGTAACACCCCCGTGCCAACATTTCACATCTTATAATTTGTGGAGCCTTGCTCCCATATTCATCACATACCACTGACACGGGGTACCAACGGTGTGTTCGGTGCCCTGTGAAAACAGTCATGGCCGCCCATCCAAGTACGACACCGTCCCGAGAGTAATCTCATGTCACCCCCATCACTAGTAATGTGGGCACCATGCTAGTATCGACCTAGGTAATCAATAATGCCCTTTCCCATATAAGGGTAGAGTGGTTGCGCATGTTTGGTTGGGACGGTAGTCACACATAAATCTAATCCATCTTTGTAAACAACACTTTCAACAAGCCTCGGTACACTACTTCTTCACGGAGTATTGCCCTAGTTTCTCATCATCTCCCAGGGGCATTAGTGGCACCCACTGGGTCATTTGCAAGTATGTCTTACCACACTTGTTTCACTCAATGCATAACCCTGACCCATTTGCGTAGCCAACTACTATAGCATACATCTATCTACTCCCACCGGCATAACCCTCATAAGAAGGTAGGGTCATGCACAATGCAAGCATCAACGAGGAAGTGCAGTGGCAGACCATCAAAGTGGTTACACCACATCATGATTTCCGTAGCAACAACATTATGGTACTATATGACATACATAAAAAGGTTTCTCAAACATGGTCAAAGGGCTGCTTGCCTTATCCTTCCGAGTCTTCAAACCTTCTAGTCCATCTCCGAGTACTCCGTTTATTTCGTCAACTAACGATGGAAACAATCATAATAAGCAACACAACAAAGCAAAAATAAAAGTGCTCTAAAAATAGGAGTTGGACTTTTCTAGGATACCTCTGGTCATATGAAAAATAACCAAGGTGGTTTCATTGGAGTATGATCAATGGATGGTTTGGCACATTTCAATATGATATAATCAAGGGGTTTATGGATTTGAAAGAAGTGTACAGAAATATATTTTTGAACAATGAGCAAAGGCACCTATTTAACAAATCATTATTTTAGAAGCATCTAGGAGTTGGTTTCACTGGATTTGGAGTTCAAATGAATTTCCTAGGATTTTGCAAAGTTGATAAATATGAAGAAATGGGTCATTATTTGGTGGGGTACATAAAGTATTAATAAAAATGTTCCAAAACTAAGTTTGGATATGACAAGCACCTAGGAATTTAAACCACTGCATTTAGATCAAATTTGAGCTCTCTGTGATTTTCTAAAGTTCATCACAAAAAATGGAATAATGACATTTTGATAATATTTGTGAAGGAAAAGTTTCTGGAAAAATGTGCATGTTGCTCCAACAGGTAGATCAGGATTTTAGAAACTCCTAGAAATTTGAATCATCAAATTTGGAAAACATTTGATTTATTTATGGGTTTTTGAAGTTGTCTGGAAAAGAAAAAGGAAAGGAAAAAGGGTTATACCCTTTACTGCGCACAGGGCGACGGATAGACCGTGGGCCGGCCCAGCGGCTCGGCTGTGCGGGGAGAGGTGGTGACGCCTAAGGCGTACCGTGGGAAGGTGCCACCGAGCGGGGCAAGCGAATCGGCCCGAAACCGTTTCCACTTAACCGGATTGGTGGGCCGGCGCGGTTGCTTCTGCCGCTGACGCGCGGGCCCCCCTACCAGCTGGCGGGGCGGTCGTCCCCTACCTCCCGCTCCAGGCAGAGTAGGGGAGGCAGAGCACACGCCAGCGCTCGTCCGGCGATAGCTGGCGCCTCCGGCCGTCTCCCGTGACGCTCTGCCTATGGATGAGCTCAGCGCGGAGCGGCGCATCCGCCGGTGCAGGTCACCGCCGCCGGAGGCGTGCCGAGGTGACCACAGCTTGACGGTGGCGGTGGAGGTCGTCGGCCATCCGTGGCCCTCGACGGTTCGAGGAGGTGGGGAGGTTCGCCGGACCACGGGAAGCTTCTGTGTGGAGGAAGGGAAGGGAGGCGAGCTCGGGATGGCAAGAATTTTGGCGATGGATGGCGGCTCGGCCTCAGCCTTGGGGGTGGATGAGTGTAACGCCCCGGACACACCCGCCGGTGGTCCTTACTCCTGGCGGGATCTAGACTGGCCTCACATATCAATACTAGTCTTTTCTGCGCACTTTGTCCTCACTTGTGCGCACCCGAGAGCAACTTCCCGGTCGGTCACCCATCCTGAAACTACTCCAAGCTGAGCACGCTTAACTTTGGAGTTCTATCCGAATGGGCTCCCGGAAAAGAAGGAATTCCTTATTGATAGTCTATCATCCCTATTAAGCCATGCCATCACATACACCCTCACTCAGAGGAACCGACGTCCTCGTCGGGCCACAGGAACGTTCCCTCTTGGCACAACCGTCTGTGCTTCCAGGACAGCACATGTGACATGCCGTGTGCCACGACGGGTCACAAACGTCATGCACAACATGACTGCAAACTGTCCGCAAACATCCGTGTAACTGCGAGGGTCGGCTCTGATACCAACTTGTAACGCCCCGGACACACCCGTCGATGGTCGTTACTCCTGGCGGGATCTAGACTGGCCTCACATATCAATACTAGTCTTTTCTGCGCACTTTGTCCTCACTTGTGCGCACCCGGGAGCAACTTCCCGGTCGGTCACCCATCCTAAAACTACTCCAAGCTGAGCACGCTTAACTTTGGAGTTCTATCCGAATGGGCTCCCGGAAAAGAAGGAATTCCTTATTGATATGAGTAGTCTATCATCCCTATTAAGCCAGGCCATCACAATGAGGGGCATGGGAAGAGGGACGGCTAGGTCCAAAGGATGCTCAGGAGGGAGAGGAAGCAAACGGGGCAGCGGGGAGGGTCTGGAATGGCCTTATGTAGCCGTCCCGCGGCTCACCGTGGACGTGGCGCATGGGTGGCCGCGACAACGGCTCGGGAGGCCAGGAGAGAGAGGGAGGGGCTGTCTACGGCATTCGTGGGGGTTGAGTAGGGCGCCAGGAAGAGAGAGGGAGAAAGGAACGAGTGCGAGGCATGCCAGGGACGCGGGCGGCGACTGGCGGACGCGGGCGGCGCTCGGGCACGCGTGACAGAGGTCGCCGAAGAGAGAAGGAGGAGGGGCCGACCGTCTAGCGTGTCCCGGACGCCGACGCGGCCTCGGGGGACACAATCCCATCGCCCTAGGCTGTCGGGTGCCTCGGGTAGGACGCGGCTATAGTGCGGGAGCGCACTGTAGCGCGCCCCAGAGCGCCCGTATGGCCGGCACGGCCGTGTCCTCACCGCTCTGGTCGCGTCCACCTTGCCCAATGGTGTCTAGGGGGTCAGGGGAAGAGTAAAGAAGTGGGTTGTGGCCTTGGATGCCATGGAGGGTCACTGGAGTGAGGAGGGAGGTGAGAAAGGAGGAGATTGCTGCTGTCCAAAAGAGTAAAATGGGGTTTTACCCCCTCCAATGATTGAGCTGAGGCATGGGTGAGTTACTGGAGGTAGAAGATGACTAGGAGAGACTGTGGTAAAAAGTTGAACTCAAGTAGAATAGTAAAAGCGGGCAGAACATTGGTTTTGGTAAAATGGCAGAAGGTGTTTGATGTGGTTTTGGGCAAGCAAATGACTTCCAATTGACATGGGACTTAACAGGATGAAATGGCACATAGATTTAGGCCCTTCCACCAAATTTGAGCTCATTTGGGCAAAGTTGCCAATGTAACTTTGGTGAACCCTAGAAATCAACAAAAATGGATTTCTCAAGATTAGGTTAAGCAAATCATCCCTCCTTGATGCACCACTTGGTGTAGTGTCATCATTTGGGGTTGTGAACATGTCACAAAATTTGAGGCCCCAAGTAAAAAGTTGGCAATGTAGAGTTGTTCAAATTTGGATCTGGTCAGAAAGGGTTTTGGGGCACTTAGATCAAGTTATGCTTCTCCAATACTTGTTCCATTTGTTCTAGATGCATAATTAGACCATCCTAGCATGTGCACCAAGTTTGAGAGCATTTGGACAAGTTTGGCAATGTAAAGTTGCCCAAACTTTAAAATCGACAGAAATGGTTTCGAGGGGATTAGATGATGTTTTCTCGATCTTCAAGGCATGAGGCTTTGTAAGATCATCAAATATGTCATATTTGACATGATAGAATTTTCCTGGAATTTTTGGAGAACATTTCCTTTGTAAATATTTCAAAAGCTTGAAATATCCAGAAAGGGTTTTGGAAGGATTTGTCCAATATTTTGAACATGACCATGTGTTGAAACTCTTATATATGGACAATATATGTCCTATGAGTTTCCCTGAATTTTTCCAAACATTTTTGAAATAGTTAAATAATTTTTACCTATTAAAGACCATTTCTGGCCTAAATAAAAAGCATTTTAAATAAAATATAAAAATAACTTTTAAAATTATAATTTTGTGGCTTATGGGAGTCCTATACCTAATAGGATTCAAATATACTGTTTGAAAGATTTTTCACACCCTAAATAAGGTACTTGTAGTGCAAACCTCAATTCAGGGGTTTTTGGAAAACTAATTTTAGAAAATACTATTTGTCCAAAATATTTTTATAAGAAAATACTATACTGGTCTATACACATGGCATGATCATTGGGAAAAGGTTTTGGATCAAGGAGATGAAGCATAAGAGTTGGAGGATTTATTTGATTTTTAGAGCACTAGCAAACAGCAAACATAAAACCAATCAAGCAAGATCAAAAAACACTCAAAAGTTTTTGTTAAACCACATTTTAGCATGATTATAAGCTTAAGTGTTGTGGCATGAAAATCAGGGTGTGACAGACCTACCCCCCTTACAAGAATCTCATCCCCGAGATTCCCAGACTAGGCGTGGAAAGGAATACGGAGTCTTGGATACGGGGTAGTCTTCACTTCTTCTTGTTGGTTCTGCATGGAGCCTTGAAGTACTTGGTGGTGTGGCTTCTCGCATGGTGCCCTCTTTGAAGCAGGTTGCTGAGGGGTCCCTTGCATAAGTTAGGTTGAGCTAGATGTCAAGGGCTTGGTGATCGATGTCCTTGCAGGGACCGGGCTAGTTAGGAAGTAAGAAGTATTTCCAGAGTTGTGACTCGTGGAAAATTTGGTGCACGGAGGGTATCTCAGGTGGTAAATCTAGTTGGTAGCCGTCTACTATTTGTCTTGAAGTGGTCTTGAAGAAAGTCGATAAATCTTGGTGTGAGCGTCCCTTCGACCTGGAAATGCTTGGTTCCTTCGAGAGGAGTGGTTTGCAGATACGCCCGGTCTTTGACGCGGAAGTTTACATCTCGAGGATGGTGGTCGGTGTAGTTCTTCCTTCTTGACATGTCAGTCTTCAAATGTCTTCTATCCAGTTGTCCGTCTCTTCTTTTGTCTTCGGGCAGACAAGTAGGCCATCAAATAATGATGTTACCCAACTTGTCCAAATACTCCATGAGGTCTATGGGCTACGCAAGGTAGGCTGTGGTATCGGTGGTGGTCTCCGTTGAGTATTGGTAGAGGTCTTCTTGACTCAGAGTCAAGGCTGTGGTCAGGATCTGACCATGTTGTGGCTCGGTGGGGCTTAAGGGTTTCAAGGATTCTAGTGAGTGAGCGAACGTTTATTATCTTATCCTTAAGCACGGTTTCTGAGATGCCAATAGCTCTTCCTAGTCCTGCAATCCTTATACCACCAAAAGCATCATCTCGCATAGGTCAACTCCAATCACCACTCATGCCATACATATCCTCATGACTCCCAAAAGGAGGTCTAACAGAATCGTACATACCTACGATCCCAATAATCATATGCATGGCTACCCCTAAAAATCCACGGGTAGGGTATACAAGCTGCCAAGCAGGAATTAATCACGACAATCCAAGTGCTCATCCCATTCTTCCATGGTTCAAGATAATGCATCTCTATTCTAAGGAAACACGTCATATGCCACTCCAAGATCTCGTTTCCTTCCTATAGATCAACTCCAACAGCCCGGTAACTTCCATCAATCACCACATAATCCAACAATTCTACAAATCCGATGTCCACGGTGTTCCACAAGATCTCAAGTCCCTATAATATCCAAATACTTGGAAGGACTATGCATTACGAGAGTAAGTCCACCAAATTCCCATCATCCGGGTCAAGTAAACTCCAAGGTCATGATTATATAGATCCCTAGATAAACTACGATAATTAACCCAATCTCCTAGTTTATTGTCCATCGGGAAACATGGTATCATGATCAACGGTCTAAATCCAATTTACCCCGAACCATGTAGACATACTTAGCATCTATACCCAATCAGAATCACCTACATAAATCCAAATCTCATGTCCAACGAGTACTCCTACATTTCTTCCAAGTCATTCTCAAAATGTCAACTATCTCCCATTAATATTATCTGATCAAGTCAAATCCTTACACCTCCAAGAATTTCAATTGCGATCACCATTGCCCTGCAAATCCAAGTTATTCCAGGGTGATGAAAGTTACGCCACCCCATTAATCATGATCCCACCAACATGAAAACCTCACAATCCATCAAGGTCTCAGATAATTCCTCGAAGTCACTGATATAAAGCCACCAAGTCATCTGTCTTATATCCTCAAATTGGTCTATCTATGGCATCGTCAGTTCTTGTGCTATATTAGGACGAAAATGTGCTCACTCACTGTGTCCACTAGTTCCATTACGAACCCAGTGTTGTGCAAGGTTGTAGAGGCTTAACTGGTTCTCTTGTAATTCTATGGGTTAGGCACATGGTTAAGGGTTCGTGCTGGAGTATCTCGTGAAGTCTCAAGGGGTCTAGGAATGGGTTTTTAGTATGGAGGGGTAAACATAACTTCACGGGGTTGCACTTGGTCGTGGAAGTGGTAGCAGAAGTCTTCATTGTTAGTTGGTTGCCGAGTTGGAATCCTTGGTACTTCTCGTCTTGCGGGTCTTCAGCAGAGGAGAGAGAAGAGAGGGAAAAAGTAGCATAGAGGAGGGGAACGCCTAAAGGGGGTTCTATAGTGTAAGTGAAAACAAATAGGTGCAAAAAGACCGTAACAAAAGAAACAAGGCAAGGAAGATGATATAGCCATGCACTTGTTACCTAGGGCAACAGTGCGACTTATATCAAAACACAAACAATTAAAATCAAGCAACACACAATCATGGTTCCATTCTAACCATCATACGGACTCGACTGCGCATAGGGGGTACACGACTCATCCTACCCTAGGGGATCTCGGACTCAGCAGTCGTGACTTGTGCCTCGTGCAGTCTTTTGAGTTTTCCTCGGGTGTTGCTATGTCCCTTGTAGTTGCTTGATAAACGATCCGGGTTGAGCCTGAAGAATCTTCAACAACTTCTCGCATGATGAGGTGATGTGATGAAGGTGTCTCCTCGTAGCTGGCATTGACTTGGTCTTCTCTTGTCTCTTTAATCGTGACGATCCCTTGTGCCTTCTGGGGCATCGAGGGTACCAGGTAGGCAATCCGTATGCAATGACAATAACAAGGCATGATAGAGGTCCAACATGTCGGTTTCGTTGGTGACAACATCGACACCAAGAGCGGGGGACGAAGAAAACCATTTTCCTGCTCACTATAGTGAGGCGGACCAAATGGCGAGGTTCTCATCCACCGGTGGTTGCCGATACAACAACGGTAGTGACAGGATTACTCTATTAGTGATGTATATCATGATTTTGCACAACTCATGCCATGGTCACCATAGGCCAATGCTGCATCATCTCGGGGCGCCGTCAAGGGTGTCACCATCTTTTGGGTCTTCATGTCCTCATTCCTCGAGGATGGATTTTCTGTTGGTATCGTCTTATCGTGGTGTCGCCACTCTTGTGTTCAGAAGAGGTGGGTGACTGTTTGGCAAGGTGTACTCCACAAGGATTACAGAAAATCCAGTGGTCAAGGGCATAAGGGTTCTAGCGACCATAAATTTTGAAGGGGGGGATTAAGTATAGCCTAGTTTTCGAAAAACTGAGAAGGGAAGAGAAGTGTAGATAGTTTTGAAAACTAGTAATAGTCTTGGAAATAGTCTTACCCTAATTAACGATCATGCTAACTAAGGCTTCCTACAGTCAGGATGGCTCTGATACCAGCTTTGTGGGGACCCCGACTCATAAGTCGTGATCACCGAATGCACGTGTACAGTAATCTCAGAGATCAATGCTCACTGAACACACAGAAGCTGAATAACAAGAGTCTTACATCCATACATATCGTATTACACAAATAGGACCATTATGGTCAAGTCTTGAATATATCACTGCAGCGGAAATCTTCAATAACAACTTGGACCCATGCCATCTGTCTTAACCCTACAGGCATTCTGACTGGGAAGCGTCCTAGCTCGCATGTTCGTCACCAAGAAATCTTTGTCATGTCATGTTCTCTCATGCCTGGCCAATAAAATAACCAGTGGCAAGACAATGAGTACTTTTAATGTACTCGCAAGCAACCCAAGTGTGATGACAGAATAATTATGCAAGGCTCTACTGCTAAATTGGCAGGTTTGCGGAAAGCTAGTTTTTCATTTTGCAAGTATGATCAACATATAACATGGACATGCATGTGTCTGCAACAAGTATCAGGAGGTTTCAGACATCATTATCGAGAAAGAATCATGAACAACTCTTGCTCACGCTCATCGTGACTTTCTCACAATCACATCAACAGATTTACCCAAACCGTGTTGTTTTCCAAAAACTTATGGACATAGTCTAAGCAGCACCACCCAACTGTCCTTGACCGTGGACACGGCTATTCGAATAGTTTTACACTCTGCAGAGGTTGCACACTTTACCCATAAGATCCGGGGAACTTTCGTGTCATTCACGACCCGCGGTACCTCAAGTACCCAAGGTAAGCACCCGATCACCATCTTTCCCTAGACGACACTAACACAGAGTCCACTCGATTGGTAACAGCCCCGTGCCAACATTTCACATCTTAAAATTTGTGGAGCCTTGCTCCCATATTCATCACATACCACTGACACGGGGTACCAACGGTGTGTTCGGTGCCCTATGAAAACAGTCATGGCCGCCTATCCAAGTACGACCCCGTCCCGATAGTGACCTCATGTCACCCCCGTCACTAGTAATGCGGGCACCATGCTAGTATCGACCTAGGTAATCAATAATTCCCTTTCCCATATAAGGGTAGAGTGGTTGCGCATGTTTGGTTGGGACGGTAGTCACACATAAATCTAATCCATCTCTGTAAACAACACTTTCAACAAGCCTCGGTACACTACTTCTTCACCAAGTAGTGCCCTAGTTTCTCATCATCTCCCAGGGGCATTAGTGGCACCCACTGGGTCATTTGCAAGTATGTCTTACCACACTTGTTTCACTCAATGCATAACCCTGACCCATTTGCGTAGCCAACTACTATAGCATACATCTATCTACTCCCACCGGCATAACCCTCATAAGAAGGTAGGGTCATGCACAATGCAAGCATCAACGAGGAAGTGCAGTGGCAGACCATCAAAGTGGTTCCACCACATCATGATTTCCGTAGCAACAACATTATGGTACTATATGACATGCATAAAAAGGTTTCTCAAACATGGTCAATGGGCTGCTTGCCTTATCCTTCCGAGTCTTCAAACCTTCTGGTCCATCTCCGAGTACTCCGTTTATTTCGTCAACTAACGATGGAAACAATCATAATAAGCAACACAACAAAGAAAAAATAAAAGTGCTCTAAAAATAGGAGTTGGACTTTTCTAGGATACCTCTGGTCATATGAAAAATAACCAAGGTGGTTTCATTGGATTATGATCAGTGGATGCTTTGGCACATTTCAATATGATGTAATCAAGGGGTTTATGGAATTGAAAGAAGTGTACAGAAATATATTTTTGAACAATGAGCAAAGGCACCTATTTAACAAATCATGATTTTAGAAGCATCTAGGAGTTGGTTTCACTGGATTTGGAGTTCAAATGAATTTCCTAGGATTTTGCAAAGTTGATAAATATGAAGAAATGGCTCATTATTTGGTGGGGTACAGAAAGTATTAATAAAAATGTTCCAAAACTAAGTTTGGATATGACAAGCACCTAGGAATTTAAACCACTGCATTTGGATCAAATTTGAGCTCTCTGTGATTTTCTAAAGTTATCACAGAAAATGGAATAATGACATTTTGATAATATTTGTGAAGGAAAAGTTTCTCGAAAAATGTGCATGTTGCTCCAACAGGTAGATCAGGATTTTAGAAACTCCTAGAAATTTGAATCATCAAATTTGGAATACATTTGATTTATTTATGGGTTTTTGAAGTTGTCTGGAAAAGAAAAAGAAAAGGAAAAAGGGTTATACCCTTTACTATGCACAGGGCAACGGATAGACCGTGGGCCGGCCCAGCGGCTCGGCTGTGCGGGGAGAGGTGGTGACGCCGAAGGCGTACCGTGGGAAGGCGCCACCCAGCGGGGCAAGCGAATCAGACCAAAGCTGTTTCCACTTAACCAGACTGGTGGGCCGGCGCGGTTGCTTCTGCCGCTGACGGGCGGGCCCTCTGCCAGCTGGCGGGGCGGTCGTCCCCTACCTCCCGCTCGAGGTAGAGCAGGGGAGGCAGAGCACACGCCAGCGCTCGTCCGGCGATAGCTGGCGCCTCCGGCCGTCTTCCGCGACGCTTTGCCTATGGATGAGCTCAGCGCGGAGCGGCGCATCCACCGGTGCAGGTCACCGCCGCCGGAGGGGGGCCGAGGTGACCACAGCTTGTGTCACACCCTGATTTCCATGTCACTTGGCTTAAGCTAATTTTCATGTTAAAAATGTGGATTTGCAAAAACTTTTGAGTGTTGTTGACTTTGCTTGATTTGACTTTTGTTTGCTGTTTGCTAGTGCTCTAAAAATCAAGTAAATTCTCCAACTCTTATACTTCATCTCCTTGACCCAAAACCTTTTCCCAATGATCATGCCATGTGTATAAACCAGTATAGAATTTTCTTATAAAAATATTTTGGCCAAATGGTATTTTCTAAAATTAGTTTTCCAAAAACCCCTGAATTTAGGTTTGCACTGCAAGTACCTTATTTAGGGTGTGAAAAATCTTTCAAAAAGTATATTTGAATCCTATTAGATATAGGACTCCCAGAAACCACAAAAGTATAATTTAAAAGCTATTTTTATATTTTATTTAAAAGCTTTTTCTTAAGGCCAGAAATGGTCTTTAATAGGGAAAAATTATTTAAGCATTTCAAAAATATTTGCCAAAATTCAGGGAGACTCATAGGACATATATTGTCCATATATAAGAGTTTCAGCACATGGTCATGTTCAAAATATTGGACAAATCCTTCCAAAACCCTTTCTGGATATTTCAAGCTTTTGAAATATTTACAAAGGAAATATTCTCCAAAAATTCCAGGGAAATTCTATCATGTCATGGATGACATATTTGATGATCTTGCAAAGCCTCATGCATTGAAGATCAAGGAAACATCCTCAAATCTCCTCAAAACCATTCTGCCCATATTTGAAGTTTGAGCAACTCTACATTGCCAAACTTGTCCAAATGCTCTCAAATTTGGTGCACATGCTAGAATGGCCTAATAAGACATCTAGACCAAATGGCACAAGATTTGGAAAAGAGCAACTTGATTAGATCACCCCAAAAACACTTCTGTTCAAACTCAAATTTGAACAACTTTACATTGTCAACTTTTTATCTGGAGCCTCAAACTTTGTGGGCATGTTCATAACCCCAAATGATGATGCTACACCAAATAGTGCATCAAGGGGAGATGAATTGCTTGACTCAAACATGGTGAAACCATTTCTGTTCATTTTTAGGGTTCACCAAAGTTACATTTGCCACTTTGCCCAAATGAGCTAAATTTGGTGTAGGGGCCTAATTATATGTGACATTTGATCCTGTTAAGTCCCATGACAAGTGGATGTCATTTGCTTGACCACACCCTGATCAAACACCTTCTGTCCAATTACCAAAACTAGTAGTTGAACCTCTTTTACTTTTCTCCATGGCCTCAAATTCTTACCACAGCCTATTCTGATCATCATCTACCCCCAGTAACCTTCCCATGGCCTCAGCTCAATTATTGGAGGGTAAATACCCCATTTTTACTCTTGTGGACAGCCACCTTCTTCTCCTCCTTCACCTCTCTCCTCACTCCAGTGGCTCCCAGAGCATCCAAGACTGCCTCCCCCATTCTTTACTACTCCCTCTACCCACTGGACACGGCTGGACACAAGAGGACACGGCCAGGAAAGCACAGGCACGACCATGCCGGCCAAAGGCGTGCTCTGGAGCACGCTACAGTGCACCGAGGCACTGTAGCTCGGCCCTCCCGAGGCTTCCAGACAGCCTTGGGCAGAGAGACCGTGTCCCCCGAGGTCCCCTCGACGTCCTCAACACGCTGGGCTGTCGGCCCCCTCCTCTCTCCTCCTCCCTCACCCCTGCCCGCATGCGCACCGACCGACCCCGAGCTCCAGTGAAAAACCTCGCACGCGCGGCCTCTCTGGCGCCTCCCCGCTCCTCCTCTCTCTCCCTCTAAGCATGGACTAACCCCACGAACGCCCCGGACACCTTGCGGCAGGCTCGTGTGGCCCGTGGCAGCGGCAACACGCTCTCCGGCGCACGGCGCCTCGGTGGACCGACGCCCCCCTACTTAAAGGGCACCCCGAGCCCCCCTTGCACCTCCTTTCGCTCCATCCCTCTCCCGTGCGTCTTCCGAGTCATTCCATCGCCCTTCTCGTGCCCTGTGGTGCCCGCTCCACCATCGTCCGACGAGGCCGCCGCCATGGCCAGGTGCGGGAGGTGCTCCGGCTTCTCCCCTGCCGCCCCAAGGGTCCTCCTGGATGCGCCGCTCCCCGGGGATCCCTCCGGTGGCCGCGCCCTGGCCGGAGGTGGCCTGTGCCGCCGGGGACGGGCGTCGGCGTCGCGCGGCTCAGGCCTCCCCTCCCCTCCGTTGCGGGAGCGGGAGGAAGGAGACGACCCTGCAGAGGGGGCCCACCTGGCAGCGACCCGGCCAGCCGGGCCCAGCCGTTTAAGTGGAAACGGCAACGGCACAGCCCGCCTTCCCAGCGCGGAAGCGCACCGCCGAAAGGCGCCTCCGACGTCACCGCTCCCCCCTGTGCACGCGGCCGAGCCATGGGCCGGCCCAGTTTCTATGCGGCTATCCTCCGCCCAGTGTGCAGCATAAGGGTATAACCCCTTTTCTTTTCCTTTTTCTTTATTCTGCCAACTTCAAAAATACCTAGAATATTCATATGAACTCCAAATTGCATGATTCAAATTTCTGGTAGCTTCTAAAATCATGCCCTATCACATGGTGCAACATGCACATTATTCCAGAAACTTTTCCTATACAAATATTTATCAAATGCCCATTTTCCACTTTCTGTGATTAACTTTAGAAAATCACATAGAGCTCATTTTTGATCCAAATGCAGTGATTCAAGTTCCTAGATGCTTGTCATGTCCAAACTTAGTTTTGGAACATTTTTAATAATAGTTTCTGTACCCCACCAAATAATGAGCCATTTATTCCTATTTATCAGCTTTGTTAAATCCTAGGAAATTCATTTCAATTCCAAATCCATTGAAACCAACTCCTAAATGCTTCTAAAATCATGACTTGATGATGGGTACCTTTGCTCATCATTCAAGGAATTATTTCTGTATACTTCTTCCAAATCCATAAGCCCTTTGGTTCCATCATATTGAAATGTTCCCAACTACCTATTGATCCAACACCTATGAAACCACCTTGGTCATTTCTAATATGACCAGAGGTATCCTAGAAAAGTCCAACTCCTATATTTAGAGCACTTTTATTTTTGCTTTTGATTGTGTTGCTTATTATGATTGTTTCCATCGTTAGTTGACGTAATAAACGGAGTGATCGGAGATGGACCAGAAGATTTGAAGACTCTGAAGAATAAGGCAAGCAGCCCTTTGACCATGTTCAAGAAACCTTTTTATGCATGTCTCATAGCACCTTTATTATTCAATGCATCGGAATCATGTTGAGGTGGAAACCACTTTGGTTGCTACCCCTGTTACCTTACTGTTGAAACTTGCATCAAACATGACCCTACCTTCCTATGAGGGTTATGTGGGTGGGAGTAGATAGAAGTATGCTATAGTAGTTGGCTACGCAAAATGGGTCGGGGATATGCATTGAGTGAAACAAGTGTGGTCTGACATACTTGCAAATGACCCAGTGGGTGCCACTAATGCCCCTGGGAGTTGATGAGGAGCTAGGGCACTACTTGGTGAGAAGTAGTGTGCCGAGGCTTGACGAAAGTGTTGTTTACAGAGATGGATTAGATTTATGTGTGACTACTGTCCCAACCAAACATGCGCAACCACTCTACCCTTACATGGGAAAGGGCATTATTGATTACCTAGGTCGATACTAGCATGGTGCCCGCATTACTAGTGACGGGGGTGACATGAGGTCACTCTCGGGACGGGGTCGCGCTTGGATAGGCGGCCATGACTGTCTTTACAGGGCACCGGACACACCGTTGGTACCCCGTGCTTGTGATATATGATGAATTCGGAGCGAGTCTCCACAAACCTTGAGATGTGAAATGTTTGGCACAGGGCTGCTAACAATCGAGTGGACTCTATGTTAGTGTCGTCTAGGGAAAGGTAGTGATCGGGTGCTTACCCCGGGTACTTGAGGTATCGCGGGTCGTGGATGAGGTATCGCGGGTCGTGGATGACACGGAAGTTCCCCGGATCTTGTGGGTAAAGTGTGCAACCTCTGCAGAGTGTCAAACTATTCGAATAGCCGTGTCCGCGGTCAAGGACAGTTGGGTGGTGCTACTTAGACTATGTCCATAAGTTTCTGGGAAACAACACGATTCAGAGATATTGTTGATGTGATTGTGAGAAAGTTACTATGAGCTTGAACATGAGTTGATTACAACTCTTTCTCTATATGATGTCTTTGACCTCCTGTCACTTGTTACAGACACATGCATATCCATGTTACTTGTTGATCATACTTGCATATGAAAAACTAGCTTTTCGCAAAACTGCCAACCTAGCAGTAGAGCCTTGCATAATTATTCTGTTATCACACTTGGGTTGCTTGTGAGTACATTTAATGTACTCATTGGCTTGCCACTGGTTATTTTATTGGCCAGGCAGGAGAGAACAGGTTATGATGAAGATTTCTTGGTGACGAGCATGCAAGCTAGGACGCTTCCCAGTCAGAATGCATGTAGGGTTAAGGCAGATGGCATGGGTCCCAGTTGTCTTTGAAGATTTTCCGCTGCGATTTTATACTCAAGACTTGACCATTATGGTCCTATTTGTGTAACACGGTATGTAAGGATGTAAGACTCTTGTTATTCAGCTTCTGTGTGTTCAGTGAGCATTGATCTCTGGGATCACTGTCCACGTGCATTCGGTGATCACGACTTATGAGTCGGGGTCCCCACAGAGCTGGTATCATAGCCATCCTGATTGTAGGAAGCCTTAGATAGCATGGTCGTTAGTTAGGGTAAAACTATTTCCAAAACTATTAGTAGTTTTCAGAACTATCTATACTTCTCTTCCCTTCTCAGTTTTTCGAAAACTAGGCTATACTTGATCTCTTCCCCTTCAAAGCCTTGGTCGCTAGAACCCTTATGCCCCAGACCACTGGATTTTCTGTAATCCTCGTGGAGTGCACCTTGCCAAACACTCACCCACAACTTTTGCACGCAAGATTGGAGACACCACGACAAGATGATACCAACAGGAAATCCATCCTCGATGAGTGAGGACATGAAGACCCAGAAGGTGGGGGACACCCTTGACAAGAGCCCCCAAGATGGTGCAACCCTAGCCTACGATGACCAGGGTATAGGTTATGCAAAATCATGATATACACCGCTAATAGAGTAATCATGTCACTACCGTTGTTGTATCGACAACCACCGGTGGACGAGAACCTTGCCATTTGGTCCGCCTCACTATAGTGAGCAGGAAAACGGTTCTCTTCATCCCCCGCTCTTGGTGCCGGTGTTTTCATCAACGAAATCAACATGTTGGACCTCTATTATGCCTTGTTATTGTCATTACATATGGATTGCCTACCTGGTACCCTCGACGTCCCAGAAGGCACAAGGGACTGTCATGATTAAGGAGACAAGAGAAGACAAGTCAACGCCAGCTACAAGGAGGCACCTTCACCCCATCACCTCATCAGGCGAGAAGATGTTGAAGATTCTTCAGGCTCAACCCGGATCATTCATCAAGCAACTACAAGGGACATGGCAACACCTGATGAAGCTCAGAAGACTGCACGAGGCACAAGTCACGACACTAAGTCCGAGAACCCCTAGGATAGGATGAGTCGTGTACCCCCTATGTGCAGTCGAGTCCGTATGATGGTTCGGATAGAACCATGATTGTGTGTTGTTTGCTTTTATTCGTTTGTGTTTTGATATAAGTCGCACTTTTGCCCCAGGCAACAAGTGCATGGCTATATCACCTTCCTTGCTTTGTTTCTTTTGTTTCGGCCTTTTTGCACCTGTTTGTTGCACCTGCACTATAGAACCCCCTTTAGGCATTTCCCTCCTCTATGCTGCTTCTCCTCTCTATTCTCCCTCTCCCCAACTGAAGACCCGCAAGACAAGATGCACCAAGGATCCTACCTCGACAGCCAACTGGCACTGAAGACTTCTGCTACAACCCCCGTGACCAAGTGCAACCCCGTAGAGTTATGTTTAACCCTCCAGACCAGTAACCCCATTCCTAGACCCTTTGAGACTTCCCGAGACACTCCAGCACGAATCCTTAACCATGTGCCTAACCCATGGTAAAGCGTGAGAACCTATTAAGCCTTTGTAACCTTGCACAACACTGGGTTCGTAAAGGAGCTAGTGGACACGATGAGTGAGCACATTTTTCATCCTGATATAGCACAAGGTCTGACGATGCCATAGATAGACCAGTTCAAGGATATTGGACAGATGACTTGGTGGTTTATATCAGTGACTTCGAGGAATTATCTGAGACCTTGATGGATTGTGAGGTTTTCATATTGGCGGATCATGACTTTGGGGAAGCATGTAGGAGTACCCGTTAGACATGAGATTTGGATTTATGTAGGTGATTCTGGTTGGTATAATGCTGGATATGTCTGCATGGTTCGGAGTAAATTGGATTTAGACCGATGATCTTGATCATGATACCATGTTTCTCGGTGGACAATAACCTAGGAGATTGGATTATTTGTCGGAGTTGATTTAGGGATCTATTTAGTCATGATCTTGGAGTTTACTTGACCCGGAGGATGGGAATTTGGTGGACATACTGTCGTGATGCGTAGTCCTTCCAAGTGTTTGGATATCATAGGGTATTGAGATCTTGTGGATCACCGTAGACACCGGATTTGTAGGATTGTTGGATCATGGTAATTACCGGGCTATCGGAGTTGATTTATAGGAAGGAAACAAATCTTGGAGTGGCATATGACGTGTTTCCTTAGATTAGAGATGCATTATCGTGAGCCTTGCAAGATTAGGTTGAGTGCTTGGATTATGGAGTTTAATTTAAGCTCAGCAGCATGTATGATCTACCTTTGGATTTTAGAGGTAGACGTACATATGGATTTGGGGGTCTTAGACAAGTATAATTTTGTTAGACCGTCTCTTGAGAATCATGAGGATATGCATGGCATGAGTGGTGATTGAAGTTGGTCTATGCGAGAGGCCGCTTTTCCGTTCAGAGTACTAGATAGAGCTATTGGCATCTCAGAAACTGTGCTTAAGGATAGGATGATATAAGTTCACTCACTCACTAGAATCCTTGAAACCCTTAAGCCCCACCGAGCCACAACCGGGTCAGATTCTGACCACAGGCCTTGACTCAGAGTCAGGAAGGCCTCTGCAGATACTCAACCGAGACCACCACCAATACCCCAGCTTACCTTGCGTACCCCTTAGACCTCATGGAGTAAGTGGACAAGTTGGGTAACATCATTATTTGATAGCCTACTTGTCTGCCCGAAGACAAAGAAGAGACGGATAGCTGGACGGAAGACATTTGAAAACCACCCTATCAAGAAGGAAGATCTACACCGACCACCGTCATCAAGAAGAAACTTCCGCGATGAAGACCGGGCGTATCTGCAAACCACTCCTTGCGGAGGAGCCAAGCATTTCCGTGTCAAAGGAATGCTCACACCAGATTGTATCTAGATTTGAAGGCACGATTCTGGTGGCACATGATGAAAGATAGATTTGCAACCTATGTTGCAAAGTGTGATGTGTGCCAAAGGGTCAAGGCTGAATATCAGCGACCCGCTGGATTGCTTCAACCACTCAAGGTTCCTGAGTGGAAGTGGGATAAAGTCGGAATGGACTTCATCACTGGATTACCAAGGTCGGATAGGAGGACATGGCTCTATCTGGGTCATAGTCAATCATTTGACCAAGGTGGTCCATTTCATTCCTGTCAAGACCACTTATGATGGCAACCGGCTGGCAGCTCTCTACATCGACCGAATCGTAAGTCTTCACGGCATTCCCAAGGAGATTGTGTCAGATCGAGGAACCCAGTTCACCTCTAGGTTCTGGAAGAAGTTCCAAGAAGCCTTGGGAACCAAGTTATCTTTCAGCACGGCTTTCCACCCACAGATCGGAGGTCAGACTGAGCGAGTCAATCAGATTCTCGAAGTCATGACTCCGAGCCTGTGTCTTGGAATATGGAGCCAAGTAGGAGGATTGTCTCCTTTTTGCCGAGTTCTCCTATAACAACAGTTACCAGTCGAGCCTTCAGATGGCACCATTTGAGGTGTTGAACGGACGCAGATGTCGCACACCCCTCAACTGGTCCGAGATTGGAGAAGGGCTAGTCTTTGGACCGGAGACTCTCCGCGCAGCGGAAGAGCAAGTCCAACTAGTCAGAGAACGTTTGAAGGCAGCCAAGTCAAGGCAAGAGAGCTATGCTGACACTCACCGTCGGGACATGAGTTTCCATGTCGGGGACCACGTGAACCTGCGGGTAACTCCTGTGAAGGGAACCAAGCGTTTCCACGTCAAGGGGAAGCTCGCACCAAGGTTCATTGGACCCTTTGAGATCACTGCAAGTCATGTGGTAGACGGCTCCCCAGCTAGATCTACCACCTGAGATACCCTCCGTGCACCGAATCTTCCACGAGCCCCCACTCTGGAAGTACTTCTTACCTCCTAGCTAGCTCGATGCCCGCAGGGACATCGATCACCGAGCCTTTGGCAGCTAACCCAACCTAACCTATGCAAGAGACCCCTCAGCAACCTCCATCAAGGATGGCATCAAGCAAGAAGCCATACCATCAAGCACTTCAAGATTCAAAGGAGCACCGCTCGGAAGCAGAACCAACAAGAAGAAGTGAAGACTACCCCGTATCCAAGACTCCGCCTTTCTTTCCACGCCTAGTCTGGGAATCTCGGGGACGAGATTCTTGTAAGGGGGGTAGGTCTGTCACACCCTGATTTCCATGTCACTTTGCTTAAGCTAATTTTCATGTTAAAAATGTGGATTTGCAAAAACTTTTGAGTGTTGTTGACTTTGCTTGATTTGACTTTTGTCTGTTGTTTGCTAGTGCTCTAAAAATCAAATAAATTCTCCAACTCTTATACTTCATCTCCTTGACCCAAAACCTTTTCCCAATGATCATGCCATGTGTATAAACCAGTATAGAATTTTCTTATAAAAATATTTTGGCCAAATGGTATTTACTAAAATTAGTTTTCCAAAAACCCCTGAATTTAGGTTTGCACTGCAAGTACCTTATTTAGGGTGTGAAAAATCTTTCAAAAAGTATATTTGAATCCTATTAGATATAGGACTCCCAAAAACCACAAAAGTATAATTTTAAAAGCTATTTTTATATTTTATTTAAAAGCTTTTTCTTAAGGCCAGAAATGGTCTTTAATAGGGAAAAATTATTTAAACATTTCAAAAATATTTGCCAAACTTCAGGGAGACTCATAGGACATATATTGTCCATATATAAGAGTTTCAACACATGGTCATGTTCAAAATATTGGACAAATCCTTCCAAAACCCTTTCTGGATATTTCAAGCTTTTGAAATATTTACAAAGGAAATATTCTCCAAAAATTCCAGGGAAATTCTATCATGTCATGGATGACATATTTGATGATCTTGCAAAGCCTCATGCATTGAAGATCAAGGAAACATCCTCAAATCTCCTCAAAACCATTCTGCCCATATTTGAAGTTTGAGCAACTCTACATTGCCAAACTTGTCCAAATGCTCTCAAATTTGGTGCAAATGCTAGAATGGCCTAATAAGACATCTAGACCAAATGGCACAACATTTGGAAAAGAGCAACTTGATCTGATCACCCCAAAACCACTTCTGTTCAAACTCAAATTTGAACAACTTTACATTGTCAACTTTTTATCTGGAGCCTCAAACTTTGTGGGCATGTTCATAACCCCAAATGATGATGCTACACCAAATAGTGCATCAAGGGGAGATGAATTGCTTGACTCAAACATGGTGAAACCATTTCTGTTCATTTCTAGGGTTCACCAAAGTTACATTGGCCACTTTGCCCAAATGAGCTCAAATTTGGTGTAGGGGCCTAATTATATGTGAAATTTGATCCTGTTAAGTCCCATGACAAGTGGATGTCATTTGCTTGACCAAACCCTGATCAAACACCTTCTGTCCAATTACCAAAACTAGTAGTTCAACCTCTTTTACTTTTCTCCATGGCCTCAAATTCTTACCACAGCCTATTTTGATCATCATCTACCCCCAGTAACCTTCCCATGGCCTCAGCTCAATTATTGGAGGGTAAAAACCCCATTTTTACTCTTGTGGACAGCCACCTTCTTCTCCTCCTTCACCTCTCTCCTCACTCCAGTGGCTCCCAGAGCATCCAAGACTGCCTCCCCCATTCTTTACTACTCCCTCTACCCACTGGACACGGCTGGACACAAGAGGACAGGCCAGGATAGCACAGGCACGACCATGCCGGCCAAAGGCGTGCTCTGGAGCACGCTACAGTGCACCGAGGCACTGTAGCTCGGCCCTCCCGAGGCTTCCAGACGGCCTTGGGCACAGAGACCGTGTCCCCCGAGGTCCCCTCGACGTCCTCAACACGCTGGGCTGTCGGCCCCCTCCTCTCTCCTCCTCCTCCCTCACCCCTGCCCGCACGCGCACCGGCCGACCCCGAGCTCCAGTGAAAAACCTCGCACGCGCGGCCTCTCTGGCGCCTCCCCGCTCCTCCTCTCTCTCCCTCTAAGCGTGGACTAACCCCACGAACGCCCCGGACACCCTGCGGCAGGCTCGTGTGGCCCGTGGCAGCGGCAACACGCTCGCCGGCGCACGGCGCCTCGGTGGACCGACGCCCCCCCTACTTAAAGGGCACCCCGAGCCCCCCTTGCACCTCCTTTCGCTCCATCCCTCTCCCGTGCGTCTTCCGAGTCATTCCATCGCCCTTCTCGTGCCCTGTGGTGCCCGCTCCACCATCGTCCGACGAGGCCGCCGCCATGGCCTGGTGCGGGAGGTGCTCCGGCTTCTCCCCTGCCGCCCCAAGGGTCCTCCTGGATGCGCCGCTCCCCGGGGATCCCTCCGGTGGCCGCGCCCTGGCCGGAGGTGGCCTGTGCCGCCGGGGACGGGCGCCGGCGTCGCGCGGCTCGGGCCTCCCCTCCCCTCCGTTGCGGGAGCGGGAGGAAGGAGACGACCCTGCAGAGGGGGCCCACCTGGCAGCGACCCGGCCAGCCAGGCCCAGCCGTTTAAGTGGAAACGGCAACGGCGCAGCCCGCCTTCCCAGCGCGGAAGCGCACCGCCGAAAGGCGCCTCCGACGTCACCGCTCCCCCCTGTGCACGCGGCCGAGCCATGGGCCGGCCCAGTTTCTATGCGGCTATCCTCCGCCCAGTGTGCAGCATAAGGGTATAACCCCTATTCTTTTCCTTTTTCTTTATTCTGCCAACTTCAAAAATGCCTAGAATATTCATATGAACTCCAAATTGCATGATTCAAATTTCTGGTAGCTTCTAAAATCATGCCCTATCACATGGTGCAACATGCACATTATTCCAGAAACTTTTCCTATACAAATATTTATCAAATGCCCATTTTCCACTTTTTGTGATTAACTTTAGAAAATCACAGAGAGCTCATTTTTGATCCAAATGCAGTGATTCAAGTTCCTAGATGCTTGTCATGTCCAAACTTAGTTTTGGAACATTTTTAATAATAGTTTCTGTACCCCACCAAATAATGAGCCATTTCTTCCTATTTATCAGCTTTGGAAAATCCTAGGAAATTCATTTCAATTCCAAATCCATTGAAACCAACTCCTAAATGCTTCTAAAATCATGACTTGATGATGGGTACCTTTGCTCATCATTCAAGGAATTATTTCTGTATACTTCTTCCAAATCCATAAGCCCTTTGGTTCCATCATATTGAAATGTTCCCAACTACCTATTGATCCAACACCTATGAAACCACCTTGGTCATTTCTAATATGACCAGAGGTATCCTAGAAAAGTCCAACTCCTATTTTTAGAGCACTTTTATTTTTGCTTTTGATTGTGTTTCTTATTATGATTGTTTCCATCGTTAGTTGACGTAATAAACGGAGTGATCGGAGATGGGCCAGAAGATTTGAAGACTCTGAAGAATAAGGCAAGTAGCCCTTTCACCATGTTCAAGAAACCTTTTTATGCATGTCTCATAGCACCTTTATTATTCAATGCATCGGAATCATGTTGAGGTGGAAACCACTTTGGTTGCTACCCCTGTTACCTTACTGTTGAAACTTGCATCAAACATGACCCTACCTTCCTATGAGGGTTATGTGGGTGGGAGTAGATAGAAGTATGCTATAGTAGTTGGCTACGCAAAATGGGTCGGGGATATGCATTGAGTGAAACAAGTGTGGTCTGACATACTTGCAAATGACCCAGTGGGTGCCACTAATGCCCTGGGAGTTGATGAGGAGCTAGGGCACTACTTGGTGAGAAGTAGTGTGCCGAGGCTTGACAAAAGTGTTGTTTACAGAGATGGATTAGATTTATGTGTGACTACTGTCCCAACCAAACATGCGCAACCACTCTACCCTTACATGGGAAAGGGCATTATTGATTACCTAGGTCGATACTAGCATGGTGCCCGCATTACTAGTGACGGGGGTGACATGCGGTCACTCTCGGGACGGGGTCGCGCTTGGATAGGCGGCCATGACTGTCTTTACAGGGCACCGGACACACCGTTGGTACCCCGTGCTTGTGATATATGATGAATTCGGAGCGAGTCTCCACAAACCTTGAGATGTGAAATGTTTGGCACGGGGCTGCTACCAATCGAGTGGACTCTATGTTAGTGTCGTCTAGGGAAAGGTAGTGATCGGGTGCTTACCCCGGGTACTTGAGGTATCGCGGGTCGTGGATGACACGGAAGTTCCCCGGATCTTGTGGGTAAAGTGTGCAACCTCTGCAGAGGGTCAAACTATTCGAATAGCCGTGTCCGCGGTCAAGGACAGTTGGGTGGTGCTACTTAGACTATGTCCATAAGTTTCTGGGAAACAACACGATTCAGAGATATTGTTGATGTGATTGTGAGAAAGTTACTATGAGCTTGAACATGAGTTGATTACAACTCTTTCTCGATATGATGTCTGTGACCTCCTGTCACTTGTTACAGACACATGCATATCCATGTTACTTGTTGATCATACTTGCATATGAAAAACTAGCTTTTCGCAAAACTGCCAACCTAGCAGTAGAGCCTTGCATAATTATTCTGTTATCACACTTGGGTTGCTTGCGAGTACATTCAATGTACTCATGTGCTTGCCACTGGTTATTTTATTGGCCAGGCAGGAGAGAACAGGTTATGATGAAGATTTCTTGGTGACGAGCATGCAAGCTAGGACGCTTCCCAGTCAGAATGCCTGTAGGGTTAAGGCAGATGGCATGGGTCCCAGTTGTCTTTGAAGATTTTCCGCTGCGATGTTATACTCAAGACTTGACCATTATGGTCCTATTTGTGTAACACTGTATGTAAGGATGTAAGACTCTTGTTATTCAGCTTCTGTGTGTTCAGTGAGCATTGATCTCTGGGATCACTGTACACGTGCATTCGGTGATCACGACTTATGAGTCGGGGTCCCCACAGCTTGACGGTGGCGGTGGAGGTCGCTGGGCATCCGTGGCCCTAGGCGTTCGAGCATCCCCTCGATGGTTCGAGGAGGTGGGGAGGTTCGGCAGACCACGGGAAGCTTCTGTGTGGAGGAAAGGAAGGGAGGCGTGCTCGGGATGGCAAGAATTTTGGCGATGGACGGCGGCTCGGCATCAGCCTTGGGGGTGGATGAGGGGCACGGGAAGAGGGACGGCTAGGTCCAGAGGATGCTCAGGAGTGAGAGGAAGCAAACGGGGCAGCGGGGAGGGTCTGGAATGGCCTTATGTTGCCGTCCCGCGGCTCACCGTGGATGTGGCGCATGGGTGGCCGCAACAACGGCTCGGGAGGCCAGGAGAGAGAGGGAGGGGCTGTCTACGGCGTTCGTGGGGGTTGAGTAGGGCGCCAGGAAGAGAGAGGGAGAGAGGAACGAGTGCGAGGCATGCCAGGGACGCGGGCGGCGACTGGCGGACGCGGGCGACGCTCAGGCACGCGTGACAGAGGTCGCCGAAGAGAGAAGGAGGAGGGGGCCGACCGTCTAGCGTGTCCTGGACGCCGAGGCGGCCTCGGGGGACACAATCCCATCGCCCTAGGCTGTCGGGTGCCTCGGGTAGGACGCGGCTACAGTGTGGGAGCGCACTGTAGCGCGCTCCAGAGCGCCCGTATGGCCGGCACGGACGTGTCCTAACCGCTCTGGTCGCGTCCACCTTGCCCAATGGTGTCTAGGGGGTCAGGGGAAGAGTAAAGAAGTGGGATGTGGCCTTGGATGCCATGGAGGGCCACTGGAGTGAGGAGGGAGGTGAGAAAGGAAGAGATTGCTGCTGTCCAGAAGAGTAAAATGGGGTTTTACCCCCTCCAATGATTGAGTTGAGGCATTGGTGAGTTACTGGAGGTAGAAGATGACTAGGAGAGGCTGTGGTAAAAAGTTGAGCTCAAGTAGAATAGTAAAAGGGGGCAGAACAGTGGTTTTGGTAAAATGGCAGAAGGTGTTTGATGTGGTTTTGGGCAAGCAAATGACTTCCAATTGACATGGGACTTAACAGGATGAAATGGGACATAGATTTAGGCCCTTCCACCAAATTTGAGCTCATTTGGGCAAAGTTGCCAATGTAACTTTGGTGAACCCTAGAAATCAACAGAAATGGATTTCTCAAGATTAGTTTAAGCAAATCATCCCTCCTTGATGCACCACTTGGTGTAGTGTCATCATTTGGGGTTGTGAACATGTCCACAAAATTTGAGGCCCCAAGTAAAAAGTTGGCAATGTAGAGTTGTTCAAATTTGGATCTGGTTAGAAAGGGTTTTGGGGCACTTAGATCAAGTTATGCTTCTCCAATACTTGTGCCATTTGGTCTAGATGCATAATTAGACCATCCTAGCATGTGCACCAAGTTTGAGAGCATTTGGACAAGTTTGGCAATGTAAAGTTGCCCAAACTTCAAAATGGACAGAAATGGTTTTGAGGGGATTAGATGATGTTTTCTTGATCTTCAAGGCATGAGGCTTTGTAAGATCATCAAATATGTCATATTTGACATGATAGAATTTTCCTGGAATTTTTGGAGAATATTTCCTTTGTAAATATTTCAAAAGCTTGAAATATCCAGAAAGGGTTTTGGAAGGATTTGTCCAATATTTTGAACATGACCATGTGTTGAAACTCTTATATATGGACAATATATGTCCTATGAGTTTCCCTGAATTTTGCCAAATATTTTTGAAATAGTTAAATAATTTTTACCTATTAAAGACCATTTCAGGCCTAAAGAAAAAGCATTTTAAATAAAATATAAAAATAACTTTTAAAATTATAATTTTGTGGCTTATGGGAGTCCTATACCTAATAGGATTCAAATATACTGTTTGAAAGATTTTTCACATCCTAAATAAGGTACTTGTAGTGCAAACCTCAATTCAGGGGTTTTTGGAAAACTAATTTTAGAAAATACTATTTGGCCAAAATATTTTTATAAGAAAATACTATACTGGTCTATACACATGGCATGATCATTGGGAAAAGGTTTTGGATCAAGGAGATGAAGCATAAGAGTTGGAGGATTTATTTGATTTTTAGAGCACTAGCAAACAGCAAACATAAAACCAATCAAGCAAGATCAAAAAACACTCAAAAGTTTTTTTTAAACCACATTTTAGCATGATTATAAGCTTAAGTGTTGCGGCATGAAAATCAGGGTGTGACAAACCACCATTAGTTAAACTCCCACAGCCACTGACTGCGGGCCCCACTTCGTGGTCAAACCCAGTCAGCGCTAGTTTTGACCGGGTTTAGACTATGTGACACTAACAGGTGGGTCCCCCCGGTCAGGTTTGACCTGGACCGGTCAGTTGACCTGCTGACCTCAGCCTGACGCAGTGCTGACGCGGTAAATGTTTTCTGAGATTTTAAATAAATCAGAAATTTCAGAAAATAGCTAAAATTTCTAAAATTCATATAAAATCAACCGTAGCTCAGATGAAAATAATTTATATATGAAAAATGATCAGAAAAATATGAGGAATCTGTTTATGGCATTTTCATGCATGTTTGAACAAGTTAAACCTGCTGATCAGGTCAAATCAGTTAAATGATAATTAAATAACCACATGTGGAGTTTGAATTTGAACCTTGGGTTCAAACCAACTTCATTTAATTGTGTTGCTAGTTGCATTAGCTCAATTCACAGCATAATGCCATGTCATGATCATGCATAATATTGTGCATTGCATTGATTGTGTTCCTTCTCTGTTGCCGGTATTTGTCCCCTGTCAGTAGACGAAGTTCCGACGATGAGTTCGATGACACCGATGAAGAACTATTGCTATCTTCAGAAGTGCCAGGCAAGCAAAACCCCCTTTGAGCATTTCGAAACAATCCCACTCTCTTGCTCCTGCTCTCTTTTACTGCATTAGGACAACAACGATTGAACTGCTTTTTGCTGCGGTAGCTGAACCCCTTTCCTCTGCATGACCTGTCATTGCCACAGTAAATAGTTGAAACCCACTAGCATGAGTAGGAGTTGTTTGAGCCATGTTGTGCCTACTCATTCATGCTTTCTGGTTATGCCTGCTATTGCTTAGAGTTGTGTCAGGTCTGATTCATCGGAAATGAATTGGAATGCTGATGAACATGTCCTACTGTGTGTGAGCTAAGTGTGTGAACACGATTTGGTAAAGGTAGCGGTGAGAGGCCATGTAGGAGTACATGGCGGGTTGTCTCACTGGAACTATCCTTAAGAACTGAGTTCCGTGTAAGTTGTCCAATGACATAGCTACTACCACGCATTGGAATGCTTAAGTGCCCCTCTCGACTTATTAATCAACTCGATCTCTGTCCAGGAGTTGCAACTAGTTTCTGGTGTTTGTAGGTAGTGCTAGTAGTCTACCAAGTGGCACCCGGTACAGGTGGGATTGGGACAGACTAGGTGCAGTGGCACGGTGTACCAAGTGGCACCCAGTTGGTGGGCTTGGGAACCCTGTACACATCGTTTGGGGCCGTGAGCGACACTCCGGATGGATCTCCTTACGGATGGAACCCGAATAGGCGATAAACCTGGACTAGAGTCTTGTGTGGTTAGTCAGGTCGTGGCCGACACACTCGCCAGGCTTCCGCTTGAAGGTTGCCGAGATACACGACGTGTACATGGCAGTAAGTGGCGAGAGCGTGTGTGAAGAAGTACACCCCTGCAGGGTTAACATGATCTATTCGAATAGCCGGGTCCGCGGTTATGGACTTCTTGGATGCTTACGTGGTACATAGACAAGTGAAAGTGGATACTCTAAAATGCTCAAGACAAGTGTGAATGCTTTGGATGGCCTTCTTATAGGGAGACGGGAGTGGATCCATAGTGGTGTATTGATTGGTGAATATGTGGACTCGTGTGCGCCATCTCAAAAGAGTTACTTGTAGTCGTAGTTTAGGATAGCCACCGAGTCAAAGCTGGCTTGCTGCAGTCAAACTCCACCAACCCCTTTGTAGATACTGTTGCATATGTAGCTAGTTCTGATGTAAGTCTTTGTTGAGTACCTTTGTACTCACGTTTGCTTAATTTATGTTTTTGCAGAGAGACTCCAGTCTCACTAGTGGTTCCGCGTGGACTTCGACGTTTAGCTTGTTACCTCAGCTACGATCTTGTGCTCTTGGGAGGGTCTTGTAGATAGTCAGGCTTCTCAGCCTTTTCTTTTGTAGTTGTCTGTACTCAGACATGTTATGCTTCCGTTGCCTGTATGTTCTGTATGTTGGGTCATGTGACCCGTGTTTGTAATAAATGCTATGATGGCTCTTCTGGGTTTTATTTATATGAGTTGTTGAGTTATGTTGTGATGCCATGTTGTACAGCACATACTTGCATGTTATGCGTACGTGTAATGTGTATTGCTATGTGTGGGATCCGACACCTAGTTGTTTACCCTTGGTAGCCTATCTTACAGGGAAATGTCTCCTAGTGCTTCCACTGATCCTTGGTAGCTTGCTACTGCTCCAGAACACTTAGGTTGGCCGGCATGTGTCCTTCTTTGTTCATGTGTCTGTCCCTTAGGGGAAATGTCACGCGTTGTTCCTTTAAGTCCTTGTAGCTTGCTACGACTTGGGTTCATACGTTGATGACCGACACGTTCGTTGCTGGGTCATGTATGCCTGTCTCTGTAATTTAGCTCCACTTTTGGTTTATAACTAGTCATGTCGGCCCGGGTTCTCTGTCATATGGATGCTAGCGACACTATCATATACGTGTGCCAAAATGCGCAAACGGTCTCGGGCCAGGTAAGGTGGAACCCGTGGGGATACCGTGCGTGAGGCCGCAAAGTGATATGATGTGTTACAGGCTAGACCTATGTGACTTAGGATCGGGGTCCCGACACGCAGTTACTCAAGAAGGATAAGAAATTTGTGTGGACTGAAGCTTGTGAGAAAAGCTTCCAAGAACTCAAAAGGAAATTAACAACAGCCCAGTATTGGTTGTACCGGACATACACAAAAGTTTTGAAGTATATTGTGACGCATCCCGAAAGGGCCTCGGATGCGTACTGATGCAAGAAGGCAAAGTAGTAGCATACGCTTCCAGGAAACTACGAAAGCATGAGGAAAATTATCCTACTCACGACAATTGGCAGCAGTCATTCATGCACTCAAGGAGTGGAGGCACTTTTTGCTTGGAAATCATTGTGAAATATATACGGACCATAAAAGCCTTAAATATATTTTCACGCAACCAGAACTCAATTTACGACAACGACGATGGTTGGAATTAGTGAAAGATTATGATGTTGGCATTCACTATCATCCAGGAAGAGCGAATGTAGTGGCAGATGCTCTCAGTCGTAACCCCAGCTCGGACAACGACATTCTACAAAGCTTGAGACCTGAGTTTCAGCAGGAGTTCACCAAACTCAACTTGATGATGGTCACCGAAGGCGATGTGTCAAATTTGGAAATACAGCCTACCCTAATGGAACAGATTAAGAAGGCTCGGCATGGACACCCCAGCATCGAAGGCATAAAAAGAAAAGTGAGTCTGGGCAAGGCCTCAGAATTCGTCATAGACGGTGAGGGATTATTATGGTTCGGGGACAGGCTTTGCATACCCAATATAGAGGACCCCAAAAAGAAAATTCTAGCAGAAGGCCACACCACTCCATATTCAATTCACCCTGGAGGAACCAAAATGTACAAGGACATTCAGGAAAGATTTTGGTGGAACGGTATGAAGAGGGATATAGCCACATTCATTGCATGTTGTGATTCATGTCAACGCATTAAAGCCGAGCACCAAAAACCAGCAGGACTATTACAGCCAAACAAGATACCTGAGTGGAAATGGGACAAAATTGGGATGGATTTTATTGTCGGACTACCTCGGTCACAACACGGAAATAATGCCATATGGGTCATCACAGACAGATTAACTAAGGTGTCACACTTCATCCCAGTCAAGACAACCCACACCACCCAGAAGCTTGCCAGACTTTACCTCTCCCGTATAGTTTGCCTGCATGGAGTTCCGAAGACTATAATATCCGATAGAGGCACTCAATTCGTCTCTAAATTTTGGGATCATTTACAGCAGGCTCTGGGAACTCAATTAGTATTCAGCACAGCATACCATCCCCAGACTGGAGGACAAACTGAACGTGTGAACGAAATCCTAGAAGATATGCTGAGGGCATGTGTTCTCACCTATGGAACCAGTTGGGAAGAAAGCTTGTCGTATGCCGACTTCACATACAACAACAGTTACCAAGCCAGTCTAAAAATGGCACATTTTGAAGCCTTGTACGGACGAAGATGCCGTACCCCATTAAATTGGTCATAAATAGGAGACAGTCGTATTTTCGGTCCAGACATGCTCAAGGAGGCTGAGGAGAAAGTTAGGCTAATCAGGGATCGACTCAAGACAGCATAGAGTCGACAAAAGAGTTATTACGATCAAAAACATCGTGAAGTCAGCTTTGAGCTCGGTGAAAATGTGTACCTACGTGTATCTCCTATGAGGGGCCTGCAACTATTCAAAGTCAAAGGAAAGCTAGCACCATGGTTTATTGGACCCTTTCGTGTAGTTGCACGGAGAGGCACAGTAGCCTACCAACTAGACCTACCCAAGGAGCTATGAGATGTCCACGACGTGTTCCACGTCTCACAGTTGAGGAAATGTGTAAGCAACCCGGAGAAACATGTATCTCATGAAAACATTGATGTGCAACCAGACCTCACCTATAGGGAATGTCCAATAAAAATATTGGAGGATTCTGAAAGAAGGACCCGTCAGAAGACAATTAAGTTTCTCAAGGTTCAGTGGAGCAATCACACCGAGGATGAGGCAACATGGGAAAGAGAGGATTTCCTTTGGACAGAGTACCCACACCTATTTGAGGATCAGCTGAAATCTTGGGGACGAGATTTTTCCTAAGGGGTAGGTGTTGTAACACTCCAAAAAAATTGGATTTGTTTTCATCAAATTCTTTGGTCTCTTGGAAGGAGGTTATTTGAATCTTTCTTAAAACCCCTCCTTCTCAAATCTTTTATGACAAAATATTTTCGTGTCCTTCTCAACCTTGAACTTTGGTCTTGAGAGTTATGACCTTGTGTTGGCTCAACACAATTTTTTTCAAAAGGTTTTGACAATTTCTTTTTATGAAAAGCCTTCCTATAAAGCCTTGGGCTTATTCTCTCCCATTCAAACTTTTCTTTTGCCATGTCACCTAATGAAGTTCTTTCTTCCAAGACCTTCATCCCCACCTTGGACAAGTCTAACATCAATTCCAGTAGGTTTCAACCTCATTTAGATTTTTCTTCTAATTATTTTACCCCAAAAACATTTTCTGTCTTTTAATTTGAGCCTTGGTAATTTACAAAGGAACTGCTAGTTTCCCTTTGAGTTTTGTTTCCAAACAAACTCCCCTGACTAGTCCTTAGTACCCTCAACCTAGATCCATCAAGATCTGCTAGTCCATAGTTCAAAATTTCCAAATTTTGCTTGCTGCAAGTTTGGACCAGATTTGCTATTTTTGGTGAAATTCATATTTTCTCTCTTCCTAAAATTATGTGGAAATTCAGGCAGCCTCTAGATGCATCAAGAGACCACCTCACCAAAGATCAGCTCCAGAAAAATTCTGCAAGTGCCTGGATCATTTCGTCGAACAGTTGGTGTGCACTGTTTCTGTCAAATTCAGAAAAATTCAGTGTGGGATTCAGTCGACAGTGACGTTTTCGTTAGACCGCCGCGTCAATCTCGCCAGTGTCTGCATTGGTGCCTTGCTCACTGCTCCTCTCCCTTATCCTGAACGCCGCACGGTTGTTGGCCGGTTGCGAGCGTCGGTGGCGTCGTGGTCTACCTGCGCCGACGTCTTCCACGGCAGCCAATAGGGGCCACCCTACAAAACGGCGCCGTTCGGCACCGCCCAAACCACCAGAGAGCTCCACGTGGCCATTCCCTCCCCTGTGCACACTGCAACACCATCGCCATGGCCTGAGAGGCGCAGAGCGCGCTCTCTGCCACTGACGTGCCCGCGCAGCCGTTCCGTTGAGAGAGTGCAGTAAACACCCAAGTCTTGCCAAGCTTAGCATCGGGATGGAATCAGTGGACCATCACATCAATGCCCAGGCACTTAAGCCACCTGTTCGGCCACGGCCTCGCCGTAATCACTCGCCGGACTTTCCCGTTTGCGGGCAACCGCCTCGGGCCGGCTATAAATAGCGGCCCCGAGCTCGCCTTCGACCCTGCACCTCTCCACCATCTCACCAGACCTCGCCCAGCCACTGGAAGGACCTCGAGGAGTCCTTCCCCAGCTCCGGCCGCCCCGATCCGCTTAGGGCTACGGCAAGTTTTTCTCTGGTGAGAGCACCACCGCCTCCCTGGTCGTGCCAGTAGCCTCCTAGTGCACCAAGATACCTGACCCGCGCTTCAATTTGGCCTCTGCAGCCCTCCCCGGCGAGATCCACCACTGCCCAAGCCACCATCCGTCGGAGAGAAGACCGTCGCTCGCCGACGTCCAACTCCACCTCCCACGGACGTGGAAGAGCACCGTGACCCCGTAGGTACCACCCACTTCCCCTACCTCGCCGTGGATCGGCGTCGGCGACCACCGCGGCTCTCGGGCGCCGGCGCACTCTGTTTTTCCGTTCGAATATTTGAACCTGACGGGTGGGACCCCCTCGTCAGCCTCTCTGTTTTATTCGAACCATTTTTCTGGAAAGCGCCTTCGGGCAAAATATGCTTCCCTTTTCAGCTGGCGTATTTCTTACTGAAACGTTTTCTGTTTTTATAATCAAGCCCCTGGAAACTTTTTGTTTCATTACAAACAAGTCCCTGGACAAAAACCTTAATAACTTTTAAACAAAAGATGATTTTGAGTTGATCCTTTTTCTGTCCTCTTTATTAACATGTCTAGTTTTTTATCATGTTTATTTGAAAAATATTTGGGACAACTTTTATGCGTGCACGGTATTTATGTTAATATCCGATTTATTTTATCCGTAGATACCGAAGGAGGTGACGGAGCCGCGAACTTCACCGAGCTAGACTCCGACTACTCCGAACCAGGCAATCATGTTTGCACCTTTGATATGATGAGTGTTTTGCATGTTTGCTTGAGTAGTGTTCTCATGGCATGGTTATATAAGCATTTTGTGGGTGTTATATTTCATGCAAGACAAGCTCCGTGTGAGCTTCGAAAGTTGATGGTGAGCCAACCTGATCATGTGATGACATGATAGGTTGTAAGCTGGTATTGTTGAAGCATGTCGGTCAACCGTTTAACTCCAGTGTTAACGTGGATCAAGTCATGATCCCGTTCGCCTCCTTTTGGTACTGTCACATGTCTTGTGCAAAGAATACGGTTTAGTCAGTTGCAAACCTCTCTACTTGTACACACCAAATAGAGGGGCCGGGATGAGGGTTCCATGGCCTTGGATTAAAGCCCGTCATCCGGTCAGGGGGCATGGGTGTTTCCGGTTGGGACCGAGAGGGGGGCACCCCTTAGAGCGCGCGATATAAATTTGATCCCATGCTATTCGAGGTTGTAGCCTCCCCGTCTTAAAGTTTTTCGTGAACGTTGCCTAGGGTGATTCCGGACAGCGGGATGTGGAATGGGTGTGTACTGGTTAGTTGTGTTTCTGCTAAAATACAGTAAACGGAACTAGTCCTTTGTGACTACTGAAATCCGTTGGTTGTGGTTAAAGAGTACAAACTCTGCAGAGTCAAAACTCATTCGAGTAGCCATGTCTATGGCCTAGCGTCAGTCTCCGTGTCAGTCTCCGTGACAGGCTCTAGTGATTTAATATAGCTCTATGAGTGGTAGACAGGCCGAATATTATTCTCCTAAACGAACTGACTAGTTTATTCTATACTAAATGTTTCCTTGAGATGATTTACCTTCAAGATGCTACTTGGTTTCGAATGATCATATAAGCCCTTTATGTGATGTCGCTCGGACGTCCGACTGTGGCATTCTCGTCATTTATTTTTGATATAAGCCCTTTATGTGATGTCGCTCAGACGTCCGACTATGGCATTCTCGTCATTTATTTTTGATATAAGCCCTTTATGTGATGTCGCTCAGACGTCCGACTGTGGCATTCTCGTCATTTACATTTGATATAAGCCCTTTATGTGATGTCGCTCAGACATCCGACTGTGGCATTCTCGTTATTTACTTTTGATATAAGCCCT
>LR738711.1:370226015-370285305 GCA_902687465.1 Secale cereale
GCCCTTTATGTGATGTCGCTCAGACGTCCGACTGTGGCATCGTTGTTATTTACTTTTGATATAAGCCCTTTATGTGATGTCGCTCAGACGTCCGACTGTGACATTCTCGTTATTATTTTTTATATAAGCCCTTTATGTGATGTCGCTCAGACGTCCGACTGTGGCATGTTTATTCATTTTTCCTTTCGAGGCGTCACTTCAGACACTCGATCGGTATTCTTTTATTTCCTTGGGATTTCGGGAGGACTACCGCGTGACTTCCTTTTTATTTAACATGCAGCGCAAATTTATTCTCTGAGTACATATTGCTACTCTGCTCATATGCATCATGTTTGCATTTGTTATATCTTATGTCGGAACTATCTTGCGAGTACATTCAAAGTACTCACCTGGCTTGTTGATTTGGCCAGATGTTGACGAAGGCGATCTCATGGATGAAGAGTTCGAAAGCGAGTCCGACGCCTAGAGGAGTCCCCGTCAGTCTCTTGCGATCCTGGAGTTGATCACTTTATTATAAACGCTTCCACTACCCAAATAAATTCATCGAGTCTCGCTTTGACACTCGATGAGCTGTAAGATATTGGAGTTGTGTCACCCACTACACTATGACATATCCACCACCACTTTTATTACGAGTCAGTAGTTATGCCACCCTACCCTTGTGTCATATCCACCGTTATGTATAATATCGGCGTGCTTGTAATAAATTGTTGAGCAGCCTCAGCTCAACCTTGTATAATATTCGGTACTCTGGAATTCTGTACCAAGGACTTGTCTACCAGTAAGAAGGATTCTTCTACACTGGTCCGATAAAAAGGTCGGTTTCTCAGTAAATGTTTTACTAGAAAATCGGTCCTGACAGGCCCCCCACAGGCGGCGCGGGGCCCTCCAAGAGCGGAGTCGTACCACGCACGGGCGACGCGGCGACTTCCAATACGCCCACGGCGCGTTCCGCCCAGGTCGTGCGCGATGAGTTGCGTCGCCGCGCGGAGGACCCCGGGCGCCGCCGTGGAAAGAGCCCTGCACATCAGTTACGAGATGCAGAGGATCAGCATGCTCGCCGAGGCGCTGGAGAGGATGGCGTGCAGCTGCGGGACCGTGATAGAGCTCCTTCTAACATGATTAGAAGTCGCAGTGCGTCACGATCCACGCAGCTCTCCCCGCCACCCACGCCGGCGGAAGCCTTAGCGCGTGCAGTTGCTCCTCGACTTCCCTCCTGCCTCGGAGAAGCTCGACGAGTGGAGGGCTACCATTCGTAGCCTCGTTGCCATCGCCAACAAAGACGAACCTCGGCATGCGGGGCCTTCGGGCCAACGCTCTGTCGAGCCGCCACACGCCAGCGGGGGAACGACTGGAGGAGCCGCAGCCATGGTGCATTTCCTCCTCCTCGCCAGCTACCACGTGTATCGGCCCGTCGGGGCGACGCTTGCGATGACATATCCATAGCGTCGTCTGACCCATGGACCCACCGTGATCAGCGCCAAGTTCTTCGAGAGCATGCCCATGAGGATGCTCGAACCACCATCGAGCGTCGGCGCGAGGCACGCCACCAGTCGGATAGGCGGGCAGGGCCCACTACGGACCACCCAGCACCGGGAGGCTCTGGAGGCTTACCTTACGAGGTAGGCTATCCAGCCTTTACCCGTGAGCTGCGGCATTTCCAGTGGCCCACCCAACGCACCTTCAAGCCCGACGTCGGCGAGAAGTACAATGGCAAGACTCACCCGTCAGAGTTCCTCGGCATCTACACCATCACGATGCAGGCTGCTGGGGCGCGGGACGAAAAGGTGCGTGCCAATTATTTCCCCTTGGCACTTAAACCCAATGTCATGTCATGGTTGATGCACTGGCAGGCGGATTCCATTTCTTCCTGGTCGGATTTGTGCCATGAGTTTGTTGGCGCTTTTATGGGAAGCCACCAGGCTCATGGCCAAGCAAGCGATTTGCATGTCATCCCCCAGAATGAAGGTGAAAGCCTGCGCAAGTACATACAGCGGTTCAGCCGAGTGCAGTACAACATCTCAGACGTTCATCCCGCCGCCATCATCAGCGCGTTCCACCAGAATGTGCGCAACCGCAAGATGCGTGAGGAGCTGGCGATGAATAAAGTCAAGGATGTGGCCAAACTCTACGTTCTAGCCGACAGATGTGCTCGGGCTGAAGAGGGAAGGAAGTACCCCGGCGAAGACGCGGTGTGGAAATCGGTTCCTCGGACGAAGACGTCATCGCCCCGACGAAAAAGGGTCGACACCGCAACAAGAAACGCAAGGGCAAGGCTGTGCTTGCCGTCGAGGGATCCTACGACGCCGGCGCCGCCACGAAAACCAAGGCAGATGACCCCGACAAAGAAATCGCCGGGTGTGTCACCTGCCGGGCCTTGGCGGCCGCCGACGAGCGAGGAAGCTCCGACAAGAAGTACTGCAAGATCCACCGCACCAAAGGCCATGACCTCCAGAACTGCCGACAAGTTGAGCAGCTCACAGAGAAGAAAAAGGCCGAGTACGAAAGGTGAGACAAGGAGAAAGGCCAAGATGGTGCTGAGGGATCCGGCAAGAAACGTGGCGGCCAGCCTGGCCGCCGCGACAAAGATATCCAACAAGAATGGCCCGCCCGGGGCAGTGACAAGAAGCGAGAAGATGATGATCGTGATGAGGACGACGAGTCCGGCGAGCAAGAGTTCCAGAAGGCCACGGAGGCCATGTGCATCGACGGTGATGCCTCCCTGCACACCTTCCACCGCCAACTTAAACAGTGGGCGTGTGAGATCACAGCAGCGGAGCCATCATTCGATGCCCAGAAGCCGCTGAGGTGGTCTAGCACTCCTCTCATCTTTGACGCCGAGGATCACCCTAACCGCACGACTGTGGTCGGGTGTTTTCCATTGTTGGTCTCACCAACAATACGCCACCTCAAGGTGACGAAGATGCTGGTTGATGGCGGGGCCGGCCTGAACTTGATCTCGCCCGTCGTGATCAAAAGGCTGCAAATCCCTGATGGAGACCTCGAGGAGACGGGCACGTTTCAAGGGGTCAACCCAAGAAGAAGTCAGCCCAAGGGTAAAATCACGCTGCCCGTGACATTCGGGGGCAAGCTAAACTACAGGATAGAGAGGATTGTCTTTTATGTTGCCGAGATCCCCTTGCCTTACAACGGGATCCTCGGCCGCCCAGTGTTGGCCAAATTCATGGCGGCGTCGCATTACGCCTACAACACGCTGAATATGCCTAGGCCGATGTCCATCTGCGTTGATCAGCTTTCCCGGGAGGCAGTTGCAGCAACTGCCGCCAAGTCACTTGCTCCTGCCACTGAAGCCCCGGGAGGAAAGAAGACCGGTAAGGCCTCTCATGCCTACTCTTGCAAGCGCTCCTCTTCAGAGTGTAGTGCTCCCGTCGAGAACACGCCCCGGGAGGAAAGAAAACAGTGGGCATACCGAGCTGTACTATATGTCTAGTTTGTGTTCATGCCTTTTTCCATGTTATTTAAATGCTGTAGCTCAATTATTTTGAGCTCCGAAGATGCTATGTTGCTGTAATTTTCAGCTTTCGCTCAAATCTTGTTTCGGGCATAACTTTTAGCCCGTAACTCCGATTTCAGCGAATCTTATATCAAACTTGATTGTTTTTCTGTGTAGATTAATAATATCAGATTGTTATCTTGTTTTGAGGTGAATTGCTTGAGTGGTATTTTCCGTGCTCCGTGTGCATCCTTAGTGCATCCATCATGCATTCATCTTTTTCGAGTGCGCATTGCATCTTGTTGATTGGTGCTTGGTGTGATTGTTTTGTTTAGAGCCAGAAGCTGAGACCGAGTACGAGGTTGAGCACGAGGTATCCAACGAGGTTGAGCACGAGGACCCTTCTTACGATCCGAACGACTTCTCTTCAGGCAAGATGACCGAACCCCGATAACATTACTATCTTTGCCTATTGCTAAGTAGTCTCGATCTATAGTTTTGCCTCGATGCCCATGATCTTCTTGTCAGCCTCCTACTTGTAACCAATTGCCATGTTTAACCCACCTACCTATGCAAACCGTTGTTTGGCTAAGTACGCTTCGCTCAGCCCTTCTTATAGCGTTGCTAGTTGCAGGTGAAGTGAAGATGCTTGCTCCATGTTGAAGTTTGGTTGGGTTATATCACACTATATAAATGCTTAAATGAAATCATCTATATATTGGCAAGGGTGGAAGGCTAAGCCTTTTGCTTGGTGATTTGTTCCACTCATGCCGTTAGGATCCGTATAAGCCGGTGTTATGTTCCTTGATTATGCGTTCCTAACACGGTTGGGGTGTATGGGACCCCCTCGATAAACCGCTAAGTGCTAAGTCTTTTCCAGCAAGTCCCAACATTGGTACTATTTGCCTAATAACTAAATAACTTGCATAGGGAGTAATTAACCCGAGTTCTTAATCAACAACCCCGGGCCAGTGCTCCTCATGAGTGTTGGTCCGAAACGGGGGTCCTGCGGGGTCACCACGAGGAAACTCGAGGATTGATATAAACCCGTAGCATCGCCCATCCGGTCGTGTCCTAAGACTTAGATACGCGCGGCTACTATCAGGGTGTCGACACGCCGGGAGGATTTGCTGGATTAGCCTTACCTTAGTTCGGTATATCTTGAGCACGGGATTCCGAGGATACTCGGGTCTTCCCACTTTGGAGTTGCGACTCCGCGGATCGTGGGCTTGTAATGGGTCAAGTTGGAACACCCCTGCAGGGTTTGAAATTTCGAAAGCCGTGCCCCCGGTTATGTGGCAGATGGGAGCTTGTTAATTCCGGTTGTAGATAACTTGACACAATGTTACTAATACACTACCAGCGTGTGTTCCGTGACTGTCAATTTCCGAATAGGGATTCGGGAGTTGAACACGGAGGGGTTGTGCTTGTTGAGCTTGTAGCTAGGATCACTTCGTGATCACTTCTCGCCGAGGCCTTCTCTTCTCGCTCTCACTTACGTAAGCTAGATGCTAGTTGCTGCTGCAGACTTATTCTTTTCTTCAGCCTTTTCCTCACCCAAAGGCTTAGATAGTCTTGTTACCCGGAGACGGGATTGCTGAGTCCTTTGTGGCTCACAGTTACTTCACACACTAGATGCAGGTCCAGCTGTGAGCTATCCAGGTGATGGCACCGAGCTGGATTGGGAGTACGACGAGGAGCGTAGTCGGTACTACGTGCGCTACCCGGACGATCAGTAGTGGAGTCTCTTACTAGGATTCGATCCGCCTGTGGTTTTTTTATCTAAGTTTGGTACTTTGACATTTGGATTTGCCCTTAGAGGGTTGTGATGTTCTTAATGTACGATGTTTGAGACTTGTACTGTAATTCTGTGACGTGGCGAGTGTAAGCCAACTATTTTCTGTTTACTATCCCCTCTTTTACATGAGTTGTGCAAAGATTACCAAACTTGAGATCATTCTAGGATGGATTTATGCCTTTAAGTCGTGCCTCGACACGTAGGAGGTATAACTCCATCCTGGGCATTACATTGTCATTCTTCTTGAAGTTCCCCTTCTATTCCTTTGCCCTTTACTTGAAACAAGTGGTCTTATTAACCATCAACACTTGATGCTCTTTCTTGATTTCTACCTTCGCCGATTTCAGCATCACGAAGAGTTCGGGAATTACCTTCGTCATCCCTTGCATATTATAGTTCATCACGAAGTTCTACTAACTTGGTGATAGTGACTAGAGAACTTTGTCAATTACTATCTTATCTGGAAGATTAACTCCCACTTGATTCAAGCGATTGTAGTACCCAGACAATCTGAGCACATGCTCACTGGTTGAGCTATTCTCCTCCATCTTGTAGGCAAAGTACTGTCAGAGGTCTTATACCTCTCGACACGGGCATGAGTATGAAATACTAATTTCAACTCTTGGAACATCTTATATGCTCCGTGGCGTTCAAAACGTTTTTGAAGTCCCGGTTCTAAGCCGTAAAGCATGGTGCACTAAACTATCAAGTAGTCATCATACCGAGCTTTTGTCAAAACATTCATAACGTCTACATCTGCTCCTGCAATAGGTCTGTCACCTAGTGGTGCATCAAGGACATAATTCTTCTGTGCAGCAATGAGGATAATCCTCAGATCACGGAACAATTCCGCATCATTGCTACTAACATCTTTCAACTTAGTTTTCTCTAGGAACATATAAAAAACGGGGAGCAACATCGTGAGCTATTGATCTACAACATAGATATGCTAATACTACCAGGACTAAGTTCATGATAAATTAAAGTTCAATTAATCATATTACTTAAGAACTCCCACTTAGATAGACATCCCTACGGTCATCTAAATGATCACATGATCCAAATCAACTAAACCATGTCCGATCATCACGTGAGATGGAGTAGTATCAATGGTGAACATCTTATGTTGATCATATCTACTATATGATTCACGCTCGACCTTTCGGTCTCCAGTGTTCCGAGGCCATATCTGCATATGCTAGGCTCGTCAAGTTTAACCCGAGTATTCTACGTGTGCAAAACTGGCTTACACCCGTTGTATTTGAACGTAGAGCTTATCACACCCGATCATCACATGGTGTCTCAGCACGAAGAACTTTCGCAACGGTGCATACTCAGGGAGAACACTTATACCTTGAAATTTAGTAAGGGATCATCTTATAATGCTACCGTCGTTCTAAGCAAAATAGGAAGCATAATAAGATAAACATCATATGCAATCATAATATGTGACATGATATGGCCATCATCATCTTGTGCTTTTGATCTCCATCTCCAAAGCACCGTCATGATCACCTTCGTCACCGGCGCGACACCTTGATCTCCATCGTAGCATCATTGTCGTCTCGCCAACTATTTCTTCTACGACTATCGCTACCGCTTAGTGATAAAGTAAAGCAATTACATGGTGATTGCATTTCATACAATAAAGCGACAACCATATGGCTCCTGCCAGTTGCCGATAACTTTACAAAACATGATCATCTCATACAACAACGTATAACTCATCATGTCTTGACCATATCACATCACAACATGCCCTGCAAAAATAAGTTAGACGTCCTCTACTTTGTTGTTGCAAGTTTTATGTGGCTGCTACGGGCTTAGCAAGAACCGTTCTTACCTACGCATACAAAACCACAATGATGTTTCGTCAAGTATGTGTTGTTTTAACCTTCACAAGGACCGGGCGTAGGCACACTCGATTTAGCTAAAGTGAGAGAGACAGACACCCGCCAGTCACCTTTAAGCAACGAGTGCTCATAACGGTGAAACCAGTCTCGCGTAAGCGTACGCGTAATGTCGGTCCGGGCCGCTTCATCTCACAATACCGCCGAAGCAAAGTATGACATGCTTGTAAGCAGTATGACTAGTATCGTCCACAACTCACTTGTGTTCTACTCGTGCATATCATCTACGCATAGACCTGGCTCATGATGCCACTGTTGGGGAACATAGTATTTTCAAAATTTTCCTACGATCACGCAAGATCTATCTACTAGATGCATAGCAACGAGAGGGGAGAGTGTGTCTACGTACCCTCGTTGACCGAAAGCGGAAGCGTTTATGAATGCGGTTGATGTAGTCGTACACCTTCACGATCCGTCCCGATCTAGTACTGTGACGCCCGAAGACCGACGTCCCAGAAGATCCCAGAAGATTCCAGAAGATTCCAGATGTTCCGGGTTCTCCCGTGTGTTTCTTTTGTGCTTGTGTTATTTATTTATTTTGCATTGCATCATGTCATCATGCCATCATGTCATATTTATTTTTGCATCTCAACCTAAATAAATCGTGTGGACCTTCGGTCCATTTAAATCGAGGAAGTGTGACTTCTCTTTATAACATATCCTCCTAGTATATTGGAGCTATATTATAAATATTCCATTTGTTTGGAATTAACCGCAACACACTTGCATTTATTCCCCATGCCTCTTAATTCAAGTTTTACCGTCAAAAACCTTCCCTATATTTCTTTTCTCGTTTATCGAGGTTCCTCCAAAAACCTCAACATTTTTGGACACTTCATAAATCAAGTCTTAGTTCAAACCCATTTGAATTAAATTCAAATATGTTTGAATTATATCTTGACCTTGTCTTTTATATTTTTCTCGGACCGTGCTCATTTTTATGAGCCCGAGAAAAATAATAACCTCATGTGCAACTTTTCCCTAACCCCCCTTTTTTCTTTCGTCCTTCTGTTTTATTATTTTCTTCTGCTAAAAGAGATCAGCAGGAGAGGACTCAGGCCCTTCTGGCCCGAGCCGGCCTAACCTAGCCGCAGGCCCATCCCTCCTGGCCCAGCAGCCCAGCCATCTCCCTTCGCTAACCCTAGCCCAGCGCCCTCGCTCACCCCTCGCTCCTCCCTCTCCCGCACTACCGCCGCCACCCCTCGTTCCCTCGCCCCCGTAGCCTCGACCAATTCTCTGTCGCCCGAGCCCCGTTTCCCTCGATCTCTCGCTCTCTCTGCCCGATCTCCCCTATGCCCGCACCATCTCATTTCCCCTTATCCTCCCGTGCGTCGCTCCAGCCCCGAGCCGACCTCCTCCTCTGGTCGACGCCCGCATCGCCAGGCCGCGTCGCTCACCTCGCCTCCAGCGGCCAAGGATCGCCGCCGTCCGCCGCCATGGCCCCACGCGCCTCCATCTCAAGGCCGAGCCCGGCGCCCCCCGTTCGCCAAGGCCGCAGCTCTTGCGCGCCCGAAGCCCTGCGCCTCGCGCCGACCGTCGCCAAGGCCGAGCCGCACGGACGCCTCCTCCTACCGCGCCAGAGCCCCACGCCCCATCCTTTCTCCATGTCCGGCCAGGCCCGCCAAGCGCGCCGGCCTCACCTCCAGCGGCAGCCAGGGCCGGCCAGGTGCGCGCCTCCCTCCTCCGACGCAACCTCTGTCGCCAAGGCGCCCTGCACCTCCGTCTCCAGCGCCTGGACGCGCCCTCCAGCGCCGATTCCACGCCTCTCCTCTCCTCCGCGGCCGGATCCCGCGGCCCCTGCCTCTCCGGTCTTCATCTCCAGCGCCTTCCAGCGTGTCGCGACGCCTGTGCCTCTCTTCCTCGCTGCAGGGAGAGGAGCTCCCTGCTGCATCCCCGCCATGGCCGCCCCAAGCCCCTGTCTGCTTCGCCAAGTTCGCCACTGCTCCGTCGCCCAACTTGCCTTGGTCGTGACCGAGGCTATGCCATGCTTGTTTGTGGCTTTGCTGTTGTTTTTTTATTCGCCTAGTGCCAGGATGATATGTACCTCTACTACCACCGTCGCCAAGACCCGCAAGTTCAACTACGTCGCGAGATCCGAGTCCGGCAAGACCGCTACGAGAACGCCAAGTTCCACTACCGTCGCCAAGTCCCGAGACCGACAAGTTCCACGACACGTGACATGACCGCTACGAACCGTGTACGACTACACATGGAGATCCCGTGTACAACTACCGTCGCAAGAACGAGAACCCCCAAGTACCACGACGACCGAGTTCAACTACTTCCACTACCGCCACGTGAACGTCAAGTACCTCTACGGAACGTGAACGGCTACATAACGTGTACCTCTACGGAACGACTACTTCCCTCTACGAACGTGTACCACGACTCGCGGAACGACTACTTCCACTACGTCCCTCGACGACTCGAACCCCTCCGAGAATGAACGCTTCGAGGTATAACCCCGAGGACGAATGCTCGTGTTGTATGAAATGTTTCCCTTGTGTGCTCCATGCCCGTTTCGTCTTTTGTCATTCTCCTCGGTTGCCTCGTCGCCGACTCGTGGGAACCCGGTGACGGGATCATCCCACCTTCCATCTTGTTCGACTCGCTCGCCACCTTTCTTTTGCACCGGTCTCTCAACAAGTTACCGGAACCGATATGATGTCGTTGCATCATTTTCGGATCGTTGCCGTGGCACCCTTTCCTTCCACCACGGTGACAAATGCTTCTTATCTCTTCATGTTAATGTTTAACTAAATTGCATAAACTTGATCATGTCATCAGCATCATGTTAACAACATTAAAATGTGTGAATTGTTGTTGCTTAAAATTGCTAAACATGCTCATGGGGATTTTCCGGAATTGTCGTTGTTATTTTCCGGCCTCATTTAAATTGCCTAAATAGTTAGTTTGCTTTTGATTCACCTCTTGCCATGTTAAAAAATATTTAACCTTGTCTTGTAAATAAACGAGAGTCAATTAAATAATTAACATGTGGTATTTCGTCAATATGCAACTCGTTGCATATTGAGCTCCACTTAAATTGTAGTACTTGTTTGTGCACATTGCCATGCCATGCATAATTAAATCGGACATGCATCATACTTGGATGTGCATCGTATGCCATGTTTATGCTTGTGTGTTTACCGCGTTGTTTTCTCCTTTCCGATTGCTTCTCTTGTAGCTTCGGTTTCGTTCCGGAGTTGTGAGGATTCGCTCGACTATGTTGCTCCGTCTTCTTCATGGATCCGTTCTTCTCCCTTGTGGAATCCCAGGCAAGATGATCATACCCTTGGATACCTTTACTACCATTGCCATGCTTAGTTGTCTCGATGCTATCGTTACATGTCGCGCTACCCATCTTTTATGTCAGCCTCTCCTTGTTGCCATGAAACCTCTAACCTTGAAACCTTCCTAGCAAAACCACTGTTTGGCTATGTTACCCGCTTGCTCAGCCCCTCTTATAGCGTTGTTAGTTGCAGGTGAAGATGAAGATCGTTCCAGGAGGGAACTTGTTGTTGTTATATCACAATATCTATAATTATTATTAACACACCTATATACTGGGCATGGGTGGAAGGCTTGGCCTTTTGCTCGGTGTTTTGTTCCACTCATGCCACCTTAGGCGCCGATAAACCGGCATTATGTTCCTTGATTTTTTGTTCCTTACACGATGGGTGGATGGGGACCCCTTGACACTTCGACTTTGAATAAAACTCCTCCAGCAAGGCCCAACATTGGTTTTAATTTGCCTCATAATAACAACTTAATTAATTAATTAAATTGCATAGGGGGCCACGTCCCCGGGTTCTTAATTCTACATAGCAGGGGGGGCAGTGCTGATGGTGTTGGTCCCAAACGGGGGTCCTGCAGGGCCGCCTTGGGGAAACCCAAGGTATCTGGTATAACCTGTAGCATCACCCATCCGGACGTGGCCTGAGACGAGATACGCGCGGCTACTATCAGGGTGTCGGCACGCCGGGAGGTCTTGCTGGACTTGTTTTACCATTGTCGAAATGTCTTGTGCACCGGGATGCCGAGCCTGATCGGATTTCCCTAAGATAAGGGGTGATGATATTATATTTATCACTTCAGCTAATCGTGAGAGCTTGTGATGGGCTAAGTTGGGACACCCCTGCAGGGTTATGATCTTTCGAAAGCCGTGCCCGCGGTTATGTGGCAGATTGGAATTTGTTAATGTCTGGTTGTAGATAACTTGACAGAGGATCCGAAGTAAAACGCACAACTGTGTGAGTAACCGTGACTGTCTCTTTTCACTTTGAGAAGAGAACACGGTGGGGTTATGTTTGATTCGTATGTAGTTCAGGATCTTTAGCGATCACTACTTTTGCGACCGTTTGCGTAGATGCTCATCTTATTCTGGTACTCGTAAGCTTGCCACCATATTATGCTTAGCCGCTGTTGCAACCTCACCACTTTACCTCTTCCTACCCACAAAGCTTTGCTAGTCTTGATACCCATGGTTATGGGATTGCTGAGTCCTCGTGGCTCACAGATACTACAACACTAGATGCAGGTTCAACCGAGTATGAAGCAGGAGATGGTTCAGAACTTCCGGGAGTTCCATGAAGAGAGTGGCCGTATGCTTGTGACGTTTTCGGCGATCAGTAGTGGTTTCTACTAGGATTCGATCTAGACCTGTGGTTTAACGTTATGTTTGGTATCTTGTCTTTTGGATCTTACCCTTAGATGGGTTGTGATGTTTTGAATGATGTTTTGCTTATGTAATGTATTGTGTGAAGTGGCGAGTGTAAGCCAACTATCTCCTTTTGCAATTTAATCCCTCTTTTACATGAGTCGTGCAAAGATACCAACCTTGAGATCATTCCAGAATGGGCTTATACCTTTAAGTCGTGCCTCGACACATAGGAGGTATAGTCCCATCCTGGGCATTACAAGTTGGTATCAGAGCCTTCTCCGACCTAGAAGCCCCCACTAATTGATCGAATCGTTGACGGTTCAGTCTAGGCACACACTGAAAATGTTTTGAGTCCTATATTTATATCGGAGAGTAGGATTTCTTTTGCTCCTCATCTCTTTTCACTCTGGTGAGGACTCCTGACGATTACTCTTATCTCTTCTACTCTCAAAAATGCACCAATTTTTTTTAGGATCTCGCGAGTATTGTTTGGATTGTTCCGATGTCTTTGTGACGAGAACATTGTTCTCGATGCCTCCTGTCATTAGGGGTTGTGGCAGTGTCCCGAAGAGTTGAGCTCTGAGGTGTTGTCGTCACAAATATATCGCATCAGTTCTGGAATACTTAAGACGGCCGACATCGAAAACTCTCCTATGCGGTTAGTGGCAAGATAACCCCGACATCACCCAGTACTGGGGAGGTAGTTCGGGAGTATTGCCATAGCTTGTATAGTGGATGCGTTTCGAAGGTCCGAGGTAAACGGTTTCCGAGAACAACTGGTTATGTGTTGAAGGATGGATACAGCTGGATGTAGGATTAGAGTTGAGTGCGCGGTGCTTCCCCTGTATCCCCAACACCTGATTGCATAACTGGAAACTTTCGGAAATTAATAGGTGGGTTCATCTAGTAGTTCTAGGCATTCTTCCAACGGATGCACGATATGAAGTTCGGGGTTCTACATTGAGTGAAGTGGTTTTATGGCCGATGTTCTGATCGGGAGTTGCATCTTAAAGGATCCTTGGTTATGCTGATCCGGGGATTGCAAAACCCTTTTGTAACATGTTCCATGAGCTTTCAGCACGAAGATGTGGAATGAAGCTTCTATCTTGTATTTGTTCTATCTGATCCTTGTTGCTTTTATTTATCTTTTGTTCTCCCTAGTGGCTTCTCGACAAGTTGATGTACCTGCGGAATTCATTCGTTCAATTCTCCGTTCGGATAGATATGTTGCAACATAATCTTCTTCATAAACATATCTATCCTTGTTTTTGTTTTGATTCTGGTATTCGAGTTGCTTCGATGTCAAATGTTGATTCCATACCTTCCTAATCGGTATTCTCATATTTCTATGGGAGGGCTAATTCTTCTTGATCATCAAGATTTTCATGTTAATCCTTTTCAATCGGTGTGCCTTCTTTTCAAGTTATTCCATACGGACGTCGTTGAGAAATCTGACGATTGTCTGTTTCATTCATCCCAAGTTGTCTTTGTTTTCCCCGCCCTCCCTCCCTTTTTCTTCTTGGAGCCAGAGTCCCTAATGAAATATCCATTTTATTCATGTGAGTTCTTCATTCATTTCCTTCAATGTTCTTATCCGGTGAATTATCGTGAAGATGCTCAAGAGCTTCAAGTTCATCATTCTTTTGTTCTCAAATTCTGCCGGTGGATGTAATTCAAGATTTCGGTGTTGATCTTATCCTTTTTCCTCATTTCACAATGCTTTCTTATTCCGGTGCTCCAATTAATCATTCTCCTCTTGCTATTCATATCCGGAGTGCAGAAGATTCATAATTCCATTCTTAATCCGGTCAAATTATTTTGAGCATTGTCTTCTTATTCAAGCCATTTAATTCAACCGGTGCAATATCTCTTATGCAATCTCTCCCAACGGTGATTCTTTGAGTGGGCCCTAACCCACAGGTTTTTCCCAGGATCTTACCTGACTCTTCTAATTTCTGGAGTTATACTCAAATTCTTTTCAAAGTGTGACCTAAGAATGATTTCCATCGGTCACATGCCTTCTCCAAGATTGTTTCCAATTATTCTCATCTTTAGCTCCACCTTCCTCTTGTCATTCGTCCGGAGTATCTCGAAATTCTTCATGGCATTTCTCGTCTTCACTCTCAACATTTGAAGATCGGAGAAGTATTTCTCTTAAATCTTGGCCCGTTCTCTCGAGATTCATGGTTGTAGCTTCATGCCATTCTCATTATTGTTCTGATTGTGAGGAATTCTTTTCATAACCATCCGAAGCATTTCATGAATTCTTTTCTTTGTGATCCTCCGAAGGCCATCATTTCAGAATATTTCTTCGTTCTCAGTTTTCAACTTCGTCCTCCAACTATTCTTCATTGATGTCCCTTCGTTTGTCTCCTTATTCTTACGGTGGTTCTTTCAAGTTTACTCTTTCATTGTTATCGTATTAATCCTTTTGTTCTTTTCATAATCCTACCGGTGGTTCGTTGAAGAATTACCCAAGTTTGTGCGAGATCTCTCTTTTAATCCTTTCCAACGAGAATAAGTAGTATGCCAAATCCATTGCTTGTCGTCAATTTAAATTCATGAAGGATATGCATGACATAATTCTTATTCTTATTCCTTCAAGGTGATTAATCCCTTCCTTCGGAGCTTGTTCATCATATCATATTCTCGGTTCTAAGCTGTTCATCTTGTTTTCCGGAGCTCCAAGTTATTTCAATCATATCATTTCAAAGCTCCATCTAATTCATCGCAGGCCTTGAATCTTATTCTTTTCATCTTTCACTTCTCATCCTTTTGTTACCGGAGTTCTTCATGGTTGGTCATCATCATTGAATTCATCCTCGAAGTCTTCATCAAGATTCTTGTTGGAGCTCAAGCATTCTTCATCATGCTTTTCAATTGCAATCCTTGCTACCTTATCTTTTCAGATGGTGTTATGTCATTCTTGACAATTCCTTCATGTTTCATGATTCACGAGTTATCAAGAATGAGATATTTAAAACCATCATTTCTTTCTCTTTAGGAGATCCTTCAACCCCTCATTTTTATCTCTTGGAGTTATCTTGGGTTGTATTTCACCTAAAAGCTTTCCCTGAGAATTGTTGCTATTATGGTGCTTATAAATGGCCCAAGTTCTTCATTTATCATTCCGGTGAAATAAGTTTTTCGTCTCCTTGTTGATCTCAATCCAATCGATTGTTTTCCATTAGTGGCTGCTTGTCACCTCTTAATTTTGAGATGTTTTCCATAAGCCCACATCAAGCTTATTCGTTTTCGTTGTTGATTTTTCCAACAACTCCGTTCAACCCTTCTTCGTAAGGATGCTCTTTCAAATTCAATTTTGAGAGAAGTTGTCATATTTTTCTCCGTTCATTTCTTTCATGGATCTTTATGCTATTCTTTCATTCCGAAGGCATTGTGATGTTGCTCTCTCCAAACCATCATATCGTTTTATCGAGATCATGTTCTTTCCCTTGCTTATCATTTATCCGGAGTGTTGTGTCCTCCATTCTAGTTCTCTCATCTTATCAAGTTTTTTCCTATCTTTTCAACCGGAGTGCTGTCTGAATCTTTCTTACCCCTTGTGCCATTCTTACAATTGTTTCGGAGGCAATATGTTGTTGATTTCATCAAGTATCTTCCATCTCCTCAAGCTCATGTTAATTCCTTCCATTTTCAAACGGAGTGCTGTCCAAATTATTTCGTTCTTATTCCTTCTCAATCTTGGTTAACCGAAGTGGTTTTCGAATTCTTTTGCCATCCGTGAGCTCTTGTTTCATGTCTTTCAACCTGCAAGGTTCTCGTGATGTTCCTTGTTCCTCCTTTTACCGGAGTGCTCTTAACTTCGTTCATCTCCGTTGCATTCTTTCTTTCAGATTGTTCAACCTCTCAGTTTCCTGGTTTCACTCGTCTGTCAAAGAAGCAACTTTGTTTTACCTCATCCTCTTTCGTTTCTACCCGGTGCTATCTCTAGGATCTCGGGTCGAGATCCTCTGTTAGTGTGGGAGAGTTGTGACGCCCGAAGACCGACGTCCCAGAAGATTCCAGAAGATTCCAGATGTTCCGGGTTCTCCCGTGTGTTTCTTTTGTGCTTGTGTTATTTATTTATTTTGCATTGCATCATGTCATCATGCCATCATGTCATATTTATTTTTGCATCTCAACCTAAATAAATTGTGTGGACCTTCGGTCCATTTAAATCGAGGGAAGTGTGACTTCTCTTTATAACATATCCTCCTAGTATATTGGAGCTATATTATAAATATTCCATTTGTTTGGAATTAACCGCAACACACTTGCATTTATTCCCCATGCCTCTTAATTCAAGTTTTATCGTCAAAAACCTTCCCTATATTTCTTTTCTCGTTTATCGAGGTTCCTCCAAAAACCTCAACATTTTTGGACACTTCATAAATCAAGTCTTAGTTCAAACCCATTTGAAATAAATTCAAATATGTTTGAATTATATCTCGATCTTGTCTTTTATATTTTTCTCGGACCGTGCTCATTTTTATGAGCTCGAGAAAAATAATAACCTCATGTGCAACTTTTCCCTAACCCCCCTTTTTTCTTTCGTCCTTCTCTTTTATTATTTTCTAATGCTAAAAGAGATCAGCAGGAGAGGAATCAGGCCCTTCTGGCCCGAGCCGGCCTAACCTAGCCGCAGGCCCATCCCTCCTGGCCCAGCAGCCCAGCCATCTCCCTTCGCTAACCCTAGCCCAGCGCCCTCGCTCACCCCTCGCTCCTCCCTCTCCCGCACTACCGCCGCCACCCCTCGTTCCCTCGCCCCCGCAGCCTCGACCAATTCTCTGTCGCCCGAGCCCTGTTTCCCTCGATCTCTCGCTCTCTCTGCCCGATCTCCCCTATGCCCGCACCATCTCCTTTCCCCTCATCCTCCCGTGCGTCGCTCCAGCCCCGAGCCGACCTCCTCCTCTGGTCGACGCCCGCATCGCCAGGCCGCGTCGCTCACCTCGCCTCCAGCGGCCAGGGATCGCCGCCGTCCGCCGCCATGGCCCCACGCGCCTCCATCTCAAGGCCGAGCCCGGAGCGCCCCGTTCGCCAAGGCCGCAGCTCTTGCGTGCCCGAAGCCCTGCGCCTCGCGCCGACCGTCGCCAAGGCTGAGCCACACGGACGCCTCCTCCTACCGCGCCAGAGCCCCGCGCCCCATCCTTTCTCCTTGTCCGGCCAGGCCCGCCAAGCGCGCCGGCCTCGCCTCCAGCGGCAGCCAGGGCCGGCCAGGTGCGCGCCTCCCTCCTCCGACGCAACCTCCGTCGCCAAGGCGCCCTGCACCTCCGTCTCCAGCGCTTGGACGCGCCCTCCAGCGCCGATGCCGCGCCTCTCCTCTCCTCCGCGGCCGGATCCCGCGGCCCCTGCCTCTCCGGTCGTCATCTCCAGCGCCTTCCAGCGCGTCGCGACGCATGTGCCTCTCTTCCTCACTGCAGGGAGAGGAGCTCCCTGCTGCATCCCCGCCATGGCCGCCCCAAGCCCCTGTCTGCTTCGCCAAGTTCGCCACTGCTCCGTCGCCCAACTTGCCTTGGCCGTGACCGAGGCTATGCCATGCTTGTTTGTGGCTTTGCTTTTGTTTTTTTATTCGCCTAGTGCCAGGATGATATGTACCTCTACTACCACCGTCGCCAAGACCCGCAAGTTCAACTACGTCGCGAGAACCGAGTCCGGCAAGACCGCTACGAGAACGCCAAGTTCCACTACCGTTGCCAAGTCCCGAGACCGACAAGTTCCACGACATGTGACATGACCGCTACGAACCGAGTACGACTACACATGGAGATCCCGTGTACAACTACCGTCGCAAGAACGAGAACCCCCAAGTACCACGACGACCGAGTTCAACTACTTCCACTACCGCCACGTGAACGTCAAGTACCTCTACGGAACGTGAACGGCTACATAACGTGTACCTCTACGGAACGACTACTTCCCTCTACGAACGTGTACCACGACTCGCGGAACGACTACTTCCACTACGTCCCTCGACGACTCGAACCCCTCCGAGAATGAATGCTTCGAAGGTATAACCCCGAGGACGAATGCTCGTGTTGTATGAAATGTTTCCCTTGTGTGCTCCGTGCCCGTTTCGTCTTTTGTCATTCTCCTCGGTTGCCTCGTCGCTGACTCGTGGGAACCCGGTGACGGGATCATCCCACCTTCCATCTTGTTCGACTCGCTCGCCACCTTTCTTTTGCACCGGTCTCTCAACAAGTTACCGGAACCGATATGATGCTGTTGCCTCATTTTCGGATCGTTGTCGTGGCACCCTTTCCTTCCACCACAGTGACAAATGCTTCTTATCTCTTCATGTTAATGTTTAACTAAATTGCATAAACTTGATCATGTCATCCGCATCATGTTAACAACATTAAAATGTGTGAATTGTTGTTGCTTAAAATTGCTAAACATGCTCATGGGGATTTTCCGGAATTGTCGTTGTTATTTTCCGGCCTCATTTAAATTGCCTAAATAGTTAGTTTGCTTTTGATTCACCTCTTGCCATGTTAACAAACATTTAACCTTGTCTTGTAAATAAACGAGAGTCAATTAAATAATTAACATGTGGTGTTTCGTCAATATGTAACTCGTTGCATATTGAGCTCCACTTAAATTGTAGTACTTGTTTGTGCACATTGCCATGCCATGCATAATTAAACCGGACATGCATCATACTTGGATGTGCATCGTATGCCATGTTTATGCTTGTGTGTTTACCGCGTTGTTTTCTCCTTTCCGGTTGCTTCTCTTGTAGCTTCCGTTTCGTTCCGGAGTTGTGAGGATTCGCTCGACTATGTTGCTCCGTCTTCTTCATGGATCCGTTCTTCTCCCTTGTGGAATCCCAGGCAAGATGATCATACCCTTGGATACCTTTACTACCATTGCCATGCTTAGTTGTCTCGATGCTATCGTTACATGTCGCGCTACCCATCTTTTATGTCAGCCTCTCCTTGTTGCCATGAAACCTCTAACCTTGAAACCTTCCTAGGAAAACCACTGTTTGGCTATGTTACCCGCTTGCTCAGCCCCTCTTATAGAGTTGTTAGTTGCAGGTGAAGATGAAGATCGTTCCAGGAGGGAACTTGTTGTTGTTATATCACAATATCTATAATTAGTATTAACGCACCTATATACTAGGCATGGGTGGAAGGCTTGGCCTTTTGCCCGGTGTTTTCTTCCACTCATGCCACCTTAGGCGCCGATAAACCGGCATTATGTTCCTTGATTTTAAGTTCCTTACACGATGGGTGGATGGGGACCCCTTGACACTTCGACTTTGAATAAAACTCCTCCAGCAAGGCCCAACATTGGATTTAATTTGCCTCATAATAACAACTTAATTAATTCATTAAATTGCATAGGGGGTCGCGTCCCCGGGTTCTTAATTCTACATAGCAGGGGGGCCAGTGCTGATGGTGTTGGTCCCAAACGGGGGTCCTGCAGGGCCGCCTTGGGGAAACCCGAGGTATCTGGTATAACCTGTAGCATCACCCATTCGGACGTGGCCTGAGACGAGATACGCGCGGCTACTATCAGGGTGTCGGCACGCCGGGAGGTCTTGCTGGACTTGTTTTACCATTGTCAAAATGTCTTGTGCACCGGGATGCCGAGCCTGATATGATTTCCCTAAGATAAGGGGTGATGATATTATATTTATCACTTCAGCTAATCGTGAGAGCTTGTGATGGGCTAAGTTGGGACACCCCTGCAGGGTTATGATCTTTCGAAAGCCGTGCCCGCGGTTATGTGGCAGATTGGAATTTGTTAATGTCCGATTGTAGATAACTTGACAGAGGATCCGAAGTAAAACGCACAACTGTGTGAGTAACCGTGACTGTCTCTTTTCACTTTGAGAAGAGAACACGGTGGGGTTATGTTTGACTCGTATGTAGTTCAGGATCTTTAGCGATCACTACTTTTGCGACCGTTTGCGTAGATGCTCATCTTATTCTGGTACTCGTAAGCTAGCCACCATATTATGCTTAGTCGCTGCTGCAACCTCACCACTTTACCTCTTCCTACCCACAAAGCTTTGCTAGTCTTGATACCCATGGTTATGGGATTGCTGAGTCCTCGTGGCTCACAGATACTACAACACCAGATGCAGGTTCAACCGAGTATGAAGCAGGAGATGGTTCAGAACTTCCGGGAGTTCCATGAAGAGAGTGGTCGTATGCTTGTGACGTTTTCGACGATCAGTAGTGGTTTCTACTAGGATTCGATCTAGACCTATGGTTTAACGTTATGTTTGGTATCTTGTCTTTTGGATCTTACCCTTAGATGGGCTGTGATGTTTTGAATGATGTTTTGCTTATGTAATGTATTGTGTGAAGTGGCGAGTGTAAGCCAACTATCTCCTTTTGCAATTTAATCCCTCTTTTAGATGAGTCATGCAAAGATACCAAACTTGAGATCATTCCAGAATGGGCACCTTTAAGTCGTGCCTCGACACGTAGGAGGTATAGTCCCATCCTGGGCATTACAAGTACCGAACATACGGCACCTCCGTGTTCAGCACACGTTCAGCTCGATGACGTCCTCTCCTTCTTGATCCAGCAAGACGGGCGAAGTAGTAGATGAGTTCCGGCAACATGACGGCGTGGTGACGGTTGTTAATGAAGAACAATCTCTGCAGGGCTTCGCCAAGCACTACAGAAACTAGACGGAGGATAAACTAGAGGGTCGGGGTTACCGGCACATGGCTTGGTGTATCTTGATGTGTCTTGGGTGCTAGCCCTACACCTCTATTTATATGTTGAGCCCTGGGGTCGAAACTTGGAGCAAAAGCCTCCTCAAAGTCGGTTTTGCCCGAAAGGAAAGAGTCCCACTCGGACTCTAGGGCTAGACGCCAGGGTTCCCGGCGTCTACCCCCTAGACGCCAGGGTTCCTGGCGTCTAGCCTCTGGTCTCCGCAAAACTTCCTTTTGCACTTTCCTAAAGCCTCGTGGGCTTTCCCCTTTGGCCCAAATAAAGTGTTCTCGTACCCAAACATTTCGGGAAACATCCAGAACCCCTTCCGGTGAATTCCAGAACCCTTCCGGAGGTCAAACACTATTATCCCATATATTAATCTTTATCTCCGGACCATTCCGGAGTTCCTCGTCATGTCCGTGATCTCATCCGGGACTCCGAACAACATTCGGTCACCAACATACATAACTCATTCAATACTATATCGTCAACGAAACATTAAGCGTGCGGACCCTACGGGTTCGAGAACTATGTAGACATGACCGAGACACTTCTCTGATCAATAACCAATAGCGGAACCTGGATGCCCATATTGGCTCCTACATATTCTACGAAGATCTTTATTGGTCGAACCGCACAACAACATTCGTTATTCCCTTTGTCATCGGTATGTTACTTGCCCGAGATTCGATCGTCGGTATCTCAATACCTAGTTCAATCTCGTTACCGGCAAGTCTCTTTACTCGTTCCGTAATACATCATCCCGCAACTAACTCATTAGTTGCAATGCTTGCAAGGCTTAAGTGATGTGCATTACCGAGAGGGCCCAGAGATACCTCTCCGACAATCGGAGTGACAAATCCTAATCTCGAAATACGCCAACCCAACAAGTACCTTCGGAGACACCTGTAGATCACCTTTATAATCACCCAGTTACGTTGTGACATTTGGTAGCACACAAAGTGTTCCTTCGGTAAACGGGAGTTGCATAATCTCATAGTCATAGGAACATGTATAAGTCATGAAGAAAGCAATAGCAACATACTAAACGATCGAGTTGCTAAGCTAACGGATGGGTCTTGTCCATCACATCATTCTCCTAATGATGTGACCCCATTGATCAAATGACAACTCATGTCTATGGTTTAGGAAACATAACCATCTTTGATCAATGAGCTAGTCTAGTAGAGGCATACTAGGGACACTTTGTTTTGTCTATGTATTCACACATGTACTAAGTTTCCGGTTAATACAATTCTAGCGTGAATAATAAACATTTATCATGATATAAGGAAATATAAAATAACAACTTTATTATTGCCTCTAGGGCATATTTCCTTCAATTAAATCATAGGCGGTTCCCAAATGTAAAATAAAGTTTATTTCCTTTTCACCATTCTTTCACAATCCATGGCTAGCCGAATTCATGGGTGCCTTCCATACCAACACATACCGAGGAAATTTATTTGTAGTATTTTTTTGCATTTCGGGACTGGGCATCCCTATTTCCACCTGAGTCTCGTGCAATGATAAGTGAATAAACACTCATCTCGAGAATAACCTACTCAGCATGGAAAATATCGGCCACCCCTCACCGCGTCATAAGAGGTACGGGCACACAAAAGAGAAGTTTATTTTGAAAATTAAAGTTGGCACATACAAATTTTCTTAGCACAGCATGAAAATACCGAATATAGGTAGGATGGTGGACTCATTTGGGACAACTTGGGTTTTAGGATTTGGATGCACAAGTAGTATTTCTACTTAGTACAAGTGTAGGCTAGCAAATAGAGTGAGAAGCGACCAACCAAGGAACAAAAAACATTATAAAAGAACATTAAACATAACTAACACCGAATAATTCAACACAAGTAGGATTTAATTTCATTCCATAACTATTGACTTTCGTGCTTGCATAGGGAATCACAAACCTTAACACCAATATTCTTACTAAAGCATAATTACTCACCAACATGACTCATATATTACTATCATCATATCTCAAAACTATTACAAAGAATCAAGTTTATTTTGTCCAATAATCTTCATGAAAGTAATTATTATATCCCTCTTGAATATATATCACTTTGGGACTAATTTCATATGTTGCAATTGCTTTTGACAAGCTCAAACAAATTTAAGTGAAGAACGTGAGCATAATTATTTTTCATCTCTCAAAATAATATATGTGAAGCAAGAGAGAATTTCTTCAAAAATTTACTAACTATCAATTAAATCTAAGTGAAGCATAAGAGTATCTCTTCAAAAATATTAAAGCACACCGTGCTCAAAAAGATATAGGTGAAGCATTAGAGCAATTCGATCGCTCAAAAGATTTAAGTGAAGCATAAAGAGAAATTCTAACAAATCATAGCATAAATTGGCTCTCTCAAATAGGTATGTCCAGCAAGGATACTTGTGACAAAATAAAAGGCAAAACAAGCAAAGACTCATATAATACAAGACGCTCCAAGCAAAATTCATGATATGTGATAAATAAAAATATAGTTCCAAGTAAAATACCGATGGTCGTTAGAAGAAAGAGGGGATGCCTTCTGGGGCATCCCCAAGCTTAGTTGCTTGATACTTCTTGAATATTATCTTGTGGTGTCATGGGCATCCCCAAGCTTAGGCTATTTTCGCTCCTTATTCCTTCATCCATCGTGATCTCAACCAAAACTTGAAAACTTCAATCACACAAAACTTAACAAAATCTCATGAGATCTGTTAGTATAATAAAACATAATCTTTACTATAAGTATTGTATAAAACCCATTAAAATTTTCTTATTACATTATATCTAATGTATGGTAACTTTACCGTGGCTTAAACCCCTCGATACATACCATAGATTCATAAGCACATAATGCAACGAAAACAGAACCTGTCAAAAACGGCACAGTCTGTAAAGACGTAATTTTTAGTCATACTTATGTAACTCTAAATATTCTAAAAAATTAGGACAGCATGTAAAATTTGTATATAAATTCTGTGTAAAAAAATTAGCATTTGTTCACGCTCCAGAAAAACTACAACAATTCTTTCACTGGACGCGAGAATTTATGTAGATGCACCGAATCAAATCAACTCTCACCCAAATCAATCACAAAGGCTTTGTTTGGCACAAACACTAATCAAAACAACAAAAACACAATCATTATAGAAGTAATAATGTGTATTTATTGAAAACAGAATAAAAACCAAAAAGCAAAAAAGATAACTATTGGGTTGCCTCCCAACAAGCACTATCGTTTAATGCCCCTAGCTAGGCATAATGCATAGATTCAAGTATTGTCATATTTAGTTTCCAACTCCTCAATCACACAACTAGATTTCTTTAAGTATTTATCATGCATATTTTCAATGATCATACTTCTAGGAATAAGATTGAAAAAATCATCATTGTGAGTAGGGCTTTTTACTACTTCAATAATATTGGGATGAATACTAATCATTTTAAGATCTTCCTTGTGGTTATTTGAAGTAGCACCCTTGTTCTTCATGACTTGTGTAGACTTGCAATTTTTATTGGTGTTTTTTCAATAGTTTTAATAGAAGAAAAGGTCGAGCTTAAGTTACTAAAAAAATCTTCCAACTTATCAATTCTAGATGGGCTTTATCATATTATTTATTTAACTACGGTTTCCTTTTCCCTTAGTAGTTTAAAAACATCTCCCACTTTTGATCCAATTTTATGAGCAATATTATGCATTCTTTTATCCAAATTTTCAATGTGTTCTTCGGTAATCAGCTTCTTTTCGATGGCATCTAATCTTTGCGTAACATGCTCGAGAGTTAAATTTGTTTCATTAATAATGATAGGCGGTACGCCCACTAGGTCTCCCATAGCATTAAAAGCATCCAAATATGGACACGTCAAGAAATTTTGTCACACCCTGCATTTTCTAACATATTATTTGTAACTTTGAAGCATGAAAATTTGGACCAGCAAAAATTTTTAGCATCATTTGGCTTTTATTTGGAATTGAGTTTTCTTCATTTGCTTTTTCATGTGCTCATTAAAGTCAACTATGATCTCTTGTAGATTTCATCTCCACACCCAAAACTTCTGCCCAATGATCATGCCAAGTGTTATATAACAGTATAGTATTTTCTTACAAAATTAATTTGGCCAAAAAGTATTTTTATAAATTTAGTTTTCCAAAAACCCCTGAATTGAGATTTGCACTGCAAGTACTTGATTTAGGGTGAGAAAATTATTTCAAAAGGTTTATTTGAGACCTAGTAGCCATAGGACTTCCAGAAACCACAAAGGTATAATTTTAAAAGTTATTCTCCTATTTTATTTAAAAGCTTTTTCTTAAGGCCAGAAATGATCTTTAATAGGGGAAAATTATTTAACTATTTCAAAAATATTTGCCAAAATTCAGAGAGACTCATAGGACATATATTGTCCATATATAAGAGTTTCAACACTTGGTCATGTTCAAAATAATGGGCTAAACCCTCTAAAACCCTTTCTGGATATTTCAAGCTTTTGAAATATTTACAAAGGAAACTTTCTCCAAAAATTCCAGGGAAATTCTATCATGTCATATATGACATATTTGATGATCTTGCCAAGTCCCATGCTTTGGGAAGCAAGAAAACCTCCTCAAACCCCTTCATAACCATTCTGTCCATATTTGAAGTTTGAGCAACTTTACATTGCCAAACTTGTCCAAATGCTCTCAAACTTGGTGCACATGCTAGAATGGCCTAATAAGGCACCTAGACCAAATGGCACAAGAATTTGAATAGAGCAACTTGATCAGATCACCTCAAAACCCTTTATGTCCAAATGCAAATTTGAACAACTTTACATTACCAACTATTTATCTGGAGCTTCAAACTTTGTGGGCATGATCAATACCCCAAATAATGATGCTACACCAAGTGGTGCATCAAGGGGAGATGATTAGCTTGACTCAATCAAGATGAAACTGTTTCTGTTGATTTCTAGGGTTCACCAAAGTTACATTGGCTAGTTTCTTCAAATGAGCCCAAATTTGGTGAAGCACCCTATTTTCTCATGTCTTTCAACCCTGTCAAGTGCCATGTCAAGTGGACTTCATTTACTTAATCAAACACTGATCAAACACCTTCTGCAGAAATGCTAAAACCTCCAATCTGACCACTTTCACTTTTCTCCATGGCCTCAACTTCTTACCACAGGCTCATTGAGTTACCAGCTACCTCCAGTAACTCCCCCAGCACCCCAGCTCCATGATTGAAGGGTGAAACCCTTGTTTTACCTTGCTGTACAGCCAGCTTCTACCATTTTTACCAACACTCTCACTCTCTCTCTGCATCCCCAGGGCATCCAAAGCCTCAGGGCAATTCTTTACTCCTCCCTCTACGTGCTGGACACTGTTGGACACGCTGGATCGGACCAAACCGGCGAGAGCGCGCTGATGCCAGCAATACGCGCGCTCTGGAGTGCGCAAACAGTGCACCCCGCACGCTGGCTCCAGCCAATCGCCGATCCCCGACAGCCTCGGGCCTCCCCCTCGCGCCAGTCGAGGCGCCTCGACGTCCGCGACCTCCCCGGCGCTGTCCCCCCTCCTCCTGCGCCCTCCAGTGAACGTCGTCGCACGCGCACCGGCCGCCCGCTTCGACCATTCTTCTGCTTCACACGCGCGCGCGCCTCTGACGCTCCCCCGCTCCTCCTCTCACCTCTACTGGACGTAGAGCTCGTCCAGGAACTCCCCAGACTCACTCCGCTGGCCTCCCGTGCGCTGTAGCCTCGAGCCGGAGCTCGCCGGCGCACTGGACCATGGGTCTCCGTCGAGCCCCTATAAATAGGCCCTCCCGAGCTTCTCCAACACCACCACAAGCCTCACACCACTCCACTGATCCCCCCAGCACCTCCAGTTCAACCCCAGGACGCCCCAGTTCTCGGGATCGACCGGAGCTCCGCCGCGTCGGGCCGCCGGCGATCTCGTGGTACGGGCCTTCCCTGCCCATCCTTCCACCCGTTTCAAACCCGCCGCACCTCACTGATCATTTCCCCCTGTTTCCCCTCTCTGTGGCAGCCGGAAACAGCCGCAGCCACCACCCTCCGACGAGCTTCCGCCATCACACCTCGCCGCCGGTGAACCAGGACTCCCTGCCGTGCCGCACCACCACCACTGCAACCGCAACACGACGCTGGTCACGTCCCTGGCCTCCGTTGCCGTCGTCGTGGCCAGAATCCTCGTCGGTGAGCTCGCCGCCGCCGTGGCCGTGGGGTTAGAGATGACAGGCGGGCCCCGCCTGTCATCCCCCCACCTCTCTCCCCCTCCTCTGTGCCGCTGACCCACGGGCCCTGCCCGTCAGGTTTGAAAACCTGACGTGCGCGCGCGCTGGCTCCGTGCGGCTGGGCCAGTCCGTCTGGGCCGTGCATTGTGGCCTTCTCTGGCCCAGTGCACAGGACCCTTTTTCATTTTTCTTTTCTGTTGATGTTTTAAACATTTATACAGAAAAGAATATTGATCCAAATTAAATAATTCCAACTCCTAAAATCTTGTAATATTCCAACCTATTTAATGGTACTACTTTCACTCAAATCCATGAAACTTTGCTGTACTGTTCAAATTTAAATTCAAATTTGGGCAGTAATACTCCTGTTCAAAAATCAATCTATTCCATTCTGTAACTCCAAAACTCCAACTAAGATTTTTCCCCATCTTAGAAATAACTCTAGTATTTTACAAAAATGAGTTGACATTTTTCTGAGCACTTTGATTTTTCTGTTTTATTTGTATTCTTAATTTCCCGTGGTTATTATGCGACGTATAGATCCCGTATTTGACGAAGTTGCTATGGAAGAAGAAGGAGAAGGACTTGAAGACTTTGAAGACCAAGCCAATCCAGGCAAGCAGCCCTTTGACCATGATACACTTGTTCTCGGAACCCGTTTGTTTCCGTTGCATGATGATAGGGTTACGATGGTAACCTAGATGAACCACCACATGATGCATGCCTTATTGTTGATCTTGCTATGCGCTAGATGACATGCAAATAGTTGGTCATGATGCTTATATGATGCATGTGTGATATGAACCCTCGTAGTTGAAATCTTTGCATGAACCCATCGGGTGCCCCTAATGCCCGAGGGTGATGAAGTGTTAGGTCATCACTTGAGAAAGAAGTGATGTGCCGGTAGATCATGTGCATGGTGGAATGATGGATTAGATTTATGTGTGACTACCGTCCCAACCAAACATGTGCAACCACACTACCCCTTATGGGACGGGGCTTTATTGATTACTTAGGTCGATACTAGCATGGTGCCCGCATTACTAGTGACGGGAAGACTTGAGGTCTTTCCCGGGACGGGGTCGTGCTTGGATAGACAACCATGACTGTTTTCACAGGGCACCGGACACACCGTTGGTCCCTTCGGGTACGCGTGAACATTGAAATTAGGGCAAGTCCCGTGATCTATTGTTTGTACCCGAGGGCCGTGTGCCAACGAGTGGACTCTATGTTAGTGTCGTCTAAGGAAAGGTAATGACCGGGTGCTTACCCCGGGTACTTGAGGTACCGCGGGTCGTGGATGATACGGAAGTTCCCCGGATCTTGTGGGTAAAGTGCGCAACCTCTGCAGAGTGTAAAACTATTCGAATAGCCGTGTCCATGGTCATGGACAGTTGGGTGGTGCTACTTAAACTATGTCCAGAATTTTACTTCCTAGGTGTTGATATGTGTGTGATGAGTCAAGGATGGTGACTTGACTCGAAGAGTTGAATCATATTCATGTTGATGTCGGTAGCCTGTTCTCGAGGTTACGCGAGGTTATTGATGCATAAACTTGATGATAGCATATTGTTCTAGCTTCCTGCTAGATTGTTCATTATTGTTCCATTGCATTGTTACCACATCATGGGTTGCTTGCGAGTACATTCAAAGTACTCATTGGCTTGCCACTGGTTATTTAATTGGCCAGGCATGGAAGAGCAGGATTATGAGGAAGAGTTCTTTGGAGACGAACATGCGAACTAGGACGCTATCCCAGTCAGAATGCCTGTAGGGTTAAGGCAGATGGCATGGGTTCTACCCGTTTATCGAAGACTTCCGCTATTTGAGTTATTTCCCATTCAGCTCGTGAGGCTCTATCTATGTAAGACTTGGCCATAATGGCCTTAATTCGTGTAAGACTATTTGTATGGATGTAAGACTCTTGTTATTTCAGCTTCTGTGTGTTCAGTGAGCATTGATCTCTGGGATCACTGTACACGTGCATTCGGTGATCTCGACTTCTAAGTCGGGGTCCCCACATAGCTGGCATCAGAGCCATCCTGACTGTAGGAAGCCTTAGTTAGCATGGGCGTTAGTTAGTTGAGACCCCTTTTCAAAAACCTTCTGAACCTCTCTTCTTTTCTAAACCTGAGATTTCCTCAGCTTATTAACCCCTCCTATTCCACCTTTGTAGATGGCCGTTGTTCCCGAAGAGCACCTGACCACTGGGTTTCCCTTACTTCTCGAGGATAGCCTCCAGGAGTGTCAGTTCCACCGAGCACCCATCCTCACCTACCTTGAGCATTGGGTGAGCGATACTGAGGTGGAGTACCATGTGGAAGTGATCGTGAAGGCAAATGATCCTCCCACAAGTTGGTTCTTCGAGGGACCCCAGATGGCGTCACTACCACTCGCTGTCGAGGCTTCTGCACTCAAGGCACTAACCCGTCTCCGCGAGCTTCTTCCGGAGATGGCAGCCAAGATGGCAACTCGCTTCTTACCTTACCGGAAGGAAGGTGACGAAGAAAGCAGCGCACTAGCCCCTCCACTGAAGGAAGGACTCTCGCTTCGGTTCCCGACCTACTTCAGTCTATGTGCCGACAGCTTGGCACAAGACTTGGCCTCGGAATCAATGAAGCTTCGAGAAGAACTTTACAAGACCAAGGCACTTCTTCGTCGAGCTCAAGAGAAGGCAAACAGGATCAAGAAGGAAGGAGCCCCTTCTGGACAATCTGCTATCGCATATCGAGGCGGAAGGCCCTCCGAGGATGTGTCTTCCAAGGGTGAAGAACCACCTCGGCGACGCCGGATGACAGCAAGGGAATACCGTAAGCTTTTCCCTGCACCACCGTCGAAGCACCGTCGTATGCAACTCCTCCACTCCCCCACTCCCTCAAGCAACAAGGGAGCCCAGACAGATGAAGACAAGGAGGAAGACCCAGAAGAGCCGGAATACGCGACCGAGCATTCAGCCGCTTAGGCACTATTCGCTACTCGGATATGCCAGTTGTAACCCCTACGGTAGGATAGGTCGTGTAACCCCTATGTGCAGTCGAGTCCTTGTATGGTTCATATGAAACCATCTAGTGTTTGCTTTTGTTGTGTCTGGATGTAAGTCGTAATCTTCCTTCTGGAATGTGTAAACGACTACATCACCCATCTGGATTTTAATGAATGTGTTTTGGCCTCTCGGCCCTTGCATGATTTGATTTAGTGTCACACCCACCCCCTTACTAGGCACCCATCTTTCTTGCTTTCCCTCTTCCGAGTCATGAGACCTTTTACCGCTCCAACAGGATGCCTGTTGTAACTCGTACTGGTACCTCTACCCAGCAGCCCGAAGCCGGAGCATCCTCTCAGCCAGAGGCAGGCCACGACCAAACCAACGACCAAGCTCCACCACCACCTCCTCCAAGCATGGACATGGCTCAGCTTCTCCAAGCTTTCCGAGAGGAACGCCAAGCCAACACTGCAGCTCTCCAGCTGATTGCTCAAGCTGTCACCAACAACCGCCAGCCGGCGGGGAATGGCAATGGACGTTCCACGTTGGCAGAGTTCAAGAAGCATGCACCGCCAACCTTCATCGAGACTGCTGAACCCCTGGATGCAGATGACTGGGTCCGTTCCATTGAGGAAATCCTGGAACTAGTCGGATGCACCGAAGATCGCGAGAAGGTGGCTTATGCAGCCCACTGCCTCGGGGGAACTGCTAGATCTTGGTGGGATGGATTCAAGGTCATGCATGCTGAACAAGACATCACTTGGGTGAACTTCAAGGCAGAATTCCGCAAGGCCCACATTCCTTCCGGAATCATGGCTATCAAAAAGCGCGAGTTCCGAGCCCTGAAGCAAGGAAGTGGCACTGTCAAGGAGTACATGCAGAAGTTCAGCATTCTGTCAAGGTATGCCCCTGAGGATGTCAGCACTGATGCTGCCAAAAGGGAGCGCTTCATGGAAGGCCTCAATCAGACTCTGCAATACTCGCTTGTCGTGTGCGACTGCCCGTCTTTCCCTGACCTGGTGAACAAGGCACTTATGCTTGAAGACAAGCGGCGTGCTTTGGAAGACACTCGCAAGCGCAAGTTGGTCAGTAAGGGAAGTTCCAGCAACCAGAAGCCTCGTCCGTGGCAGTCAGCCCCGGCCAAGCCAACCTATCAGCAGCCAAGAGCTCCTGCACCTCGTGCCAATCCTCAGCCTCAGCAGTATGCCAACCCCAGGCCAGCTTTCAACCCCAATACCAATGGTGGCAACAAGATCAACACCCCAAACCAAGTCACTTGCTTTGGGTGTGGTCAGCCCGGACACATCTCCAGGGTGTGCCCCAACAAGAAGCCTGATGCCCCGCGCCCCAATGCGCAGAACCAGGGACAAGGCCGTGGTATGCCACCAAGGAACCCAGCTCCTCGCAATCCACCGAACTATGGGAAGGGGCGTGTGAATCACGTCACTGCTGAAGAAGCCCAGGAAGACCCGGACGTCGTGCTGGGTACGTTCCTTGTCAACTCAGCACCTGCAACTGTCTTGTTTGATTCTGGAGCAACGCATTCATTTGTCACTCAAAGATTTGCATTAAAAAGTGGCATGACCCCTACACCCCTGAATAACCCTATGGTGGTACAAACCCCCGGATCCGAGATGAGAGCCAAGATAGGCTGTAAAGGAGTCAGTATTACCATTAATGGTGTAGATTTCCTAGCAGACCTTATCATCCTGAGATCGCAAGGCTTGGACGTGATCTTAGGGATGGATTGGCTCAGTAAGCACCAAGGCTTGTTAGACTGTGCCAATCGGACAGTCACTGTGACCAATGACCAAGGAGTCGAAGTCAAATTTGCCCCCAACTCCTCTTCCGCTCAAGCCGCTAAAGTCAACTGTCTGTCTGAAGTTGGGCTAGATCCAGTACCGGTGGTATGTGAGTATCCTGATGTCTTTCCGGATGAACTACCGGGAATGCCCCCTGACCGTGACATTGAGTTCATCATTGAGCTCGTGCCCGGAGCAGGACCCATCTATAAGAAGCCTTATAGAATGGGGACGGAAGAATTAGCCGAGTTGAAGAAGCAGCTAGAAGAGTAGCTAAGGAAGGGATTTATCTGCCCGAGTGCCTCCCCTTGGGGATATCCTGTTCTGTTTGTGGCAAAGAGGGACGGTACCATCCGCTTATGCATTGACTATCCTTCCCTCAATGAAGTTACAATCAAGAACAAGTATCCACTTCCCAAGATCGAAGATCTGTTTGATCAGCTCAGCGGAGCCAAGGTATTCTCCAAGATCGACCTCAGACCTGGGTATTACCAGCTGAAGATCAGACACCAAGATATTCCGAAGACGGCATTTGTAACCAGATATGGCATGTACGAGTGCACGGTCATGTCTTTTGGGTTAACCAATGCCCCAGCTTACTTCATGTATCTCATGAATAAAGTCTTCATGGAATATTTGGACAAGTTCGTTGTTGTCTTCATTGATGACATTCTTGTGTTCTCGAAGTCGGAGGAAGAGCATGAGCAACACCTGAGGATGGTCCTAGACAAGCTTCGTGAGCACCAACTGTATGCCAAATTCAGCAAGTGTGAGTTCTGGCTGCATAAAGTTGGATTCTTAGGTCATGTCTTGACCGAGGAAGGATTATCTGTTGATCCTGCAAAGATCGAAGCTGTGACCCAATGGCAATCTCCAACGACCGTCAAGGAAGTCAGAAGCTGCCTCGGATTAGCGGGCTATTACCGCAAGTTCGTGGAAGGATTCTCTAGCATTGCACGACCAATGACTCCGCTCCTCAAAAAGGACAAGAAGTTCGAGTGGACGCCAAAATGCGAAGAGAGCTTCCAAGAGCTCAAGAAGAGATTGACCACCGCCCCAGTTCTGGCAACACCTGATATTCACAAGGAGTTCGTGATATATTGTGATGCCTCTCGAACCGGATTGGGAAGCGTTCTGATGCAAGAAGGCCGCGTCATAGCATACCTCTCCAGGCAGCTATGACCCCATGAGGAGAACTACGCTACTCACGATCTTGAGCTAGCGGCAGTAGTTCATGCCTTGAAGACATGGCGGCATTACCTCCTAGGGAAACCGTGTGAGATTTACACAGACCACAAAAGTCTGAAGTATATTTTCACCCAAAAGGAATTGACCATGAGGCAGCGGAGATGGTTGGAACTCATCAAAGATTATGACCTCAGTGTTCAGTATCACCCTGGGAAGGCTAACGTGGTGGCCGATGCCTTAAGCAGGAAGGCTTGCTCTTTGAATGTCGTTATTCGAGAAAGGCAGCCAACCTTGTTTAAGGAGATCGAACAATTCAGTTTGGAATTGGTCACCCCTGATTTCTGGATCATTTGGAAGTCAGACCAACCCTGATGGACTACGTCAAGAAAGCTCAAGATGGTCACGCAAGCATCGAAGGTATCAAGAAGAAGATGAAGCTGGGCAATGCCCCAGGATTCTCTGAAGACGAGCACGGGATTGTTTGGTACAAAGGTCGCCTCTGCGTACCAAACAACACCGAGTTGAAGACGCTGATCCTGCAAGAAGCCCACGACACTCTGTATTCCATCCACCCCAGAGGAACCAAGATGTACCAAGACTTGAAGGCACGATTCTGGTGGCACGGTATGAAGAGAGAGATTGCAACCTATGTTGCAAGGTGTGATGTGTGCCAAAGGGTCAAGGCTGAATATCAGCGACCTGCTGGATTGCTTCAACCACTCAAGGTTCCTGAGTGGAAGTGGGATAAAGTCGGAATGGACTTCATCACTGGATTACCAAGGTCGAATAGAGGACATGACTCTATCTGGGTCATAGTCGATCATTTGACCAAGGTGGCCCATTTCATTCCTGTCAAGACCACTTATGATGGCAACCGGCTGGCAGCTCTCTACATCGACTGAATCGTAAGACTTCACAGTGTTCCCAAGGAGATTGTGTCAGATCGAGGAACCCAGTTCACCTCAAGGTTCTGGAAGAAGTTCCAAGAAGCCTTGGGAACCAGGTTGTCTTTCAGCACAGCTTTCCACCCACAGACCGGAGGTCAAACTGAGCGAGTCAATCAGATTCTCGAAGATATGCTCCGAGCCTGTGTCCTGGCGTATGGAGCCAAGTGGGAAGACTGTCTCCCTTTTGCCGAGTTCTCTTACAACAACAGTTACCAGTCAAGCCTTCAGATGGCACCATTTGAGGTGTTGTACGGACGCAGATGTCGCACACCCCTCAACTGGTCAGAGACTGGAGAAGGACTAGTCTTTGGACCGGATAATCTCCGCGCAGCAGAAGAGCAAGTCCAACTAGTCAGAGAGCGATTAAAGGCAGCCAAGTCAAGGCAGAAGAGTTATGCTGACACTCGACGCCGAGACATGAGTTTCCATGTCGGGGACCATGTGTACCTGCGGGTAACTCCTCTGAAGGGAACCAAGCGTTTCCATGTCAAGGGGAAGCTCGCACCAAGGTTCATTGGACCCTTTGAGATCACTGCACGACGAGGAGAAGTGGCTTATCAGTTGGAACTACCACCTGAGCTATCCGATGTGCACAATGTATTCCATGTGTCACAACTCCGGAAATGTCTCCAAGTTCCAGACAAGCCCAATCTCTACAAGGATGTGGATCACCAAGCCATTGATCTGCAGCCTGATTTGACCTACCGCGAGAAGCCCATTTGCATTCTGGACGAAGCAGAACGACGTACGCGGAGCCGTACCATCAAGTACTTCAAGGTCCAGTGGAGCAACCACACCGAAGCAGAAGCAACCTGGGAACGAGAAGACTATCTTAGATCCGAGTTTCCCGACCTCTTTTAAGCCCTAGTTTAGGAATCTCGGGGACGAGATTCTTGTAAGGGGGGTAGGTCTGTCACACCCTGCATTTTGTAACATGTTATTTGTAACTTTGAAGCATGAAAATTTGGACCAACAAAAATTTTTAGCATCATTTGGCTTTTATTTGGAATTGAGTTTTCTTCATTTGCTTTTTCATGTGCTCATTAAAGTCAACTATGATCTCTTGTAGATTTCATCTCCACACCCAAAACTTCTGCCCAATGATCATGCCAAGTGTTATATAACAGTATAGTATTTTCTTACAAAATTAATTTGGCCAAAAAGTATTTTTACAAATTTAGTTTTCCATAAACCCCTGAATTGAGATTTGCACTGCAAGTACTTGATTTAGGGTGAGAAAATTATTTCAAAAGGTTTATTTGAGACCTAGTAGCCATAGGACTTCCAGAAACCACAAAGGTATAATTTTAAAAGTTATTCTCCTATTTTATTTAAAAGCTTTTTCTTAAGGCCAGAAATGATCTTTAATAGGGGAAAATTATTTAACTATTTCAAAAATATTTGCCAAAATTCAGAGAGACTCATAGGACATATATTGTCCATATATAAGAGTTTCAACACTTGGTCATGTTCAAAATAATGGGCTAAACCCTCTAAAACCCTTTCTGGATATTTCAAGCTTTTGAAATATTTACAAAGGAAACTTTCTCCAAAAATTCCAGGGAAATTCTATCATGTCATATATGACATATTTGATGATCTTGCCAAGTCCCATGCTTTGGGAAGCAAGAAAACCTCCTCAAACCCCTTCATAACCATTATGTCCATATTTGAAGTTTGAGCAACTTTACATTGCCAAACTTGTCCAAATGCTCTCAAACTTGGGGCACATGCTAGAATGGCCTAATAAGGCACCTAGACCAAATGGCACAAGAATTTGAATAGAGCAACTTGATCAGATCACCTCAAACCCTTTCTGTTCAAATGCAAATTTGAACAACTTTACATTACCAACTTTTTATCTGGAGCTTCAAACTTTGTGGGCATGATCAATACCCCAAATAATGATGCTACACCAAGTGGTGCATCAAGGGGAGATGATTAGCTTGACTCAATCAAGATGAAACTGTTTCTGTTGATTTCTAGGGTTCACCAAAGTTACATTGGCTAGTTTCTTCAAATGAGCCCAAATTTGGTGAAGCACCCTATTTTCTCATGTCTTTCAACCCTGTCAAGTGCCATGTCAAGTGGACTTCATTTACTTAATCAAACACTGATCAAACACCTTCTGCAGAAATGCTAAAACCTCCAATCTGACCACTTTCACTTTTCTCCATGGCCTCAACTTCTTACCACAGGCTCATTGAGTTACCAGCTACCTCCAGTAACTCCCCCAGCACCCCAGCTCCATGATTGAAGGGTGAAACCCTTGTTTTACCTTGCTGTACAGCCAGCTTCTACCATTTTTACCAACACTCTCACTCTCTCTCTGCATCCCCAGGGCATCCAAGGCCTCAGGGCAATTCTTTACTCCTCCCTCTACGTGCTGGACACTGTTGGACACGCTGGATCGGACCAAACCGGCGAGAGCGCGCTGATGCCAGCAATACGCGCGCTCTGGAGTGCGCAAACAGTGCACCCCGCACGCTGGCTCCAGCCAATCGCCGATCCCCGACAGCCTCGGGCCTCCCCCTCGCGCCAGTCAAGGCGCCTCGACGTCCGCGACCTCCCCGGCGATGTCCCCCCTCCTCCTGCGCCCTCCAGTGAACGTCGTCGCACGCGCACCGGCCGCCCGCTTCGGCCATTCTTCTGCTTCACACGCGCGCGCGCCTCTGACGCTCCCCCGCTCCTCCTCTCACCTCTACTGGACGTGGAGCTCTTCCAGGAACTCCCCAGACTCACTCCGCTGGCCTCCCGTGCGCTGTAGCCTCGAGCCGGAGCTCGCCGGCGCATTGGACCACGGGTCTCCGTCGAGCCCCTATAAATAGGCCCTCCCGAGCTTCTCCAACACCACCACAAGCCTCACACCACTCCACTGATCCCCCCAGCACCTCCATGTGACGCCCGAAGACCGACGTCCCAGAAGATCCCAGAAGATTCCAGAAGATTCCAGATGTTCCGGGGTTCGCCGTGTGTTTTATTTGCTTGCTCTGTTTTTATTTTGCATTGCATCATGTCATCATGCCATCATGTCATATTTATTTTGCATCTCAACTTAAATAAATTGTGTGGACCTTCGGTCCATTTAAATCGAGGGAAGATGACTTCTCTTTATAACATATATAAGTCTCTCAATATTTTAGGGAGCTATATAATAAATATTCCATTGTTTGGAATTACCCGCAACACACTTGCAATATTTCCCCATGTCTTTTCCACTTCGAGTTTCTCCTTAAAACCTTGCCAATAATTCTTTTCCGTTGTTTCGAGGTTCCTCCAAAAATTCGAACATTTTTGGACACTTCTATAATCATGTCTTAGTTCAAACCTATTTGAATTAAATTCAAATATGTTTGAATTATTTCTCTCGTTTTTGCCTTTTCTATTTTTCTCGGACCGTGCTAATTTTGATGCCCGAGAAAAATAACCTCTTGTGTTTTTGCACTAAACCCCCTCCTCATATTCTTTTCTTCTCCTTTTGGTTTCTGCTAAACAAGGTTCAGTTTTAAAAGAGCAGAGGCCATCAGGCCATCTTCCCCGCAGCCAGGCCCATCTGCGTTCAGCCAACCAGCTCCGGCCCAATGGCCCACTCCACCCTAGCGACCGAACCCTAGCCGCATCGCTCGATCCTCCCTCTCATTCCCTCCGCGCCGCCGCACTCCCCCTCGCTCTTCCTTTCTGGCCCGATCCCCTCTCTCCCTCGAGCCTCGCTCTCTCTCTCGCTCGCACGCACTCCATCCCCTCGTCCCAGCGCTGCCGAACCTTCGCTTCCCTCGATCCCCTCATCTCCCTCTCGCCCGAAGCCGAGCTCCCGCAACCGACTCCATCTCCTCCCTCCCTCTATCTCCAGTCGCCCGCACCCCTCCTCCTGGGCCTCGCCGGCCAGCGTGCCTCCCTCTGGCCGCGCATCAGCGCATCAGCGCGCCCCTGCAGCCCCCCAGCGCCTCCATCTCCAGGGCACAGGTGCCCGCCCCGCTCAAGCACTCGAGGCCAGCCAGGCCGCGTCCGGCCTCGTTCCTCCCGCCGGCCAGGCCCTCGCCTCTAGCAGCCCGGCGCCCGTCCTCCAGCCTCCAGGCCACGAGGCCGCATCGCCAAGGCAGCGCCGCTGCATCTCCCTTCGGGCCTCCATCTCCAGCACCGATGCCGCGGCTCCTTCGTCCTCCAGAGCACCCGTCCTTTCCAGCACGTCCTCGCCTGTGTCCTCTGCTGTTGTCTCGTCGCCCCAGCGTGCTGCCGCTTTTGTTCCTTTTGTTTTGCCTTGTACTGTGGTTTTGACAGATGACCCGTGTACAACTACGACTCGAGACGAGCTCCGTGAACGACTACATGAACGAGTACAAGGCGACCCGACCAAGTACCCCTTCGGATATGTCAAGTTCGACTACACGACAAGTACCCCTCCGATGCAAGTACAACTACGGACGGGAACAACTACATGATGAATCGCCAAGTACCACTACTTCCACTACCGTCGCAAACGAGAACCCCAAGTACCACGACACCGACCCGAACATCTACGGGAAAACGAGCTCCGTGAACGACTACCGTCGCCGTGTACCACTAACCTCGCCGAAGACCGCGAGTACAACTACTTCCCTCTACGGAACGACTTCTTCCTCTTCGAACACGTGAACGCCTTCTTCCTCTACGTCTCGAACCGCCCCGAAATGCACGCTTCAAAGGTATAACGAGACGACCCCGTGGATGACCCGTGAGATGCTTGTTGTGGTTGTATGAAATGTTTCCGTGTGTGCTCCGTGTCCGTGTCGTCCCTTTTGTCATGTTCCTCGGTTGTCTCGTCGCCAACCCGTGGGAACCCGATGACGGGATCAACCCACTTTCATCTTGTTCGACTTGCTCTCGTCGATTCTTCTTTTCCACCGGACTCTCAGCGAGTTACCGGAACCGATATGATGCCATTGCATCATTTTCGGATCGTTGCCGTGGCACCCTTTTCCTTCCACCACGGTGAAAATGCTTCATATCTCTTTTAAGTCAACCTTTTAATAAAATTGCATAAACTTGATCATGTCATCCGCATCATGTTAACAACATTAATATGTGTGAATTGTTGTTTGCTTATAATTACTAAACATGCTCATGGGGATTTTCCGGAATTTGTTGTTGTTATTCTTCCGGCCCCATTTAAAATGTCTAAATAGTGTAGTTTTATTATGCTTCACCTCTTGCCATGTTAAAAACATTTGATCTTGTCTTGTAAATAACGAGAGTCAATTAAATAATTAATGTGGTGTTTCGTCAATATGCAACTCGTTGCATATTGAGCTCCACTTAACTTGTAGTGTTGTTTGTGCACTTTGCCATGCCATGCATAATTAAACCGGACATGCATCATACTTGTTTGTACATTGTATGCCATGCCTATGTTTGTGTGTTTACCGAGTTGTTTGCTTCTTTTCGGTTGATTCTCTTGATAGCTTCGGTTTCGTTCCGGAGTTGTGAGGATTCGCTCATCTGTGTTGCTCCGTCTGCTTCATGGATCCATTCTTCTCCCTTGTGGAATCCCAGGCAAAATGACCGAACCCCGATAACATTACTATCTTTGCCTATTGCTAGTAGTCTCGATCTATAGCTTTGCCTCGATGCCCATGTTTTCCTGTCAGCCTCCTATTGTAACCAGGAACCTGTCTAACCACCCTACCTATGCAAACCATTGATTGGCTATACGTAGGCTTCGCTCAGCCCCTCTATAGCATTGCTAGTTGCAGGTGAAGATCGAAGATGCTTGCTTCATGTTGAAGTTTGGTTGGGTTATATCACACTACATAAATGCTAAATGAAATCATCTATATATTGGCAAGGGTGGAAGGCTAAGCCTTTTGCTTGGTGATTTTTTCCACTCATGCCGTTAGGAACCGTATAAACCGGTGTTATGTTCCTTGATTTTGCGTTCCTAACACGGTTGGGGTGAATGGGACCCCCTTGATAAACCGCTAAGTGCTAAGTCTTTTCCAGCAAGTCCCAACATTTGGTACTATTTGCCTAATAACTAATAAAACTTGCATGTGGACTAGCTATCCCTTTTATTCTTAATTCAACAACCCCGGGCCAGTGCTCCACATGAGTGTTGGTCCGAAACGGGGAGCCTGCGGGGCCACCACGAGGCAACTCGAGGTTTGGTAAAAACCCGTAGCTTCGCCCATCCGGTCGTGTCCTGAGACTAGATACGCGCGGCTACCTATCAGGGTGTCGACACGCCGGGAGGATTTGCTGGATTAGCCTTACCTTAGTTCGGTTTAACTTGAGCACGGGATTCCGAGAATACTCGGGTCTTCCCACCTATGGAGTTGCGACTCCGCGGATCGTGGGCTTGTAATGGGTCAAGTTGGAACACCCCTGCAGGGTTTGAACTTTCGAAAGCCGTGCCCGCGGTTATGTGGCAGATGGGAGCTTGTTAATATCCGGTTGTAGACAACTTGACACGATGTTTCTAATACACTACCAGCGTGTGTACCGTGACTGTCAATTTCCGAATAGGGATTTGGGAGTTGAACACAGTGGGGTTATGTTTGACCGGCTTTAGCTAGGATCACTTCGTGATCATCTCTCGACCGAGGCACCTTCTCTTCTCGCTCTCTTTTACGTAAGCTAGTGCTAGTTGCTGCTGCAGACTCTTGTTGTTCCTTCACCTCTTGTTCTTTTCTTCAGCCTTTCCTCACCCAAGGCTTAAATAGTCATGTTACCCGGGAACGGGATTGCTGAGTCCTCTGTGGCTCACAGTTACTTCACCACACCAGATGCAGGTTCAGCCGAGTTTGATGCAGGAGCTGGTTCAAGTACTTCCGGGAGCTCGATGAAGAGTTTGGCTGTATGCTTGTGACGTTTCGACGATTAGTAGTGGTTTCTACTAGGATTCGATCCTGACCTGTGGCTTTATGTTGTTTTGGTATCTTTCTTTTGGATCTTCGCCCGTAGTCGGGTTGTGATGTTTTGAATGATGTTATGCTTATGTAATGTATGGTGTGAAGTGGCGAGTGTAAGCCAACTATCTCATTTTGCAATTTAATCCCTCTTTTACATGAGTCGTGCAAAGATACCAAACTTGAGATCATTCTAGGATGGGCTTATACCTTTAAGTCGTGCCTCGACACGTAGGAGGTATAGTCCCATCCTGGGCATTACAAGTTGGTATCAGAGCCTTCTCCGACCTAGAAGCCCCCACTTATTGAACGAATCGTTGACGGTTGAGTCTAGGCACACACTTGAAAATGTTTTGAGTCCTATATTTATATCGGAGAGTAGGAATTCTTTGCTTCTCATCCCTTTTCACTCTGGTGAGGACTCCTGACGACTACTCTTGTCTCTTCTACTTTCAAAAATTTCACCAATTTTTTTTTAGGATCTCGCGAGTATTGTTTGGATTGTTTCGATGTCTTTGTGACGAGAACATTGTTCTCGATGCCTCCTGTCATTAGGGGTTGTGGCAGTGTCCCGGGGAGTTGAGCTCCGAGGTGTTGTCGTCACAAATCCATCGCGGCAGTACTAGAATACTTAAGACGGCCGACATCGAAAACTCTCCTATGCAGTTAGTGGCAAGATAACCCCGACATCACCCAGTACTGGGGAGGTAGTTCGAGAGTACTGCCATAGCTTGTTATAGTGGATGCTTTTCGAAGGTCCGAGGTAAACAGTTTCCGAGAAAGACTGGTTATGTCTTGAAGGATGGATACACCTGGATGTAGGTTTAGAGTTGATTGCGCGGTGCTTCCCGTGTATCCCCAACACCTGATTGCATAACTGGAAACTTTCGGAAATCTATAGGTGGGTTCATCTAGTAGTTCTAGGCATTCTTCCAACGGATGCACGATATGAAGTTTGGGGTTCTACATTGAGTGAAGTGGTTTTATGGACTTGTTCTGATCGGGAGTTGCATCTTAAAGGGTCCTTGGCTATGCTGATCCGGGGATGACAAAACCCTTTTGTAACACGTTCCATGAGCTTTCAGCACGAAGATGTCGAACGAAGCTTCTATCTTGTATTTGTTCTATCTGATCCTTGTTCCTTTTTATTATTATTTACCTTTTGTTCCCCAAGTGGCTTCTCGACGAGTTGATGTACCTGCGGAATTCATTCGTTCAATTCTTTGCTCGGATGATATTGTGAAGATGATGCTGCGAGATATCTATCCTTTGTTTTGTTTTGATTCTGGTATTCGAGTTGCTTCGATGTCAAATGTTGATTCCATACCTTTCCTAATCGATATTCTCATATTTCTATGGGAGTGCTAGTCCTTCTTGATCAATCAAGATCTTCATGTTAATTCTTTTCAACCGGTGTGCCTTCTCTTCAAGTTATTCCATACGGACGTCGTTGAGAAATCTGACGAATTGTCTGTTTCATTCATTCCAAGTTGTCTTTGTTTTTCCCACCCTCCCACCCTTCTTCTTCTCGGAGCAAGAAATTCTCAAATGAAGTATCCATTTTATTCATGTGATATTTCTTCATTCTTTCCTTCAATGTTCTTATCCGGTGATTTATCGTGAAGATGCTCAAGAACTCCAAGTTCATCATTCTTTTGTTCTCGAATTCTGCCGGTGGATATAATTCAAGATTTCGGTGTTGATCTTATCCTTTTTCCTCTTTTCACAATGCTTTCTTATTCCGGTGCACCAATTAATCATTCTCCTCTTGCTATTCATATCCGGAGTGCTGAAGATTCATAATTCCATTCTTAATCCGGTCAAATTATTTTGAGGATTGTTATCGTATTCAAGTCATTTAATTCAACCGGTGCAATATATCTCTTAAGCAATCTTTTCAACGGTGATTTCTTTAGTGGGCCCTAACCCACAGGTCTTTTTCCAGGATCTTACCTGACTCTTCTAACTAATTTTGGAGTTGTTCTAAAAGTCTTTTCAAAGTGTGACGTAAGAATGATTCCATCAGTCACATGCCTTCTCCAAGATCGCTTTCAAATTCTTGTTCATCATTGTTTCAACCTTTTAATTCTTCATTCCGGAGTGCCTCAACAATTCATGGTGGTGTATTTCATCGTCTTCTCTTATTTGAAGATCGGAGAAGTGTTTCTCTTAAATCTTGGCCCGTTCCATTGAAGATTCGTGGTTCTAGCTTCTTGCCATCCTCATTGTCGTTTTGATTGTGAGGAATTATTTTTCATACCCATCCGAAGCGTTTCATGAATTCTTTTCTTTGTGATCCTCCGAAGGCCATCATTTCAGAATATTTCTTCGTTCTCAGTTTTCAACTTCAACCTCCAACTATTCTTCATTGATGCCTCTCGTTTGTCTCCATATTTTACGGTGGTTCTTTCAAGTTTACTCTTCCTTGTTATCACATCAATTCAATTGTTCTTTTATAATCCTACCGGTGCTTTGTTGAAGATTTATCCAAGTTTGTGCGAGATCTCTCTTAATCCTTTCCAACGAGAATAAGTAGTATGCCAAATCCTTTGGTTGTCATCAATTTAAATTGGTGAAGGAGATGCATAACATAATTGTTATTCTTATTCCTTCAAGGTGATTTAATTCTTTTGTCTGGAGCTTGTTCATCATATCTTATTCTCGATCTTAAGTTCTTCATCTTGTTTTCCGGAGCTCCAAGTTATTTCAATTATATCATTTCAAAGCTGCATCTAATTCATCGCAGGCCTTGAATCTTATTCTTTTCATCTTTCACTTCTCATGCTTTTGTTACCGGAGTTCTTCATGGTGGTTCATCATGTTTTAATTCATCCTCGAAGTTTTCATCAAGATTCTTGTTGGAGCTCAAGCATTCTTCTTCTTGCATTTCCAAGTGCAATTCTTTCTACCTTATCTTTTCAGATGGTGTTATGTCATTTTTGACAATTCCTTCATGTTTCATAATTCACGAGTTGACAAGAATGAGATAGTTAAAACCATCATTTCTTTCTCTCTACGAGATACTTTCAACCCCTCATTTTTATCTCTTGGAGTTATCTTGGGTTGTATTTCACCTAAAAGCTTTCCCTAAGAATTGTTGCTATTATGGTGCTTATAAATGACCCAAGTTCTTCATGTATCATTCCGGTGAAATAAGTTTATCTTCTCCTTGTTGATCTCAACCCAGTTAAATGTTTCCGTCAGTGGCTGGTTATCACCTCATAATGTTGAGATGTTTTCCATAAGCCCACATGAAGCTTATTCGTTTCGTTGTTTTTTCCAACAACTTCGTTCAGCCCTTCTTCGTAAGGATGTTTTTCATATTCATTCGTGGGAGAAGTTGTCATTTTTCTTCTCCGTTCAATTCTTCATTGATTTATATGCTATTCTTTCGTTCCGGAGGCATTGTGATGTTGCTCTCTCCAAACCATCATATCGTTTTATCGAGATCATGTTCTTTCCTTGCTTATCATTTAACTGGAATGTTGTCACCTACATTCTAGTTCCCTCATCTTATCTAGTTTTGCCTATCTTTTAACCGGAGTGCTGTCTGAAATCTTTCTTAACCTTGTGCCATTCTTTTAATTGTTTCGGGGGCAATATGTTGCTGTTTTCATCAAGTATCATCTCAACTTGCCAAGTTCTTGTTAATTCCTTCCATTTTCAGACGGAGTGCTGTCCAAATTTTGTCATTCTTATTCCTTGGCTATACCATTGCGGTTTCTTATTCTTTTGGTTCGTGAGCTCTTGTTTCATGTCTTTCAACCTTCAAGGTTCTCGTTGTGTTCCTTGTTCCTCCTGCTTACCGGAGTGCTCTTAACTTCGTTCATCTCCGTTGTATTCTTCTTTTAATTTGTTCAACCTCTTAAGGTTCTTTGGTTTTCACTCGTTTGTCAAAGAAGCAACTTTGTTTTACCCATTCCTCTTCCGTTTTTACCCGGTGCTATCTCTAGGATCTCGGGTCGAGATCCTCTGTTAGTGTGGGAGAGTTGTGACGCCCGAAGACCGACGTCCCAGAAGATCCCAGAAGATTCCAGAAGATTCCAGATGTTCCGGGGTTCGCCGTGTGTTTTATTTGCTTGCCCTGTTTTTATTTTGCATTGCATCATGTCATCATGCCATCATGTCATATTTATTTTGCATCTCAACTTAAATAAATTGTGTGGACCTTCGGTCCATTTAAATCGAGGGAAGATGACTTCTCTTTATAACATATATAAGTCTCTCAATATTTTAGGGAGCTATATAATAAATATTCCATTGTTTGGAATTACCCGCAACACACTTGCAATATTTCCCCATGTCTTTTCCACTTCGAGTTTCTCCTTAAAACCTTGCCAATAATTCTTTTCCGTTGTTTCGAGGTTCCTCCAAAAATTCGAACATTTTTGGACACTTCTATAATCACGTCTTAGTTCAAACCTATTTGAATTAAATTCAAATATGTTTGAATTATTTCTCTCGTTTTTGCCTTTTCTATTTTTCTCGGACCGTGCTAATTTTGATGCCCGAGAAAAATAACCTCTTGTGTTTTTGCACTAAACCCCCTCCTCATATTCTTTTCTTCTCCTTTTGGTTTCTGCTAAACAAGGTTCAGTTTTAAAAGAGCAGAGGCCATCAGGCCATCTTCCCCGCAGCCAGGCCCATCTGCGTTCAGCCAACCAGCTCCGGCCCAATGGCCCACTCCACCCTAGCGACCGAACCCTAGCCGCATCGCTCGATCCTCCCTCTCATTCCCTCCGCGCCGCCGCACTCCCCCTCGCTCTTCCTTTCTGGCCCGATCCCCTCTCTCCCTCGAGCCTCGCTCTCTCTCTCGCTCGCACGCACTCCATCCCCTCGTCCCAGTGCTGCCGAACCTTCGCTTCCCTCGATCCCCTCATCTCCCTCTCGCCCGAAGCCGAGCTCCCGCAACCGACTCCATCTCCTCCCTCCCTCTATCTCCAGTCGCCCGCACCCCTCCTCCTGGGCCTCGCCGGCCAGCGTGCCTCCCTCTGGCCGCGCATCAGCGCATCAGCGCGCCCCTGCAGCCCCCCAGCGCCTCCATCTCCAGGGCACAGGTGCCCGCCCCGCTCAAGCACTCGAGGCCAGCCAGGCCGCGTCCGGCCTCGTTCCTCCCGCTGGCCAGGCCCTCGCCTCCAGCAGCCCGGCGCCCGTCCTCCAGCCTCCAGGCCACGAGGCCGCATCGCCAAGGCAGCGCCGCTGCATCTCCCTTCGGGCCTCCATCTCCAGCACCGATGCCGCGGCTCCTTCGTCCTCCAGAGCACCCGTCCTTTCCAGCACGTCCTCGCCTGTGTCCTCTGCTGCTGTCTCGTCGCCCCAGCGAGCTGCCGCTTTTGTTCTTTTTGTTTTGCCTTGTACTGTGGTTTTGACAGATGACCCGTGTACAACTACGACTCGAGACGAGCTCCGTGAACGACTACATGAACGAGTACAAGGCGACCCGACCAAGTACCCCTTCGGATATGTCAAGTTCGACTACACGACAAGTACCCCTCCGATGCAAGTACAACTACGGACGGGAACAACTACATGATGAATCGCCAAGTACCACTACTTCCACTACCGTCGCAAACGAGAACCCCAAGTACCACGACACCGACCCGAACATCTACGGGGAAACGAGCTCCGTGAACGACTACCGTCGCCGTGTACCACTAACCTCGCCGAAGACCGCGAGTACAACTACTTCCCTCTACGGAACGACTTCTTCCTCTTCGGACACGTGAACGCCTTCTTCCTCTATGTCTCGAACCGCCCCGAAACGCACGCTTCAAAGGTATAACGAGGCGACCCCATGGATGACCCGTGAGATGCTTGTTGTGGTTGTATGAAATGTTTCGGTGTGTGCTCCGTGTCCGTTTCGTCCCTTTTGTCATGTTCCTCGGTTGTCTCGTCGCCAACCCGTGGGAACCCGATGACGGGATCAACCCACTTTCATCTTGTTCGACTTGCTCTCGTCGATTCTTCTTTTGCACCGGACTCTCAGCGAGTTACCGGAACCGATATGATGTCGTTGCATCATTTTCGGATCGTTGCCGTGGCACCCTTTTCCTTCCACCACGGTGACAATGCTTCATATCTCTTTTAAGTCAACCTTTTAATAAAATTGCATAAACTTGCTCATGTCATCCGCATCATGTTAACAACATTAATATGTGTGAATTGTTGTTTGCTTATAACTACTAAACATGCTCATGGGGATTTTCCGGAATTTGTTGTTGTTATTCTTCCGGCCCCATTTAAAATGTCTAAATAGTGTAGTTTTATTATGCTTCACCTCTTGCCATGTTAAAAACATTTGATCTTGTCTTGTAAATAACGAGAGTCAATTAAATAATTAATGTGGTGTTTCGTCAATATGCAACTCGTTGCATATTGAGCTCCACTTAACTTGTAGTGTTGTTTGTGCACTTTGCCATGCCATGCATAATTAAACCGGACATGCATCATACTTGTTTGTGCATTGTATGCCATGCCTATGTTTGTGTGTTTACCGAGTTGTTTGCTTCTTTCCGGTTGCTTCTCTTGATAGCTTCGGTTTCGTTCCGGAGTTGTGAGGATTCGCTCGTCTGTGTTGCTCCGTCTGCTTCATGGATCCGTTCTTCTCCCTTGTGGAATCCCAGGCAAGATGACCGAACCCCGATAACATTACTATCTTTGCCTATTGCTAGTAGTCTCGATCTATAGATTTGCCTCGATGCCCATGTTTTCCTGTCAGCCTCCTATTGTAACCATGAACCTATCTAACCACCCTACCTATGCAAACCATTGATTGGCTATACGTAGGCTTCGCTCAGCCCCTCTATAGCATTGCTAGTTGCAGGTGAAGATCGAAGATGCTTGCTTCATGTTGAAGTTTGGTTGGGTTATATCACACTATATAAATGCTAAATGAAATCATCTATATATTGGCAAGGGTGGAAGGCTAAGCCTTTTGCTTGGTGATTTGTTCCACTCATGCCATTAGGAACCGTATAAACCGGTGTTATGTTCCTTGATTTTGCGTTCCTAACACGGTTGGGGTGTATGGGACCCCCTTGATAAACCGCTAAGTGCTAAGTCTTTTCCAGCAAGTCCCAACATTTGGTACTATTTGCCTAATAACTAATAAAACTTGCATGTGGACTAGCTATCCCTTTTATTCTTAATTCAACAACCCCGGGCCAGTGCTCCACATGAGTGTTGGTCCGAAACGGGGAGCCTGCGGGGCCACCACGAGGCAACTCGAGGTTTGGTAAAAACCCGTAGCTTCGCCCATCCGGTCGTGTCCTGAGACTAGATACGCGCGGCTACCTATCAGGGTGTCGACACGCCGGGAGGATTTGCTGGATTAGCCTTACCTTAGTTCGGTTTAACTTGAGCACGGGATTCCGAGAATACTCGGGTCTTCCCACCTATGGAGTTGCGACTCCGCGGATCGTGGGCTTGTAATGGGTCAAGTTGGAACACCCCTGCAGGGTTTGAACTTTCGAAAGCCGTGGCCGCGGTTATGTGGCAGATGGGAGCTTGTTAATATCCGGTTGTAGACAACTTGACACGGTGTTTCTAATACACTACCAGCGTGTGTACCGTGACTGTCACTTTCCGAATAGGGATTCGGGAGTTGAACACGGTGGGGTTATGTTTGACCGGCTTTAGCTAGGATCACTTCGTGATCATCTCTCGACCGAGGCACCTTCTCTTCTCGCTCTCTTTTACGTAAGCTAGTGCTAGTTGCTGCTGCAGACTCTTGTTGTTCCTTCACCTCTTGTTCTTTTCTTCAGCCTTTCCTGACCCAAGGCTTAAATAGTCATGTTACCCGGGAACGGGATTGCTGAGTCCTCTGTGGCTCATAGTTACTTCACCACACCAGATGCAGGTTCAGCCGAGTTTGATGCAGGAGCTGGTTCAAGTACTTCCGGGAGCTCGATGAAGAGTTTGACCGTATGCTTGTGACGTTTCGACGATCAGTAGTGGTTTCTACTAGGATTCGATCCTGGCCTGTGGCTTTATGTTGTTTTGGTATCTTTCTTTTGGATCTTCGCCCGTAGTCGGGTTGTGATGTTTTGAATGATGTTATGCTTATGTAATGTATGGTGTGAAGTGGCGAGTGTAAGCCAACTATCTCATTTTGCAATTTAATCCCTCTTTTACATGAGTCGTGCAAAGATACCAAACTTGAGATCATTCTAGGATGGGCTTATACCTTTAAGTCGTGCCTCAACACGTAGGAGGTACAGTCCCATCCTGGGCATTACACTCCAGTTCAACCCCAGGACGCCCCAGTGCTCGGGATCGACCGGAGCTCCGCCGCGTCGGGCCGCTGGCGATCTCGTGGTACGGGCCTTCCCTTCCCCTCCTTCCACCCGTTTCGAAACCGCCGCACCTCACAGATCATTTCCCCCTATTTCCCCTCTCTGTGGCAGCCGGAAACAGCCGCAGCCACCACCCTCCGACGAGCTTCCGCCGTCACACCTCGCCGCCGGTGAACCAGGACTCCCCGCCGTGCCGCACCACCACCACTGCAACCGCAACACGACGCTGGTCACGTCCCCGGCCTCCGTTGCCGTCGCCGTGGCCGGAATCCTCGCCGGTGAGCTCGCCGCCGCCGTGGCCGTGGGGTTAGAGATGACAGGCGGGCCCCGCCTGTCATCCCCCCACCTCTCTCCCCCTCCTCTGTGTCGCTGACCCACGGGCCCCGCCCGTCATGTTTGAAAACCTGACGTGCGCGCGCGCTGGCTCCGTGCGGCTGGGCCAGTCCGTCTGGGCCGTGCACTGTGGCCTTCTCTGGCCCAGTGCACAGGACCCTTTTTCATTTTTATTTTTTGTTGATGTTTTAAACATTTATACAGAAAAGAATATTGATCCAAATTAAATAATTCCAACTCCTAAAATCTTGTAATATTCCAACCTATTTAATGGTACTACTTTCACTCAAATCCATGAAACTTTGCTGTACTGTTCAAATTTGGGCAGTAATACTCCTGTTCAAAAATCAATCTATTCCATTATGTAACTCCAAAACTCCAACTAAGATTTTTCTTCATCTTAGAAATCTCTCTAGTATTTTACAAAAATGAGTTGACATTTTTCTGAGCACTTTGATTTTTCTGTTTTATTTGTATTCTTAATTTCCCGTGGTTATTATGCGACGTATAGATCCCGTATTTGACGAAGTTGCTATGGAAGAAGAAGGAGAAGGACTTGAAGACTTTGAAGACCAAGCCAATCCAGGCAAGCAGCCCTTTGACCATGATACACTTGTTCTCGGAACCCGTTTGTTTCCGATGCATGATGATAGGGTTACGATGGTAACCTAGATGAACCACCACATGATGCATGCCTTATTGTTGATCTTGCTATGCGCTAGATGACATGCAAATAGTTGGTCATGATGCTTATATGATGACTGTGTGATATGAACCCTCGTAGTTGAAATCTTTGCATGAACCCATCGGGTGCCCCTAATGCCCGAGGGTGATGAAGTGTTAGGTCATCACTTGAGAAAGAAGTGATGTGTCGGTAGATCATGTGCATGGTGGAATGATGGATTAGATTTATGTGTGACTACCGTCCCAACCAAACATGTGCAACCACACTACCCCTTATGGGACGGGGCTTTATTGATTACTTAGGTCGATACTAGCATGGTGCCCGCATTACTAGTGACAGGAAGACTTGAGGTCTTTCCCGGGACGGGGTCGTGCTTGGATAGACGACCATGACTGTTTTCACAGGGCACCGGACACACCGTTGGTCCCTTCGGGTACGCGTGAACATTGAAATTAGGGCAAGTCCCGTGATCTATTGATTGTACCCGAGGGCCGTGTGCCAACGAGTGGACTCTATGTTAGTGTCGTCTAAGAAAAGGTAATGACCGGGTGCTTACCCCGGGTACTTGAGGTACCGCGGGTCGTGGATGACACGGAAGTTCCCCGGATCTTGTGGGTAAAGTGCGCAACCTCTGCAGAGTGTAAAACTATTCGAATAGCCGTGTCCACGGTCATGGACAGTTGGGTGGTGCTACTTAAACTATGTCCAGAATTTTACTTCCTCGGTGTTGATATGTGTGTGATGAGTCAAGGATGGTGACTTGACTCGAAGAGTTGAATCATATTCATGTTGATGTCGGTAGCCTGTTCTCGAGGTTACGCAAGGTTATTGATGCATAAACTTGATGATAGCATATTGTTCTAGCTTCCTGCTAGATTGTTCATTATTGTTCCATTGCATTGTTACCACATCATGGGTTGCTTGCGAGTACATTCAAAGTACTCATTGGCTTGCCACTGGTTATTTAATTGGCCAGGCATGGAAGAGCAGGATTATGAGGAAGAGTTCTTTGGAGACGAACATGCGAACTAGGACGCTATCCCAGTCAGAATGCATGTAGGGTTAAGGCAGATGGCATGGGTTCTACCCGTTTATCGAAGACTTCCGCTATTTGAGTTATTTCCCATTCAGCCCGTGAGGCTCTATCTATGTAAGACTTGGCCATAATGGCCTTAATTCGTGTAAGACTATTTGTATGGATGTAAGACTCTTGTTATTTCAGCTTCTGTGTGTTCAGTGAGCACTGATCTCTGGGATCACTATACACGTGCATTCGGTGATCTCGACTTCTAAGTCGGGGTCCCCACAAATTTCCACTGGTGATCATATCAAGGACGAATATATACCAAGTGGTGATGCCCACATAAATATTGCGAAGAAGAACAACGGTAGATTGCTTACGGATAGATCTATTATGAGCATTGCATATACTATACCAAGCATCTTTTAGATTCTCCCCTCCCCTTTGCTTAAAATTGAGAACTTCGTTCTCGGGGGGTGCACGCCATAGAGGAAGAACTAGCCATAGTAACAAGCAAGATTGCAAGCAAAAACAATGATCTAACGAGAAAAAGGAAAACGAAAAAGAAGGCAAATAAAATGGCAAATTTTTCTGAAGTGGGGAGATGAAAATGAAAGGAAAAGGCAAATAATGTAAATTGAAAGAGATGAGATTTGTGATTAGGAACCTGATAGATGTTGATGACGTCTCCCGGGCAATGGCGCCAGAAATTCATTTTAATGCGGCTTAAACTGCGCCGGTATTTCCCCAAAGAGGAAGGGATGATGGAGCACAGCTACGGTAGATATTTTCCTCATATGTGAAACCAAGGTTATTGAACCAATAGGAGACTCAAGCGACACTATGTAAACGGTACCTGCACGCAAAGAATAATACTTGCAACCCGACGTGCAAGAGGGCTTGTTAGTCCCTCCTCGGTAAAAGATGGATTTGTTTGTATAAGATTGGATAAATAGATCGTGCAAAACACAAAATAAATTATGCAAATAAAAAGTGCAGCAAGGTATTTTTGGGTTTTTGGAATAATATATCTGAAAACAAAAGCGATGGAAAATAGATCGGAAAGCAATATGATAAAAGATAGACCCGGGGGCCATAGATTTCACTAGTGGCTTCTCTCGAGAAAATAGCATACAGTGGATAAACAATTTACTATCGGGCAATTGATAGAAGATCAAATAATTATGATGATATCTAAGGAAGTGGTCATTATATAGGCATCACGTCAAAGATTAGTAGACCGAAACGATTATGTATCTACTACTATTACTCCACACATCGACCGCTATCCAGCATGTATCTAGTGTATTAAGTTCATGGAGAAACGGAGTAATGCAATAAGAACGGTGACATGATGTAGACAACATCTATTCATGTAGGAATAGACCACATCTTGTTATCCTTAATAGAAATGATACATACGTGCCCCGCTACCCCTTCCGTCACTGGGTGAGGATACCGTAATAGCGAACCCATCACAAAGCACCTCTTTCCATGGCAAGAAAAAACGATCTAGTCGGCCTAACTAAACCAAATATTTGAAGAAGAAATATGAGGCTATGAGTAATCATGCATATAAGAGGTCAAAGAAGACTCAAATAATATTCATGGATATAGATCTGATCATAAACTCGAAATTCATCGGATCCCAACAAACACACCACAAAAAGTCATTACATCAAATAGAACTCGAAGGGACAATTGTATTGAGAATCAAAAAGAGAGAAGAAGCCATCTAGCTACAGCCTACGGATCCATAGGTCTATGGTGGACTACTCACGCATCATCGGAGAGGCACCAATGAAGATGATGAACCCCTCTGTGATGGTGTTAGATTGTATCTCGTGGTTCTGGAACTTGTGGCAACTGGAATTGTGTTTCGTCTGCTCCCCTAGGGTTTCTGGAATTTCTGAGGATTTATAGAGCGAAGAGGCGGTGGAGGTGACCCCCGTGGGCCCCACAACCCATCAGGGCGCGCCAGGGCCTCTAGCGCGCCCTGGTGTCTTGTGGGCCCCACGGGCCTCCCCCCAGGTGTTTCCTTGGCTCCCAAGTTGTCTTTTTGTTCAAATAACATCTCCAAAAAGTTTCGCTGCATTAGGACTTCTTTTGATACGGATATACTACGAAGTAAAAAATGAGCAAAAAACAGCAACTGGCCTTGCCAATATGTCAATAGGTTAGTCCCAAAAATTGATATAAAGTTGTTACAAAATGATTGTAAAACATCCAAAATGATAATATAACATCTTGGAACAATCAAAAATTAAAGATACGTTGGAGACGTATCAGAGGGCTATCATTGCTGGCAGGGAAGCTTTGAAGGCGAGCTTGATAAAAAGAGTGGGATGCGGGAACTCCATTTATGTGTGGACAGATAAAAGGATTCTTGGGACTGTTTCTATGACTCCAATGTTGCGGCCACCTAACACAACTATCCAGTTGGTTTCGGGTCTCATTGATTCTGACACATGGTCATGGTGGCAAGAGTTGATGTGTACAACATACATCGCCCTGGATGCTAAGGCCATCCTTAACATTCCTATCAGGAGAAGGGGAGGTGATGATTCTTATGCTTGGGCCCTTGAACAATCAAGTAACTACACTATTAAATCGGTGTACCATGCTCTTGTGGCTCAGAACGAGCATACTGCTCTAGAGGAAGGGACGGCTACCGGCACTTCAAGAGATGATAAACAGATGTGGAATGCCTTGTGGAAACTCAAAGTAATCCCAAAAGTTCATGTGTTTCGATGGAGGGTGCTACGACAGGTTCTTCTTGATGAATGTACTCTCAAACTGTGATCGCCTGGCTTATTAGGGATGATAGACTACTCATATCAATAAGGAATTCCTTCTTTTCCGGGAGCCTATTCGGATAGAACTCCAAAGTTAAGCGTGCTCAGCTTGGAGTAGTTTCAGGATGGGTGACCGACCGGGAAGTTGCTCCTGGGTGCGCACAAGTGAGGACAAAGTGCGCAGAAAAGACTAGTATTGATATGTGAGGCCAGTCTAGATCCCGCCAAGAGTAACGACCACCGGCGGGTGTGTCCGGGGCGTTACAAGTTGGTATCAGAGCCGACCCTCGCGGTTACACGGATGTTTGCAGACAGTTTGCAGTCATCTTGTGCATGACGTTTGTGACCCGTCGTGGCACACGGCATGGCACATGTGCTGTCCTGGAAGCACAGACGGTTGTGCCAAGAGGGAACGTTCTTGTGGCCCGACGAGGACGTCGGTTCCTTTGAGTGAGGGTGTATGTGATCGCCTGGCTTATTAGGGATGATAGACTACTCATATCAATAAGGAATTCCTTCTTTTCCGGGAGCCTATTCGGATAGAACTCCAAAGTTAAGCGTGCTCAGCTTGGAGTAGTTTCAGGATGGGTGACCGACCGGGAAGTTGCTGCCGGGTGCGCACAAGTGAGGACAAAGTGCGCAGAAAAGACTAGTATTGATATGTGAGGCCTGTCTAGATCCCGCCAGGAGTAACGACCACCGGCGGGTGTGTCCGGGGCGTTACACAAACACCATCATATTGTAGTCTTAGTCAAATGCAAAGTTTTTCTGGCCAAGGACGAAGACCTCAGGCATGCCCTTATCTATTGCTCTCATGCACAATGCTTCTGGGATGAAGCTTGCGCGTCACTACTAGAAAAAGGGCTATAGATGGGATTGACACTAATGGCGCACCAGACATGCGGTGCACCCCGCCATTAGTATATACTAATGGCGCACCACCTTCTGGTACGCCATTAGAGTTGAATACACTAATGGCGCACCTGGCTCAGGGTGCGCCATTAGTATCAATTTTTTTTCTTTTCCAAACATACTAATGGCGCATCCAGACACAGTGCGCCGTTACTAGTTGTAACTAGTAATGGTGCACCAGTCACACAGTGCGCCACTACTGTTGTTTTTATTATTCTTTTTTATTCTTTTTTTTGCAAAACTACTAATGACGCACTGTTCCACAGTGCGCCATTACTAGTTTAAACTAGTAATGGCACACTTCGGCACAGTGCGCCATTAGTATGTTTTTTTTATTTATTTATTTTTGCAAAACTACTAATGGCGCACCACCTGCTGGTGCGCCATTAGTAACCTGGGTTACTAATGGCGCATTTGGAGGTGGTGCGCCATTAGTAAGTGGGCACCAACAAGATATTTTGGACAGCCACTCCTACCCACTCACTTTCTCCCCACTTCATTCTCTCCACCTCCTCCTCCAAAGCTTGTCTCGGGTGCCTCCTCTTTGTCACCTCATTTCCACCATAGATTCATTCAAATTAAGTGGTTAAATTACCTTTTTTTGATAGGTAAGTAAGGGGGGAAGCTATATTTATGTCGTTCTCCTTACAACAATGTGCACATGCACTTTTTATGGCCTAGCTAGATCTATGTATGTTCGTGGTGTTGCATATGTTTATGGTCTTGCATATGTGTTTGTGTTTGGAGGTGTACCGGTATTTGAAATGCGATAGTTGCCAATATTTTGCCGGAATGTTGATTCATTTCCGTTTCGGCGAGAATTTTGGCATTAAGCATTCTTTTTGGTCCTATTTTTAGGGAAAGTCATGCCAAATTTTTTCTTGGTTCTAAAATATCGTTTTGCTCTACCCCGCAGGCGACCATGGTCCGCATGATGACCGAAGGCATCGTGAATAGGTTTTTGAGCTCCGCGAAGGCCGAGATGCTTCAAAAGAACGAGACGGAGATAAGATGTCCGTGTCGAAGATGCAAGCTAAAGAGCCTTATTGCGGACCCGGATTCCGGGCAGGTGCGGAACCACCTGCTCTTGCGTGGTTTCATGGATGGCTATCGGTGGCAAGGTGATGAAGATGACTACGAAGTCGTCCATGGGGGCCGGGCAAGAAATGAGGAAGGGCAGCAAGACAACCACCGCGGCTCGGGCGGGCGAGAAGACGAAGAATCCCCAGGAGATGATCATGACGGTGATGTTGTACACAGTCATCATGTAGAAGATGCAGGACATGATGATGAGGAAGATGCCGGAGCAGACGACGGGCATGATCATGAAGATGATGATGCCGGCGGAGCAGACGACGCTGGACCATCGATGGGCTGGGTGCAGGACCCTCATATTCAAGAGCTGCTTCTCAAGCAGACGGATAACGCAAGAGCTGCCGCCCAAGAGAAAGCCAAGATGGATCAACTGGAGATAGACGCGGTTACTCCATTGTATGAAGGATGCAGGCCCGAGGATACCCGCCTGAAAGTAACGCTCATGGCTCTGGAGATGAAGGTAAAACACAAAATGATCGACGCATGCTTCGACGAGAACATGTCATTCCGGCACGAACGTCTTCCCAAGGGGAACAAGTGCCCGACCAGTTTCGAGGAGGCGAAGAAAATCATGTGTCCTCTGGATTTACCGCACATGAAATACCATGTGTGCATGAACAATTGCATCATTTATCGGGACGAGCACGCGGAGTCTGCCATATGTCCGGTGTGCGGCGTCACTCGATACAAGAAGAGGAAGAAAGCTCCTCGAAAAGTGGTGTGGTACTTTCCGATCACTCCTCGTCTGCAGCGGTATTTCACGGACCCTAAGGTAGCAAAGCTCCTGGGTTGGCACGCGGATAGGGAGGAGAAGAAGAAGCGAGAAGATGACGCAAATGATCTGGAGATAGATAAAAAAGACAAGATGCTGAGTCACCCAAAGGATGTGAGCCAGTGGCAAGCGTTGAACTTCGAAGACCTAGAATTTGGGAACGATCCAAGGAACATCGTGCTGGGCGCGAGCACCGATGGAGTCGATCCGTTTGGCAGCCAGAGAAGCACACATAGCACCTGGCCTGTGTTTGTGTGGATGTACAACCTTCCCCCCTAGTTGTGCATGAAGAGGAAGTACATTCACATGAGTATGCTAATTGAAGGACCGAAACAACCAGGGAACAACATCAATCTATATCTGGGGCTGCTGAAAGAGGAGCTAGACACGTTGTGGAAAACGCCAGCCAATACATGGGACACCGCAAAGAAAGAATATTTCCCTATGAGAGCCGCACTGCTCACGACGGTGCACGACTATCTCGGTTACGGATATGTCGCGGGGCAGGTGGTCCACGGATTTTCCGGATGCTTCAGGTGCATGGATGACACAATGTAGCACCAGCTAGATAGAGATCCCGGGTCTTCAAAAACCGTGTTCATGGGACATCGAAGGTGGCTTCGCGACGATGACCTGTGGAGAAAACACAAGGATCTGTTCGATGGTGAAACCGAACCCCAAGGACGCCCGCATACGAGGAGCGGCAAGGAAATAGATGAGCTATTGAAAAATTGGAAAAATTGCCCACTGCCGGGAAAGAAGCAAAAGGCGCCAGAGCCGGGAAAGAAGCGAAAGGCGCCAGAGCCGCTGCTGAAGGTATGGAAAACAAGGTCTGTTTTCTGGGACTTGTCTTACTGGAAGATCCACCGTGTGCCTCACAGCCTAGATGTCATGCATATCACGAAGAACGTGTGCGAGAGTCTGCTTGGTACCCTTCTCAACATGCCAGAGAGGACCAAAGATGGGCCGAAAGCAAGGGCAGACTTGAAATCAATGGGCATCAGGCAGGAGGTTCACGCTAATGATGATGATGATGATGATGATGAGGCGAAGTAGGACACGGAAATTCGTCGCAAAGGCAAAAAGGCCAAGAAGACCGGAAATGACTACCCTCCCGCGCGCTTCACTCTAAGTCAGGAGGAGATCGAGCAGTTTTTCACCTGCCTCGTAGGAGTAAAACTCCTTACGGTTACGCGGGGAAGATAAGCAGATACCTAGACCCAGCGAAGCAGAAGTTCAGCAGGATGAAGTCTCACGACTGTCACGTGCTGATGACGCAAATACTTCCAGTTGCAATCCGTGGGATCATGGACGCGCACGTCCGTGAAACGCTATTTGACCTATGCAACTTTTTCGACGTCATCTCTCGGAAGTCGGATGGCGTGAGGCAACTCAGAAGGCTACAGGAAGAGATCGTGGTGATACTATGTGAGCTTGAGATGTACTTCCCGCCCGCATTCTTCGATGTTATGGTGCATCTGCTGGTCCATATCGTGGACGATATCATCCAACTCGGGCCGACGTTCCTGCACAGCATGATGCCGTTCGAAAGGATGAATGGTGTCATCAAAGGATACGTTTGCAACATGTCACGTCCAGAGGGAAGCATAGCCAGGGGCTTTCTGACCGAAGAGTGCATCTCCTACTGCATGAATTATCTAGGCATCGAGAACCCCGTTGGTCTGCCCGTCAACAGGCACCTCGGCAGGCTCGCTGGATGGGGTCACTGTGAGGGTTGCCACGAAATGCATGTCGACTTCGAGGGTCGACTCGTCGACTTTGAAAGAGCAAACCTAGTCGTGCTACAACACATAGACGTGGTCGATCCTTGGGTGGTAGAGCACAAAACCTTTATTGAGAAGACGTACAATGACCGAGGCCAACAGAGGACGGACGGAGATATAATCAAACAGCACAACTCATGTTTCACGCGTTGGTTCAAGCAGAAGCTTCTGTCGTACCCTTTACATGAGGATTCTTCCGCAGAAGAACAACTCATATTCGCCTTGTCACAGGGCGCCGAGCACAACCTGATGACCTATGAGGCGTACGATATCAACGGCTACACATTGTACACCAAGGCCAAGGACATGAAGAGCGATGATTATCAGAACTCTGGGGTAACGATGGAATCCTACACCGGTAACGACAAGGACAGATACTACGGAAGGATCGAGGAGATCTGGGAGCTGAGCTACGCTGGAGAGAAGGTCCCGATGTTCCGTGTCAGATGGGCCAAGAGCATCCTAAAAGAAGACCGGTATTTCACCACCATGGTTATACCCGAAGCCAAATCCAAGACCGCGGGCGCAAACGTCACCGCGAAAAATGAGCCATGGGTACTGGCTTCCCAAGTTGACCAATGCTTCTTCATTACCGACCCGTCAAAGCCCAGTCGTGTTGTCGTGAGGAGAGGCAAAAGGAAGATCATCGGAATGGATGGAGTAGCCAATGAGCAAGACTTCGACAAGTACGGCGACCCGAAGATCGAACATGACGACGATGATGAAGTAGCACCATACACCAGAAGAAGAAGCAGGACCACCCTACCTAAAGGACGTCCGTTCCACAGAAGAACTCCATTTGCGAAAAAGAAGGGCAATAAGATTGTGAACAGATAGCTAGCTAAGATCGATTGTATTTAAATAGTAGCCTTCATTTCTCGATTGTATTTCATGGGCACTTTTTGAACTCTTGAATGTTTTTAAATTTCATGGACACTCGATCTCGATCTCGATCGCTATCCCACCTCGCCAGATCTGGCCCCCCTCGCCGCCGAGCACCCCCCGCTCCACCGGCCGCCGTCGCCGACCCCCCGCACCCTCCCCTACTCCATCAC
>LR738711.1:370286147-370317316 GCA_902687465.1 Secale cereale
TCGCTTCCTTACTGTCACATCACGATTGCTCTGCTCTGTTCCCCCCTGGATGGATCGCGGCCTGCCCTAGATCGATCGCCGGCGCTAGATTCACGATTAATATTGACCTAGTTTTTTTTTTTGCTATGTTGCTTTAGTTGCATAGGATCCTAGTCCTTGTTAGTGTTAACTCTGATTCCTAGTTTTTTTTGCTCTGTTGCTTTAGTTTGGCAGCAAAGTTTTTAAAATACTGCAGTATTCCGAAACTTTGGTATTGCAATGCGTGGACAACAAATACTACAGTTTCTAGAAACTGTATTTTTCTCAGTTTTCGGAAAACTACGGATATGTTTGGCCGATGCTGTTTTACCGTAGTTTTGAACGATTGCTACACAACTGAACCTGACTTAGCTATACCTAAGGAGCTACATGACCTAAGTAAAAATTGCAGGAGAGATCAAATTAACGCACACGTTTCTCTGTTTACGAAAAAGAGGTCCCAACATATAGCCTTTGAAAATGATTGCTGATAGATGTTAATTTGCTGGTACTAGCTAGAATTTGGCACTGAAAAGCAAAAGCAAAAGCTAATTAACTGCTGATTAAGCCATGTCTTTCTCTTCTTCAAAAAACATATAGCCTATTATGTTTCTTGTTGTCTAGGTGGGCAGTGATACACTATTATGTTTCTTTTTTTTTCTTACACATGGATTCGTACTATGGCAAGACAAACCGAGAGCCCGTGTTCAGCATTATACCCTATGTTTTCATTGTTTCCTTTGACATCTTATCCATAGTTAGAACTAGGGAACCTGAATTCTGCTCTCTGAAAAATAATGTGAGATGATGTAACAATTTCTTTTGGAACCAGGGAAACATTGTGGGCGTATGTTATCAGAATTTGAGTAACTAGGATTTTTTTGACCAAACTCTGTTTTCTTCATCTAGTTCAGATATTGTTTGGTCAAACTCAAAATATTTGTAGTTGTGGGATCAAACTTCTACTGTGCCATCTTATCTTGATATTTAACTGCACATGGAAAAAGAAATGCATAATCCGTAAAAATTAGAAGCAGGAAATCTCTCCTTTGGTCTAACTCATGCATCACCTACTGGCCGTACAGGTTACAAACTTTTGATCTTCTTCACAACCTTAATTATCATTGAAAAAACATGCCTAGCAAACCACTTGATGTGTGTTATTTCTGAGTCAATATGTCCAGTTTAACTGGATTTGGCTGTTTCTTTCAACTAGTTAATAGGTTCCTCAGGTAGTCATTTTTCCCTTGCAAAAAATGCACAACAGAAGAATATAAACAAGTAGAAAGTGATACATGTCCCTATTTACACATGAAATTTGGAAGCATTATGCACTACATGTCCATTACTTGCTGATTTAGCTAGTGATAGTAGTACAAACTACTTGTGCATTACTTACTGATTTAGCTAGCACAACAGCAGCAGAAAGTACTTGTGCATTACTTACTGATTTATCTGCATTTATAAAGAAAATGTCGAAGCTTCAACCTGTTATTATTGCTGCTGAAGTAGTACTGTAACATCTTATAGCTTCACTGGTCCAATCAGCTACTGGAAATATCCATGTTTAGACATGGCAGATTTCCCCACTTTGCACTGCTGGGTTTTATCTCCGACCATCGTGTCGTGATGATTTTGCAGGTACCCCGAGAGGCCCTTGAGTTTGCTGGAATGTCGATTAACTTCTATTCCGGCAAAATCGGGTACTCCATATGTCCTATTTTCAGCAAAGGTCATGCTGAAATTTTCCGTGAATTTTAGCATGACTTTGCTAAAAATAGGACATATGGGGTACTTGTGACTAATGCATGGGCCGGGGTATCTTAGTAGTTAATTAAGTGGATCAACTGCCCCTTTATTCTTGTTGCATTAAACCATAGGCGGCAATAGAGCCAAGTGATTAGGCCCAACTTAGAATTCTCCTTCCCAGCTTAGCTTAGGATGCCTCGGTGTCGACAAACCATAAATTATAAAACCTTGGCTTTTAGGGTGCCTCGGTGTCGATAAAAACCTAAATGATGAAAGCTTGGGCTTTTAGGGTGCCTCGGCGTCGAAAAACCCTCAATGATAAAATCTTAGCTTTTAGGATGCCTCGGTGTCGACAAACCCTAAATGATGAGACCATGATCTTGTTCCTTGACAATAACCAACTTTTTGACCAAACTTTTTTCCTATTTAGAGAGAAACATGGCCAACAACGATGAGGCCGGGGGTTCGGGCGGCAAGGCATTCTGGGAGCTGTCCCAGGAGATGGAGGAACAACCTCACTTGTATGAGGATGCCGCCTTCCCCACCGATCCTGACACTACCACTGATGGTGCCGCCGAGGATGACCCCACTGATGGTGCCGTCGAGGATGACACCACTGATGGTGCCGCCGAGGATGCCACCACTGATGATGGCGCCGCATGCACAGATGGCAGCCAACCGAAGAGGCAACGGAAGGACTGGCGCCCGACCGTGCTCCGCACCCTCAAGGAGGAATTTACTAAAGTGGACTCCGACGGGAATCCAACGGCGCCCGAACGAATAGTCAAGGGGTACTCGCTTCAGCTCGGGTGCATTCTCCGGAGCACCGTCTCGATCAACACCGAGAACCTGAGGCATCCTGGCCGAGGGAATTTGCGCAACCTCCTCTTCACGAAGCTGCACGAACGATACAAGTTCCCCGCTGAATTTGAAAACACAAGCCTCAAAGGGAATAAAGTGAACAATGCCGCCCTCACGAAGATGAGCACGGCCCTGTCTACTTGGAAAAGCACGATGAAGAGAATGATTGACAAAGGTGATAGTTATGAGAAGATCAAGGAGAAAAATCCTTCGATCACTGAAGATGACTACAACGACTTCAAGATCAAGTACTCGAGCACCGCAACCTCCGAATCAAGTCAGTGGGGGAAAGAAATGCGGGAGCTGAACTTAGGGGAATACACACTCGGTCCCAGCGGTTACAGAGTGGCGGAGCCTATATGGGACAAGGAGGAGGCGGACCGTGCTGAGCAAGGCCTACCGCCCCTCTTCGATAAATACGGTGACAAGCAGACCAGGAACTTTGTCAGGGCCCGGTACAAGAAGGACCCGAAAACAAAGGAGCTTACCACGGATCCGAAGACCAGGGTGCTTGAGCTTGTTCTGGTAAGGAATACACCCCCGCGTAATTAGCTCCATATGGTTGCAATCTAATTAATGAAGCCAAATTTCTAAATGGTTCACATTCCTTCCGCAGGCGACTGAAAGCATTAGTGCGGGGTCGACTAAGAGCAACCCTTGGGACACCACTCTAAATAGGGTGTTGAATGTAATGAAGAAAAAGGATAAGCTCAGTAAGCCGTCGTCAGCTGGTCGTGTGGCCGGCAAAGGCTTGTCCACAAAATGGTCGTCATACTATAACACTGGTGGGCGAAAGGAGAAAAAGACCAGCTCGGAAAGCCAGTCGCGCGAGGTTCAAGAACTCAAGGCACAAGTGGCGCGGATTCCGGAGATTGTCCAAGAGCAAGTGCAACAACAACTGGGAGCGACGATCACCGCCATTGTGCCTACCTTGATTGAGGGGTTGCAGGCGTGGATTGCGGGCGGCCAACAGGGGCCGCCCCCGATTCCCAACTTCACGGCCAGCAACTCCCAGAACGCAATGCTGGGGCCATTGGTGTCTCCGGCGGAGGCGGCATTGGAGTCTCCGACGCTGGCACGGGAGCTTAATGCACCCGGGTGTACGCCGGCCGGCACCTCTGCAGCAAGCGGCCCCTCCGTCAACTGCACTCCCGCCGTTGGCGGTGCCTCGACATTAGCCGAGCTCGACGCCCGCATCACGGTAACTAATTAAGCCTCTCTCGGCTGAGGACTTCATCTCCTTGCCTTTGACTGGGCATACCTGACGCCCTACACGTTTTCGCAGGGCGCCGCCGACGTTCCGTGCACTCTCCTGCACTTCGTGAACAACGAGTTGGTCGATGTCGCCAAGGGCAAAATCGTTCAACCAGGCAACCCCGTGTTCCACGGTACTAGGATGCCACCCAACTTGTATAGGGTTCAACTGGTTCGGGTGCTGCCAGGCTGCGACGAGTTGTTACCTCCGATTCGACCCGTCGGGGTCGACGAAGATGATGTGATGACCCTCAGCACCTGCCTGAGCTGGCCCCTGCTTTGGCCGAAGAGCCAGATTCGTTTGGGGGCGGGGGACACCACCCTAAAGACAACACCGCCAGTCGTGTCGGCGCCAAGTCGGCCCCATGGCAAGACCGCCGCAACGGTGCCGGACATCCCTATGCCACTGGATCCAAACATGCATATGGCACAGGATCCGAACGACGACGACGACAACAACGACGATACATTTGCCAACGTCGATCAGTACTTTGCCGATCATGGGTACGGTGGGGACTTCATGGGGCCTCCTTCTCAAGAACCCAACCCTACAAAAGACGTGTGCGATCTAGCTGGTACCACGGAGAAACCAAGTTGCAACAGGCGTCGTCTGCCGTTCAGTTCTCAGGAGACGCCTCCAGCTGCCGACTTCACCGAGCCTCAGATAGGCGAGGTGTGACGCCCGAAGACCGACGTCCCAGAAGATTCCAGAAGATTCCAGAAGATTCCAGATATTCCGGGTTTTCCCGTGTGTTTCTTTTGTGCTTGTGTTATTTATTTTTGCATTGCATCATGTCATCATGCCATCATGTCATTAATTTTTGTATCTCAACCTAATAAATCGTGTGGACCTTCGGTCCATTTAAACCAAGGGAAGTGTGATTTCGCTTTATAACATATCCTCCTAATATTATGGAGCTATTATAAATAAATATTCCATTTGTTTGGAGTTCACCAAAAACACACTTGCATCCTTCTCTTGCCACCAAATCCCTTGTCAAGGGCACCTTCCCCACTAGCTTCTTCTTTTCATGTCTCACTCGTTTATTGCTAGTGACATTTTCCGTTCGAGAAAATGTTCAATATCTTCCTATAAATGCTAGGTCATGCCAAGACCACCTCCTCCATTTTTTTCATGTCTTTTGGAAATGCTTTGGTTGGCCTAAAGATTTATGCAAGTTTGAGTTATTTCCGAACTCGCATAAATTTGTAGTCTCTAAAAATTGCCAAAGCATTTTATTAAAATATCCCACAATTCCAGGTTCCTAGGGATATTTTTTATCTTAGCTAAAACCTTCTCCTAACCCCTGTCCATTTTCCTTTTCTTCACCAGGTTTTGAGTCTGCTTTTTTTTCTTAAAAATGCCTACATAGCAGAAGGGGCCCAGCCGCAGCCAGCCTCCATCCCTCTTGGGCCTCCCTCCAGCCTTCAGGTCCAGCTCCTAGGCCCCTCATCGCCACCGGGCCTCGGGCACTTCTCCCCCAGCTGGCCCACGGCCCAGATCTTCTCGAACCCTAGCCGCTCGCTCCCTTCTCTCGCTCCCTCCTCACTCGTCCCTCGCGCCGCCAGAGACCGAACCCCATCGCGCTCGAGCCATCCCCTCGATCCTGCTCCCTCCTTCCTCGCTCTTCCCCTCGCATCTCGCTCGTTTCCCTCGATCGACTCTGCCTCGTCCCCTCCTCTGCGCCCGAGCGCCCCGTCGACCAGCTCTCCCTGCATCGCCCGAGCCACCTCGCCTCGCGCCGGCCTCCGTCGCCAGGACCGTGTACCCCGAGCGCCGAGCCTGCGGCTCCCTTCTCCGGCCTCGAGCAGCTCGGCTGCCTCGCCACCATCGACGCGCGCCTCGGTCCTCCAGGCCGCACGCCGGCCCTGCCCCTCCGCGCATCCAGCCGGCCCCGGCGCGCCAAGGCCGCAGCAGCGCCCCGTCCTCCAGCCGCTCGGCCATGGACGTCCACTGGTCGCCCCGGCCCTGTCCTACGCCTTCCTCCGGCATCCCTTCCCGCGCCCCTTCCTCCAGCGCCTGCGGGCCTCCTCCGCCTCGCAGGGGCTCGTCGCCTCCAGCGCCTGAACCGTCGCCATCCTCGTCTCTCCAGCGAGCCGCCGGCGCCCTGCTTCATCGGCCTCGTCTCCAGCCCGGCGCCCCGGCTTTTTCCTCCTCGCTGCTCCGAGTAGTTGCCATGTTTGGCTGCTGGTGTTTTTTTTTCGCCAAGTGCACGAGGGACCCCAAGATTCGTCAAGTTCGACTACACGATCAAACACCAAGTACCCCTTCGTTTTTGCCAAGACCGGCAAGATCGACGCGAGACCGAGACCCGTGAACGACTTCGTGAACAAGTACCACTACCGTCGCCCCGAAAACGAAGGATGCGCCAAGTACATCTATGAACTCGACGACCGAGTTCAACTACGACCCGAGACCGGCAAGACCGCTACGAACGTGAACGACTACCGTCGCCGAGACCCTCAAGTACCTCTACGAACGGAATGACTACTCGTGGGCGGCCTCGTGAACGACTACTTCCTCTCCGAACGTGAACGCCTACTTCCTCTACGAATTGCGAGAACAACTACTTCCTCTACGGCTGTGTACCACTACTTCCTCTACGTCCCTCTACGATATCGAGCCCCTCCGAAACCAATGTTCCGAAGGTATAACCCGAGACGATGACCCGTGGAATGCATGTGTCGTATGAGATGTTTCCCTTGTGTGCACCGTGCCGTTTCATGTTTTGTCGTGCTCCTCGGTTGCCTCGTCGCCGACCCGTGGGAACCCGGTGACGGGATCACCCCACCTTTCATCTTGTTCCGCACGTTCACTCCACCTTTGCTTTTGCACCGGTCTCTCAATGAGTTACCGGAACCGAGATGTTGCCGTTGCATCATTTTCGGATCGTTGCCGTGGCACCCTTTTCCTTCCACCACGGTGACAATGCTTCATATCTCTCATGTTAACCTTTAACTAAAAATTGCATAAAACTTGATCATGTCATCCGCATCATGTTAACAACATTATATATGTTAATTGTTGTTGCTTTAATAATTTCTAAACATGCTTATGGGGATTTTTCCGGAATTGTTGTTGTTATTTCCGGCCTCATTTAAAATGCCTAAATAGGTAGTTTATTTTGGCTTCACCTCTTGCTATGTTAAAAACATTTAATCTTGTCTTGTAAATAAACGAGAGTCAATTAAATAATTAAAATGTGGTGTTTCGTCAATATGCAACTCGTTGCATATTGAGCTCCACTTAACTTGTAGTGTTGTTTGTGCACTTTGCCATGCCGTGCATAATTAAACCGGGCATGCATCATACTTGGATGTGCATCGTATGCCATGTTTATGCTTATGTGTTTACCGTGTTGTTTGCTTCTTTCCGGTTGCTTTTCTTGTTAGCTTCGGATTCGTTCCGGAGTTGTGAGGATTCGCTCGACTGTGTTGCTTCGTCTACTTCGTGGACTTGTTCTTCTCCCTTGCGGAATCCCACGCAAGATGACCGAACCCGGATACCATTACTATCTTTGCCTATTGATAGTACTCTCGCTCTATAGTTTTGCATCGATGCCCATGTCTTTCCTGTCAGCCTCCTATTTGTAACCATCAACATGTCTAACCACCCTACCTATGCAAACCATTGATTGGCTATACGTAGGCTTGCTTAGCCCCTCTTATAGCATTGTTAGTTGCAGGTGAAGATTGAAGATGCTTGCTTCATGTTGAAGTTTGTTGGGCTATGTCACACTATATAAATGCTTAAATGAAATCATCTATATATTGGCAATGGGTGGAAGGCTAAGCCTTTTGCTTGGTGATTTGTTCCACTCATGCCGCTAGGAACCGTATAAACCGGTGTTATGTTCCTTGATTATGCGTTCCTCACACGGTTGGGGTTATGGGGCCCCCTCGATAAACCGCTAAGTGCTAAGTCTTTTCCAGCAAGTCCCAACATTGGTACTATTCGCCTAATAACTAATAAAACTGCATAGGGACTAGCTATCCCTTTTATTTTTAATCAACAACCCCGGGCCAGTGCTCCACATGAGTGTTGGTCCGAAATGAGCAGACTGCGGGGCCACCTCAAGGAAACTCGAGGGCTGGTAAAAACCTGTAGGATGACTCATCCGGTCGTGTCCTGAGACTAGATACGCGCGGCTACTATCAGGGTGTCGACACGCCGGGAGGATTTGCTGGATTAGCCCTACCTTAGTTCGGAGTATCTTGAGCACGGGATTCCGAGAATACTCGGGCCTTCCCACCTTGGAGTTGTGACTCCGCAGATCGTGGGCTTGTCATGGGCCAAGTTGGAACACCCCTGCAGGGTTATGAACTTTCGAAAGCCGTGCCCGCGGTTATGTGGCAGATGGGAGCTTGTTAATATCCGGTTGTAGAAAACTTGACACCATGTTCCAATACACTACCAGCGTGTGTACCGTGACTGTCATTTTCCGAAAGGGATTCGGGAGATGAACACGGTGGGGTTATGTTTGGCGTGCTTTAGTTAGGATCACTTCGTGATCATCTCTCGACTGAGGCACTTCTCTTCTCGCTCTCTTTTACGTAAGTTAGTGCTAGTGCTGCTGCAGACTCTTATTCTTTCTTCAGCCTTATCCACACCCAAGGCTTAAATAGTCGTGTTACCCGGGAACGGGATTGCTGAGTCCTCTGTGGCTCACAGTTACTTCACCACACCAGATGCAGGTTCAGCCGAGTTTGATGCGGGAGATGGATCAGAACTTCCGGGAGTTCGATGAAGAGCGTGGACGTTTGCTTGTGTCGGTTTTCGACGATCAGTAGTGGTTTCTACTAGGATTCGATCTAGGCCTGTGGCTTTATGTTGTTTTGGTATCTTTCTTTGGATCTTCACCCGTAGTCGGGTTGTGATGTTTTGAATGATGTTTTGCTTATGTAATGTATTGTGTGAAGTGGCGAGTGTAAGCCAGCTATCTCCTTTTGCAATTTAATCCCTCTTTTACATGAGTCGTGCAAAGATACCAAACTTGAGATCATTCTAGGATGGGCTTATACCTTTAAGTCGTGCCTCGACACGTAGGAGGTATAGTCCCATCCTGGGCATTACAAGTTGGTATCAGAGCCTTCTCCGACCTAGAAGCCCCCACTGATTGATCGAATCGTTGACGGTTGAGTCTAGGCACACACACTTGAAAATGTTTTGAGTCCTATATATATATCGGAGAGTAGGATTTCTTTTGCTCCTCATCTCTTTCACTCTGGTGAGGACTCCTGACGACTACTCTTGCCTCTTCTACTTTCAAAAATTGCACAAAAAAATTTTTAGGAATCTCGCGAGTATTGTGGGATTGTTTCGATGTTCTTGTGAAGAGAATATTGTTCTCGATGCCTCCTGACATTAGGGGTTGTGGCAGTGTCCCGGGGAGTTGAGCTTCGGGGTATTGTCGTCACAAGCATATCGCGACAGTACTAAATACTTAAGACGGCCGACATCGAAAATCTCTCCTATACGGTTAGTGGCAAGATAACCCCGACATCACCCAGTACTGGGGAGGTAGTTCGGGAGTATTGCCATAGCTTGGTATAGTGGATGCTTTTCGAAGGTCCGAGGTAGACGGTTTCCGAGAAAGACTGGTTATGTGTTGAAGGATGGATACAGCTGGAGGTAGGTTTAGAGTTGATTGCGCGGTACTTCCCCTGTATCCCCAACACCTGATTGCATAACTGGAAACTTTCGGAAATTAATAGGTGGGTTCATCTAGTAGTTCTAGGCATTCTTCCAACGAGTGCATGATATGAAGTTCGGGGTTCTACATTGAGTGAAGTGGTTTTATGACCGATGTTCCGATCGGTAGTTGCATCTTAAAGGGTCCTTGGCTATGCTGATCCGGGGATTGCAAAACCCTTTCGTAACGCGTTCATAAGCTTTCAGCACAAAGATGTTAGAACGAAACTTCTATCTTGTATTTGTTCTATCTGTTCCTTGTTCCTTTTATTTACCTTTTGTTCTCCAAGTGGCTTCTCGACAAGTTGATGTACCTGCGGAATTCATTCGTTCAATTCTCTGTTCGGATGATATTGTGAAGATTCTGTTGCAACATAATCTTCTTCATAAACATATCTATCCTTTGTTCTTGTTTTGATTTTGGTATTCGAGTTGCTTCGATGTCAAATGTTGATTACATACCTTTCCTAATCGGTGTTCTCATATTTCTATGGGAGTGCTAATCCTTCTTGATCGTCAAGATTTTCATGTTAATCTTTTCAACCGGTGTGCCTTCTCTTCAAGTTATTCCATACAGACGTCGTTGAGAAATCTGACGGTGTATGTTTTATCCATCCCAAGTTGTCCTTGTTTTCCCCACCCTCCCTCCCTTCTTATTCGAGGAGTCAGAAATTCTCAGATGAAGTATCCATTTTATTCAAGTGATGTTTCTTCATTCTTTTCCTTCAATGTTCTTATCCGGTGATTTATTGTGAAGATGCTCAAGAGCTTCAAGTTCATCATTCTTTGTTCTCAAATTCTGCCGGTGGATGTAATTCAAGATTCGGTGTTGATCTTATCCTTTTTCCTCTTTTCACAATGCTTTCTTATTCCGGTGCACCAATTAATCATTCTCCTCTTGCTATTCTTATCCGGAGTGTTCAAGGTATCTCAGAAGATTCGCGTTTCCATTCTTAATCCGTTCAAACTATTTTTGAGGATTGTTATCTTATTCAAGCCATTTAATTCAACCGATGCAATATCTCTTAAGCAATCTTTTCCAATGGTGATTTCTTTAGTGGGCCCTAACCCACAGGTCTTTCTCCAGGATCTTACCTAACTCTTCTAATTTTTCTGGAGTTATACTCAAATTCTTTTCAAAGTGTGACGTAAGAATGATTTCCATCAGTCACACGCCTTCTCCAAGCTTGTTTCAATTATTTCCATCTTTAGCTCCACCTTCCTCTTGTCATTCGTCTGGAGTATCTCGAAATTCTTCATGACATTCTCGTCTTCACTCGCAACATTTGAAGACCGGAGAAGTGTTTCTCTTAAATCTTGGCCCGTCTTCTTGAAGATTCGTGGTTCTAGCTTCATGCCATCTCATTATTGTTTCGATTGTGAGGAATTATTTTCATAACCATCCGAAACATTTCATGAATTCTTTTCTTTGTGTTCCTCTAAAGGCCATCATTTCAGAAGATTTCTTCGTTCTCAGTTTTCAACTTCGTCCTCCAAATATTCTTCTTTGATGCCTCTTTGTTCGTCTCCATATTCTTACGGTGGTTCTTTCAAGTTTTCTCTTCCTTTGTTATCGTTTTAATTCATTTGTTCTTTTCATAATCCTACCGGTGCTTCGTTGAAGATTTACCCAAGTTTGTGCGAGATATCTCTTTATTTCTTTCCAACGAGAATAAGTAGTATGCCAATCCATTGCTTGTCGCCAATTTAAATTGGTGAAGGATATGAATAACATAAATCTTATTCTAGTTCTTCCAAGAGGTTAATCCCTTCCTTCGGAGTTTGTTCAGAAGGAACATATCATTGGTTCTAAGTTGTTCATCTTGTTTTCCGGAGCTCCAAGTTTTCAATTATCAATTCAAAGCTGCATCTAATTCATCGCAGGCCTTGAATCTTATTCTTTTCATCTTTCACTTTTCATGCTTTCATTACCGGAGTTCTCATGGTGGTTCATCAAGATTTAATTCATCCTTGAAGTCTTCATCAAGATTCTTGTTGGAGCTCAAGCATTCTTCATCATGCTTTCAATTGCAATCCTTTCTCCCTTATCTGTTGAGGTGGTGTTATGTCATTCTTGACAATTCCTTCATGTTTTATGATTCACGAGTTATCAAGAATGAGATATTTAAAACCATCATTTCTTTCTCTTTAGGAGATCCTTTCAACCCCTCATTTTTATCTCTTGGACTTATTTTGGGTTATAATTCACCTAAAAGCTTTCCCTGAGAATTGCTGCTATTATGGTGCTTAATAATGACCCAAGTTCTTCATTTATCATTCCGGTGAAATAAGTTTTTCATCTCCTTGTTGATCTCAATCAAATCAATTGTTTAAGTTAGTGGCAGAATTGTCACCTCATAATTTTGAGATATTTTCCATAAGCCCACATCAAGCTTATTCTTTCGTTGTTGAATTTCCAACAATTCTGTTCAACCCTTCTTCGTAAGGATGCTCTTTCAAATTCATTCGTGGGAGAAGTTGTCTTTTTCTTCTCAGTTCCTTTCTTTCCAACGACCTAGCATATATTCTTTCATTCCGGAGGCATTGTGATGACGATCTCTTTGACCATCATCTCGTTTTTATCAAGATCATATTCTCCCTTGCTTGTCTATTTAACCGGAGTGTTGTGTCCTCCATTCTAATTCTCTAATCTTATCAAGTTTTGCCTGTCTTTTAACCGGAGTGCTGTCTAAATCTTTTCTTAACCCTTGTGCCATTCTTTCAATTGTTTCGGAGCCAATATGCTATTGATTTCATCAAGTATCACTCCATCTCCTCAAACTCATGTTACTCCTTCCATTTTCAATCGGAGTGCTGTCCAAATTCTGCCATTCTTATCCCTTGGCTATACCGTTGCAGTTTCATATTCTTTTGGTTCGTGAGCTCTTGTTTCATGTCTTTCAACCTGCAAGGTTATCGTGGTGTTCCTTGTTCCCCTTTTCTAACGGAGTATTTTCATATCCGTTCATCTCCGTTGTATTATTTTCTTCAAGATTGTTCAACCTCTCAAGGTTCTTTGGTTTTCACTCGTTTGTCAAAGAAGCAACTTTGTTTTACCTGTTCCTCTTCCGGGTTTTTTACCGGTGCCATCTCTAGGATCTCGGGTCGAGATCCTCTGTTAGTGTGGGAGAGTTGTGACGCCCGAAGACCGACGTCCCAGAAGATTCCAGAAGATTCCGGAAGATTCCAGATGTTCCGGGTTTTCCCGTGTGTTTCTTTTGTGCTTGTGTTATTTATTTTTGCATTGCATCATGTCATCATGCCATCATGTCATTAATTTTTGCATCTCAACCTAATAAATCGTGTGGACCTTCGGTCCATTTAAACTGAGGGAAGTGTGATTTCTCTTTATAACATATCCTCCTAATATTATGGAGCTATTATAAATAAATATTCCATTTGTTTGGAGTTCACCAAAAACACACTTGCATCCTTCTCTTGCCACCAAATCCCTTGTCAAGGGCACCTTCCCCACTAGCTTTTTCTTTTCATGTCTCACTCGTTTATTGCTAGTGACATTTTCCGTTCGAGAAAATGTTCAATATCTTCCTAGAAATGCTAGGTCATGCCAAGACCACCTCCTCCATTTTTTTCATGTCTTTTGGAAATGCTTTGGATGGCCTAAAGATTTATGCAAGTTTGAGTTATTTCCGAACTCACATAAATTTGTAGTCTCTAAAAATTGCCAAAGCATTTTATTAAAATATCCCACAATTCCAGGTTCCTAGGGATATTTTTTATATAAGCTAAAACCTTCTCCTAGCCCATGTCCATTTTCCTTTTCTTCACCAGGTTTTGAGTCTGCTTGTCTTTTTTAAAATGCCTACATAGCAGAAGGGGCCCAGCCGCAGCCAGCCTCCATCCCTCTTGGGCCTCCCTCCAGCCTTCAGGTCCAGCTCCTAGGCCCCTCATCGCCACCGGGCCTCAGGCACTTCTCCCCCAGCCGGCCCACGGCCCAGATCTTCTCTAACCCTAGCCGCTCGCTCCCTTCTCTCGCTCCCTCCTCACTCGTCCCTCGCGCCGCCAGAGACCGAACCCCATCGCGCTCGAGCCATCCCCTCGATCCTGCTCCCTCCTTCCTCGCTCTTCCCCTCGCATCTCGCTCGTTTCCCTCGATCGACTCTGCCTCGTCCCCTCCTCTGCGCCCGAGCGCCCTGATACGTCTCAAACGTATCTACTTTTCCAAACACTTTCGATATTGTTTTGACCTCATTCTTGCATGATTTGAACTAAACTAACCCGGACTGACGCTGTTTTCAGCAGAGCTGCCTGTATGGTTTTATTGTGTGCAGGAAAACGGATTTTTAGGTATCTCAGAAAAATCCACGAAAAATCATAGAAAATCCACGCACACGAAGGAACCCGGAGCCAGAAGAGGGACCAGAGGGGGGCCAGGGGGGCCAGGCGCCCTGGTGGCGCGGCCCAGCCCCTGTCCGCGCCGGGGGGTCGCCTGGGTGGGCCCCACCTCCCCTGTTGCCCTACTTTGACTCGTATTTTAGCTCGTGATGGAGAAACCCCAGATCAGAAGTTCTTTTCGCAGTTTTCGTCGCGGAGCCGCCGCCACCCTCTGTCCTTCTTCGGGAGGGCTAATCTGGAGGTTGATTTGGCCTCCGGAGAGGGGAGATCGTCGCCATCGTCATCACCATCACCAGTCCATCATCCCTCCATGACTTCTCCTTCCATGTGTGAGTAATCCCCTCCTGTAGGCGAAGGGGATGGTAGGGATTGGATGAGTTAGATCATGTAATAGTTTGTCAGATCGTTGGGGGCATGTTGCCTATCATCTACTATGGTGTTTATCATCTTTGCTTCAACTTGTTATGCTTAATGCTTGACACTTAGGGCCCGAGTGCCATGATTTCAGGTCTGAACCATATGTGTTTGCATGAATATATTTGTGTTCTTGATCCTATCTATGAGTTGTTTGCACCTATTACGGTTCGGAATCGGCGATCCCAAAAGTGACAGCTTGGGACACCAAAGGGGATGGTCCGTAGTTTGAGGATTACATGTATCCATTGAGTTCATTGCTTTGTTCCGGTGCTCTTTGACAGGAGCACCTTAATCTCCATAAGTTCCTTTTGGCCCCATTCGTAGCGGGATGGTAGGACAAAAGATGTTGTGCAAGTTCTTATTGCAAGCACGTACAACTACCTACAGGATACATGCCTAATGTTTGATATTTGCCTAGATGATTATTACTTTTCCGTGTGCCGTGCCCCAAGTTAGAAACATGATATATCTCATCCATGCAGCGCCCAACCATCTATCTCCCTAGCCTACAGTGTTTTAAATCCTGCTTGTCACTAGTTGCTACTTTTTCTATTTACTCTCGCTATTTACTTTTGCTGTTTACTTTTACTATCACCATCATCACTATCATATCACTGTTACCACTTATCTTTTGTTGCAAGTAAGTATATTTCAGGTGCGGTTGAATTGACAACTCCACTGTCAAAGCTTATAAATACTCTTTGGCTCCCCGTGTGTCGAATCAATAAATTGGGTTAATCTTACCCGCGAAGACTATCTCGATCCCTTACGGTTGAGGGTTGTCAAGTACCGCTTTCTGGCGCCGTTGGCGGGGAGCATACCAATATTTACAAGTCTACTTGAAGTATCCTACCTGCTGCACTTCGTCCGCTATGGGTATGAAAGGAGACCCCAAGGTTCCGATCTTACTATCCACTACAAGAAGAGGTACTGTTCTGAGCACTAGTGCTACACTTGATTCACCTTCTGTTATGAGTAAGTTTACCTCACCACCACCACATGATGCTCCTACTGAATCTGTTACTATGTCTGATACTCTTGATGATGCTTCTACTACTGTTGATGATATTAGTTCCCTTGGTTATGCTCTTGAGAAATAGATCGCTGCTGCTGCTAAAAAGTCTGGAATTGAAATTCATGTTACTCGCTACCCTATTGGTGAAACTTATGATTATCCTGATTTGAGTAAACTCAAGGAGAGACTCCTTGATGATGATTACTATATGCTTGATGAAGATTTATGCAGGGAACTGACAGAGTTTTCTGGCTCTGACCCTGAAGTTATTAAGAAACTGTTTGAGAAACACTCTTTGAAGAACAAAACCGTTCCTAATCCTGAATTTGCTACATCTCCTATATGCATTGATGATCCTGATTATGATTTCTCTGTCGATCTTTCACTTATACCTATGGTTTAAGCTGACCCCTTTTATGGCAGAGAAAATGATGATGCTATTGCACACCTGACTAAACTCGGTGAGTTGGGTGGCCTGTTTACCACAGATGAGAAGATACGATACTTCTATGTGACCAAGCTTCTTCATTTCTCCTTGAAGGAAGGTGCTAAAGCATGGTATGATTCACTCCCATGCGGTTCCATTAAGAGTCCTCAGGACTTAGCTCACTCTTTTGTTGATAAGTACTTTCCTGCTCACATGCAACATGCTGCTTTACAAAGAATTTATAACTTTAAACAGTTGCAGGATGAGTCCCTCCCTAAAGCTTGGGGGAGGTACTGCGGTCTGATTCGGGCTAGACCAGGACATGAAGTCCCTAAGAATGAATTAATCGATATATTCTATGCTGGTCTAACTGATGAATCTAGGTCCTATTTGGACAGTTGTGCTGGTTGTGTTTTCAGGAAAAGGACACCGAAAGATGCAGAAGATTTGATGGGCAGGATTGCCAAAAACCATGAAGATTGGTCCGTCCCTGAACCACCTCCACCACCAAAGAAGAGGGGCATGTTTGTTCTAAGCCCCGAAGATATGCGAGAAGCAAAGAAGTCTATTAAAGAGAAAGGTATTAAAGCTGAAGACGTGAAGAATCTACCCCCTATTGAGAAGCTTTGTGAGCCTACCACTCACCCTCCTATGGTAGAGGTACACTCTCTTTTAGATTTCAACGCAAGTGACATCCCTCATGGTAAGCCTCCTGATCAATGTTTAGATGAGTTTGATAATTTTATTATGAAACAAAATCATTTTAATGAGAGGATACAAAGTCAGTTGCATGATAATTCCCTTGCTATCAAAAGTTTGCTTGATGTTCTAGGTAGAACGGTTAATGATGTTCAATGTCTTGTGAAGCATTTTCATATGGTTCAAACTCAGCTTGACCAAATTTCTAATGTGCAAAAAGATTTGCTTGCTAACAATGCCAAACAAGATGATTTGCAGGCTTTCGGGATTAAGACCCGAGGAGGAACTAGCACTCAAGATCCTCTCTATCCAGAGGGGCACCCGAGGAGAATCGAGCAAGATTCTCAAATGCAGGAAGAAGAAATTGTTGGCTCTCCAAAGAAGAAGAAGAAACATAAGGAGGCTGACAATTCTAATGATCCTATTGCGGATGAAGAGCCAGCTGTTGATCCCAACAGTGTATCTATCTCCGATGCTGAGACTGAAGATGGTGCTGAACCTGAAGGTAAGGATAACGAGAAGAATGATCCGCCTGAAGTTCGAGAAGAAGAAGCACCTGACAAACGTAAGAGGTACACTAAAGAAGATTTCATCGCAAGAAAACATGGGAAGGAAAGAGAACCATGGGTACAGAAACCCATGCCCTTTCCAGGTAAGTCCATCAAATCTAAAGAAGAAGAGCATTACAATAAGTTTTGTGAGTGGATTAAACCTCTTTTTCTTCAAATCCCTTTGACTCATGCTATTAAATTACTTCCTTATTCGAAATATATGAAAGATATTGTCACTAATAAAAGAAAAGTTCCTAATGAAGCAATATCTACTATGCTTGCTAACTACTCTTTCAGAGGCAAGATTCCTGAGAAGCTCGGTGATCCAGGTATACCCACCATTCCTTGCTCCATAAAGAATAATTATGTCAAAACTGCTTTATGTGATCTTGGAGCAGGAGTGAGTGTTATGCCTCTCTCTCTTTACGAGAGGCTTTGTTTAGAGAAACTAATTCCTACAGATATCTCCCTTCAGATGGCTGACAAGTCAACCGCCGTTCCGATAGGTATTTGTGAGGATGTTCCCGTAGAAGTTGCTAATTGTTTGATTCTTACTAATTTTGTTGTGCTTGACATGCCCGAGGATGGGAGCATGTCCATTATTCTTGGTAGACCTTTTCTTAACACCGCAGGTGCTATTATTGATTGCAATAAAGGGAAGGTTACCTTCAATGTGAATGATAAAGAACACACGGTATATTTTCCAAAGAAGATCGACAGGAGGCATGGCCTCAACTCTATAGAGAATATCGAGACCGTGAAGATTGGAGAATGGGATTGTCCACTACATGTGCCTCACAAATACAAAACTATCATGGTGGGGACAATGTACATCAAAATAAAGGTTTAGTGATTACTTCGTAAGAGGTGAGACTTTTTGCTCTATATATCGCCTGTTTGTTGGTAAGACTTGATCAACCTTACTAGTAAACATGTTTTATATAGATAAAAAGTTGAGCTTGTTATGTTTTCCTTTAATTTTAGTTCTTGTTTTACTTGTTGTACCAAGTATTTATGTTTTGAAGCTTCACAATACTACTCACTGCTTCAAGTTTTCAGAGAGTTTCGCAGCTTTTTGAACTTCGAAAAAATTTCAACAGTGAAGTTTTCAGAAAAATTCTAGAAAAATAAAAATAAAAATTTCCACGTCGGGAGTGACCCAGAGGGACCTGGGGCCAGCCAGGGGGACCCACCAGTGGCCCAGGCGGCCAGCTGGCGCGGCCTGCCCCCTGGCCGCGCCCACAGGGCGCCTGGGGCCCACAGGACCCCCCTCCAGGTATGTCTTCTTCCTCCCTCTCTCTTTTTCTCCAAAAACGCGAGTTCTGCACTTGTTCTTGCGTTCTTGCTGTTCTTGGAGGCGATTCTTCGATCTCTGTCTACAGCCCATCATTTGAGCTGAGATTTTGAGCAAATACTCCCTGGTATGTGACTCATCCACCCCTCCAATTAGATTTCTGGTTGGTGGCTTCATTTGTGAGTATTTAGTAGTTCTTGGTGCTGTATAAATGAGCTTGCATGCATGTGTAGAAAGTTATTATCCAAGTTTTGATGCAAGTTTATGCCTTGGGCAAGTGAGTTGAGTAGTTTGCCTTAACTCACCTTGTTTTAATCCTTGTTTTTGTAAATTGCCAAAAATTTCAGAAATGAGTTTGTTAGGAAGGGCAAAAGGGTGGCTTGAGAAGAGGAGGCCCGCACACTCCGATCGAGTTACTAGAGTCGCAGCTTCACCCTCGACTGCTAGGGTGAGCTATAATGAAGATCATGTGCCCCTGGAGTTGTTGGAAGACACAAGTCCAGCACGTGCAATGACGTTTTCATGTGATGAATTCCTTGAAGCTGCGGGAATCAAGGATGGGTTTTATAATCTTTGTGCTAATGCAGGTCTGACACGGCTCGTCACGTGCCGTGTTACTCAGTATCAAAAACTCACCTCCAGTTTCATTAACAGTTTTTGATATAATCCTGATTCAAGTGCTATTGAGTTTAAAATTTACAATGATCTTATCACCATGACTTTGGGAAGGTTTTGTGAAATAATAGGTGTGCCAAACGTTGGGAGGACGGCTAGGATGGCCACTCAGCCCTCCGAGCTGAAAACCGTCATCAACTCTCTCTGCAGCATGGGTACGAGGGATATTCATCGGTCGAAGATCTCCAGCATCTTATTTCCTCACCTCAGGTATTTTGCATATTATGTTGCTAGAGGGGTGTTAGCTCGTGACAACACGAGCAACATTTCTGCTCCGGATATTGCTATCCTGGCAGCAGCCCTCTCAGGGAGGTCTGATTATAATCTGGGTGCCTTAATTGCTCGACGCCTTGCTATGAACGGTAACAAGGGAGACTTATATGGTGGCGTTTATGCCACACTTATCTTAGAACATCTTGGAGGCACCCCACACCCTGATGATAATCCTTTTACTTATTTAAGCTTTGATCTTGCTGCTATGAAAAGGCATAAGTTTGTTACCATGGCTTCTGAGCTGGATAATCTTATTTATATCTTGCGTTTCGGAACTGCCGCGGAACGCGAGATCCGTCTACCTGCACCTCTGTTGTTTGATTTTTCTCGCAGGAACGGATGGTCCTTTGATGTTGTCCAGTTCGATGAGTTCATGGCCCAGTATCAGTTTCATAACCCCATGGAGGGGGTTGTGCCCGACGAGGAGGAGCACGGTGAGTTACCACCTTTTCAGGAAGAAACCGCCACCGAGTTTGGTGAAGGGTCTTCCTCTGCTTGGCGTACGGACCCTTCCTCGTGGGAGACTCCGAGGAGTTCGGTATACGCGCCAGCATCCTTCTACGACCCTTGGACTCACCACTGTACCCCCGGAGCAGGAGGCTCCTGGGGGCAGTAGCTGCTGCCAACTTAGGCCAAAAGCCTAAGCTTGGGGGAGTACGTGCCCCTCTCACTTTTCCATTGTATTATCCGTTTTATTCGCTTTGATCTTTTCGAAGTTTTTGCCCGTTCTTCTTTATTTCTCTCTTTGCAAAAACAACAAAAAGATTTTCTCTTTCTTTTGCTTTCGTTCAACCTTTGAAATAATCCAAAAATATTTCCTTTCTCTCTTTAGTTTGCTTTGTTTTCAGAGTTCAGCTCGAGTCCGTGATGGCATTTAATTATATTTCCTACGTTCGATCGTGCAAGTGACGAGGCAATAATGACGAAGATCGACTGAAGGGAAGCAACAAGGAAGACCGGTATGAACTCTTCTTGTTTCTACTTTTGTACATATGCCTGTACTTATGATCTAGAGACCAGCTTGTAGCGACATAGTGCTATGTTTACAATGCTCTTCCAGTAGTTCATGCTTTCCTTGTGGCTAGTCTCGAATAGCTAGAGTATATAATATGTTATTGAAATGATTTACATGCATTGCACTGTTCATAGTCTGGTATACTAAGGTGGTATTTCCCTTTAGAGAATTTTTGGATTGACTTGGCACATGTTTACACATGTTTAAGACTAAAAAGTCTGCTCTGCCTTGATGATCTTTGAGTTTCAGAATAGTTATATCACTTTCATGCCCGATTCAATGTTGCTTTGTCGCTCTGCATGATTATGACCGTTATTGCTCTCTAGTTGGTCGCTTCCCAGTCTTTTGCTAACCTCCACCTGTACTAAGCGGACTGACTGCTTGTGCATCCAAAATCCTTAAAACCTGTTATGCCATATGAGTCCACCATACCTTCCTATACATGGTATTTACCTGCCATTCCTAACGAAGACTTTCGTGTACCATCTCAAAATTAATCAAAAGCATTTCTCTTTTTGTGCCTCTGTTTTAGCTCATGAGGAAGTAGTAGTTAATTCATGATCTTTTTAAGTTGGACAAGTTTCACCCCGGGATTGCATGTCTAATATGCAAACCCATAATTCGAGAAGGAACTGGCATAGAGTGCGCCCGGCTCAAAAAGATAATACAACAAACAAACCCTCCTTCACGCTTTGTTCATGAGAAATTAGAACACTTTGGCAGTGATAAACAAAGGAGATTAAGAGGATGTGATCGTCCTCATGTGGGAGCCGTTCCTCGAAACTTGTCCAGCTCAAGAAGTGATTGAGTTATCTGCTAGCATTCGTTGACAAAATATGCACCTCTCAAAAACATTTTTACCTCTGTTTTTAAAACCAAGAGCTCTGGTACATGCTTAGTTTTTGTTTCTGACCACGGGTTTTCAACCTTGCCAACAACAGCCACGATTCGAGAGTCTCCACCTTCTTTCTTCAAAGCACCAACTAGGAGAGCATAATTGTCATTCTGAGTGTAATGTGCATTGTCCCAAAGTATTACATTGTCTTCTGCATGCTTGTGATATGATTTATTCTGAAATTCTTAGTTCTAGTCTCCTTTAAAACTCTGGAGGAGTTTCTGCATTTATGTTTTGCTTCACTCATGGAGGCTAGCGAGATACCACCTTAATATGCTCAAGCTATGTGCAATGTGATCGTGTCTTGATTTTCAGTAACATATTATTTACTTTTGGGTATTTGTGATTGGTCACTTGAAAGAAGGATTGCTCCGTGCATTGTCCTTATAGTACTGTTTCAATACTTGCTAGACTCTTTTCGTAGTACATGCTTATATACATCTAATGAAGCAAAAGAGTTTGTCAAAGTTTTCTTTGTCGCGTCCAAGTTCGTTGAACTGAATTGCTTGAGGACAAGCAATATGCTAAGCTTGGGGAGTTGATACGTCTCAAACGTATCTACTTTTCCAAACACTTTTGATATTGTTTTGACCTCATTCTTGCATGATTTGAATTAAACTAACCCGGACTGACGCTGTTTTCAGCAGAGCTGCCTGTATGGTTTTATTGTGTGCAGGAAAACGGATTTTTAGGTATCTCAGAAAAATCCACGAAAAATCACAGAAAATCCACGCACCCGAAGGAACCCGGAGCCAGAAGAGGGACCAGAGGGGGGCCAGGGGGCCCAGGCGCCCTGGTGGCGCGGCCCAGCCCCTGGCCGCGCTGGGGGTCGCCTGGGTGGGCCCCACCTCCCCTGGTGCCCTACTTCGACTCGTATTTTAGCTCGTGACGGAGAAACCCCAGATCAGAAGTTATTTTCGCAGTTTTCGTCGCGAAGCCGCCGCCACCCTCTATTCTTCTTCGGGAGGGCTAATCTGGAGGCTGATTTGGCCTCCGGAGAGGGGAGATCGTCGCCATCGTCATCACCATCACCACTACATCATCCCTCCATGACTTCTCCTTCCATGTGTGAGTATTCCCCTGCTGTAGGCGAAGGAGATGGTAGGGATTGGATGAGTTAGATCATGTAATAGTTTGTCAGATCGTTGGGGGCATGTTGCCTATCATCTACTATGGTGTTTATCATCTTTGCTTCAACTTGTTATGCTTAATGCTTGACACTTAGGGCCCGAGTGCCATGATTTCATATCTGAACCATATGTGTTTGCATGAATATATTTGTGTTCTTGATCCTATCTATGAGTTGTTTGCACCTATTACGGTTCGGAACCGGCGATCCCAAAAGTGACAGCTTGGGACACCAAAGGGGATGGTCCGTAGTTTGAGGATTACATGTATCCATTGAGTTCATTGCTTTGTTCCGGTGCTCTTTGACAGGAGCACCTTAATCTCCATAAGTTCCTTTTGGCCCCGTTCGTAGCGGGGTGGTAGGACAAAAGATGTTGTGCAAGTTCTTATTGCAAGCACGTACAACTACCTACGGGATACATGCCTAATGTTTGATATTTGCCTAGATGATCATTACTTTTCCGTGTGCCGTGCCCCAAGTTAGAAACATGATATATCTCATCCATGCAGCGCCCAACCATCCATCTCCCTAGCCTACAGTGTTTTAAATCCTGCTTGTCACTAGTTGCTACTTTTGCTATTTACTCTCGCTATTTACTTTTGCTGTTTACTTTTACTATCACCATCATCACTATCATATCACTGTTACCACTTATCTTTTGTTGCAAGTAAGTATATTTCAGGTGCGGTTGAATTGACAACTCAACTGTCAAAGCTTATAAATACTCTTTGGCTCCCCGTGTGTCGAATCAATAAATTGGGTTAATCTTACCCGCGAAGACTATCTCGATCCCTTACGGTTGAGGGTTATCACGCCCCGTCGACCAGCTCTCCCTGCATCGCTTGAGCCACCGCGCCTCGCGCCGGCCTCCGTCGCTAGGACCGTGTACCCCGAGCGCCGAGCATGCGGCTCCCTTCTCCGGCCTCGAGCAGCTCGGCTGCCTCGCCACCATCGACGCGCGCCTCGGTCCTCCAGGCCGCACGCCGGCCCTGCCCCTCTGCGCCTCCAGCCGGCCCCGGCGCGCCAAGGCCGCAGCGGCGCCCCGTCCTCCAGCCGCTCCGCCATGGACGTCCACCGGTCGCCCCGGCCCTGTCCTGCGCCTTCCTTCGGCCTCCCTTCCCGCGCCCCTTCCTCCAGCGCCTGCGGGCCTCCTCCGCCTCGCAGGGGCTCGTCGCCTCCAGCGCCTGAACCGCCGCCATCCTCGTCTCTCCCGCGAGCCGCCGGCGCCCTGCTTCATCGGCCTCGTCTCCAGCCCGGCGCCCCGGCTTTTTCCTCCTCACTGCTCCGAGTAGTTGCCATGTTTGGTTGCTGCTGTTTTTTTTCGCCAAGTGCACGAGGGACCCCAAGATTCGTCAAGTTCGACTACACGATGAAACACCAATTACCCCTTCGTTTTTACCAAGACCGGCAAGATCGACACGAGACCGAGACCCGTGAACGACTTCGTGAACAAGTACCACTACCGTCGCCCCGGAAACGATGGATGCGCCAAGTACATCTACGAACTCAACGACCGAGTTCAACTACGACCCGAGACCGGCAAGACCGCTACGAACGTGAATGACTACCGTCGCCGAGACCCTCAAGTACCTCTACGAACGGAACGACTACTCGTGGGCGGCCTCGTGAACGACTACTTCCTCTCCGAACGTGAACGCCTACTTCCTCTACGAATCGCGAAACAACTACTTCCTCTACGGCCGTGTACCACTACTTCCTCTACGTCCCTCTACGATCTCGAGCCCCTCCGAAACGAATGTTCCGAAGGTATAACCCAAGACGATGACCCGTCTAATGCATGTGTCGTATGAGATTTTTCCCTTGTGTGCACCGTGCCGTTTCATGTTTTGTCGTGCTCCTCGGTTGCCTCGTCGCTGACCCGTGGGAACCCGGTGACGGGATCACCCCACCTTTCATCTTGTTCCGCACGTTCACTCCACCTTTGCTTTTGCACCGGTCTCTCAATGAGTTACCGGAACCGAGATGTTGCCGTTGCATCATTTTCGGATCGTTGCCGTGGCACCCTTTTCCTTCCACCACGGTGACAATGCTTCATATCTCTCATGTTAACCTTTAACTAAAAATTGCATAAAACTTGATCATGTCATCCGCATCATGTTAACAACATTATATATGTTAATTGTTGTTGCTTTAATAATTTCTAAACATGCTTATGGGGATTTTTCCGGAATTGTTGTTGTTAATTCCGGCCTCATTTAAAATGCCTAAATAGGTAGTTTATTTTGGCTTCACCTCTTGCTATGTTAAAAACATTTAATCTTGTCTTGTAAATAAACGAGAGTCAATTAAATAATTAAAATGTGGTGTTTTTGAGCTCCACTTAACTTGTAGTGTTGTTTGTGCACTTTGCCATGCCGTGCATAATTAAACCGGACATGCATCATACTTGGATGTGCATCGTATGCCATGTTTATGCTTATGTGTTTACCGTGTTGTTTGCTTCTTTCCGGTTGCATTTCTTGTTAGCTTCGGATTCGTTCCGGAGTTGTGAGGATTCGCTCGACTGTGTTGCTTCGTCTACTTCGTGGACTTGTTCTTCTCCCTTGCGGAATCCCACGCAAGATGACCGAACCCGGATACCATTACTATCTTTGCCTATTGCTAGTAGTCTCGCTCTATAGTTTTGCCTCGATGCCCATGTCTTTCCTGTCAGCCTCCTATTTGTAACCATCAACCTGTCTAACCACCCTACCTATGCAAACCATTGATTGGCTATACATAGGCTTGCTTAGCCCCTCTTATAGCATTGTTAGTTGCAGGTGAAGATTGAAGATGCTTGCTTCATGTTGAAGTTTGTTGGGCTATATCACACTATATAAATGCTTAAATGAAATAATCTATATATTGGCAATGGGTGAAAGGCTAAGCCTTTTGCTTGGTGATTTGTTCCACTCATGCCGCTAGGAACCGTATAAACCGGTGTTATGTTCCTTGATTATGCGTTCCTCACACGGTTGGGGTTATGGGGCCCCCTCGATAAACCGCTAAGTGCTAAGTCTTTTCCAGCAAGTCCCAACATTGGTACTATTCGCCTAATAACTAATAAAACTGCATAGGGACTAGCTATCCCTTTTATTTTTAATCAACAACCCCGGGCCAGTGCTCCACATGAGTGTTGGTCCGAAATGAGCAGACTGCGGGGCCACCTCAAGGAAACTCGAGGGCTGGTAAAAACATGTAGGATGACTCATCCGGTCGTGTCCTGAGACTAGATACGCGCGGCTACTATCAGGGTGTCGACACGCCGGGAGGATTTGCTGGATTAGCCTTACCTTAGTTCGGAGTATCTTGAGCACGGGATTCCGAGAATACTCGGGCCTTCCCACCTTGGAGTTGCGACTCCGCGGATCGTGGGCTTGTCATGGGCCAAGTTGGAACACCCCTGCAGGGTTATGAACTTTCGAAAGCTGTGCCCGCGGTTATGTGGCAGATGGGAGCTTGTTAATATCCGGTTGTAGAAAACTTGACACCATGTTCCAATACACTACCAGCGTGTGTACCGTGACTGTCATTTTCCGAAAGGGATTCGGGAGATGAACACGGTGGGGTTATGTTTGGCGTGCTTTAGTTAGGATCACTTCGTGATCATCTCTCGACCGAGGCACTTCTCTTCTCGCTCTCTTTTACGTAAGTTAGTGCTAGTGCTGCTGCAGACTCTTATTCTTTCTTCAGCCTTATCCACACCCAAGGCTTAAATAGTCGTGTTACCCGGGAATGGGATTGCTGAGTCCTCTGTGGCTCACAGTTACTTCACCACACCAGATGCAGGTTCAGCCGAGTTTGATGCAGGAGATGGATCAGAACTTCCGGGAGTTCGATGAAGAGCGTGGCCGTTTGCTTGTGTCGGTTTTCGACAATCAGTAGTGGTTTCTACTAGGATTCGATCTAGGCTTGTGGCTTTATTTTGTTTTGGTGTCTTTCTTTGGATCTTCACCCGTAGTCGGGTTGTGATGTTTTGAATGATGTTTTGCTTATGTAATATATTGTGTGAAGTGGCGAGTGTAAGCCAGCTATCTCCTTTTGCAATTTAATCCCTCTTTTACATGAGTCGTGCAAAGATACCAAACTTGAGATCATTCTAGGATGGGCTTATACCTTTAAGTCGTGCCTCGACACGTAGGAGGTATAGTCCCATCCTGGGCATTACACGAGGTGCGAAATATTATCAGCCCCAACACACTCAAGAAGGCGGTCCGTGAGCATAACTCGGTCCCATTACAGGAGAAGAAGAAGGCACGGAAAAGAAAGACTAACAAGGGTGCGAGCCAGCCGGCACCGAGTACGATCCGTGCTCAGGACGGGCCACCTTCACCTGAGGATGTAATGAGGAGGGTGCATGTGGCGGGTAGGGCGATGCTACCGAGTAATATGCTCAATGCTGCAACCGGTGCTATGCGGAGTCTGCATGACAGTGTTCTTTCTTTGGAGAAGCGGCGTCTCAGAGAGAAGGATGTGGCATACCCGGTTTTCGCGGCCAAGGTGCCAGAGGGCAAGGGCTTTGTGGGTAACTCCATCGGTGGTACGATCGTCCTACGGTTTGATGACATCTACGCTATGTTGAACCTTCATCCGCTGCACTACACCTTCGTTCAGCTATTTTCACTGAGTATGGAGATGCGGATCATTCGCGACAAGACCCCGGACATCGTGATAGTCGACCCCTTCTACATGCGTGCCAAGATCTTGGGTAGCGCTGGGGACCGGCAAGTCACGAGTTCTTACCTCGAAGGCGTCATTCTGGCAAACCGAGATAAGGATAACTTCCTCGTGCCTTACTTTCCCGAGTAAGTCCTCCCCTCAACCGCCCCTTAACATATGAATTCTTAGATTTCGATCGTTTTTCTTTTAACATTCCGTGTTTTGTGCAGTGACACACATTGCACACTCATCCTCCAAAGCCCCAAATATTCCATGGCCACGTATTTCGACTCGGACCGTCAGTCGAAGGTAGACTACACAAATGTCAAGAATGTTCTTGATGATGTTCTCCCCGGCTACGCCAAATCTGGAGGCACCTTCACCAGGCCTATTCGTAAGTACGGCAAGCACGTGTTCTCCCACAATACGACGTTCTGCTGCGTCAAGCAGCCGCTTGGCGGTCAGAAGGGTGCCTACTACGCCATCCATCACATGCGGGCGATCGTACGGGACCATCATCAACTTTTGCTACCGAGTAAACTCAAAGATTGGGCCGCGAGCGTGTCGGCAATCCAGGGCGCGGACATCAGACAAGAATTCTTTCGCATCCAGTCGGAGTTTGCGGAAATCATCCATCAAGATGTCCTTCGTACCTCGGGGCAGTTCTACCTCAGAAATCAACCGTCCAACAGTGACATCGACGCAATGCTACAAATGCAGGCTGACAACGCCCGCGATTTCATGACTCCCACGATAGACGGCGGCTTCATCCACGCTCTGGTCCCTTGAGTCGAGTCGAAAGTAGTGATGTTGTGTCTAGTTCTGAAACATCGATTGGCTCATGTTGTAATTAAACTTTAATGAACTTGTAGTATGTCTCTTTGGTTTCGACAGACGTTCAACTTAGATGTAATCGATGCTATTAATGTCTTGCTTTTCTCTTCCGATCGTTCTGTTGCATACTTATATATTGCTTATGTATTGTCTGTGAATTGGTACTAACGTTTCGTTTGGCTAGTGCATAGCGATGCCGTCGTATGTCGTGTACAAGGGTAAGGTTCCCGGAGTCTACGACGACTGGGAGGAGTGTCGGAGACAGGTTCACCGATTCAGCGGTAGTAGTTACAAAGGGTACACCACTAGGGCCGAGGCGGAATCTAGATACGCCCGCTATCTAGCGGGAGAGGGGAGGGAGCGTTGGAGGAACCGGATGAAGACGAGTTTCATTGTGATGATGCTCATCGTGATGACCGCAGCTCTCTTCTATGTGATGGTAGTTTAGATGATCGATATCGACTTGTAATGTGAAGACAAACTCGCTACTTGCAGTCTCGAGACTTGTAATATAATGTTCTATCTTTGTTCTCTTTTGAATTCGGAGACTAATATGATGAATTGTATTCGGAGACTAATATGATGAATTGTATTTAGAGACTAATCTTCTATTGGATTCGATGAATCTCTTGTTGCTGTGTGCTCGTGATGTCTATATTCTGTCCAATAATACATTTTGTAACTGTGCAAAAAATAGAAAATAAATAAATAACTCTGCCAAAGGATACTAATGGCGCATCAACCAACAGTGCGCCATTAGTATGCCAAAGTTACTAATGACGCATCAGGCAAGAGTGCGCCATTAGTATGCCAAAGCACCTGGGTATATATTGCCCCCTGGGAGGCATACTAATGGCGCACCGTGGTATATACTAATGGCGCATCTATGGTGCGCCATTAGTATACCAGATACTAATGGCGCACCACAGGTGTGCCATTAGTAAAATATACTAATGGCGTGGCACTAATGGCGCACCACTAATGCGCCATTAATGGCCAAAATAGGTGCGCCATTAGTAGGCATTTTCCTAGTAGTGCGTGGTTCGATATACGACTGTCTCTCTTACATCCAGATTCATGGGCCAGAGATATTTTATGCGATGACCGGTTTGTGGAAGAAGATCGAGCTAGATTCATTACTATCATGTGGACGATCTGGCATTCCCGTAACTGTATCAAGCATGGAGAGCAGGGGAGGGATACGACATCGGCTATCAGATCTACCAGGGAGGCCCTTTCCCTCCTTGAGCTGCCTCGGATTCCCACCATTGTTTTTATCAAGACACGGCTGGCGACCACCAGAGCCAGTCATGGTAAAAATCACAACGGATGGGGCTCTTAATTTTGCTGATGGACAAGGAGGAGCGGGAGGCATCGCGCGCTCGGCGTCTGCACTGTTGGGAGCTTGTTGCAAGTCGTATGTGGGCATGGAGTTGGGGCTTTATCAATGCGGGAAGGGGCTCATTTTGCGGAACTTTGAGGCTTCTCGCATGTGATAATGGAGGTAGACTGCATGGAGTTGGTGTGACTCTGGAACACTCGCCACAATTCTCGTTCGATTGTGGCTTCAATCTTAAATGAAATAGGTGAGCTAGTTTACAATTTTCCAATTTTTCAGATTGAGCATGTAAACAGGTCAGCAAACTTATCGGTGCATCTTTGTGCAAAATGCGCTTTTACGTTGAATGTGACCGAAAGCTGGTTCGATGAAACTCCCAGATTCCTAGTAACCAGCCTTCTGACTAACTGTCAAAGAAACACTTTTGTTGAATAACGCTCCCTAATTTTCCCCAGAAAAAAGACTCCAAGAACTCCTTCCAGTAATAGGACTTCTAATTATAAGGAAACTAATTGAATATTCCGGCCATGTTGATTATATAGTATCTAATCAAATAAACTGAATAGAAATGATATGTTTCTTGGCTCGTTGTGGATTACCATCTTGGAGTGAAGTTTGGCATCATCGTGTCTTCCTTTGGCTCAGCAGGTGATACCCCCATGTAAATAGAACCAATGTAAAACGTATATGAAGGTTTTGTACTTGTATGTACAGGAGCCTTGATGTTACAAGCGTGTCTCTCTTCTTGACTAACTAGGTGATTTTTCCGCGTGTTGCGGCCGGAATAAAGATTAATTTCAGATGTTGTATGAAGAAAACGATTTATTATTAATATAGAAATGTTTCATACCTGCACTATGTGTGAACAAAGAGTATGCATGTGGCTTGCATGGGGTTGCAAAATAGCATGAGTAGATACTAACATGGCACACTTCGTGAGATGTGAGGCCGTATGTTGAAAGAATTAGACTTAATAGGGATCAACTATTTAATAATAGTAGATGTGTGTCATAGCTCCTACAACACATATGATATCCTTTAATTAAATTAATGGTCACATCATCCTCGTCGGTGCCTTGCAGTGAGAGTAGAAAAAGGATGAGTCAATTACATTCGTGGTGATAAAACTTGGCGCAAATGGTCACTTTGGTGCTATAAGTTACGGTGTATATTGAAGTGGTGCGAAAACTTGGCTCGGCTGTGCAAATACAATGCTCATCCCATTTTGTATACAGAATCTGTGTTGACTAGGCGCGTGGGGTCCGCTGTCAGCCAATGGACCAAAAAGAAAGACTAGTAGTTGCGGTGTACATCAAAGTGGTGCAAAAACTTGACTCGGCCGTGCAAATACAGTGTTTAACCCATTTTGTTTGCAGAATCTGTGCTAACTATGCGTGTGGGGTCCGCTGTCAGCCAGTGAACCAGGAAGAAAGGTTGTTTCTTCGAAAACCCCCTCGAAATATATATATTTGGGAAGAAAATGCTATGTGGGTCCCACCTACCAATATATACGAGAAAACGTTTCGTGCAGGTTTTGAACACACAACCACGGGCTGCCACACGCTAACCACTCCACCCTAAAGGTTGACATTTTCAGTACTGATATCAACGGTATAAATATTTATCCAACACGCATGTGCACCTTAATGGGATGTAGATATTGCGACCCATTTTGCACAAGATATGTGTATAAGGTATTTTAAAAACATAATATGATCAATATTATGTGAATAAATTGTGTTCGAATATTTATGTGTTATCAATAATATGTGAACAAATTATGTTCCGATATTTATGCATTGTCAATACTATGTAAATAAAAACATTGAAACATATACCCGTATATTATATATATAATATTTGTTAGGATAAGAATTATTTAGTTAATTCAGACATCTACATGTATATTAGATACAATGTTTAATGAATACAAAAAAGTAAACACACACGAATATTTAAATAATAAGATGACAAAAACAAACATTTACTTAATATCTATAAATATTCATATTTATAT
>LR738711.1:370317390-370333655 GCA_902687465.1 Secale cereale
ATATATATATATATATATATTCTTTTTTGTACTCCTGGGAGTATGTACTCCCATTTTCAATATACCTCTTATACGCATTAATTATACCTTTTTATCATTCTCAATATACTTTATTAAATATTCTAAGATACCCCAACACGAGTTTTCTTGAAAAAATATCATCTGCGACGTACTTTTTATAATATACCTTTTTCACATACAAACACATCAGTATATACGTAAACATTTAAAATATGTAGACTCGCATGAATTTTTTTATGAAAATCATTTTGGGGTATTTAATAATTACTAATGAAGTATATTAAAAATAATAAAGAGGTATAAAAGATTCATCTATATGGTATATGAGGAGCGGGAGTACGTACTCCCAGGAGTACACAACCATTTTCCTATATATATTACTCATGACTTATATTAAAAAAAGTACATATTTTGCATATTATACAAGGTTGAATATTCATGAACATTTAAAACATAAAATTTGTATATTTTTAATTATACAAAAATTAAACTATACAAATGTGCTTATAATTATTGAAATGTTTGTATGATTAAAATAATAATTTTAAACATAATTTTAAATAAATTGAGTAATTTTAAATTATTTCAACATTTTTACAATTGATAAATATTATTTTATACATACGAATTTGTTTTGAAATAATATATGAACAAGTTTATTTAATACACTATTTAAATGTCTGTACTACCTGAAGATTTTATATAATACATGGGTGTATATTTAAATGCTTTTATTTACTAATCATGGTTTGTTTGTGTAATATTTATAGCACACAAATATTTAAACATATTTTTTGTTACTTACGTTTTATAAATATCTTAAAAGAGAAGCTCGCGCAATATGGGCAACAATATCTGCAGCCCATTGAAACTTCAGATGCGTCCCTGTTTAATACATGTAGTTTAGTTATCCATTGAGAAACCCTCAAAAAAAGTTATCCATTGATGAGTTTCTCAAAAAATCCGTTGAGGACATCATAGACTGAACAACGTACTGGTTTGACAGGGTTTCTTTGTACCATGGTCGCTTGTTCGAATCCTAGCCTCCCCTTTTTCCTCATAATTATAACAGGCGAGACTCGCTGGTTAGAGATTAATAATGGCACGTAGATAGGGACTTTTTATATACCGTGGGTCTATTTGAAAAAACCCAGGCCACATGCCCCCTCTCCCAAGTGCAGTGGCTGATAGCGGGACCCACAAGCCTAGTCAGCGCAGATTCCGTATACCAATGTGATAAGCACTGTATTTGCACGCTCGAGCCAAGTTTTTGCACCACTTTAATGTACACCGCAACTTCTAGCACCAAAGTGACCATTTGAGCCAAGTTCTAGCGCCACCGGTGTAATTGATTCAAAAAGGGTCGCCGGTGTCAAACAACAGGTTCAAGAACATTGCATTGGACGCACCGGTCCAACATTGGGTCCTATGAAGGTTCAACATGTCACTTCTCGGGTACCTAACCGTTGGCACTTATTGGCCCTTGACAGACCAGGAGCAAGTCGAGTACGATAGCATTTGGGAAGGCCAGGTAAGTACACATTCGTACCCGAAGGCATGAGGTGGCCGGGTCATGCGAACAGGAAAGCCATATGGTATTCGTATCCAGAAGCATGGGCGTGAGCGGCTCACGCAAACATAAAAGCCCTATGGTAGACGAATGGTCATGCTCAGTGCTATGTCATGAGTGTTTGCCCCTACAAGTATTGCCCATGTCCTTCTTTGACCGGCAAGGGCTACCTAGCATCCGGGTCTATAGGAAGGCCGACAACATCCCCCATGGTGAGCACATGGGGGAATCGCGCCTCCCACGATTCCCGAGGAGCATGGGCGTGTGGGTGTGCGGTGTTGCACCCTCACATAGCCGACTCCTTGCGAACGTCCGGCTTGGCTATTGATTTATCCTTTGGTTTGAGAGCAGAATAGGTTTACTCATAGTCCCCCTTTCACATGGTACTGGTCCTCTCCTTATATAGGTCTGGGGGCGCTACATTGGCCTCTATACATCCAGTTGATACGCTAAACCATCAGGAGCACAAGTTGCACTACCTGCGCGGGTATATCATGTGGTTGAAGTGTGGTGGGCGACAGATCGAGTCCGTTCCTTAAGAGACACGTACATCCTACTGCTGATAGCTCACTAGGGCCCATAGGACAATGGCACAAAGCCGATGTGAATAAGTCAGATCGTGGTGGTGCCGGCATCAAAAAGGTGTGGCGCCCATCACATCTCTAATAAGCGCGAGATTGTTTGGAATAATTAATCCTAGATTAATTAAGGGACAATCCCCACTTGTCAGGCATATGTAATCCCACCCCGTGGGAACCGTCATAGCGGTTATTCCTGGAGGGTTGCCTCTGGAACCGACATATCTCTTGTGCATCGCGTCCGCTCGTGCTGATAACGTATTGAGAATGAAATCAACTCTCTCCTTTATTGATGGAATACTATGTTGTCTATATCCAAAAATATTGGAGAAATTCATTGTGGACAAATCTTGTCTATCCATAACTCTCATGGTAGTTCATTCTCTAGACGTAGAGAAAGATCTATTAGACCAAGATATGATGGAAATGAGATATTGGGACTCAACATTCCATAATGCCATTGGATCCACCAAACGCAATTGGTTGGTACTCAAGAATATCTTTCGATATTTCCAAGGCATGAAACATCTTGTCCTGGTTTTTCAGTTTCGGAGAAATCTGAACACCAATATCATTGGATACATCGATCAGATCCCCGCTATGTCAGATCGTGGACAAGTTTAGTATTCCTACTAGGTGTAGTAGCCCTCTCATAAAGAGTCTTCAAATCAGACCTCATGGCTACATTCACCAACCATTATCTCAACGATAATGTTTCTTGTGTTGTCCGGATGCCAACAGGTTACATAATAAGCAATATCACTATATTGCATATCTTGCAAGTCAAATCATGCGACTGATTTGTTCACCAAGTCTCTACCAACTTTTACATTCCAGAAACATATTCATGGAATTGGTATGTGACGGCTTTGGAATTTGCAAGAATCGGGGGGATTATCTTCCTAAACTGTTCATGTTCAATGCATCATATTATACTCTTTTTCCCTTCATGAGTTTACTATACAGGTTCTCATAAAGGTTTTTAATGAGGTAATATCAACACAAGATCATATGTCATACTTTCTGTTTTCCCCACCGGGGTTTTTAGGAAAGTATACACGACATATTTATTGTTCTCTAAATTCTATGGATATACTCCATATTGAGTTAACGGAGGAAATAATCATTATATGTTGGATCATTTTCTCCTTATTTCTCCCACAGAGTTTTTGAAGGAGATTTAATTGAAGATGATGGATCCTTATAGAGTCAAGCGGTGATTAGGGGGAGTGTTTGGAATAATTAATCCTAGATTAATTAAGGGACAATCCCCACTTGTCAGGCATATGTAATCCCACCCCGTGGGAACCGTCATAGCGGTTATTCCTGGAGGGTTGCCTCTGGAACCGACATATCTCTTGTGCATCGCGTCCGCTCGTGTTGTATATAAGGATTCAATTCCATCAATAAAGGAGAGAGTTGATTTCATTCTCAATAGAGATAATATCGCCTCGAGACGGGACGAACCTTTGTATTATAGACACAGGATGGCTGTCTACGAAATATATATGTAATAATAGGCATGTAGACATGCATTTAATGCATTGGTCGGTCATGCACATTTCTAAGAGAGATGCGCAAACCTCGTCATAAATGCCTTGTATGTCAACTAGCCCACGAGAGGGCCGATGAGCAGCCGAGCGACTACTCGGGGAAGATGTCTCGCCAAACTGATCGACGAGGGGAATTTGACCTTAACATCATTGACAATGTCCGAACTTTACAAAGATGTGTTGATGGACCTTAGGCTAGTTACAATGAGAGTAACTTAACTAGTAACATAACACGTCACAAGACAAATTTGTTTACGTGACAGTTAGTTAATGAGGAGATGTGTTTGAGATAACATATTATGTTATCATCACATAGCGGTTACCAAGAAAAGTTATATCTACAAGCGTATAAATGCAGCCATATATGACACTTTACACTATGAAGGTTATAACATAAACTAGTGTCATATGCATTTTAATAGTATAAGTTACTCACAACTTCACTATAACTAGCCTTACAAGTGCCAAGCACGGTCCGTTGCTACGTGCCGGGGACACCCTGTTCCTCCGATTCATCTCTACTCATCTCTACTGAAGGCCAAGTCGTAGTGATTCAGATTCGCTAACTCACCGTGGCAGAGGTAGCGAAGCTACAGTACTGCTACCTTTGCCCAGGCTCATCCATCGGATTGAAAAGCGGCAGCCCAGATTGGATGCTACAGTATGGTCAACGACAATTCACGTGAACAGTGATTTACACGAACAGTGCTTATGAACAGTGATTTGACGAAAGTCAGGGGGGGCTTGTTGTGGCTAAGTCAACGAATCCGGATTCATGAGATAGGTGTACACGTATAAGCTAGAGAGATATATCACCTATATACATACAATGATGTGGCCTCCTTGTGGAGGTAGAGACGCTTAGATGCCAAACGCCAGGCTGAGTCACTTGGTCAAATTCAATTTAAATTAACAAACTAAATACTTGATGACGCTAGTTTTGTGCATTTCTCTATTCGAATCGATACGAGTTCCAAAGTGAAATCTAGGCAGGCTGAAATAGGATCTAGTAGTGCTGTTTCAGCCCAGGACAAAATCCAGCAACCCGCTGGCCAAATCACAGAAAAGATAAAGAGGATATATAATCCACCAACTGGAGTGCTACGTTCATTACAGTGACAAGTTACTTCGAGTTCCAAAGTGAAATCTAGGCAGGCTGAAATAGGAACTAGCAGTGCTGTTTCAGCCCAGGTCAAAATCCAGCATCCCGCTGGCCAAATCACAGAAAAGATAAGAGGATATAATCCACCAACTGGAGTGCTACGTTCATTACAGTGACAAGTAACTTTACCCGCATCCAGGATCCCTACCTCACGGACCGATTCACATTTAAGCCCCCAGACACCAAAACAACTCAACCAGCAGCAGGTACTATGAAACCTGCCATCTCTCACCCAACTCTATTGGACACCGTTTGGTAAATGGATTTGAGCTGAGTATTCCACTTATCGATGGCTTGATATTTCCGCATTCCCTTTGACCTGAATAAAATTTGCAAATCTGCACCCTCAGAACTTGCTCGCAAAGAATATGTCAAGAAAGTAGGTGGGAGTACGCACCTGTCACCGCATTCTAGCAGCTTGTTCACCTGATCTATGTGGCCCTGGACACGGTTGTCCAGAATCAATGACACCAAGAGCTGCTCAACATCCTTTTCTGGGACATTTAGCTCCTATAAACACAAACAATTGATTCAAACAGTTGATGTTACCATGACCTGCGTCTTTTAGCTCCTAAATACAAACTGTTGATTAAAACAGTCGATGTTAAGATGAACTAAATGTCAAACATGACATGGTTTACAAAAACTGTACCTCCATGCTGCAAAAGAACTGCAATTGTTTTGCAAGATTTGAATGCACACATATGTTACGTTTTGAATTGAACTGGGATGGTTTAGTTAACAAAGAGAACTAAAGAAATGATCCAGCTTCATGCTGTATGTCCTTTAATCCCTTGAAAGCAGAACAAGCACATACAGTATCATTCATGTAAATTTTCTTATCACGATAATTTACTTGTGTTCATCTGATGGAGAACAAGCACTTGCTGAGAAAGTACTCATGTGATCCCGAGCTCCGGTGATCCCGGATGAACAGTAAAATCCCGAAAAATAGTAAAAACACAAAAAAAAGCCTGAATTCTTTTGTCAAGAAACTTTGATGCTTTTTCTACATGCGTGCAAATTTTCACGACCAAATTACATTTGTGGAGAATTGATGTTCCAAAGTGCTTCCAAAAACACTTTTTTGGAACATCAATTTTGTTTTTGTTTTTTTGCCCACAGGTCCAAACATGTAATTTCTTCATGAAAATTTGCACGCATGTAGAAAAAACATCAAAGTTTCTTGACAAAAAAAATCAGGTTTTTGTGTAACTATTTTTTCGGATTTTACTGTTCATCCGGGATCACTGGAGCTCAGGATCACTGTTATGACCGGTACGGTCTACTCCCGGAGGAGGCCCATTAAACAGGCCTAGTTAGGGGCTTAGCCCAATTAGCAGATTTCGCTTATATAAACAAGTTGTAATCGACTAGAATAAACAGGCAATAAGAAAACTCTTTGTTGCCGACTCCTCAAGGGAGTCGGACTAAACCCTAGCCGCCGCCGCCCCTTGGCCGCCGGCCCCATCTCCCTCGCTCGCGACGGCGCCGCATCGCCGCCGGCTTCGCCCCCTTCCTCCCCAAGCTCGACACACCCCATATAATCTGCGCCCTAGACCCGGTAGGCTACTCGTTCCTACCAATTTGGTATCAGATTGTCCTCGTTCGATCATGACGTCTTCTCCGACTACCTCCACCATACCCACCACCGCATCCCCTCCACCACCGCCGCCCGCCTCCACAGCTGCGCTCACGCAGCCGCCGCCGGCCTCCGGCGCCGCGGCGTCCGTCCCCACGGGCCCCAACTCGTCGGCGGTCTACACCCCGGCGCAGATGACGGGCATCCTCAACGACCTGACGCTCGCAGTCCAGGGTCTCCAGCTCTGTTTGCTCGGGCCGCGAGGGCCCCCGCCGCCTCCACCGCCGCCGGGTCTCACCGCGCCGCCACCGCAGCAGGGGCAGCCGTGGCTCCTGCCAACCCCGCCGCCGCCAGCTTCAACCGGGCCGTGGCAACCATGGCAGCCGCCGGCCACCTCCGCCGCGCCGTCCCTGGCCCAGGGCGGGGTGCCCATCCACCAGATCGCCTGGCCACCGTCGCCCTCCCCACTACCGGCATGGGCCTCTACCTCATCCTCGGCCCCCGTCTACACAGCCGCCGGGGAACGGCCGAGCCCGACCCTCCCGATCGCCCTACCAGCATACACCGCGGCGCCCTACGACGGGCGCGTCGGCCAACCTGCCCTAAGCGGGCCGACTCCACCGCGCTTCGCCAAACTCGACTTCGCTACGTACGACGGGACGGAGGACCCGCTGAACTGGCTCAACCAGTGCGAGCAATTCTTCCGAGGGCAGCGTACCCTCGTGTCGGACCGCACGTGGCTTGCGTCCTACCACCTCCGGGGCAACGCGCAAACCTGGTACTACGCCCTCGAGCAAGACGAAGGAGGCATGCCGTCATGGGAGCGTTTTCGCGAGCTCTGCCTCCAACGCTTCGGACCACCAGTTCGGGGGAGTCGTTTGGCGGAACTCGGCCGCCTTCACTTCACCTCCACGGTCCAGGACTTCGCCGACCGCTTCCAGGCCCTGGCATGCCACGCTCCCGGGGTGACGGGGCAGCAGCGCGCCGACCTCTTCGTGGGCGGCCTCCCGGACAACATACGGGTGGACGTGGAGCTCCAGGCCCCCACCGACCTCCAGACGGCAATCCACCTGGCGCGGGCTTACGAGCGCCGCGCCCAGGCCATGCAGCCCCCTCCGCCTCGCGGGGCCCGACAGGCCTCCCGGCCACCGCTGACCGCCCCGACCCCGGGTCGGCCCCCACCAGCGGCGCCGCCGCCCCCGGCACCGACGCGGACTTTCCGCCGCCTGACGCCGGCCGAGCAGCTCGAGCGCCGCCGACTCGGCCTCTGCTTCAACTGCGATGAGCCCTACACGCCGAGGCATGCGTGCCCACGCCTCTTCTACCTGGAGACGGTGCTTGACGGGGAGATAGCCGACTCGGCCGAGGAGCTTGCCGCAGCACCTCCCCCGGAACCGCCCGAGCCGGCCGCAGCTTTTGTGGTCTCCCTGCATGCGTTGGCAGGCATCCGGACCGAGCGCACCATGCTCTTGCCGGTGACGATTCGAGGCGAGAAGCTGGTGGCTCTCCTGGACTCGGGCTCTACACACAACTTCCTGCCGGCGTCCACTATGCGTCGCCTTGGCCTAGCGCCGTCGGGAGGCGACAACCTTCGGGTCACCGTGGCCAACGGCGACCGCCTGCAATGCCACGGGTTAGCGCAGCATGTGCCGCTCACCATCGGCGACGAGCATTTTACCATCACGTGCGCCGGCATCGACTTGGGTTGCTTCGACTTCATCCTCGGCGTGGACTTCCTCCGGACGCTTGGCCCCATCCTGTGGGATTTCGACACCCTCACGATGTCCTTCTCCCGCCAAGGACGGCGCGTCCAGTGGGAAGGCCTGGGTGGCACCAGCCCGGCACCTCACCTGCACTTCGCCGTGACCAGCGCAGAGGCGGAGCACCCGCTCCTTACCGAGCTCCTGCAGCAACATGCCGACATCTTCGCCGAGCCCAAGGGACTGCCCCCCGTCCGGGTGTACGACCATCGCATCCACCTCCCGGAGGGCACGGCACCGGTCGCTGTCCGGCCGTATCGCTACCCGCAGCTGCAGAAGGACGAGTTGGAGCGACAGTGCGAGGTCATGCTCGCCTCGGGGATCATCCGTATTTCGACATCCCCCTTCTCGGCGCCCGTGCTCCTCGTCCGCAAGTCGGATGGCACTTGGCGCTTCTGCATCGACTACCGCGCCCTCAACACACTCACGCTCAAGGACAAGTTCCCGATCCCGGTGGTTGATGAGCTCTTCGACGAGCTCCATGGGGCGCGCTTCTTCACCAAGCTCGACCTCCGCTCGGGCTATCATCAGGTGCGCATGCACCCCGACGACATCGCCAAGACGGCGTTTCGGACCCACCACGGCCACTTCGAGTTCGTGGTGATGCCGTTCGGCCTCACCAACGCACCGGCGACCTTTCAGGCCCTCATGAACGACATCCTCCGCCCATATTTACGCCGGTTTGTGCTTGTTTTCTTTGATGATATACTGATCTTCAGCGCGTCATGGGCGGAGCACCTGCAGCACATCGCCCTCGTCTTCAACGAGCTTCGAGCGCATCATCTTCACCTTAAGCGCTCGAAGTGCTCGTTCGGGACGACGTCGGTCGCCTACCTGGGCCACGTCATCTCCGCGGAGGGGGTGGCCATGGACGCCGACAAGGTGGCGGCCGTCTCGGCGTGGCCGACACCGCACTCGCCGCGTGCCCTACGTGGTTTCCTCGGCCTCGCGGGATATTACCGGAAGTTCATCCGCGACTTCGGCCTCATCGCCACACCACTCACGCGCCTCCTCAGGCGAGATGCCTTCGCATGGGACGACGAGGCTACCGCCGCATTTGAGGCCCTCAAGGAGGCCCTCACGACGGGCCCCGTCCTTCAGATGCCCGACTTCGACATGCCCTTCATCGTCGACTGCGATGCCTCGGGAGCAGGGTTCGGCGCCGTCCTACACCAGGGCGCCGGCCCACTCGCGTACTTCAGCCGCCCCTTCGCTGCCCGCCACCTCAAGCTGGCAGCATATGAGCAAGAGCTCATCGGCTTGGTGCAGGCCGTGCGCCATTGGCGCCCTTATCTATGGGGGCGGTCGTTCCGGGTCCGCACCGATCACTACAGCCTCAAGTTTCTCCTGGACCAACGGTTGTCGACGGTGCCGCAGCACCAATGGATCAGCAAGCTTTTTGGCTTTGACTTTACGGTGGAGTATCGGTCGGGGCGCCTCAACACCGCCGCCAATGCCTTGTCTCGCCGCGACACTCCAGTCGAAGCCACCGAGGACGACGCCGAGGGTCTGGTGCTTTGCATCCGCTCGGGGCCGACGTTCGCACTATTCGGCCATATTCGACGCGCCACCGCAGCGGCTCCTGACGCCCAGCTCCTGCGCCAGCAGCTCGAGGCGGGCGAGCTGGACGAGCCATGGCGCCTGGCCGACGGCTTGCTACTTCACGGGCGCCGGATATTCGTACCCGCGCATGACGACCTCCGCCACCAAGTGCTGCTGATGGCCCACTCCGTCGGTCACGAGGGTGTCCAGAAGACACTCCATCGGCTGCGTGCTGATTTCTATATTCCGGGTGATCGGGCCTTGGTCCGCGATTGGGTGCGCTCTTGTGAGACTTGCCAGCGCAACAAGACGGAGACACTGCGGCCTGGAGGGGTATTGCAACCCTTGGAGGTGCCATCTCAGGTGTGGGCGGACATCTCCATGGATTTCATCGAAGGGCTACCTAAGGTGGGCGGCAAGTCTGTCATCCTCACGGTCGTCGATCGCTTCTCAAAGTACGCACACTTCATCGCGCTTGGCCACCCCTACACAGCTGCGTCAGTGGCCCGGGCGTTCTTCGACGGCATCGTGCGCCTCCACGGGTTTCCCACATCTATTGTCAGCGATCGGGACCCGGTGTTCACAGGCCATGTGTGGCGTGATCTCTTCAGGATGGCGGGCGTGAAGCTACGGTTCAGCACGACGTTCCACCCCCAGACAGACGGCCAGTCGGAGGTGGTTAACAAGGTGATCGCCATGTACTTGCGGTGTGTGACAGGCGATCGCCCGCGTGCATGGGTTGATTGGCTTGCTTGGGCGGAATACTGCTACAACACGTCCTACCACTCCGCCCTGCGCGCGACGCCATTCGAGGTGGTTTATGGTCGACCGCCTCCGCCTATTCTGTCGATGGACCCGGCGACGGCGCGGACGGAGGCTGCGGGTGAGCTCATCCGTAGCCGTGATGAGATGCTCGCCGAGGTGCGGCAGCGTCTCGTCCAGGCCCAGCAGCTGGCCAAGCACTACTACGACGGCCAGCATCGCGAGGTGGAGTACGCGGTGGGTGACTGGGTGTGGTTGCATCTCCTGCACCGCTCCACTCAGTCCTTGGACCCGCGGGCGAAGCGCAAGCTAGGACCGCGCTATGCCGGACCGTTCATCATTTTGGAGCGCATTGGGCAGTTGGCTTACCGCCTTCAGCTACCGGCGGGTGCTCGTCTCCACGACGTCTTCCACGTGGGACTGCTCAAGCCCTACCGCGGCACTACACCAGCCGCCACCCCAGCTCTACCTCCTACAGCGGATGGCCGTCTGCTTCCGAGGCCGGCCAAGGTGTTGCGCGCCCAGCTCCGCCGTGATGTTTGGCACTTGTTGGTGCAGTGGGAGGGCCTACCCGAGGAGGAGGCCACTTGGGAGCAGCGTGAGGAATTCCAGCAACATTATCCAGATTTTCAGCTCGAGGACGAGCTGTTTGCGCAGGCGGGGAGAGATGTTATGACCGGTACGGTCTACTCCCGGAGGAGGCCCATTAAACAGGCCTAGTTAGGGGCTTAGCCCAATTAGCAGATTTCGCTTATATAAACAAGTTGTAATCGACTAGAATAAACAGGCAATAAGAAAACTCTTTGTTGCCGACTCCTCAAGGGAGTCGGACTAAACCCTAGCCGCCGCCGCCCCTTGGCCGCCGGCCCCATCTCCCTCGCTCGCGACGGCGCCGCATCGCCGCCGGCTTCGCCCCCTTCCTCCCCAAGCTCGACACACCCCATATAATCTGCGCCCTAGACCCGGTAGGCTACTCGTTCCTACCAATCACATACTCCACGTCCCACTTATTGTGCATATGAAAAATAAAATCTGGCTAGCAAAGTGTGGATATGCTGTAAAATATTCACCTGTGAAATGAATGGAATCCTTATTCTTGTGTATGGCTTAATGAGCTTGAGCAGCACTTGAGTTCTGATGTTCTTCAATAAGTCCTCAATGTAATTACGGATAAAAGGATCATCCATTATTGTTCTTCTATTGCTCTGGCAAAAAAAAACACGAAAATTACGATGGAATAAGTGAACCAAAAAATAATAGTTTGGGATTGCAGCAGACAAGGAAATGGGATCTGTTCAAGAGCACTGACCTTTAGGATCTTCTCAAATTCCATGATATCATTCTTCTGGTATGCTGCAATCAGGTTTGTCATTGCGAGGATTTCAGGATCGTTTTTGTACCTGCAGAGATTTAAGGAGTTACAGAGAGTAATGAAAATCAACCTACAAGACCTAAGAGGGTGTCATCAGAAGTCTTACGGCTTGGCCTCTTGTCCATCAAAGGGATTCACTTCAGACTCCATCAACATATTGGCAAGAACGAGATATCTAATTCGCAGCAAAAGATAATTATGATAGGAATCACAATGAGTTATACAAAGTTGCGAGTTACAGAGAAGATGTGCTGATGATAGTACTTGAGACACTGGATTCTCCGTGGATTGCCAGCTTCATCGTAGTTTTTGAATGCTTCAAAGAAATCAGTCGCTGCGTCCGCCCACTGCCTCTCAGCCATGTGCATCTTCCCACCACATTCACGAATTATACCCATAATTCTTGGATGAGGTATTGCCGATTTAATAGAAAGAGCCCTCTGGTACAATTCCTGCAACAGCACACAGTTCAATTCAGATAGTGTGTTCTATTCTAATACACATGATACTATCAAATAGAATAAGATTAATGCTCTTGAGCTAATGTTGCAAAGAATACAAACAATGCATATCACAATTGCAGGTTTCAGGGTATAAAGCTGAAAAAAGAACCCATTTTCTCCCATGACTGATGATGTACACAAGATATTACAATCCTGAAAGCTAAGCATATTTCTCTTAAGCGAGAAAAGCTTGCAATTCCATCAATCCCAGATAACAATGAATGACAAATACCCCCAAAAGAATCAGCTAATAGTTCAGAATCCTTCGATGAAACAAGCCAATAACATCTGAACTTTGTATGCAAAACACATAGCATTTAGCTGTGTATTCACATAATGCTTTACAAGAAGATGCCAAAGCGAAAAGTAACACAATTGCACACAAGAAGAGTGAAAGTTGTTTAACAAGTTAAGAAACAATAAAAAAGGTAAACAAGGGCAGATATCTTACCTTTAATTTTTTGTTGTTTTTTGTTTCAGTGTACATTTGAATCTCGATAGCATAGACTTCCAGAAGTTGTGTGCCTTTCTTCTGGTCATCAGAACCATCTTCCTTTTGGCAAGACTTATGCAGCTCCTTCAGTATCTGTCAGTAAAAAGATATATGTGAATTAAATGCATAAAGACTAAGGAATGAAGGAAGCAAGTAATCAGTAATGACAAGAAGAACATATCTGAGCACCTTGCTCATGCGACCATACTCCCCCATGTCGAACCAAATTTTGCAAAGCTTCAGATTTGTCTTAAACCATAATCTCTGCACAACAAACAACGATAATACATGAAGACCAATCGTTTGATGGATGATAATTATTTTTCTAGTTTCAATAATACAACAGCCCAACCTCATTTTTTGCCTCTTCAAGAGCTTTAAGTGTTGTCTGGTAGAACTCTTGCAGAAGATTGAAGTGCTGACTAGCAGATCCAGAAACAAAATCCATTATGTTGTTTATACATTTCTCACTGTAGTTACGTGTCACAGCAGATTTTATGTATGTCAACATCTCTCTGTAGGCATCCATCATTTCTTTGTACTTCCCCAGCTTATAATAAAGCTTCACTGTTTGTTTGAGAGCCTTGAATCCCCTATGAACATAAAATTAGAAGATAAAAATTAGACACCTCAACATGAATAGTTATTTATTTATGCAACAGTTAATTTCACTGAGGAAACAGTGTGGGTGAAGAGTGATAATTCAACTAGACCAATTAAATATTGTCTTCGTTACTTCACTGGAAGCATGGGTCAAGGCACTCAATTTTACCAAGTACTACCTCCATACGGGTTTATTAGGTCTAAAGACCACTTAGCCAGGGCCAAGGCAGTACTGAAAAGCCGTGTGTGAAAATTAGGGCTGAAATTAGCCAATTAGCATTTCCCAACTGGCAAAAGGTAAATGCTGAATTAGGCTTGTTGTAATGGGGAGTATCATATACTAGTATCATGCATATAATACTAGTGTATGATACTACCTCCCTAATGCATAGTAGAATATTAGTATCAAGTATTCCCTCCGTTCCTAAATATTTGTCTTTCTGGAGATTTCAACAAGTGACTACATACCAAGCAAAACAACTGAATCTACATTCTAAAATATGTCTACATACATCCGTATGTTGTATTCCATTTGAAATGTCTAGAAAGACAAATATTTGGGAATGGAGGGAGTAGTACTGTATTTATTGCCATGCATGACACCTACTATAGCATTTATTATGATACGGTATCATGATATGATACTCAGGGTGTGTTTGGTAGCATGTATGGACCTAGCCTAGTTGTTCTCCTTTCATACATGCTGAGTGTAGACATGATGTGCATCAGATGGGCATAGCCCAGGTGAGCCCATACAACCTACCAAACAAGTAAAAGTGGGTCGGATTGGGAACTTTTGCCCTCGTGCACCCTTCATGCACCCTACCAAACACACCCTCAACCATCTCTTTCTTCATTTAATTCTATGACACCTCATCAAAATTGTCTAGTTGGCATGCATGATACTAGCTATGATACTACCATTAGGGCCAGCCTTAGTGTGCGGCAGCGGCTTGCATGCACATGCAAACCTCGTGAAGCTGCAGGCACGAGAAACAAGGCACAGCATGGAGCGGCTTGCAGGCGATGATTTGCATGCATTGGCTTTGCATGCAAAGCTCATAAATGCGGCACACGGTAAACAAGGCACAGCAAGCGAACGTGAAAGAAAAACCACAGCGGTTCGAGCAAGTTCTGCTTGCGGGCCTAACAATTACGGACGGGGCTCGGTGGCCAGCCAGCCCTTTAAACCCGGACGGAGGCAGTAATGTCCAATTAGTACCGAAGGAAAAAAACCAATCATGACCAAGTACTGCCTGTAACAGGAGCCTAGCTTTCAAGGAATTGACCCATAACCTAACAAGTAGATATGCAAAGTGTTCAGTATATTAAGATGGTAGAGTTTCACTGACTCCTATGTGAAAAAATAGCTGGTTTTCTAGCATTTTATTTGCTGCCTCTTTTCATATTCTTCAGTCTGTCGTTAATCTAACTGCCACTCAAATAAATGATGAATAGACGCACCGAGGTCCTCAGGACAAACTAATAATCCAATACATCACATAGTTTAAGGTTGCTTCGCATGTCTTCTGTTGCTTAACAGCAGCTACCGCCTAGTGAAAATAACTGATTAACAAAATAAAAACATCCATCCAAGAGTGTAAAAGCTTCCAAAATCCAAAAAAAGAACAGTGATTTTCTTCAGTAAGAAGAGTTCCACCTGCGGCACGAACTATTTCATATCAGGAGAAGTCCCAATGACTCCATTTTATGACCTAAATTTATCCACAACCCATGCTTGGTCCTAACTGACAGGTCCACAGTACATGTGACAGCTTGTGGGCGAAGCATATAATCTTCATACCCAACATCTTAGTGCCTCAAGGTCCAACCTTAAGGATAACAGATAGTAGCACATACTTCCTCCGTCCCAAAATAAGTGTCCCAACTTTGTACTAACTCTAGTACAAAGATGTACTAAGGTCAAGACACTTATTTTGGGACGGAGGGAGTATATCAGATATGACACTACAGACTTGAGCATTCATATTGTCCTAGAACAAACATAGGGAAGTTGCAGATAAAACAGAAGTGCACTGGAATAGTTTAAAATGCTTACCATTCCGCCTTTTCAGGCTCCATGCGAACTACAGCATCAAAACCAGCAAGGGCACCCTCCGGGTCTGTCTCAACCATACCTGCAGAAGGATACTCATTCAACATCATACTGTGCAGCAACATATGCAGAATACCATCAACCACTCGAATGTGTTAAATTAATGAAATTGTAAATTTGCTTACATTTCATAGATAAATAAAAAATAACTGTATGTTGCCTAAAGTACACAACATAGTACAAGCCATAATTCTAGTATTTAAGTTCTGCCATATTAAAAGACCAGTCTAAAAACAAACTTGGTTTCCATTAAAAGTAAAAAACTGCTATTTTATTTTGATCCATATGTTAAGAAAAGATGACCAGATGTTAAGTCCCTTACATGTACTCCCTCCGTTCCTAAATATAAGTATTTTTAGAGATTTCATTATGGACTACAGACGGATGTATATAGACGTATTTTAGAGTACAGATTCACTCATTTTGCTCCGTATGTAGTCTATATTGGAATCTCTAAAAAAGACTTATATTTAGGAACGGAGGGAGTAGAAACCAATAAATTTATCCTAACCCAAACAATCCTTCATATAAATATATTCCAATAAAACAATCTTTCATATATAAAATTATCCCTTACATGTAGAGGGATGGGGAGCTCTCCCTCTCAATCCAGATCAGGGAGGGGGGTGAACGAGAGAGGGAAGGGGG
>LR738711.1:370333681-370378644 GCA_902687465.1 Secale cereale
GGGGGTCTGTGCGTGGCACGTGTGTGGGTTCCACCCTCCCGACGCAGGTGACAATCTCTTTTCTCTCTTTGCATGGATCTCGATAGCTAGAGGATGGTGGAGATAGCATTAGCCTAGATAGTGGTCAATATCAGATATATTATCTATCTATCTATGTGTGTGTGTATGGCCAACTACCAATAAGGTAAACAGATAAACTAACAGAGTAGATGCAAAATATGACAATAGTATAAACAACTGAACACAAGTGATGTGGCATCTTCCATTAAAATAAGTGTAGTATATGAAAATGAAATACTCCTTCCGATCCATATTAATTGTCGTTGAAATGGATGTATCTAGATGTATTTCAGTGCTAGACACCTACGTTTGAGTGACAACTAATATGGATCAGAGGGGGGACAAAAATACATTTGATAAAGAAACATACTTTCGTGCATAATCAAATGTTCAGACTCAATGCTAGACACCTACGTTTGATGTATTTCAGTGCTAGACACCTACGTTTGAGTGACAACTAATATGGATCAGAGGGGGGACAAAAATACATTTGATAAAGAAACATACTTCCGTGCGAAATCAAATGTTCAGACTCAATGCATATGCATTTCTTTTTTCATTTGAGAAGAACATACAGGTTTCTGTGGAAGCATCTTTGTTTGAGTAACAAATATGTTACAAAATAGAATTGTTTCTTAAAAGGCACCTCCAAAAAAAGTAGAGCATTAAGCTTTTAGCAGGACCCCAGGCTTTTGCAGAAGTGGTAGGACAGCAAGACACTGGTTGGAAGAGAAGTATAGATTGATCACAATCAATTCTGCTTCCCAGTGTCGATGATGGCCAAAAAGATGCAGATATAGTCCTGGGTCTAAGAGAGGAAAGAAATAAAGGTAGCAGGATATCAAGGAGGTGGCTATGACATCACAGTGGCTAGCAAGCATTTTTTCCATTCGATACGACCAAGTTTCCCAAACATTTGTCTGTCACAAGCAAGTAATACATACCAGGCTCTTCCTGTATATAATTTAAGTAGAAACAAGAAACACCATTGACTTGTCTGAGAACAATGTTTTTAACTATTCTATCACCATAATAAGCTTAAACTTTAACTAATTCCAACCTGAGTCCAGTACATTGCACCATAAGGGTATTTAGTCACACAAATCACAAAACAAGAATCTTATATATAAAATCAACTGGAGAAATTAAAGCAGCCTAATTCAGTTAGAAGGCTAGAAAACACTACAGAATCCTCATATCAAAGAAAGGGAAAATCATGATGTTAGGCTTCATCTGGTATTGTGGTGGACTGGTGGTCATTGATAAATGATAACTATAAAGATGAAGATTTTTTTCCGTAAGTACTATTTCGATTCTCTCTTACAATTTTAGCAAACAGGTAGTTCAACTAATATGGAAAAACAAAGAGATGAAGCACAGATAGTTCATATACTATTGCAGAACTGAAGAATGAAGCATGTGGCAGTCAGAATGAAACTCTTGACTAAAGGAATGAGAAGAGTAGCAAATCTTCCTATCCTAGCTCCATACATATACGGCAGCTTGGGTTATAAGTTAAATGGTAACAGGCTGCCCGCATTTAACTTGTGTATCCATTAGTTGCTTGTATTTTCCTTTTTGCCGGGACAGAAGTGTTCGCCGGAACAAACTTTAGCTGTTAACTGTGAGAGGGCACGATAGGACTGATACAAACCACACACGGGTGACCTACTTGGCTCAACAAGCACCACACCAATTCGACTAGCACAGTTATTCCCAAAGCAAAAATAAGATCGTAGCTATTCATTCGATGTCCTTACTAAAACGCACTTCACACTTAACGGGACACACCTTACAGCTAAATTGGCAACTACAAAGTGCACACAAAGGCGATTACCATAGATCAAATTTAAAAATAGAACCCCATATACCAGTACAAAATAACGATACACGAGGAAGTTGGACTAATAATACTCCAATCGGGATTTCTTCTAGTAACGGGACCGCTACTCCAAACAGGGATAGGGGTCATCAAGGGAAGTAAAATTGGCACAAGGAACCAAACCTTTGGAGTTGTAGTACTGGTTCTCGATGTCGACGTCTTGCTCCTCCGGCTCGTCGTCCGAATACTCGAAACCGTAGTCCTCCATGTCCGCATCTACCCATCGGCACCACGCGCACAAAGAAACAGGAAACGATCACGGAAAGGAATCCTCGTGAGAGAGAGAAACAGCGACAATCCAGACCGTGGGGAATCGAGAAGATGAAAAAGGAGGGCACTAAATGCGGGGGTAGGTTCTACCTGAACCCATGGCGAAGTGGCGACTCGAGCGGCAATGGAGAGTCGGGGGCGAGAGCTAGGGTTTGCGAGAGACGAAGGGTTTGCTGATTGGAGGGGAGCGGAGGAAAACGGGGAAGAGAGGGGAGGACAAGTTTTGCGAGCTGGCCCCTCGGAAGCTGCGGCTTTAAAATAGGAGGGTTGGTCATCGACAAACAAGATTCACAGCAGGAACCCAGCCTCCTCAGCCATTTGGGCTTCCTGGCTGTTGGGTCGATTTTTCGATGTGATTTGGACTGTCTGATCTCGCTTGTGTGGGCCGTCGGTGCCGTAGCAGTCGATGTGATTTGGACTGGCTGATGGGGCTAGCGCCGCCCGCACGCGTGGGTGACGTAAGCTTGGATGTGGAAGGCTTCATCGCCATGGAGCCCTTTTTCTTGGGCGCCATTGAAGGCGATGATGATGATCTTGAAGAAAACTGACGCGCTAACCGCTAGACCAGATTTTCACAGCCTAGCGCCCCCTACCTGGAAAACGACACCTATGGGGTCCCGGGGACCCCTACTACGGTTGGCGGGGGCGTAGCACTGCGCAAAGAGCAGGTCTAGCGATCAACGCATGGGAATTTTTACCCAGGTTCGGGCCTCAAATGATGTGTAACACCCTAGTCCTGTTTGTGTGTGTTTATTTGGTGTTCTTGAGCTCTTGAACTGGCCTCTATGCGTGGCTGCCAAAAAGTCTAAATCCTCTCTCGGTATGCCTCGGGCCTCCTTTTATATGGCAAAGGGGTCGCCACAGTGGCACACAGGAGGTGGAAAGTATCTACAGTGTGATCATCCTTATCACTTGCAGTGAATTAAATGTGCCGCTTGGGTGCATGACTTCTACTCGGCCACCAGGAAAGTAGCCTGCCTAGTCACCACCGCTTGAGCATCTAGCCATGCCATCTTGACACGTGCTTGGGGAGACTCCAATAGAGGTAGTTCTAGAGCGGTGGATGGATACGTGGCCAGGCAATCCTCATCTATCTAATGACGTGCCTACCGTTGATATAGAGCGCCGGCAAGGAACTTTGCTTGCCGGTCCGGGGCTTGTCGGGTCAATACTTGTCGGGCGGCAAGGAACTTGCTTGCCAATCTGAGGCTTGCTGGGGTCAGCCTTGGCGGGCGGCAAGGAACTTGCTTGCCGATTCGAGGCTTGCCGGGGTCTGGCTTGGCGGCCCTAGAGACCCTGCTGAAGTAGCTTGGACTCGATCCCGGGCGTGGTCTCGACCCCGCCAGACTCGCCTACCCGGCAGGCGAGGCCTTTCTGGGGAACCTTCTGGTTGGTTGGCTTGAGTGCTGATCCATGCCGTGGGAGAGACGCTCCCTGCGTGGTAGTAGTGCTTGCCGACGAAATGATTGTCGGGCGTTGCTGAGCACTGTCATGGCCCATCTTCAGAGGTTAGTGGGACCCTGGTTCTCATTACACTGACATTTTGCGATGACGGATGCATCAAACACGATTCAGATTTTAGTTGCGTGTGCGATTCAAGGCATATGGTTCAGTTCAATTAACCGTTTGCGATGAGGAGGAACAAAAGAAACGAGCAGCCAGATGAAGGTGTGTGCGATATACGGTATACGATTCACTCGGATGAACTGTTTGTGATTAGGCAACTGTAATGCCTAGGATGCGACTATATCTCCTACGTGTCGAGGCACGACTTAGAGACATAAGCGCATTCTGGAATGATCTCAAGCGTGGTATCTTTGCACATCTCATGTAGATGTTCAGGGATGAAAGTATAAAAGATAGTTGGCTTACACTCGCCACGTCACACATGAATACAATAGCATACATTCATCCAAATAACACAGGGTCCGACTACGGACGAAATCCAAACGAGAAAAGATACCACAACACAAGGCATGATCGCCCCTAGTAGGAACCACTACTGATCGTCGGGATACGATACATAGTAACGACCGCGCTCTTCATCGAACTCTGATGTAGGGTGGAACCCTAGGTGGCCGATCTTTCACGAAATGGAGAGGATCCCACAAAGAACACGATGAACACGGGGAGAAAACACAAGGGAAAACACGCAAGAACAAGTCCAATCACACATCCACTAGACAACCAAACACACAAGATCACAAGGTACATGAACAACAAAGGAAAAGATACAAGGTAAAGTTCATCTCCGTGAGGAGGTCTTGAATCCGTGAAGGATCTTCCCGTTTAGGGGTCTTGAATCCAAGATGGATCTTCTCCGTAGAGGGGCCGCGGTCTCTCTCGTGGAGTAGATCCGTAATGGATGAGCAAAGCTATATCTCACATATGAGCTAAATCAATGCTAACCCTAAAATGGTGGAGGTGGAGGAGTTTATATAGTCTAAGGCCACGAAGGGGTAAGTGAGGGGCGAAAGGGGTACATTCCCAAAAGGCCCGCGGCTGCGCACAGACAGGGAGCGGACGTCCGATGGGCACCGGACGTCCGGTGGCTCGGGAGGGACCGGACGTCTGGTATCTCTCGGACTTCCGCTATTTTCCACCGATTACATTATGTTGACGATGTCACGGACGTCCGGTGGCTGTCAGTCGTCCGGTCGCCTGGGAAGCGTCGGACGTCTGGTGTGTAGCGGATGTCCGGAGCCTGTAGCTTGCAGCAGCTCCGTTTCTTTCATCTTCTCTTCCACGCTTCCCTCGCTGATGGTGTAGGTGATCCTTGCCACTTGCACTCCTCCTCATCATCCGTGAAGCTCCGACAATACCTATGCATGCACACGAGTGGAGTGTCAAGTAGTATACCATCCTCGAAGGGGTCAAGTGAACACGTGTAAAGAAGATGATTCACCTTTAAGTATGAGAAGTAGAGGTCACACGTGTCACTTGCCAAACAGACTCTTGGCATGGTGGTGTCCATAGGATGCTCCGCATCATCCCTTCCCCATTGGAAAAGATCCGACCTCGGATCGAAAGCCAAATCACCATGGGAAAGAGATGGCGTCGCCGTGTAGATGTGGACGATCATGAAGTACTCATCATCTTGAAGCTTTACATGTGCACTCTCCAATGTCGCACCGTCTAGTGATTCCTTCAAAAGGAGCAAGGAAAAGAAACACTTGGAAAAACAAATGTGGTTAGCGTTAGTGCAAAACCAAGCATTCAAGAGGTGATTCACCCAACAAGTGTTGTCATCAAGCATAGCACAAGGTGTGACAAAGGGTTGTGGCATGGCATTTAAGCACATCAATTGAGCACAATCAAGGTCATCATGGAAACAAGCATGTAAATGTGAGGTAGAGATGCACATATGTGTGACAAGAGAATAAGCATCTACCTCAAAGTCATAGCAAGCATGCATAAAGCGCTCAATGAAAGGTCTATGGTAGGCATACGAATCATTCACAACACCAAAGAAAATGAAGTGTCTAAACACAAGGGTCAAGTGCAAGACAATCCAAGCATAATGTGCATAGGGTGTAGTGAAAATCAAGTGGCACTCAACACAATAGAAATTGCAATTGTTCATCATGTGTGAGGCAAACATGTCAATCCTGTGACAAGCAATGGGACATGGCATATGTGAAGAGATGATATTGTTGCAACCAAGCATATGATAGGGACAAGTAATCTACAAGTCGGATGCAACACACAAGGCATATATAACACGAGGGATGGCAATGTGGTGATCATGAATGAAAGAAATACCAAGAACATGTGCGCGATCAAGGGGTCCAAGATGACAAATAAGTCTCATGGTGCGAGCAACACATGTAGTATGATCCACAATATTCATGCTCATGGTTTTTGGGTTCTCGAAAGAGAAGGATACACCTTGAAAGCATGTCCTTGTGCATTCTTCACAATGCCGAAGCACAAGCAAGTGCGATGTAGAAGTGTTGTGGTAGAAAGTGGTTCTCTCTCAAGAACTCGAATGGTCAACTCACGTGAAGTGGAAATCGACACATAGTCCAAGTATCCTACATATGCACACAACAAAAGGAAGAACGTATGCGCATGGTAGATAAACACATCATCCATCATGATGGTTCTCTTCTCTTGTACATAACCATTAGAAACAAAAGTGCATGAATAATATGACGCAACAATGGCTATATTCATGGCACTAGGCATATGGTGCAAAGAGGTAAGACAAGCATGCTTCACAAGAATTATGTCAAAATCTCCAAATAAATGCGAGAACTCTATGGGGGCAATCTCATTGGCAACACTAAAATCATGATTGCGCTCAATGCATGGACAATCATATAGCATGAGAGAGGCAACATGTGGAGACATATGACAACAAGCAAAATCAATCATGTGCAAAGCATGGCAATGGTGGCTATCAACCGCATGAAATGAGCATGTATGTATCATGGGTGATGCACTACATGAAGCAAGCATGGTGATCAAGTTGTGCAAACTACTGGGGCGAAGATGCAACACACTAGGAGAAGGCATGGCAATCATGTCATGTGAGCAAATAGTGGGTATAGGTAATACACATGACATATCGCAAGCACGAACACAAAGCAAGATCAAAGCATCATAATAGGCATGGGGTACAAAGGCATCATGGCAAGAAAAAGCAATATCTCCACCAAGCTTGCAAATACACATACAAGTATGAGAATCAATCATCATGTGTAATGCAAAGAATGGGTCACAAATGCATGGAAAAGGCATGGGAATGAGCATATCATGCAAAGTGAACATGGCAAGATGGGCGTAAGAGATATAATGGACAATAACCCATAACCATGTGAGTGCCATGTAGAAGGAATGCGCGAAGTCTTTGCGCGAAGGGAGCGGTGGGAAAGATAATCCACAAAATCCCAAGTCATCATTGCTCTCTAGAGCTCTTTTCGTCAACTCGTGCGTTTGTGAAGTTGACGAGTATGGATGGGTACCTGCACAAAAGAGACACAAACCAAAGAAATTGTGTGTGTGGTAAATGTACACATCATCCATCATGATGTGTATGTGCACGTTAGAGTTAGCACAAGATAAGCATCTCTCAAAGAAATTTGATGCATGGTATAAGAACATGTCATCCATCATGAAAGAATAGTTGTCATGTCTAACACGATGAGTACACAAGTTAGAGCAAGTATGTGGCATAACAATAGCATTGGCATTCATGGGGAGCATATTATGCACACAAGTATGGGGATCGTGCAATGGATGGGATGGGTCAAAATTTCCTAAAATGTATGAGGAAACTATGGGGGTCTCCTCATGAGCAATATTGAAAGCATAATGTGGAGAAGTGGAACAACATCCAAAACAATGCATGTCTGAGGCTAGGTAATCATGGCATGGCATATGATGGATATGATGCAAAGGAAGCATGTCAATATCATCACAAGAAAAACAAATGCCAATAACCATGGGCTTGTCATCTATGCCATAAGTGCAAATTGGATTTATCTTAATGGCATATGCATAGTTACTACGATGAGATTGCAAATGTGACATATTGGTGATTTCATGCATAACATACGACAAGTCAAGCGGATTATCAAACATGATGTGACCGAGAGAATTAGCACAAGAAATCCTACGCAACATGGCATCACAACTAATAGACTCCACATGGCAATCATCAAACTCATCATAAATGGGTAAATCATCGCATGGGGAAATCATACTAGAATGAAGCAGGGCAATAGGTGGATCAACATCATGCAAGCAATCAATGTTACCATAGTCCACTAGTGGGACGAGAGCATCACCTTCACCTTTGTTACCTTTCTCAATCCACTCATGTGGTGTAGGTGAGGTGGGAAAGACCAAATGGTGATCATCATCTTCATCTTGATGGAACCATGTGGGGGGGTGCATCATATTCCACCACGGCCATCGTCTTGTCCAATGGTAGGACGAAGTCGTCGAGGATCGGCGCGTCATCATAAATGGGACCTAGCACCAAATGAGAAGACACAATAGAGGTAGATGTCAAGTTGTTAGTGTAGGAAGTGGCCTCACATGCCGTATCAACTATCTCACTCTCTCTATGTGGTGGCTCACTCACTCCCTCAAGGTACGTGCACTCAAACTCGCATATGGTGGAGTCACGCATCTCACTCAAATGGTGGGGGTTGTGGCTCTCCTCACATGGGAATTGGGGCAACTCGTCATATATGGGGCTAGTGGTGAACTCGTTCTCACTCTCAATATGGTGGCACAAGTCACTCAAGTCATCATACGTCGTCGTGGTCGAAGGGAAAATCCCATGCTCAACCATCTCGTAATCGTCGCCGTGGATGAAGGCCGAAGATGGCACATCATCACTCTCGCCTCCAAAGATGGAAACATCATCCTTGATCGTAACCATGTCGTTCGCCTCCAAAGCTTGGTCCTCGAATGGCTCCATAGTCGTAGTTGTCACCGCACCGTCTTGAAAAAGAGTCGAAGTAGAATCAGCATCATCAATGCCACAAAGAGGGATGGTGGTGGAGTCGAACTTGGGAGCGTCGTCTTGGAGCTCGTTGGGCTTGGACATCATGGTGGTACTACCCTCATGCTCGTCGTCTTGGAGCTTGGTCTTTGAGAAGTTTGCTTGCGGTGGAGAAGCCTTGGCCTTCATGAGGTCTTGTTCCGCCTTGTGAGCACCAATGTAGTTGTCACCGAGGGACTTGTAGTTCCCGAGGAAGATAGTCTTGTAGATGTCACTGTGCAATGCCATCATGAAGTGGAGCTTCATCGAAATGGGGTCGTCCACGCCGGCTCGTCGCAAGGCCATCTTCATCTCCTTGAAGTACTTGTCGATGGACTTGGATCCTTGTATAGTGTAATCTAATTGGCGTAGAAGTTGTTCCATGTAGGTAGGAGACACGAACTCTCGCCGCATAGCTTTCTTCATCTTGGGCCAATTCATGTTGAAGCTCGTTGAAGGTGTGTGAAGCCACCATGTTGACGTGTTGTCGTGGAAGTTTCTTGTGGCACACTTCACTTGATCTTCGTAGGGAACTTGATGTAGCTTGAGGTAGTCGTCCATCTTGCGCTCCCACTTGAGATACTCCTCGGGGTCTTGAGTCCCATAGAAAGGAATCTCGTGGTCGTTGTCAAGGTCGTAGTAGCTCGTGGAAGTCGCGGACTTGAGCTTGGGAAGCTTCTCTTGAGCATAATCTTGAGGTGCTTGTGGGCGAAGATGCCGCATATCCAAAGGCGAAGATGCCTTGAAGTCGCTTGGTGAAGATGCCAAGGTGTACGGTGAAGTCGTTGAGCGGTTGTTGGTGTTGAGCTCATGACCTTCACGTTCTTTTCGTTGATGGTGTCGATGCTGATGTGATCTTGCCGAAGATGGTAGCTCGGAGGGATGTGCACTTGAGTGTCTTCTCGAAGATGAGGGAGACCTCTTGCGGTTCTTGATGAGGGCTTTGAGCTCCTCCATTTGAGCATCCATGTTGGCGCACAAGTTGTTCGTCATGGCATCGAACATGTCGTTGTTGTTGTAGACCGGAGATGAAATGATTTGCCTATCCATCACAAGACTCGAGCAAAGGTGAGTAGGAAATGAGATAAACAATACCAAGTTACCTTTTCCGAATCTTGAGGATGTATCCCGTTTCACTCAATGTGAAATGAAAGAATAGTGGAATTGGTACCGGACTTGTTCACTCACACCTATCAAGTAAAGCTTTACGAGTGGCTCGGTGAGGATAGTGACACAAAAATTTGATGCAAAATGTTAGAAAGAGTCAATTATGTTGTAAGAGATTCACAAATTCGCAAATGTAACAAGTAGACCAAAAGCAATATGTGGCACACGGAAACACACACACAGATAGATAAATGGGGTCGTGCAACAAATGTATAGTGGGCAATGGGTATGAGGAAGTGGTGGTGGTGATGGATGAAGAAGCAATCATCCCTAAGTAGCCTAAACACCTTAGGAGACTCAAATCACTACTCAAGCAACCACAAATGCTATGGTGGACAAAATGGGTTAGGTTACGGAAGTCTATGGTGCCTATGCGGATGATATGGTGGAAGGCCTAGGCAAACTTGCCAAATTTGACAGAATTTGATGGAGTCAAATGATGATGGTATTATTTTTTGTTATGGGGGATGTCAAGAGCTTCAAAACGAGCTAAAGAACGTCAAAATCGGAGTTCAGATGAATTAGTTATGACCAAAACAAAAATTAGCCGAAATGGGAATCTACAAGTACCGGACGTCCGGAAATGGACGGATGTCCGGTGGCCGGACGTCCGGTCGGGCTCGGAAAATTCGGTAATTTCTTCTGTATAGGTGGTTCCGGTCGTCCGGTTGATGATGAACGTCCGGTGCTTCGTGAGGGTCCGGACGTCCGGTGGGTCGGGGTCAACGCGAGATTTGAGCTCGGGAACGCGATTTTGGGCGTAAATGGATGATTTTGGGGTCAAAATTGATGAGATTTCGTGGATGAAAGATAGGGAAACTTGGGGAAATGCTAGATCCACTTGAAACCAAGCAAATCCATGGATCAAAATCAACAAAACATCATCAAACCAACAAATCACAAAAATAAATTGGGGCTATTTTTTGTGGGGATTTTCGAATTTTAGGACAAAATCACACAAAAGAAGGCTAGAAAACGGTGGAGGGGGCTCCAAATTCGTGAGAAACCTTGCTGTTGATACCATATGATCACTAAACTAGGTGGGGGGATCCAATTTTGTGAGAAACGATGGCTCTTGATACCATATGATGTAGGGTGGAACCCTAGATGGCCGATCTTTCACGAAATGGAGAGGATCCCACAAAGAACACGATGAACACGGGGAGAAAACACAAGGGAAAACACTCAAGAACAAGTCCAATCACACATCCACTAGACAATCAAACACACAAGATCACAAGGTACATGAACAACAAAGGGAAAGATACAAGGTAAAGTTCATCTCCGTGAGGAGGTTTTGAATCCGTGAAGGATCTTCCAGTTTAGGGGTCTTGAATCCAAGGTGGATCTTCTCCGTAGAGGGGCCGCGGTCTCTCTCGTGGAGTAGATCCGTAATGGATGAGCAAAGCTCTATCTCACATATGAGCTAAATCAATGCTAACCCTAAAATGGTGGAGGTGGAGGAGTTTATATAGTCTAAGGCCACAAAGGGGTAAGTGAGGGGCGAAAGGGGTACATGCCCAAAAGGCCTGCCACTGCGCACATGCAGGGAGCGGACGTCCGCTGGGCACCGGACGTCCGATGGCTCGGGAGGGACCGGACGTCCGGTATCTCTCGGACTTCCGCTATTTTCCACCGATTACGTTCTGTTGACGATGTCACGGACGTCCGGTGGCTGTCGGTCGTCCGGTCGCCTGGGACGCGTCGTACGTCCGGTGTGTAGCGGACGTCCGGAGCCTGTAGCTTGCAGCAGCTCCGTTTCTTTCATCTTCTCTTCCACGCTTCCCTCGCTGATGGTGTAGGTGATACCTGCCGCTTGCACTCCTCCTCATCATCCGTGAAGCTCCGACAATACCTATGCATGCACACGAGTGGAGTCTCAAGTAGTATACCATCCTCGAAGGGGTCAAGTGAACACATGTAAAGGAGATGATTCACCTTTAAGTATGAGAAGTAGAGGTCACATGTGTCACTTTTCAAACAGACTCTTGGCATGGTGATGTCCATAGGATGCTCCGCATCAAACTCCCAGTGAAATTCTGATCCATCTCCTGCATCATACTCGGTTGTACCTGCATATGGTGTGTGTAGTAATCTGTGAGTCACAAGGACTCACCAATCCCATTCCCGGGTATCAAAACTAACAAAGCCTTAGGTGTGGAAGGGTAATAAGGTGTTTGCAGCATGCACTAAGCAACTAGCTTACGAGTTCAGAGCGAGATGAGAATATGTGCCAACGGTCGCCAAGTTGATCAAGAAGTGATCCTAGCTACTCACGGGCCAACATAACCCCACCGTGTTCACTTCTCAAAGCCCTTCGGAAAGAGACCATCACGGTTACTCACACATGTAGTGTATTCTTAAGGGTATGGTGCCAAGTTATCTACAACCGGATATTAACAAATTCCCATCTGCCACATAACCGCGAGCATGGCTTTCGAAAGTTCAAAACCCCGCAGGGGTGTCCCAACTTAGCCCATCACAAGCTCACGATCTGCGGAGTCGCAACTCCAAAGTGGGAAGACCCGAGTATTCTCGGAATGCCGTGCTCAAGATATTTCGACAAAGGTAAAACCAATCCAGCAAGACCTCCCGGCGTGCCGACACCCTGATAGTAGCCGTGCGTATCTCGTCTCAGGCCACGACCGGATGGGACAAGCTACGGGTGTATACCAGATACCTCAGGTTTCCCCAAGGCGGCCCCGGAGGTTGCCCTGTCTGGACCAACACTCATGAGGAGCACTGGTCCGGGTTGTAAAATTAAGTCCTCGGGGTCCGGAAAGTCCCTATGCAAGTTATTTAGTTATGGCAAATGGTAAAACCAAAGTTGGGCCTTGCTGGAAAAGCTTTAAGCAGTGCGAATTATCAAGGGGGCCCATAAACCCCAACCGTGTTAGGAACGCAAAATCAAGGAACATAACACCGGTTTATCGGGTCCTAAGGTGGCATGAGTGGAACAAAACACCAAGCATAAGGCCAAGCCTTCCACTCATTACCAATATATATGTGCATTGATTAACATAGATATATATTGTGTTATCCCAATAAACAAGTTCAACATGGAGCAATCTTCAAACTTCAGCTACAGCTAACAACGCTATAAGAGGGGCTGAGCAAAAGCGTACTTAGCCAATCAACAGTTTGCTAGGAAGGTGGTTAGAGTGTTTCATGGCAACAATAGGAGGCTGACAAGACAAGAATATGCATTGAGGCATAGCTAAAGAGCGAGACAACTAGCATAGGCAAAGATAGAGGTGATTTCGGGGAATGGTCATCTTGCCTGGTAAGTCGTCGGTGGGATTGTAAGACGGCTCCTCAAACTCAGTCTCGACAAGATCCTCGAACTCGGTATCGGCTCCCGTCTCTACCCAACACAAGAGCACAACAATGGTATAAGATCAATCATGGTGCAATGCACAAACAACATGATGCAAGACATGTCATGGGATGCAAGTATGATGTGCATATGCATGAGGATGCTCTCGAGCCTAAAGGAGAAGATGATGGAAATGGCTTCATCTTGGGTAACCAAGCAAGCCACTGGATAGAGGGGAAGATTTCGGTCGAAAATGATATAAAGATCATGGAAAACGGATGCACGGTCTGCAAATGACAAACAAAACACTACACGATGCAATCTGCCAAAAACAACAAGTTGCCCATTAAGTGACCAAGATTAAGTATGCTACAACACTCCAACAAGCAAGCAAAAGGCATGTCAATAACATACATAACATGCTCTTCCAGAATAACCACATGGCTACTTCTACAACATACTAGAATATGTCACAAACAACATGGTAAAAGTGCAAAAGTTTATCCAGACTTAGTGAAAATCTGGGCATGACAATAACAACAACAAGTAGGCATGTTTGCAAGCTTGTGCAACTCATCTCAAAGCATAGCATGGCATGTGAATATAATCAACAGCAAGAAGACATATTTGTGAAGCTACTCATGGCAAGAACATGGTCATAGAATGCATAGAACACTAGGTATTAACATGACAAAACTGAACTTGTTGATAACATGCCGACAGAAACATTTTATAGCAACTTGAGAGCATGAAAACAGCAGGCTACAACAAGGCATCATGGCAAACAAGAGCATGGATAGCTAGAGCATAACATATACATCAAGGAACACCCACTGGACAACTCTAACCATGCACAACAATGACGGGAGCCTCATGGAAACATGGCATAAAAATTAATAGATTCACACCTAGCAGAAATTTAACATCACGATGGCATGTTAACAAGCTTGATGCACTCATCTCAAGACATATCATGGCATGAAAATGAATCTATCATGTAGGGAACATTCCAAAGAGCAAAACTCATGTTGACACCTATCTCATATGACACAAGGATTAAAGTACACAAACAAGACAAAACATCATCTCGTAACAAGTTCAGAAACTTAACAGCCACATGCACTTTTGCAACAGAGGTAAACATGGCATAATGCAATCTAACCTGTATGCAAATGCATCCATCATGAATAGCATCACAAGACGAACATTTTGACATGTCATATACTCCATTTGGACCAACATGCAGAAAGTTCCTAGCTCACGAACATGCCAACAAATTTACACGGACAACAAGTGCTGAAACAGTAACATCACTAAGCACTCTTGCCACGAATATTAAAACATCTTGGCGAACCCTAACATGCATGAAACTGATGCTAACATGTAGAGCACGACGGGGCGAACATTTCGATATATCATATGTGCGAAACGGAGCTACGAGCACGAAGTTACCACAAGATGAAGAGGGCAAGAAATTTAACGGATCCAGGGACTTAGTGAAATTTTACCTCCGCGAAAGTCAACGCGGGATGGATCTGTGCGGGATGGAGAGATCCGGGCGGAGCGGGTCCGTTTGGTTGGGGGAGTGGTGGATCTGGTCCATCTGACCAGATCCGGCCGGATCTCGCCGGAGGATCGCCGGAGTTGGCCGGAGGGGCTCGCCGGCGTGGAGGAAGACGGCTGCGGCGCGGAGCTCGGAGGAGGAGCGCCGGCCGGCGAGGTGGCTGCGACCCGGCGACGCGCGGTGGCGGCGCGCGGCGACGGTGTGCGGCGGCGGCGTGGTGGCGGCGCGCGGCGACGGCGTGGTGGCTTGCAGCGGCAAGGACGAAAGGCGGTGGTGCGCCGACGTGGAGCGCGGGGACAGAGGGCGCGGGGCGGAGTGGCCCGGGTCGGCCCGGCCACAAGCCGGCCATGGGCTGGTGGGCCCGACGTGGGAGATGCGGTGAGGGAGTCCGGCGGCGCCACGTGGCACGTCCCGGTCGGCTGGGGCGTCGGCCGGACATGTTCGGAGGCTGGGTGGACGTGTCCGACGCGCGGAGGTGGAAGAAGCTAGGGTTTGATCTGGGATTTCGGGGCTAGGGGCTTATTTATAGGTAGAGGGAGCTAGGAGTGACCAAATGAGGTGCATTTTTCGCCCACACGATCACGATCCAACGACCGAGAGGACGAAGGTGGTTGTGCTGGGCTAGTGGGCTATTGTGGAGGGGTGTTGGGCCAAAAGAAAGAGGAGCTTTTAGCCCACGAGGTTAACCGTTGGAGTATCAAAAGACCTCCAAACGCGACGAAACTTGACGGGCGGTCTACCGGTGATATACCAAGATCACTCGACAAGTCTCGACCCATTCCGAGGATGTTTTTAACCCACTCACGAAGCAAAGGCTTGAGAGGTGCGACGGGAGTCACGCGAGAGAGTCGGAACCCGAAACGGACAACGGAGACGATGCAACTACACACAGATGCAAGTGAGACTATGCCAATGCAATGCACATAATAAAAATGACATGGTAACATGCAACACACGCACAAGACAAAAAACAAAGAAACTCGAAATGAAGGGAGAGCCCATAATGGAATTGATTAAGTCAACGATGCATATATTGCCATAAATGGAATTGTTGCATCCGGAGCGTTACAAACTCTCCTCCACTACAAATAGATCTCGTCCCGAGATCTAGGACTGAAAGAAAGTGGGATACTCGGAACGGGGATGATATTCTCGTTCCCATGTAGCTTCTCGGTCGGTATGATGTGACCACTTCACTTTCAAAAATTTGATGGACTTGTTGCGGGTCTTGCGGTCAGTTTCTTCAAGGATAGCAACGGGGTGCTCACGATAAGACAAGTCTTGTTGAAGATCAATCTCTTCGAAAGGAATGGTGCGTTCAGGCGCCTTGAAGCATTTGCGGAGTTGTGACACGTGAAAAACATCATGCACATTTGCAAAGTTGGAGGGAAGCTCGAGTTGGTAGGATAGATCGCCTCGCTTGCCAAGTAGGAGTATCTTGAAAGGACCCACGTATCTTGGAGAAAGCTTGCCCTTGATACCGAACCTCCGAGTGCCCTTCATGGGAGAAACATGGAGATAGACATGATCTCCAATGTCGAAAACCAAGTCGCGATGCTTGCCGTCATAGTAGCTCTTCTGGCGCGATTGCACGGCTTTGAGATTCTCACATATGACTTTGCACATATCTTCGGCCTCTGAGATCAAATCATTGCCAAAGAGTTGACGTTCACCAGTTTCGGACCAGTTGAGAGGAGTACCACACTTTCTGCCATAGAGGATTTCAAACGGTGCTTTGCCTGAACTTGCTTGGAAGCTGTTGTTGTAGGAGAACTCGGCAAATGGAAGGCAATCTTCCCATTTCATGCCGAAGGAGATGATACAAGCTCTGAGCATATATTCGAGAATTTGGTTCACTCTTTCGACTTGACCACTAGTCTGAGGGTGAAAAGCTGTGCTGAAGAGAATCTTGGTACCCATAGTTGACTGAAAGGAATCCCAGAACTTGGAAGTGAATAAGCTTCCACGATCTGAGGAGATTACTTGAGGGATACCATGCAAAGAGAAAATTCTGGAGGTATATAGCTCTGCCAGTTGAGCTGCATTGATGGATTCTTTGACTGGAAGGAAATGAGCCACTTTAGTGAGCTTGTCAATCACCACAAAGATATCATCATTTCCTCGCTTGGACTTGGCAAAACCGGTGATGAAATCCGTCTCAATGTGATCGAATTTCCACTCGGGAATAGGTAGAGGTTGAAGGAGTCCAGCTGGACGTTGATGCTCTGCCTTCACTCTTCTGCAGACATCACACGCGTTCACGAATTGAGCAATTTCTCTTTTGATGCGAGTCCATCAATATGATTGCTTGAGGTCATGGTACATCTTGGAGCTTCCTGGATGTATCGAGAGGAGTGAGTCATGTGCTTCGTTCATTATGAGCTTCCTGAGATCACCTTTGGGAACCACAATCCTGTCCTCAAAGAACAAAGTGTCTCTGTCATCAATGCGATAAGACTTGTACTTGGGAGTACCCTTAGCAATACCATGTTTCACTTTCTGCACCATAGCATCACTGAGTTGGGCCTCACGGATTTGATCTTCCTAGGTAGGAGTGACTTGAAGGTTGGCAAGAAATCCTTGCGGAACAACTTGGAGGTTGAGCTTCCTGAATGACTCAAAAAGTTCAGGCTGGAACGGTTTGAGGAGGAGACTGTTGCAGTAAGCCTTTCTGCTCAAGGCATCTGCAATGACATTGGCCTTGTCGGAGTATAATCAATGCTTGGATCGTACTCTTGAATCATTTCAACCCAACGAGTCTGGCGGAGGTTAAGTTTTGGCTGGGTGAAGATGTACTTCAATCTCTTGTGATCAGTGAAGATGTCCACTTTTCTGCCCAACAGAAGGTGTCTCCACATGATCAAGGCATGAACAACTGCTGCTAGCTCAAGATCATGTGTGGGATAATTCTTCTCATTTGGTTTAAGCTGACGCGAAGTGTATGCAACGATCTTCTTGTCTTGCATGAGAACACCGCCAAGACTTTGCAATGAAGCATCACATAACACTTCATAAGGCTTGGACTCATCCGGAGGAGTAAGAACCGGAGCAGAAATGAGCTTCTCTTTGAGTGCGTTGAATGCCACATCACAATCAGGAGTCCACGAGTACTTGACATTCTTCCGCAACAGGTTGGAAAGAGGCTTGGCAATCTTGGAGAAGTTCTCAACGAACCTTCTGCAATATCTTGCGAGACCGAGGAAACTTTGGAGTTGTTTGACATTCTGAGGAGGTTCCCAGTTGACAATAGCTTCAACTTCTCGGGGTTAACAGAAATGCCCTCGGCAGAGATAATATGACCAAGATAGAGGACTTTATCTAGCCAGAATTCACACTTGGAGAACTTCACATAGAAACGGTGCTCGCGGAGCCTGTCAAGGACCAAATGGAGGTGCTTGGCGTGGTCTTCTTTATTCTTGGAGAATACCAAGATATCACCGAGGTAGACGAGAACAAATTCATTGGTGTATGGGTTGAAAACGAAATGCATCATCCAAGAGAAGGTAGGTGGAGCATTTGCAAGCCCGAAGGACATGACAGTATACTCGTAGGAGCCAAAACTTGTTCTGAATGCGGTCTTGGGAATATCCTCTTCACAGATACAAATTTGATGGTAGCCCATCCCGAGATCAAGCTTCAAGAAAACCTTGGCTCCTTTGAGCTGCTCAAACAATTAATTGATGTTGGGGAGAGGGTACTTATTCTTTATTGTCTTCTTGTTCAATGGCCGGTAATCAACGCAAAGCCGTTCCGTGCCATCCTTTTTCTTGACAAAAAGAACCCCGCAGCCCCAAGGAGAAGTACTTGGTCTGATTAGACCCATTCGTTCTTGCACGTCGAGTTGCTTCTTCAATTCCTTCAACTCATCAGGAGAAAGCTTGTACGGACGCCGTCAGGCTGACTCCGTACCAGGTTCAAGTTCAATGACGAATTCAACTGGACTGTTGGGCGGCATGCCTGGAACCTCTTCAGGAAATACATCCTCATATTCACAAACCACCGGAATCTGAGAAATGGCATTAATCTCGCCCTTGTCATGGAGAGAGAATAGCCTGATTGTGTTATCTCGAGCTGCAAAGATAATCACTTCTTCGTCGGGATGAGTTAGCTTGACCTCCTAGTTTGCACAATCAATATTTGCATCATGCTTAGAGAGCCAATCCATCCCAAGAATAAGATCAATGTCCGAGTTACCGAGAACAACTGGAGAGACCAGAAAACTATAATCGCCCATATGAATAGCGATATCTGGAGCCACCATACTAGAACTCAATCTCTTACCAGGAGAAACAACACTCAAACCTCTTGGCAATGCTTCGGTGTGAACATTATGCTTAGATGTAAATGGACATGACAAGAAGGAAAGTGATGCACCAGAATCGAACAACACTTTTGCAGGAATTGAGTTAACTGAAAGATTACCCAATATCACATCAGAAGAATTCTCTGCTTGAGCTGCATTCATCGGGTTCACTCTTGCTAACTTGGGGTTGTGCTTGACAATAGCATTTGCTGAGAGGTGGAGGAGGCGGAAGGCGCCTTTGAGTACACTTGTTTGCATAGTGACCTTTCTGACCACACTTGTTGCAAGTAACTTCTAAAAGTGGTCGATGATAAGGACCGCTTGGTCTTGGAGCTTGGAACTGAGACTTGGACTGGTTGCTTGGGTTGGGTGGGTGGGAGAATCCACGAACACCTGAGTGCTTGTTGTTACTTGGAGGACGGAGCACATGAGGAGGCGGTAGCCAGAACTTCTGCTGCTTGGCAACCACTTGAGAGGAAGAGGAGGAGTGAACAGTATCTCTTATCCTCTTTTTGGAAGCTTCACACTTGAGCTGAGCTGCCTCTTGCTTGAGAGCCATGTTGTAGAATTGATCAAATTCATCTGGCTCAAACAAAGTGAGTGCAAGTTGGAGTTCATCTTTCAGACCACCTCGGAACTGATAGATTTTGCTCTTGGCATCGGGGATGTCTTGCTTCGCATAACGGGCAAGATTCTGGAACTTGACATTGTATTGATAGATGGACATGGTGCCTTGCTTCAGATTGCGGAGTTGCTCATGCATACCTTCAATGACACTGGTTGGAATGTGATGAGAACGGAAATCGTAGTAGAAATCAGTCCATGAGATCTCACGACCACCTCTGGAGTCTTTGTACTGTTGCCACCAATCTGCAGCTTGATCTTTGAGTTGAAAAGTGGGAAACTTGACATAATCCTCAGGATTGACGTTACTACACTCAAAATGCTTCTTGATGTCTGTGATCCAATCTTCAGCATCTAGCGGTGTAATGCCCCGGAAGTAATACTTTCCCTTTTGGGCAATATATGATATCTTTGGCTCCATCAATTCCTTTCCGGGTTCTTCATCTTTTGGGTTTTCGCCGTTTTGTCGTGTGCGTGTGTTCATTCATTCATATCATGTTGTCATGTGCATTGCATTGCATTTGTGTTGTCGTTTGCATCTGGTCCCACTCGTTCCGTTCCGTTGTCCGTTTCGAGTTCCGGAGCTCTCTCACGTGCCCGTGGCATCCCCGAGGCCTACTTTGGTGTTTGGCCGTGTAACGTTTCCGGTTTGGCGTGAGTCTTGTCGTGTCTTGTTGTTTTGGTGTGTGTAACCCGCCTGTCAAATCTCGTCGCGTTTGGAGTTCGTTCGCTACTCCAACAGTTATTCTCGTGGGCTGAAAGTACCCCCTCTTTGAGGCCCAAGACACCCCTCCAACAGCCCACCAAACCAACCCAAACCCCTCCCTTCATCTAGGCCATCTAATTGTGATCATGTGGCTGAAAACCTCACCTCATTTGGACAACCCTAGCTCCTTGTGCCTATATAAACGTCCATCTCCCCCAAAATTTGCGTCCAGAAAACCCTATGCTTCCACAGTGCGCCGCCGGTGCTTCCACCGTTGATCCGCGGTGCTTCCACCATTGAAAATTCGTGCTTCCGACGTCCAGAAAACCATGCTTCCGAGAGTCGTCGCCGTGCTTCCGTAGTGTCGCGCCGGTGCTTCCGACCCGACGTGCGGGCCCCGCCCGCCTCTTCTTCTTCCTCAGATCCTCGCCGCCCGCCGGAGCTCCAGTTACCACCGCCGCCGCCGGCCTCTTCCTCCACTCCGGCCGGCCCTCCTCCGTCTTCGGCGCCGCGCCGCCCGGCCCCGCCGCCTCGGATACCGCCACCGCCGCCCCGCCCGGCCTCCGTCGCCGCGCCGGTCCCGCGCCGCCGGCCTGGCCAGGTCGCCGCCGCCCTCCGCCGGCCGGCCACCTCCCGCCGCCGCGCCAGGAGCCGGCCGCCCCGTCGCCCGACGCCAGCCACGGCGCCGCCCCGAGGCGCTCGTTCGATCGGATCGGGGATCCAGCGCCCGATCCCCTCGCCAACCCTAACGGGCCCGACCAGTTAGCCGGCCCGCTCCGCTCCGCCGCGGGCCCGTTAGCCCGGATCCGCCAGCCCGATTGACCGCCGCCGCCGCCGTTGACCCGTTGACCAGATCCAGCCGCGTTGACCCGAGGTGGCTATTTTTTCCACCAAGTCCCTGTTACTTTTGTTGTCTGATGCAGTTTTGTTCCGATGATAACTTTTTGTGTGATGGTCCGATTTGAGCAAATGATATGTCAAAATGATCGTGGAGACATGTACTACGTTTTGTTCCATTGTGCCATGCATGTTTGAGGTCATCTAGATGTCTTAATCTTCATGAGAAGAGTGCTACTTGTTATAAACTGCTGTTAGTAGTAGTTTTCATGCCATCTTTGCAATGTGATAACTTGGTGCATGTTTATCCAAATGAAGCAAATGATATGTCCACGTGTTCATCATGAAATGCTCTACATGTTGATTCCTTAAGCTTGCATGATAGATTTCGTGTTGCCATGCTTATCTCCTTTGCAAAGTGCTATGTGGCTGTTATGTCGTTAAACTTGTTACGAGATGCCTCGTAGAGGAACTCGTTGCTATCGTTGTGTTTGTCCCCTTGATGCATGCTTAGATGTTTTGGTTTCACCATCATGTGTACTTTGCTGTGGTGCTTACCACTTGCCATGTTTTGCTTTGATGTGACTTAAACTTGCTCACAAAGATGCCATGATGAAACTGCTGTTTAACACTTAGTGAAATTTCACTAAGTCTGGAATCTGTAATTACCAGATGCCATGTTTGCTTGTTGTTCTAGGCAAATCCACGATAGTTTTGGGGTGACTCTTGATGGTTCCTTGTTGTATATATTGTTGGCTATCCATTCATGCTCTCACATGCTTATTTGAGTGGCTGTAGCATATTTAAATCTTGCTCCCAAGTTGCAACAAATTACTGTTGTCGGGTTTTTGTTGTCAAGTTCAATATGTCATAGCTTGTTGCTATTGATCCATGGCTCCTTTGGGGGTGCTCCAATGGAATTGTTTGCTGTAGGATATGTCTAGTTTATGTCCATGCCCATTGCCATGATGTTTGAGTGCTGTAGGCCATTTATCTCTTGCTCCGAAGTTGCTATGTGGCTGTTGTTTTCAGCTTGTGCATGTTTATTGTTTCGGGTGTAACTTTTAGCCCGTTGCTCCGTTTTGAGCAAGTCCTATATGTAACTTGTGTGTTTTTGCATGTAGATTCATAATATCCTATTGTTATCATGTTTTGAAGCATTTTGCTTGATGCATATTGTTGTGCTGTAACACTGTGCTTCCTAAGTAGACTTTCTGTGCTTACATAGTGCATCTATTTTGCTTCCATAGTGCATCAGTCATGCATCCAGTAATTTTTCTGCGCATTGCATCTTGTTTGATTCGTTGCCTTGTGTTCTTGTGTTTGAGTAGAGCCGGAAGCTGAGACCGAGTACGAGTACGAGCACGAGGTTACTACCGAGGTTGAGAACGAGGACCCCTCTTACGATCCCATCGACAACTCTTCAGGCAAGATGACCGAACCCCGATAACATTACTATCTTTGCCTATTGCTAGAAGTCTCGATCTATAGTTTTGCCTCGATGCCCATGTTTTTCCTGTCAGCCTCCTATTGTAACCATGAACCTGTTTAACCACCCTACCTATGCAAACCATTGATTGTCTATACGTAGGCTTCGCTCAGCCCCTCTTATAGCATTGTTAGTTGAAGGAGAAGATTGAAGATTCTTGCTTCTTGTTGAAGCTTGTTGGGATATCACACTATATTAATTATTAAATGAAATCATCTATATATTGGTAATGGGTGGAAGGCTAAGCCTTTTGCTTGGTGATTTGTTCCACTCATGCCGCCTTAGGAACCGTATAAACCGGTGTTATGTTCCTTGATTATGCGTTCCTCACACGGTTGGGGTTATGGGACCCCCTCGATAAACCGCTAAGTGCTAAGTCTTTTCCAGCAAGTCCCAACATTGGTACTATTTGCCTAATAACTAAAAACTTGCATAGGGAGTAATTAACCCTCTTCTTAATCAACAACCCCGGGCCAGTGCTCCACATGAGTGTTGGTCCGAAACGGGGAGCCTGCGGGGCCACCATGGGGAAACCCGAGGTCTGGTAAAAACCCGTAGCTTCGCCCATCCGGTCGTGGCCTGAGACTAGATACGCGCGGCTATTGTCAGGGTGTCGGCACGCCGGGAGGATTTGCTGGATTAGCCTTACCTTAGTCGGAGTATCTTGAGCACGGGATTCCAAGAATACTCGGGCCTTCCCACCTTGGAGTTGCGACTCCGCTGATCGTGGGCTTGTCATGGGCCAAGTTGGAACACCCCTACAGGGTTATGAACTTTCGAAAGCCGTGCCCGCGGTTATGTGGCATATGGGAGCTTGTTAATATCCGGTTGTAGAAAACTTGACACCATGTTCCAATACACTACCAGCGTGAGTACCGTGACGGTCATTTTCCGAAAGGGGTTCGGGAAGTGAACACGGTGGGGTTATGTTTGACTTGCTTTAGTTAGGATCACTTCGTGATCATCTCTCGACCGAGGCACCTTCTCTTCTCGCTCTCATTTACGCAAGCTAGGCTAGTGCTGCTACAGATTTTTTTTGTTCTTTCTTCAGCCTTGTTCCACACCCAAGGCTGGGATAGTCGTGTTACCCGGGAACGGGATTGCTGAGTCCTCTGTGGCTCACAGTTACTTCAACACACCAGATGCAGGTACGATGGTGAGCTACACAGGCGTTGGCACTGAGCTAGACTGGGAGTACGACAAGGAGCATAGCCGTTACTATGTGAACTATCCGGTTGATCAGTAGAGCTTCTACTAGGATTCGATCTAGACCTGTGGTTTAATGTTATGTTTGGTATCTTGTCATTTGGATCTTTACCCTTAGATGGGCTGTGATGTTTATCTGAATGATGTTTGAACATGTAATGAATTTGTGTGACGTGGCGAGTGTAAGCCAGCTATCTTTTCAGTTTTCCATCCCTATTTTTACATGAGATGTGCAAAGGTACCAAACTTGCGATCATTCCAGAATGGGCTTATATCTTTAAGTCGTGCCTCGACACGTAGGAGATATAGTCCCATCCTGGGCATTACAAGTTGGTATTCAGAGCCTTCTCCGACCTAGAAGCCCCCACTGTTTGATCGAATCGTTGACGGTCGAGTCTAGGCACACACTTAAAATGTTTTTGAGTCCTATATTTATATCGGAGAGTAGGATTTCTTGTGCTCCTCATCCCCTTTCACTCTGGTGAGGACTCCTGACGGTTACTCTTGCCTCTTCTACTTTCAAAAATTGCACAATTTTTTTTAGGAATCTCGCGAGTATTGTTGGATTGTTTCGATGTCTTTGTGACGAGAATATTGTTCTCGATGCCTCCTGACATTAGGGGTTGTGGCAGTGTCCCGGGGAGTTGAGCTTCGGGGTATTGTCGTCACAAGCATATCGCGACAGTACTAGAATACTTAAGATGGCCGACATCGAAAACTCTCCTATAGGGTTAGTGGCAAGATAACCCCGACATCACCAAGTACTGGGGAGGTAGTTCGGGAGTATTGCCATAGCTTGTATAGTGGATGCTTTTCGAAGGTCCGAGGTAGACGGTTTCCGAGAAAGACTGGTTATGTGTTGAAGGATGGATACAGCTGGATGTAGGATTAGAGTTGTGTGCGCGGTGCTTCCCCTGTATCCCCAACACCTGATTGCATAACTGGAAACTTTCGGAAATTAATAGGTGGGTTTATCCAGTAGATCGTAGGCATTCTTCCAACGAATGCACGTTAGCGAGTTCGGGGTTCTACATTGAGTGAAGTGGTTTTATGGCCGATGTTCCGATCGGGAGTTGGATCTTAAAGGGTCCTTGGCTGTGCTGATCCGGGGATTGCAAAACCCTTTCGTAACGCGTTCATAAGCTTTCAGCACAAAGATGTCGAACGAAGCTCCTATCTTGTGTTTGTTCCATCAGTACCTTGTTGTTTTTCTTATTTACCTTTTGTCTTCCAGTGGCTTCTCGTGAAGATTGTTGTTATCATTAAGCTGAGAATTTCATTATTTCCTCTTGTTCGAATGATTCTTGTGAAGACTATGTTGCATTTCTATCCGGTGTATCAGCTTATACCTTCTTTCAATCAAATTGCTGATTGGTGGTCATCTCTTTCAGGATGGCTCCGAAACAGGTTCCCAACGCTAACCCAGAGGGTGAAGAGGTTCCAGATCGTCCTCCTTCCCCTCCTCCTCCGTCTGAGGCTTGGAGAGCGATTATGCAGACTACAAACCAGAACACCCAAATGTTGATGCAGATGTTGCAGCAAATGCAAGCAAATCAAGCAAATCAGGGAAAGGCAATTTCTTCAACCAACAACACCATGCTACGCTCAACCAGTTCTTGGCCAATCAACCAAAGGCTTTCAGTTACTGTGTCGACCCTCTCGATGCTGAAGATTGGGTCACTGATATCAAGAAGCATTTTGAGTGCAGCAACGTAAGGCCTGAGGACTATGTGAAATTTGCAGCCTTTCAACTCAAGGACCAAGCAGCTGACTGGTGGCAGCAGTACAAAGACTCCAGAGAAGGGCGTGTGATCTCTTGGGATGATTTCTGCAAGGACTTTCGCTCTCACCACATTCCAACAAGTGTCATCGAGGGTATGCGTGAGCAATTCCGCAACCTGAAGCAAGGCTCTATGACTGTCTATCAGTATAATGTCAAGTTCCAAAATCTTGCCCGCTATGCTAAGAAAGACATACTAGATGCCAAGAGCAAGATCTATCAGTTCCGTGGAGGTCTCAAGGATGAACTTCAACTTGCTCTCACCTTGTTCGAGCCTGATGAGTTTGACAAATTCTATAACATGGCGCTTAAGCAAGAGGCAGCCCAGCTCAAGATGGAGGCTTCCAAAAAGAGGATCCGAGATGCCGTTCACTCCTCCTCATCTTCTCAAGTGGTCGCGAAACAATAGAAATTTTGGCTTCCACCTCCTCCTGTGATCCGAGCTCCCTACAACAACAACAAGAACTCTAGTGGCCGTGGTTTCTCCCACCCACCCAACCCGAGCAACCAGTCAAAGAATCAGTTTCAGTCTCAAGGTTCCAAGTCAAGTGGTTCTCATTTCCGTCCTCTCTCAGAAGTGGTCTGCAACAAGTGCACTCAGAAAGGTCACTATGCTAACAAGTGCCCCAACCCAAAGCGACTTCCGCCTCCTCCACCTGTCAGTACAGCTATTGTCAAGCACAATCCCAAGCATGCAAGAGTAAATCTGATGAATGCAGCACAAGCGGAGAATTCTTCTGATGTGATTTTGGGTAACCTTCTAGTTAACTCTTTTCCTGCTAAAGTGTTGTTTGATTCGGGTGCTTCATGTTCCTTCATGTCATATCCATTTGCATCCAAGCACGATGTTGTCACCAAAAATTTGCCTCAGAGGTTGCAAGTTATTTCTCCGGGGAGACGTATGACTTCTAGTGTGTATGCTCCAGATGTTTCTATTCGCATGGGTGATTATCGTTTTCTGGCCTCTCCGGTGGTTCTCGGCAATTCCGACATTGACCTCATCCTCAGGATGGATTGGCTTTCTCAGCATGATGCTCAAATTGACTGTGCACAGAAAGAAGTGAAGATTGCTCATTCCGATGATGATGAGATTATCTTCGCCTCTGGGGATAACACAATCAGGCTTTTCTCTCTCAATGACAAGGGCGAGATGAATGCCATATCTCAAATTCCAGTGGTTAACGAATACGAAGACGTCTTTCCTGAAGAACTTCCAGGCATGCCTCCACACCGTCAAGTGGAATTCGTCATTGAACTCGAGCCTGGTACTGAGCCAGCATGCCGGCGTCCGTACAAGCTCTCTCCTAAAGAGTTGAAGGAGTTGAAGAAGCAGCTTGATGAACAGGAGCGTATGGGTCTGATCAGGCCTAGTACGTCTCCTTGGGGCTGTGGTGTCTTATTTGTCAAGAGGAAGGATGGCACAGAGCGCCTCTGCGTCGATTACCGGCCATTGAACAAGAAGACAATAAAGAACAAGTATCCGCTCCCCAACATCAATGAACTGTTCGAGCAGCTCAAAGGAGCTAAAGTGTTCTCTAAGCTCGATCTCCGAATGGGCTATCACCAGATTCGCATTCGAGAAGAAGATATCCCCAAGACTGCCTTCAGAACGAGCTACGGCTCATATGAGTATACAGTCATGTCTTTTGGTCTCGCCAATGCTCCACCTACCTTCTCGAGAATGATGCACTACATTTCAACCCCTACACCGGCGAGTTTGTGCTTGTGTATCTGGATGACATTTTGGTATTTTCCAAGAATGAAGAAGATCACGAAAAGCACCTCCGTCTGGTTCTCGACAGACTCCGTGAACATAAGTTCTATGCCAAGTTCTTCAAGTGCGAATTTTGGTTCGATAAGGTCTTGTACCTGGGCCATATCATCTCTTCTGACGGTATTGCGGTAAACCCCAAGAAAGTTGAAGCAATTGTCAACTGGGAACCTCCTCAGAACGTCAAGCAGCTTCGAAGCTTCCTTGGTCTTGCCAGCTATTGCAGAAGGTTCGTTGAGAACTTCTCCAAGATTGCCAAGCCTCTCTCCAACTTGCTGCAGAAGAATGTCAAGTACTACTGGTCTCCAGATTGTGAAGTGGCATTCAAAACTCTCAAAGAAAAGCTCGTCACTGCTCCAGTTCTAACACCCCCAGATGAGTCCAAGCCCTACGAAGTATTCTGTGATGCTTCTCTTCAAGGACTTGGTGGTGTGCTTATGCAGGACAAGAGAATTGTGGCATACACTTCTCGTCAGCTGAAGCCAAGTGAGAAGAACTACCCCACACATGATCTTGAACTAGCAGCTGTGGTACATGCTTTGATTACGTGGAGACATCTTCTGTTGGGCAAAAAAGTCGACATCTTCACCGATCACAAGAGCTTGAAGTACATCTTTACACAGCCGAATCTGAACCTCCGCCAGACTCGTTGGGTCGAGATGATCCAAGAGTATGATCCAAGCATCGAATACACACCTGGCAAGGCGAATGTGATTGCAGATGCTTTGAGCAGAAAGGCATATTGCAACAGCCTCCTTATCAAGCCGTTCCAGCCTGAGCTTTGTGAAGCATTCAGGAAACTCAACCTCCAAGTTGTTCCGCAAGGTTTTCTTGCAAATCTTGAAGTTGCTCCTACCTTGGAAGATCAGATCCGTGAGGCCCAACTCAGTGATGCTATGGTGCAGAAAGTAAAACATGGTATTGCAAAGGGTACTCCCAAATACAAGTGCTATCGCGTTGATGAGAGAGATACCTTGTTCTTTGAGGACAGACTCGTGGTTCCCAAAGGTGATCTCAGGAAGCTCATAATGGACAAAGCACATGATTTCCTCCTTTCCAATTCATCCTGGCAGTTCCAAGATGTACCAAGACCTCAAGCAATCTTACTGGTGGACTCGCATGAAAAGGGAGATTGCCCAATTCGTGAATGAATGTGATGTTTGCAGGAGAATGCAGGCAGAGCATCAACGTCCAGCCGGTCTTCTCCAACCTCTTCCTATTCCCGAGTGGAAATTCGACCACATTGAAATGGATTTCGTCACTGGCTTTCCTAAGTCCAAGAAAGGGAATGATTCTACCTTTGTGGTGATTGACAAGCTTACCAAAGTCGCTCACTTCCTTCCAGTCAAAGAATCCATCAATGCAGCTCAACTGGCAGAATTGTACACTTCCATAATTGTGTCCTTACATGGCATCCCTCAAGTTATCTCCTCAGACCGTGGAAGTTTGTTCACTTCTAAGTTCTGGGACTCCTTTCAGTCTGCCATGGGCACTAAGATCAGGTTCAGCACTGCATTTAACCCTCAGACTAGTGGTCAAGTCGAGCGAGTGAATCAGATTCTAGAAGACATGATCAGAGCCTGTGTCATACCTTTTGGCATGAAATGGGAAGATTGCCTTCCATTTGCCGAGTTCTCTTACAACAACAGATTCCAAGCAAGTGCCGGCAAAGCTCCGTTTGAAATCCTCTATGGCAGAAAGTGCCGTACCCCTCTCAATTGGTCCGAGACTGGTGAACGTCAACTTCTTGGCAATGACTTGATCTCAAAAGCCGAAGAGATGTGCAAAGTCATACGTGAGAACCTCAAGGCCGCTCAGTCGCGTCAGAAGAGCTACTATGACGGCAAGCATCGTGATTTGGCCTTCAACATTGGGGATCATGTCTATCTCCGTGTTTCTCCTATGAAAGGCACCCAAAGATTCGGTATCAAAGGAAAGCTTGCTCCTAGATACGTCGGGCCTTTCAAGATCCTTGGCAAAAGAGGGGATCTAGCCTATCAACTTGAGCTCCCTCCCAACTTCGCCAATGTTCATGATGTGTTTCATGTGTCTCAACTCCGCAAGTGCTTCAAGACTCCTGAACGCATGATTCCGTTTGAAGAGATTGATCTTCAACAAGATTTGTCTTACCGAGAGCATCCCGTTGCTATTCTCGAAGAAACCGAGCGCAAGACCCGCAACAAGTCCATCAAATTCTTGAAAGTCAAGTGGTCACACCATACCGACCGAGAAGCTACGTGGGAACGAGAAGATCATCTTCGTTCCGAGTACCCTTCCTTTTTCCAGTCCTAGATCTCGGGACGAGATCTTTTGTAGTAGAGGAGAGTTTGTAATGCCCCGGATGTAATACTTTCCCTTTTGGGCAATATATGATATCTTTGGCTCCATCAATTCCTTTCCGGGTTCTTCATCTTTTGGGTTTTCGCCGTTTTGTCGTGTGCGTGTGTTCATTCATTCATATCATGTTGTCGTGTGCATTGCATTGCATTTGTGTTGTCGTTTGCATCCGGTCCCACTCGTTCCTTTCCGTTGTCCGTTTCGAGTTCCGGAGGTCTCTCACGTGCCCGTGGCATCCCCGAGGCCTACTTTGGTGTTTGGCCGTGTAACGTTTCCGGTTTGGCGTGAGTCTTGTCGTGTATTGTTGTTTTGGTGTGTGTAACCCGCCTGTCAAATCTCATCGCGTTTGGAGTTCGTTTGCTACTCCAACAGTTATTCTCGTGGGCTGATAGTACCCCCTCTTTGAGGCCCAAGACACCCCTCCAACAGCCCACCAAACCAACCCAAACCCCTCCCTTCATCTAGGCCATCTAATTGTGATCATGTGGCTGAAAACCTCACCTCATTTGGACAACCCTAGCTCCTTGTGCCTATATAAACGTCCATCTCCCCCAAAATTTGCGTCCAGAAAACCCTATGCTTTCACAGTGCGCCGCCGGTGCTTCCACCGTTGAAAATTCGTGCTTCCGACGTCCAGAAAACCATGCTTCCGAGAGTCGTCGCCATGCTTCCGTAGTGTCGAGCCGGTGCTTCCGACCCGACGCGCGGGCCCCGCCCGCCTCTTCTTCTTCCTCAGATCCTCGCCGCCCGCCGGAGCTCCAGCTACCACCGCCGCCGCCGGCCTCTTCCTCCACTCCGGCCGGCCCTCCTCCGTCTTCGGCGCCGCGCCGCCCGGCCCCGCCGCGCCGCCCGGCCCCGCCGCCTCGGATACCGCCACCGCCGCCCCGCCCGGCCTCCGCCGCCGCGCCGGTCCCGCGCCGCCGGCCCGGCCAGGTCGCCGCCGCCCTCCGCCGGCCGGCCACCTCCCGCCGCCGCGCCAGGAGCCGGCCGCCCCGTCGCCCGATGCCAGCCACGGCGCCGCCCCGAGGCGCTCGTTCGATCGGATCGGGGATCCAGCGCCCGATCCCCTCGCCAACCCTAACGGGCCCGACCCATTAGCCGGCCCGCTCCGCTCCGCCGCGGGCCCCTTAGCCCGGATCCGCCAGCCCGTTTGACCGCCGCCGCTGCCGTTGACCCGTTGACCAGATCCAGCCGCGTTGACCCGAGGTGGCTATTTTTTCCACTAAGTCCCTGTTACTTTTGTTGTCTGATGCAGTTTTGTTCCGATGATAACTTTTTGTGTGATGGTCCGATTTGAGCAAATGATATGTCAAAATGATCGTGGAGACATGTACTACGTTTTGTTCCATTGTGCCATGCATGTTTGAGGTCATCTAGATGTCTTAATCTTCATGAGAAGAGTGCTACTTGTTTAAACTGTTGTTAGTAGTAGTTTTCATGCCATCTTTACAATGTGATAACTTGGTGCATGTTTATCCAAATGAAGCAAATGATATGTCCACGTGTTCATCATGAAATGCTCTACATGTTGATTGCTTAAGCTTGCATGATAGATTTCATCTTGCCATGCTTATCTCCTTTGCAAAGTGCTATGTGGCTGTTATGTCGTTAAACTTGTTACGAGATGCCTCGTAGAGGAACTCGTTGCTATCGTTGTGTTTGTCCCCTTGATGCATGCTTAGATGTTTTGGTTTCACCATCATGTGTACTTTGCTGTGGTGCTTACCACTTGCCATGTTTTGCTTTGATGTGACTTAAACTTGCTCACAAAGATGCCATGATGAAACTGCTGTTTAACACTTAGTGAAATTTCACTAAGTCTGGAATCTGTAATTACCAGATGCCATGTTTGCTTGTTGTTCTAGGCAAGTCCACGATTGTTTTGGGGTGACTCTTGATGGTTCCTTGTTGTATATATTGTTGGCTATCCATTCATGCTCTCACATGCTTATTTGAGTGGCTGTAGCATATTTAAATCTTGCTCCCAAGTTGCAACAAATTACTGTTGTCGGGTTTTTGTTGTCAAGTTCAATATGTCATAGCTTGTTGCTATTGATCCATGGCTCCTTTGGGGGTGCTCCAATGGAATTGTTTGCTGTAGGATATGTCTAGTTTATGTCCATGCCCATTGCCATGATGTTTGAGTGCCGTAGGCCATTTATCTCTTGCTCCGAAGTTTCTATGTGGCTGTTGTTTTCAGCTTGTGCATGTTTATTGTTTCGGGTGTAACTTTTAGCCCGTTGCTCCGTTTTGAGCAAGTCCTATATGTAACTTGTGTGTTATTGCATGTAGATTCATAATATCCTATTGTTATCATGTTTTGAAGCATTTTGCTTGATGCATATTGTTGTGCTGTAACACTGTGCTTCCTAAGTAGACTTTCTGTGCTTCCATAGTGCATCTATTTTGCTTCCATAGTGCATCAGTCATGCATCCAGTAATTTTTCGGCGCATTGCATCTTGTTTGATTCATTGCCTTGTGTTCTTGTGTTTGAGTAGAGCCGGAAGCTGAGACCGAGTACGAGTACGAGCACGAGGTTACTACCGAGGTTGAGAACGAGGACCCCTCTTACGAACCCATCGACAACTCTTCAGGCAAGATGACCGAATCCCGATAACATTACTATCTTTGCCTATTGCTAGAAGTCTCCATCTATAGTTTTGCCTCGATGCCCATGTTTTTCCTGTCAGCCTCCTATTGTAACCATGAACCTGTTTAACCACCCTACCTATGCAAACCATTGATTGGCTATACGTAGGCTTCGCTCAGCCCCTCTTATAGCATTGTTAGTTGCAGGAGAAGATTGAAGATTCTTGCTTCTTGTTGAAGCTTGTTGGGATATCACACTATATTAATTATTAAATGAAATCATCTATATATTGGTAATGGGTGGAAGGCTAAGCCTTTTGCTTGGTGATTTGTTCCACTCATGCCGCCTTAGGAACCGTATAAACCGGTGTTATGTTCCTTGATTATGCGTTCCTCACACGGTTGGGGTTATGGGACCCCCTCGATAAACCGCTAAGTGCTAAGTCTTTTCCAGCAAGTCCCAACATTGGTACTATTTGCCTAATAACTAAAAACTTGCATAGGGAGTAATTAACCCTCTTCTTAATCAACAACCCCGGGCCAGTTCTCCACATGAGTGTTGGTCCGAAACGGGGAGCCTGCGGGGCCACCATGGGGAAACCCGAGGTCTGGTAAAAACCCGTAGCTTTGCCCATCCGGTCGTGGCCTGAGACTAGATACGCGCGGCTATTGTCAGGGTGTCGGCACGCCGGGAGGATTTGCTGGATTAGCCTTACCTGAGTCGGAGTATCTTGAGCACGGGATTCCGAGAATGCTCGGGCCTTCCCACCTTGGAGTTGCGACTCCGCGGATCATGGGCTTGTCATGGGCCAAGTTGGAACACCCCTGCAGGGTTATGAACTTTCGAAAGCCGTGCCCGCGGTTATGTGGCATATGGGAGCTTGTTAATATCCGGTTGTAGAAAACTTGACACCATGTTCCAATACACTACCAGCGTGAGTACCGTGACGGTCATTTTCCGAAAGGGATTCGGGAAGTGAACACGGTGGGGTTATGTTTGACTTGCTTTAGTTAGGATCACTTCGTGATCATCTCTCGACCGAGGCACCTTCTCTTCTCGCTCTCATTTACGCAAGCTAGGCTAGTGCTGCTGCAGATTTTTTTTGTTCTTTCTTCAGCCTTGTTCCACACCCAAGGCTGGGATAGTCGTGTTACCCGGGAACAGGATTGCTGAGTCCTCTGTGGCTCACAGTTACTTCAACACACTAGATGCAGGTACGATGGTGAGCTACACAGGCGATGGCACTGAGCTAGACTGGGAGTACGACGAGGAGCATAGCCGTTACTATGTGAACTATCCGGTTGATCAGTAGAGCTTCTACTAGGATTCGATCTAGACCTGTGGTTTAATGTTATGTTTGGTATCTTGTCATTTGGATCTTTACCCTTAGATGGGCTGTGATGTTTATCTGAATGATGTTTGAACATGTAATGAATTTGTGTGACGTGGCGAGTGTAAGCCAGCTATCTTTTCAGTTTTCCATCCCTATTTTTACATGAGATGTGCAAAGGTACCAAACTTGCGATCATTCCAGAATGGGCTTATATCTTTAAGTCGTGCCTCGACACGTAGGAGATATAGTCCCATTCTGGGCATTACAAGTTGGTATTCAGAGCCTTCTCCGACCTAGAAGCCCCCACTGTTTGATCGAATCGTTGACGGTCGAGTCTAGGCACACACTTAAAATGTTTTTGAGTCCTATATTTATATCGGAGAGTAGGATTTCTTGTGCTCCTCATCCCCTTTCACTCTGGTGAGGACTCCTGACGGTTACTCTTGCCTATTCTACTTTCAAAAATTGCACAATTTTTTTTTAGGAATCTCGCGAGTATTGTTGGATTGTTTCGATGTCTTTGTGACGAGAATATTGTTCTCGATGCCTCCTGACATTAGGGGTTGTGGCAGTGTCCCGGGGAGTTGAGCTTCGGGGTATTGTCGTCACAAGCATATCGCGACAGTACTAGAATACTTAAGATGGCCGACATCGAAAACTCTCCTATAGGGTTAGTGGCAAGATAACCCCGACATCACCAAGTACTGGGGAGGTAGTTTGGGAGTATTGCCATAGCTTGTATAGTGGATGCTTTTCGAAGGTCCGAGGTAGACGGTTTCCGAGAAAGACTGGTTATGTGTTGAAGGATGGATACAGCTGGATGTAGGATTAGAGTTGTGTGCGCGGTGCTTCCCCTGTATCCCCAACACCTGATTGCATAACTGGAAACTTTCGGAAATTAATAGGTGGGTTTATCCAGTAGATCGTAGGCATTCTTCCAACGAATGCAGGTTAGCGAGTTCGGGGTTCTACATTGAGTGAAGTGGTTTTATGGCCGATGTTCCGATTGGGAGTTGGATCTTAAAGGGTCCTTGGCTGTGCTGATCCGGGGATTGCAAAACCCTTTCGTAAAGCGTTCATAAGCTTTCAGCACAAAGATGTCGAACGAAGCTCCTATCTTGTGTTTGTTCCATCAGTACCTTGTTGTTTTTCTTATTTACCTTTTGTCTCCCAGTGGCTTCTCGTGAAGATTGTTGTTATCATTAAGCTGAGAATTTCATTATTTCCTCTTGTTCGAATGATTCTTGTGAAGACTATGTTGCATTTCTATCCGGTGTATCAGCTTATACCTTCTTTCAATCAAATTGCTGATTGGTGGTCATCTCTTTCAGGATGGCTCCGAAACAGGTTCCCAATGCTAACCCAGAGGGTGAAGAGGTTCCAGATCGTCCTCCTTCCCCTCCTCCTCCGTCTGAGGCTTGGAGAGCGATTATGCAGACTACAAACCAGAACACCCAAATGTTGATGCAGCAAATGCAAGCAAATCAAGCAAATCAGGGAAAGGCAATTTCTTCAACCAACAACACCATGCTACGCTCAACCAGTTCTTGGCCAATCAACCAAAGGCTTTCAGTTACTGTGTCGACCCTCTCGATGCTGAAGATTGGGTCACTGATATCAAGAAGCATTTTGAGTGCAGCAACGTAAGGCCTGAGGACTATGTGAAATTTGCAGCCTTTCAACTCAAGGACCAAGCAGCTGACTGGTGGCAGCAGTACAAAGACTCCAGAGAAGGGCGTGTGATCTCTTGGGATGATTTCTGCAAGGACTTTCGCTCTCACCACATTCCAACAAGTGTCATCGAGGGTATGCGTGAGCAATTCCGCAACCTGAAGCAAGGCTCTATGACTGTCTATCAGTATAATGTCAAGTTCCAAAATCTTGCCCGCTATGCTAAGAAAGACATACTAGATGCCAAGAGCAAGATCTATCAGTTCCGTGGAGGTCTCAAGGATGAACTTCAACTTGCTCTCACCTTGTTCGAGCCTGATGAGTTTGACAAATTCTATAACATGGCGCTTAAGCAAGAGGCAGCCCAGCTCAAGATGGAGGCTTCCAAAAAGAGGATCCGAGATGCCGTTCACTCCTCCTCATCTTCTCAAGTGGTCGCGAAACAATAGAAATTTTGGCTTCCACCTCCTCCTGTGATCCGAGCTCCCTACAACAACAACAAGAACTCTAGTGGCCGTGGTTTCTCCCACCCACCCAACCCGAGCAACCAGTCAAAGAATCAGTTTCAGTCTCAAGGTTCCAAGTCAAGTGGTTCTCATTTCCGTCCTCTCTCAGAAGTGGTCTGCAACAAGTGCACTCAGAAAGGTCACTATGCTAACAAGTGCCCCAACCCAAAGCGACTTCCGCCTCCTCCACCTGTCAGTACAGCTATTGTCAAGCACAATCCCAAGCATGCAAGAGTAAATCTGATGAATGCAGCGCAAGCGGAGAATTCTTCTGATGTGATTTTGGGTAACCTTCCAGTTAACTCTTTTCCTGCTAAAGTGTTGTTTGATTCGGGTGCTTCATGTTCCTTCATGTCATATCCATTTGCATCCAAGCACGATGTTGTCACCAAAAATTTGCCTCAGAGGTTGCAAGTTATTTCTCCGGGGAGACGTATGACTTCTAGTGTGTATGCTCCAGATGTTTCTATTCGCATGGGTGATTATCGTTTTCTGGCCTCTCCGGTGGTTCTCGGCAATTCCGACATTGACCTCATCCTCGGGATGGATTGGCTTTCTCAGCATGATGCTCAAATTGACTGTGCATAGAAGGAAGTCAAGATTACTCATTCCGATGATGATGTGATTATCTTTGCCTCCAGGGATAACACAATCAGGCTTTTCTCTCTCAATGACAAGGGCGAGATGAATGCCATATCTCAAATTCCAGTGGTTAACGAATACGAAGACGTCTTTCCTGAAGAACTTCCAGGCATGCCTCCACACCGTCAAGTGGAATTCGTCATTGAACTCGAGCCTGGTACTGAGCCAGCATGCCGGCGTCCGTACAAGCTCTCTCCTAAAGAGTTGAAGGAGTTGAAGAAGCAGCTTGATGAACAGGAGCGTATGGGTCTGATCAGGCCTAGTACGTCTCCTTGGGGCTGTGGTGTCTTATTTGTCAAGAAGAAGGATGGCACGAAGCGCCTCTGCGTCGATTACCGGCCAGTGAACAAGAAGACAATAAAGAACAAGTATCCGCTCCCCAACATCAATGAACTGTTCGAGCAGCTCAAAGGAGCTAAAGTGTTCTCTAAGCTCGATCTCCGGATGGGCTATCACCAGATTCGCATTCGAGAAGAAGATATCCCCAAGACTGCCTTCAGAACGAGCTACGGCTCATATGAGTATACAGTCATGTCTTTTGGTCTCGCCAATGCTCCACCTACCTTCTCGAGAATGATGCACTACATTTTCAACCCCTACACCGGCGAGTTTGTGCTTGTGTATCTGGATGACATTTTGGTATTTTCCAAGAATGAAGAAGATCACGAAAAGCACCTCCGTCTGGTTCTCGACAGACTCCGTGAACATAAGTTCTATGCCAAGTTCTTCAAGTGCGAATTTTGGCTCGATAAGGTCTTGTACCTGGGCCATATCATCTCTTCTGTCGGTATTGCGGTAAACCCCGAGAAAGTTGAAGCAATTGTCAACTGGGAACCTCCTCAGAACGTCAAGCAGCTCCGAAGCTTCCTTGGTCTTGCCAGCTATTGCAGAAGGTTCGTTGAGAACTTCTCCAAGATTGCCAAGCCTCTCTCCAACTTGTTGCAGAAGAATGTCAAGTACTACTGGTCTCCAGATTGTGAAGTGGCATTCAAAACTCTCAAAGAAAAGCTCGTCTCTGCTCCAGTTCTAACACCCCCAGATGAGTCCAAGCCCTACGAAGTATTCTGTGATGCTTCTCTTCAAGGACTTGGTGGTGTGCATAGGACAAGAGAATTGTGGCATACACTTCTCGTCAGCTGAAGCCAAGTGAGAAGAACTACCCCACACATGATCTTGAACTAGCAGCTGTGGTACATGCTTTGATTACGTGGAGACATCTTCTGTTGGGCAGAAAAGTCGACATCTTCACCGATCACAAGAGCTTGAAGTACATCTTTACACAGCCGAATCTGAACCTTCGCCAGACTCGTTGGGTCGAGATGATCCAAGAGTATGATCCAAGCATCGAATACACACCTGGCAAGGCGAATGTGATTGCAGATGCTTTGAGCAGAAAGGCATATTGCAACAGCCTCCTTATCAAGCCGTTCCAGCCTGAGCTTTGTGAAGCATTCAGGAAACTCAACCTCCAAGTTGTTCCGCAAGGTTTTCTTGCAAATCTTGAAGTTGCTCCTACCTTGGAAGATCAGATCCGTGAGGCCCAACTCAGTGATGCTATGGTGCAGAAAGTGAAACATGGTATTCCAAAGGGTACTCCCAAATACAAGTGCTATCGCGTTGATGAGAGAGATACCTTGTTCTTTGAGGACAGACTCGTGGTTCCCAAAGGTGATCTCAGGAAGCTCATAATGGACGAAGCACATGATTCCCTCCTTTCCATTCATCCTGGCAGTTCCAAGATGTACCAAGACCTCAAGCAATTTTACTGGTGGACTCGCATGAAAAGGGAGATTGCCCAATTCGTGAATGAATGTGATGTCTGCAGGAGAATGCAGGCAGAGCATCAACGTCCAGCCGGTCTTCTCCAACCTCTTCCTATTCCCGAGTGGAAATTCGACCACATTGAAATGGATTTCATCACTGGCTTTCCTAAGTCCAAGAAAGGGAATGATTCTACCTTTGTGGTTATTGACAAGCTTACCAAAGTCGCTCACTTCCTTCCAGTCAAAGAATCCATCAATGCAGCTCAACTGGCAGAATTGTACACTTCCAGAATTGTGTCCTTACATGGCATCCCTCAAGTTATCTCCTCAGACCGTGGAAGTTTGTTCACTTCTAAGTTCTGGGACTCCTTTCAGTCTGCCATGGGCACTAAGATCAGGTTCAACACTGCATTTCACCCTTAGACTAGTGGTCAAGTCGAGCGAGTGAATCAGATTCTAGAAGACATGCTCAGAGCCTGTGTCATATCTTTTGGCATGAAATGGGAAGATTGCCTTCCATTTGCCGAGTTCTCTTACAACAATAGCTTCCAAGCAAGTGCCGGCAAAGCTCCGTTTGAAATCCTCTATGGCAGAAAGTGCCGTACCCCTCTCAACTGGTCCGAGACTGGTGAACGTCAACTTCTTGGCAATGACTTGATCTCAAAAGCCGAAGAGATGCGCAAAGTCATACGTGAGAACCTCAAGGCCGCTCAGTCGCGTCAGAAGAGCTACTATGACGGCAAGCATCGTGATTTGGCCTTCAACATTGGGGATCATGTCTATCTCCGTGTTTCTCCTATGAAAGGCACCCAAAGATTCGGTATCAAAGGAAAGCTTGCTCCTAGATACGTCGGGCCTTTGAAGATCCTTGGCAAATGAGGGGATCTAGCCTATCAACTTGAGCTCCCTCCCAACTTCGCCAATGTTCATGATGTGTTTCATGTGTCTCAACTCCGCAAGTGCTTCAAGACTCCTGAACGCATGATTCCGTTTGAAGAGATTGATCTTCAACAAGATTTGTCTTACCGAGAGCATCCCGTTGCTATTCTCAAAGAAACCGAGCGCAAGACCCGCAACAAGTCCATCAAATTCTTGAAAGTCAAGTGGTCACACCATACCGACCGAGAAGCTACGTGGGAACGAGAAGATCATCTTCGTTCCGAGTACCCTTCCTTTTTCCAGTCCTAGATCTCGGGACGAGATCTTTTTGTAGTATAGGAGAGTTTGTAATGCCCCGGATGTAATACTTTCCCTTTTGGGCAATATATGATATCTTTGGCTCCATCAATTCCTTTCCGGGTTCTTCGTCTTTTGGGTTTTCGCCGTTTTGTCGTGTGCGTGTGTTCATTCATTCATATCATGTTGTCATGTGCATTGTATTGCATTTGTGTTGTTGTTTGCATCCGGTCCCACTCGTTCCTTTCCGTTGTCCGTTTCGAGTTCCGGAGCTCTCTCATGTGCCCGTGGCATCCCCGAGGCCTACTTTGATGTTTGGCCGTGTAACGTTTCCGGTTTGGTGTGAGTCTTGTCGTGTGTTGTTGTTTTGGTGTGTGTAACCCGCTTGTCAAATCTCGTCGCGTTTGGAGTTCGTTTGCTACTCCAACAGTTATTCTCGTGGGCTGAAAGTACCCCCTCTTTGAGGCCCAAGACACCCCTCCAACAGCCCACCAAACCAACCCAAACCCCTCCCTTCATCTAGGCCATCTAATTGTGATCATGTGGCTGAAAACCTCACCTCATTTGGACAACCCTAACTCCTTGTGCCTATATAAACGTCCATCTCCCCCAAAATTTGCGTCCAGAAAACCCTATGCTTCCACAGTGCGCCGCCGGTGCTTCCACCGTTGATCCGGCGGTGCTTCCACCGTTGAAAATTCGTGCTTCCGACGTCTAGAAAACCATGCTTCCGAGAGTCGTCGCCGTGCTTCCGTAGTGTCGCGCCGGTGCTTCCGACCCGACGCGCGGGCCCCGCCCGCCTCTTCTTCTTCCTCAGATCCTCGCCGCCCGCCGGAGCTCCAGCTACCACCGCCGCCGCCGGCCTCTTCCTCCACTCCGGCCGGCCCTCCTCCGTCTCCGGCGCCGCGCCGCCCGGCCCCGCCGCCTCGGATACCGCCACCGCCGCCCCGCCCGGCCTCCGCCGCCGCGCCGGTCCCGCGCCACCGGCCCGGCAAGGTCGCCGCCGCCCTCCGCCGGCCGGCCACCTCCCGCCGCCGCGCCAGGAGCCGGCCGCCCCGTCGCCCGACGCCAGCCACGGCGCCGCCCCGAGGCGCTCGTTCGATCGGATCGGGGATCCAGCGCCCGATCCCCTCGCCAACCCTAACGGGCCCGGCCCGTTAGCCGACCCGCTCCGCTCCGCCGCGGGCCCGTTAGCCCGGATCCGCCAGCCCGTTTGACCGCCGCCGCCGCCGTTGACCCGTTGACCAGATCCAGCCGTGTTGACCCGAGGTGGCTATTTTTTTCCACTAAGTCCCTGTTACTTTTGTTGTCTGATGCAGTTTTGTTCCGATGATAACTTTTTGTGTGATGGTCCGATTTGAGCAAATGATATGTCAAAATGATCGTGGAGACATGTACTACGTTTTGTTCCATTGTGCCATGCATGTTTGAGGTCATCTAGATGTCTTAATCTTCATGAGAAGAGTGCTACTTGTTATAAACTGCTGTTAGTAGTAGTTTTCATGCCATCTTTGCAATGTGATAACTTGGTGCATGTTTATCCAAATGAAGCAAATGATATGTCCACGTGTTCATCATGAAATGCTCTACATGTTGATTGCTTAAGCTTGCATGATAGATTTCGTGTTGCCATGCTTATCTCCTTTGCAAAGTGCTATGTGGCTGTTATGTCGTTAAACTTGTTACGAGATGCCTCGTAGAGGAACTCGTTGCTATCGTTGTGTTTGTCCCCTTGATGCATGCTTAGATGTTTTGGTTTCACCATCATGTGCACTTTGCTGTGGTGCTTACCACTTGCCATGTTTTGCTTTGATGTGACTTAAACTTGCTCACAAAGATGCCATGATGAAACTGATGTTTAACACTTAGTGAAATTTCACTAAGTCTGGAATCTGTAATTACCAGATGCCATGTTTGCTTGTTGTTCTAGGCAAATCCATGATAGTTTTGGGGTGACTCTTGATGGTTCCTTGTTGTATATATTGTTGGCTATCCATTCATGCTCTCACATGCTTATTTGAGTGGCTGTAGCATATTTACATCTTGCTCCCAAGTTGCAACAAATTACTGCTGTCGGGTTTTTGTTGTCAAGTTCAATATGTCATAGCTTGTTGCTATTGATACATGGCTCCTTTGGGGGTGCTCCAATGGAATTGTTTGCTGTAGGATATGTCTAGTTTATGTCCATGCCCATTGCCATGATGTTTGAGTGCCGTAGGCCATTTATCTCTTGCTCCGAAGTTGCTATGTGGCTGTTGTTTTCAGCTTGTGCATGTTTATTGTTTCGGTGTAACTTTTAGCCCGCTGCTCCGTTTTGAGCAAGTCCTATATGTAACTTGTGTGTTTTTGCATGTAGATTCATAATATCCTATTGTTATCATGTTTTGAAGCATTTTGCTTGATGCATATTGTTGTGCTGTAACACTGTGCTTCCTAAGTAGACTTTCTGTGCTTTCATAGTGCATCTGTTTTGCTTCCATAGTGCATCAGTCATGCATCCAGTAATTTTTCTGCGCATTGCATCTTGTTTGATTCGTTGCCTTGTGTTCTTGTGTTTGAGTAGAGCCGGAAGCTGAGACCGAGTACGAGTACGAGCACGAGGTTACTACCGAGGTTGAGAACGAGGACCCCTCTTACGATCCCATCAACAACTCTTCAGGCAAGATGACCGAACCCCGATAACATTACTATCTTTGCCTATTGCTAGAAGTCTCCATCTATAGTTTTGCCTCGATGCCCATGTTTTTCCTGTCAGCCTCCTATTGTAACCATGAACCTGTTTAACCACCCTACCTATGCAAACCATTGATTGGCTATACGTAGGCTTCGCTCAGCCCCTCTTATAGCATTGTTAGTTGTAGGAGAAGATTGAAGATTCTTGCTTCTTGTTGAAGCTTGTTGGGATATCATACTATATTAATTATTAAATGAAATCATCTATATATTGGTAATGGGTGGAAGGCCAAGCCTTTTGCTTGGTGATTTGTTCCACTCATGCCGCCTTAGGAACCGTATAAACCGGTGTTATGTTCCTTGATTATGCGTTCCTCACACGGTTGGGGTTATGGGACCCCCTCGATAAACCGCTAAGTGCTAAGTCTTTTCCAGCAAGTCCCAACATTGGTACTATTTGCCTAATAACTAAAAACTTGCATAGGGAGTAATTAACCCTCTTCTTAATCAACAACCCCGGGCCAGTGCTCCACATGAGTGTTGGTCCGAAACGGGGAGCCTGCGGGGCCACCATGGGGAAACCCGAGGTCTGGTAAAAACCCGTAGCTTCGCCCATCCGGTCGTGGCCTGAGACTAGATACGCGCGGCTATTGTCAGGGTGTCGGCACGCCGGGAGGATTTGCTGGATTAGCCTTACCTTAGTCGGAGTATCTTGAGCACGGGATTCCAAGAATACTCGGGCCTTCCCACCTTGGAGTTGCGACTCCGCGGATCGTGGGCTTGTCATGGGCCAAGTTGGAACTCCCCTGCAGGGTTATGAACTTTCGAAATCCATGCCCGCGGTTATGTGGCAGATGGGAGCTTGTTAATATCCGGTTGTAGAAAACTTGACACCATGTTCCAATACACTACCAGCGTGAGTACCGTGACAGTCATTTTCCGAAAGGGATTCGGGAAGTGAACACGGTGGGGTTATGTTTGACTTGCTTTAGTTAGGATCAGTTCGTGATCATCTCTCGACCGAGGCACCTTCTCTTCTCGCTCTCATTTACGCAAGCTAGGCTAGTGCTGCTGCAGATTTTTTTGTTCTTTCTTCAGCCTTGTTCCACACCCAAGGCTGGGATAGTCGTGTTACCCGGGAACGGGATTGCTGAGTCCTTTGTGGCTCACAGTTACTTCAACACACCAGATGCATGTACGATGGTGAGCTACACAGGCGATGGCACTGAGCTAGACTGGGAGTACGACGAGGAGCGTAGCCGTTACTATGTGAACTATCCGGCTGATCAGTAGAGCTTCTACTAGGATTCGATCTAGACCTATGGTTTAATGTTATGTTTGGTATCTTGTCATTTGGATCTTTACCCTTAGATGGGCTGTGATGTTTATCTGAATGATGTTTGAACATGTAATGAATTTGTGTGACGTGGCGAGTGTAAGCCAACTATCTTTTCAGTTTTCCATCCCTATTTTTACATGAGATGTGCAAAGGTACCAAACTTGCGATCATTCCAGAATGGGCTTATATCTTTAAGTCGTGCCTCGACACGTAGGAGATATAGTCCCATCCTGGGCATTACAAGCGGGTCCACACAGTAACTGAAAGACTTGGGCTGATTTGCCAGGAATTGGTTCAGAGTCGCAAAGTGAGGTTGATTGAACAAATTTCCTTGGCCTTGGTTCCCTTGATTGCCTTGATTTGCTTGGAAACTCAACATCATTTGCATGAGCATTTGAGTGTTCTGGTTGGTTGCTTGCATAATCGCTCTCCATACCTCAGACAGAGGAGGAGGGGAAGGAGGTCGCTCTTCTTCACCCTCTGGGTTCTGGTTGGGAACTTTCTTAGGTGCCATCCTAAAGATGATGACAACTGTTAGCCATTGAAGCAAATAATAGATAAGTTGAATCAACGGCTAGATATTTGCAACATATGGTCTTCACAATGAACATCCGAACAAAATTGAACGAATGAATTCCATAGCTTAATGGTACAACAATATGTCGAGAAGCCACTTGGGCGAACAAAATGATAGAATAAAACAACAAGGTACAGATGGAACAAATACATAATAGAGGTTTCGTCCCACATGTTCGTGCTGAATGCCCCATGGCACGTGTTACAAAGGGCCTTGCAATCCCTAGATCAGCATAGCCAAGCATCCTTTAAGATGCAACTCCCAATTGGAACAACGCCCATGAAACCTCATCACTAGATGTTGAACCCCAAACCTCATACCATGCACCCGTTGGAAGATTACCTAAGAGCTACTTGAAACCCACCTATTAATTCCCGAAGCTTTCCGGTTATGCAATCTGGTGTTGGGGATACAGGGGAAGCACCGCGCACTCAACTCTAAACCTACATCCAGCTGTATCCATCCGTCAACACATAACAATCATCTTCGCAAACTGTTTATCTCGGACCTTCGAAACGCATCCACTATACTAGCTGTGGCAATACTCCCGAACTATCTCCCCAGTAGTGGGTGACGTCGGGTTATCTCACCACCAGACATGCATAGAAGAGTTTTCAATGTCGGCCGTGATACGTCTCCAACGTATCTACTTTTCCAAACACTTTTGCTCTTGTTTTGGACTCTAACTTGCATGATTTGAATGGAACTAACCCGAACTTACGCTGTTTTCAGCAGAACTGCCATGGTGTTGTTTTTGTGTAGAAATAAAAAGTTCTCAGAATCGCCTGAAAATCAACGAAGATTTATTTCAGAAAATATACAAAATACCTGCAAGAAGATCCACACCGGGGGCCCACGGGCTGTCCTCGAGGGTGGGGGGGGGG
>LR738711.1:370378765-370409330 GCA_902687465.1 Secale cereale
GCGCCCCCTTGCCTCGAGGCCCCCCTGATGCTCCACCGACGTATCCCTAGGTCCTATATATTTCGTTTCGTGGAGAAAAAATCAAGGAGAAAGAATTATCGCGTTTTACGAGACGGAGCCGCCGCCAAGCCCTAATCTCTCTCGGGAGGGCTGATCTGGAGTCCGTTCGGGGTTCCAGAGAGTGTAGATCGTCGCCATCATCATCATCAACCTTCCTCCATCACCAATTCCATGATGCTCACCGCCGTGCGTGAGTAATTCCATCGTAGGCTTGCTGGACGGTGATGGGTTGGATGGGATCTATCATGTAATCGAGTTAGTTTTGCTAGGGTTTGATCCCTAGTATCCACTATGTTCTGAGATTGATGTTGCTATGACTTTGCTATGCTTAATGCTTGTCACTAGGGCCCGAGTGCCATGATTTCAGATCTGAACCTATTATGTTTTCATGAATATATGTGTGTTCTTGATCCTATCTTGCAAGTCTATAGTCACCTACTATGTGTTATGATCCGGCAACCCCGAAGTGACAATAATCGGGACCACTCCCGGTGATGACCATAGTTTGAGGAGTTCATGTATTCACTATGTGTTAATGCTTTGGTCCAGTACTGTAAGGGCATATTTCTCCCTAAGTAGTTTTGGTGATTGATGACAATGCATTTGCGGACTAATCGTGTGCTCTAAGCTCCTACAGGTATATTTCACTTAGGCACAAGACGATTGATTGCCCCTCGAATTCTATGTAAGACGGTGTTTTCTTTTTGCTCCCTGTCGGTGGCTTTGAGTAATAGGAAAGCCGTACTATTAAGAGGGGGTCCGCTTCGGAAAGGTTTGGGTGGAATCAACACGTACACATCTTACTCTCGCACCACCTTTCCTTTGCTTCTCTGGAGTTCCAACCGGTTATTATCGTATATGCAAACTGTGACTTCTTAACTAGATCATCTGCCTGTCCAGCGGTAGTACCGCTCTACCAAGCGGTAGTACCGTGCAGACACACGGTAGTACCGCCTGCCGACACGGTAGTACCGCTCCGACGGTAGTACCGTGTCCCCAGAGCGGTAGTACCGTGTATCTGGCCCGGCACTGATTCTAAGTGCAGAAGTAGATGCGGAAGTAATTTTTTACTTCCGCATCCAATGCGGTAGTACCGCTTAGTCCAAGCGGTAGTACCGTGTCGCATTTTGCTACTACCGTTTTCACTGCGGATGTAGCAGCGGATGTAATTTATTTCATCCGTGGTTGTCAATCATGTCGCACATTTTTGCCTAGCGGTAGTACCGCAACTTATGTGCGGTACTACCGCTCTCTGCGGGCTGAAAACGCACATAACGGTTGGATTAGCTCTCCCACTATATATAGGGGGTCTTCTTATCCAAGAAGACTCGCCTCTTCCCCCACTACTCCATTGTTGCTCCAAAAGCTCCATTTCCGCCCGATCTCTCTCCCTAGCCAATCAAACTCGTTGATTTGCTCGGGATTGCTTGAGGAGGCATCGATCTACACTTCCACCAAGAGATATTTGATTCTCCCCACTAATCCCTTGCGGATCTTGTTACTCTTGGGTGTTTGAGCACCCTAGACGGTTGAGGTCACCTCGAAGCCATATTCCATTGTGGTGAAGCTTCGTGGTTTTGTTGGGAGCCTCCAAGTTGTGGAGATAGCCCCAACCTTGTTTGTAAAGGTTCGGTTGCCGCCTTCAAGGGCACCACTAGTGGAATCACGGCACCTTGCATCGTGTGAGGGCGTGAGGAGAATACGGTGGCCCTAGTGGCTACTTGGGGAGCATTGTGCCTCCACACCGCTCCAACGGAGACGTACTTCCCTTTAAAGGGAAGGAACTTCGGCAACACATCCTCGTCTCCACCGGTTCCACTTGTGGTTATTTCTTACCTTTACTTTTGCATGCTTTACTTGTTCAACTCCTATAGCATGCATGTGTAGTTGTTGTCCTTCTTTCCTTTAGTTGTCATCTTAGTAGAATATCTAGACAACTTACTTTGTCGTTTAATTTAAAGTGGTTAAGAAAAGTTAAAAATTGTTAGTTGCCTATTCACCCCCCTCTAGTCAACCATATCGATCCTTTCATTTGGTATCAGAGCCTCGTCTCTTTTTAAGGACTTTACCGTCCAAAGAGTATGGGTGACAACGTAGTCGAGATGGAGGACCATTCCGGTGGAACTCCGTCCTTGCCTACGTCAGATGGGGGAGCCTCGGTCTCTCGTGAGGAGTTCAATGTGGCCTTGACCACATTGAAAGAATCACTTGCGAGCGAGGTCAAGGTCATGTTTAAAGATTTGCTTGAGGGGCTTAAATTATCCACCACACCGTTAGAAGTGGCTCGTCCCGCTACCAACGTGTCGGAGGCTAATCCTGACAAGGGAGAAACTAGTAGTGAACAAGCCCCAGTTACTAGGAATGGGAGTGGGAAATTTGCCCAATCCGCTCCTCCTACTCACTATGGAGGACCCGTTCCCACACCGCATTTAAATTCCGTTGGGCCCCCTCCCAAGTTTATCAAAAATACTGATTTTGCTACTTGGGTGTTTCGTTTCAAACGTCATATTAATCATTGTTCCACTAACCTTTGGAGAATCATTGAGCAAGGTTTTTATCCGTATGATCCCGACAACATGACTCCAAGAGAAACTGCAGATCATCAGTTCAACGAGTCCGCTCTTTGCATTCTTCAAGATTCCATCCCTCCTGAAGACATTGCACACCTTCGACCCTTCACAGTGGCCAAGGAAGCTTGGGAGCATGTTGGCACAATGTACAAGGGAAGCACCAGTATTCAACGCTCCAACTATGAAGTGGTGCAAGATGAAGCTGATGAGTTTTCTATGATCGAAGATGAAGATCCTCGTGAACTTTATCGAAGATTAACTATCCTTGCGGTTTCTCTTCGAGATCATGGCAGTAAGGATACGGATGACAATTGGATCAACCGCAAGTTCCTCAAGGCCATGATGCCCTATCATAAGGCCACGTCCTCTGTCATACGTCAGAGACCGGACTTCCACACTTTATCCTCAAATGAAGTGTTGGATGAATTTGTTGCCATGAGGATTCTGGATGTGACCGCCGACAATGCGGTCTTAAGAGCTCAACGATCAAAGAAGCCTAATCTTGCTCTGAAGGCCAAGGCTTGTGTGGAAGAGGAGGAAGTGGAAGATGATGATGAGTGTTGCCCCGAGGACACCAAATATGCCTATCATGAGCACATGGCTCTTGCGTCAAGGCAATTCTGGGGCAAGAAGAACACAAGATCCAACTTCAACAGGAAGAACTCTAGTGGGAACAAGGGGAAGCAACGAGTAAGGACATGCTTCAACTGTGGAAATGTAAGTCACTTCGTTGTGGATTGCCCATATGAGAAGAGAGAAGACTTTGGAGGCAAGCTTATTCGGAAGGACAAGTCAAAGTCCTATCCCAACAAGAACAACTTCATCAAGAAGACTCCTCCGAAAGTGTTGGTAGCCCAAGAAGAATATGTGGAGGATGACGATAATGATGAAGACGATGAGGTGACCACTATGGCCACAATTGCAATTGCATCTACTCCGCACTCATCTCTCTTCGACTCACCAAACGAGAACATCACCGCCAAGTGTCTCATGGCCAAGGCCACCAACAAGGTATCCCCAAACATCAATACTACTATATCTTCTAATCCTTCATTGACCAATTGTATTGATGAGGGTGAGGGTGTTAAGGAGGGAGAAAATGAATTTGAGTTGTTCATGAAAAATCTCAAGGGCAAACCCAAGAAGCATTTTGTTGCTCTCTTGGAACAACTCGGTGAGGCCAATGACATGATCGAGGCTCACGAGGAAACCATTACTAAAATGGAAGGACATAGTCGAGACTATGCCGATGAGATATCGGATCTCTCTAACGCCCTAGAGGAAGAGCGTGGTCTTCGTTTGGCTCTTGAGGAGTCACACAACGATGGTCATGCTAAATTAAAGAAAGATCTTGATCATGCTTTAGTTGTCTCTCGCGTCCTTAACTCCGAGAAGGCAAAACTTGAGGTTGACCATGCTAAACTCAAAGAGGAGTTTGACATACTTGACAAGGCTCACAAGGCCTTGAAAGTATGCATACTACTCTCAAGGAGTCTCATGATCAACTTCAAGTTTCGCTAACCAAGGAAAAGGCCATCTTTCCTCGCATGGTTTTAATTGATAATGCAAATGCTACTAACCCATGTTGCGAGCATGTGCATCTTGTTGACGAGAATGCCGAGTTGAAGAAGCAACTCGAGAAAGGCCTTGTGAATTGCATCCAAGGTGAGAAGAACCTCAACACCCTTTTGAGCAATCAAAAGGAAGTTGTGGCAAAGGAAGGAATTGGGTTTGTTCCTAAGCCCAAGAAGAAGAAGAATGACAAAACCAAGCAACCACCCCCTCTCCGACAATCTTTTGTGAAAGAAGGAGAGGGCACGTCCACGAAGAAGAAAAGTGGTGGTGTCAAGAAAAACTCCACCATACCATCAAACATGGCCGGCGACTTTAATCCTTCATATGTTTTGTGCCGTGCTAGTGATGGTCATGTGTTTGCTAAATTTGTTGGTTCTTCTTATGAGTACATTGAATGGTCCATTTGGGTTCCTATGTAATGCCTAGGATGGGACTATATCTCCTACGTGTCGAGGCACGACTTAAAGATATAAGCCCATCCTAGAATGATCTCAAGTTTTGTATCTTTGCACGACTCATGTAAAAGAGGGATTAAATTGCAAAAGGAGATAGTTGGCTTACACTCGCCACTTCACACAATACATTACATAAGCAAGACATCATTCAAAACATCACAACCCGACTACGGGCGAAGATCCAAAGAAAGATACCAAAACAACATAAAGCCACAGGCCTAGATCGAATCCTAGTAGAAACCACTAATGATCGTCGAAACGTCACAAACAAACGGCCAAACTCTTCATCGAGCTCCCGGAAGTTCTGATCCATCTCCTGCATCATACTCGGCTGAACCTGCATCTGGTGTGGTGAAGTAACTGTGAGCCACAGAGGACTCAGCAATCCCGTTCCCGGGTAACACGACTATTTAAGCCTTGGGTGAGGACAAGGCTGAAGAAAGAACGAGAGGTGAAGGAACAACAAGAGTCTGCAGCAGCAACTAGCACTAACTTACGTGAAAGAGTGCGAGAAGAGAAGAGCATCGGTCGAAAGATGATCACGAAGTGATCCTAGCTAAAACCGGTCAAACATAACCCCACCGTGTTCATCTCCCGAATCCCTTTCGGAAAATGACAGTCACGGTACACACGCTGGTAGTGTATTGAAACATTGTGTCAAGTTATCTACAACCGGATATTAACAAGCTCCCATCTTCCACATAACCGCGGGCACGGCTTTCGAAAGTTCAAACCCTGCAGGGGTGTTCCAACTTGACCCATTACAAGCCCACGATCCGCGGAGTCGCAACTCCAAAGTGGGAAGACCCGAGTATTCTCGGAATCCCGTGCTCAAGTTAAACCGAACTAAGGTAAGGCTAATCCAGCAAATCCTCCCGGCGTGTCGACACCCTGATAGTAGCCGCGCGTATCTAAGTCTCAGGACACGACCGGATGAGTCATCCTACAGGTTTTTACCAAACCTCAAGTTTCCTTGAGGTGGCCCCGCAGTCTGCTCGTTTCGGACCAACACTCATGTGGAGCACTGGCCCGGGGGTTGAACTAAAATAAAAGGGATAGCTAGTCCACATGCAAGTTTTATTAGTTATTAGGCGAATAGTACCAATGTTGGGACTTGCTGGAAAAGACTTAGCACTTAGCGGTTTATCAAGGGGGTCCCATACACCCCAACCGTGTTAGGAACGCATAATCAAGGAACATAACACCGGTTTATACGGTTCCTAACGGCATGAGTGGAACAAAACACCAAGCAAAAGGCTTAGCCTTCCACCCTTGCCAATATATAGATGATTTCATTTTTAAGCATTTATATAGTGTGATATAACCCAACCAAACTTCAACATGAAGCAAGCATCTTCGATCTTCACCTGCAACTAGCAATGCTATAAGAGGGGCTGAGCGAAGCGTACTTAGCCATTCAATGGTTTGCATAGGTAGGGTGGTTAGACAGGTTCATGGTTACAATAGGAGGCTGACAGGAAAACATGGGCATCGAGGCAAAACTATAGAGCGAACTACTAGCAATAGGCAAAGATAGTAATGTTATCGGGGTTCGGTCATCTTGCCTGGGATTCCACAAAGGAGAAGAACGGATCCCTGAAGTAGACGGAGCAACACAGACGAGAGAATCCTCACAACTCCGGAACGAAACCGAAGCTATCAAGAAAAGCAAACCGGAAAGAAGAAACAACACGGTAAACACACAAGCATAAACATGGCATACGATGCACAAACAAGTATGATGCATGTCCGGTTTAAATATGCATGGCATGGCAAAATGCACAAACAAAACTACAAGTTAAGTGGAGCTCAATATGCAACGAGTTGCATATTGACGAAACACCACATTTAATTATTTAGTTGACTCTCATTATTTACAAGAGAAGATTAAATGTTGGTTAACATGGCAAGAGGTGAAGCATAATAAAACTACACTAACTAGGCAATTTAAACGAGGCCGGAAGAACAACAACAATTCCGGAAAAATCCCCATGAGCATGTTTAACAATTATTAAGCAACAACAATTCACACATTTAATGTTGTTAACATGATGCGGATGACATGATCAAGTTTATGCAATTTTATTAGAAGGTTAACAAGAAGATGATATGAAGCATCATCACCGTGGTGGAAGGAAAAGGGTGCCACGACAACGATCCGAAAATGATGCAACGACAACATATTGGTGCCGGTAACTCGTTGAGAGTCCGGCGCAAAAGGAAAGATGGCGTGAGCGAGTCAAACGAGATGAAAGGTGGGGTGATCCCGTTGTCGGGTTCCCACGGGTCGGCGACAAAAGAGGGCACAACGGACATGATGCACACAAGGGAGACATTTCATACAACAGAACAAGCTTTCCACGAGTCACGTCTCGGGGTTATACCTTCGGAGCGATCGTTTCGGGGCGGTTCGAGATCGTAGAGGAAGGAGTCGTTCACGTTCGGAGAGGAAGTAGCCGTTCACGAGGCGGTAGTTGTACTCGGGCGACGGTAGCGGAAGTAGTGGCACACGGGGCAACGGTAGTGGAACTCGTTCCGTAGTAGGAAGTAGTTGTTCCGGCGACGGTAGTTGTTCACGTTCGTGTCGTGGTACTTGGTGGGTCGCCGTGTAGTCGTACTTGATGCTCCGTGGAACTTGAAGATCCGACGACGTTCACGGTGTAGTGGTACTTGACGCTTCAAAACGTTCGTCGGTCCGATCTCGGTGTAGATGTACACGTCGTCGAGGTACTTGGTGTCCGGGGGTACTTGACGACGTAGAGGTACTTGGTGCAATCCACGACAACGGTGCTTGACGGTCCGGTTACGGGTCTTGCCGCCTCGTTGGGTAGTCGTACACGGTTCCTTGGCAACTTCATCAGCACAAAGCAACACAAAAAAAAAAATACACACAGAGCAGGTCTCGGTCACGGCAACACAAGGGGTGACGAGGCAGAGGCTTGGCGCTGGAAACAGGTGCTCGAAGGAACGGCCGGGGAAGCTGGAGGCTGCTCGGTGCAGCCTGAAGATGTAGAGGAGACACGGGCTGGCGGGGCCAGAGGCGAGGACGGCGAACGAGGCAGGGTGGAGCCGTCGCTCTGGAGGTGGCCGATGGGGCGCTGTCGACGGGCGGCCATCGCCCTGGCGGATGGAGCATGGAGGCGGGGGCCTGGCCGACCTGGCTGCTCCCGCGCTGGAGGGGATTCCCGCGGCGACCGGCGGCTGCTGGTGAAGGGGCCGCATGGGGGAAGGGGCTCCTGGAGGCGACCACGCGAGGGGGGGGGGGCGCCGCGAGGCAGCTAGGGCGCGGCCTGGGGCGCGCAGGCGGCAGCCATGGCGACGGAGATGGGGAGCGAGAGGGAGATCGAGAGGGCCGCGAGCTGGGTCGAGGGGATGGGTGGCTCGGGAGGTCGAAGGGAGAGGGAGGCGAGCGAAGGGAGTGCGGCGCTGAGGGGCGACTGGGACGAGCGGAGGGAGAGAGCGAGAAGGAAGGGAGCGGTCGGCCTCGATGAGGATGGGTTCGAGGGGTTTGCGAGGGGGATCGAGAGGGAATCGGGAGTCCTGGCGGCGCACAGGAGGAGAGGGAGAGGAGCGATGGGGCTTAGGGTTAGGAGCTCTGCGGGCCAGGGAGGGAAAACTGGGCCTGCTGCGGCTGGCTGGGGGAATTGGGCCAGGGAGGAGAGGAGAATGGGGCCGGCTGGCCTAGAAGGCTGGCTGGACTCTCTCCTTATAAAAAAAACAAGGAAGAGATAGAAAGAAACAATAGAGGTTAGGGATGGAATCTGGGGCAAGAGGATAAATTTCCCGGACTCGTAAAAAGGTACACGGTCCGCGAAAAAAAATAGGAGAGGCGCTACGAAAGAAGTAATTCAAACTCATTTGGCTTTAATTCAAATGATTTGAACTATGACATGGCTCCGGAAGTGTCCAAAATGTTCGAAATTTTGGAGGAACCTCGAAACAACGGAAAAGAATTATAGGGAGGTTTGACGGTGAAACTTGGAGTGAAAAAGGCATGAACGAATAATGCAAGTGTGTTGGGTTAATTCCGAAACAATGGAATATTTATTATATAGCTCCCTAATAATATTGAGAGGCTTTTATATGTTTTAAAGAGAAGACATTCTTCCCTCGATTTAAATGGACCGAAGGCCCACACGATTTATTTAAGTTGAGATGCAAAATAAAATGACATGATGGCATGATGACATGATGCAATGCAAAAAATAAATAACACAAGCACAACTGAAACACACGGTTAACCCGGAACATCTGGAATCTTCGGGAATCTTCTGGAATCTTCTGGGACGTCGGTCTTCGGGCGTCACAACTCTCCCACACTAACAGAGGATCTCGACCCGAGATCCTAGAGATATCACCGGGTAATAACGGAAAAGAAGAGGTAAAACAAAGTTGCTTCTTTGACAGACGAGTGAAACCAAAGAACCTTGAGAGGTTAAACAAGTTGAATAAAGAATACAATGGAGATGAACGAAGATGAAAACTCCGTTAGAAAAGAGGAACAAGGAACATTATGAGAACCGTGAAGGTTGAAAGACATGAAACATGAGCTCACGGATGACATCAGAATACGGAACCGTAATGGTATAGCCAAGGACTAAGAATGACATAATTTGGACAGCACTCCGTCTGAAAATGGAAGGAATTGAACAAGAACTTGCCAAGTTGGGAAGATACTTGATGAAAACAACAACATATTGCCTCTGAAACCATTGAAAGAATGGCACAAGGTTAAGAAAGATTCAGACATCACTCCGGTTGAAAAGAGAGGCAAACTTGATAAGATGAAAGAATTAGAATGGAGGACACCACACTCCGGTTAAATAGATAAACAAGGAAAAGAACATGATCTTGATAAAAACGAGATGATGGTCAAGAGAGAGCAATATCACAATGCCTCCGGAATGAAAGAATAGAATATAAATCAATGAAAGAAATGAATGGAGAAGAAAAAGACAACTTCTCCGACAAATGAATATGAAAAACATCCTTACGAAGAAGGGCTGAACGGAGTTGTTGGAAAAAAAATTCAACAACGAAAAGAATAAGCTTGATGTGGGCTTATGGAAAACATCTCAAGATTAAGAGGTGACAATTCTGCCACGAACTTAAATAATTGATTTGATTGAGATCAACATGGAGATGAAAAACTTATTTCACCGGAATGATAAATGAAGAACTTGGGTCATTTGTAAGCACCATAATAGCAACAATTCTCAAGGAAAGCTTTTAGGTGAAATACAACCCAAGATAACTCCAATGAATAAATTGAAGGGTTGAAAAGTTCTCCTGAACAAAGAAAATGATGGGTTTTAAATATCTCATTCCTGACAACTCGTGAATCATGAAACATGAAGGAATTGTCAAAAATGACATAACACCACCTGAAAAGATAAGGTAGAAAGAATTCGAAATGGAAAGCATGATGAAGAATGCTTGAGCTCCCACAAGAATCTTGATGAAGACTTCGAGGATGAATTAAATGATGATGAACCACCATGAGAACTCCGGTAATGAAAGCATGAGAAGTGAAAGATGAAAAGAATAAGATTTAAGGCGTGCGATGAATTAGATGGAGCTTTGAAATGATAATTGAAATAACTTGGAGCTCCGAAAAAACTAGATGAACAACTTAGAATCGAGAATATATATGATGAACAAGCTCCGGAAACAGAGATTAAATCACCTTGAAGGAATAAGAATAAGAATTATGTCATGCATCTCCTTCACCAATTTAAATTGATGACAACCAAAGGATTTGGCATACTACTTATTCTCGTTGGAAAGAATTAAAGAGAGAACTCGCACAAGCTTGGATAAAACTTCAACGAAGCACCGGTAGGATTATGAAAAGAACAAATGAATTAAAATGATAACAACGGAAGGGTAATCTTGAATGAACCGCTGTAATAATATGGAGACGAACGAAGAGGCATCAATGAAGAATATTTGAAGAACGAAGTTGAAAACTGAGAACGAAGAATCTTCTGAAATGATGGCCTTCGGAGGATCACAACAAGAAGAATTCATCAAATGTTTTGGATGGTATAAAAGAATTCCTCACGATCGGAACAATAATGAGGATGGCATGAAGCTAGAACCATGAATCTTCAAGAAGACGGGCCAAGATTTAAGAGAAACACTTTTGCGGTCTCCAATGTTGAGAGTGAAGACGAGAAATGCCATGAAGAATTTCGAGATACTCCGGACGAATGACAAGAGGAAGGTGTAGCAAAAGATGGAAATAATTAAAAACAAGCTTGGCGAAGGCATGTGACTGATGGGAATCATTCTTACGTCACACTATGAAAAGAATTTGAGTATAACTCCGGAAAAAGAAGAGTCAGGTAAGATCCTGGAAAAAGACCTGTGGGTTAGGGCCCACTCAAAGAAATCACCGTTGGAAAGATTGCTGAAGAGATATTTCACCGGTTGAATTAAATGGCTGAATAAGATGAGAATCCTCAAAATAATTTGAACGAATTAAGAATGGAAACACGAATTTTTAGCACTCCGGATATGGATAGCAAGAGGAGAATGATTAATTGGTGCACCGGAATAAGAAAGCATTGTGAAATGAGGAAAAGGATAAGATGAACACCAAAATCTTAAATTACATTTACCGGCAGAATTGAGAACAAAAGAATGATGAACTTGAAGCTCTTGAGCATCTTCACGATAATTCACCGGATAGAACATTGAAGGAAAAGAATGAAGAAACATCACATGAATAAAATGGATACTTCATTTGAGAATTTCTGACTCCGAGAAGAAGAAGGGTGGGAGGGTGGGGAAAACAAAGACAACTTGGGACGAATGAAACAAACAAATCGTCAGATTTCTCCACGACGTCCGTAATGAATAACTAGAAGAAACGGCACACCGGTTGAAAAGAATTTAACATGAAAATCTCGGTGGTCAAGAAGAATTAGCACTCCCATAGAAATATGAGAACACCGATTAAGAAAGGTATGGAATCAACATTTGACATCGAAGCAACTCGAATACCAGAATCAAAATGAAACAAAGGATAAATATGTTTATGAAGAAGATTATGTTGCAACATATCTATCCGAACAGAGAATTGAACGAAAGAATTTCGCAGGTACATCAGCTTGTCGAGAAGCCACTTGGGAGAACAAAAGGTAAATAAAAAGGAACAAGGAACAGATAGAACAAATACAAGATAGAAGCTTCGTTCGACATATTCGTGCTGAAAGCTCATGGAACGTGTTACAAAAGGGTTTTGCAATCCCGGGATCAGCATAGCCAAGGACCCTTTAAGATGCAACTCCCGATCGGAACAAGTCCATAAAACCACTTCACTCAATGTAGAACCCCGAACTTCATATCATGCATCCGTTGGAAGAATGCCTAGAACTACTGGATGAACCCACTGTGGGGACCCCGACTTAGAAGTCGAGATCACCGAATGCACGTGTACAGTGATCCCAGAGATCAATGCTCACTGAACACACAGAAGCTGAAATAACAAGAGTCTTACATCCATACAAATAGTCTTACACGAATTAAGGCCATTATGGCCAAGTCTTACATAGGTAGAGCCTCACGGGCTGAATAGCAAATAACTCAAGTAGCGGAAGTCTTCGATAAAACGGGTAGAACCCATGCCATCTGCCTTAACCCTACAGGCATTCTGACTGGGATAGCGTCCTAGTTCGCATGGTCATCTCCAAAGAACTCTTCCTCATAATCCTGCTCTTCCATGCCTGGCCAATTAAATAACCAGTGGCAAGCCAATGAGTACTTTGAATGTACTCGCAAGCAACCCATGATGTGGTTCACTTAACAATGCAATTGAATAATAATGAACAATCTAGCAGGAGGCTAGGACAATATGCCATCATCAAGTTTATGCATCAATAACCTCGCGTAACCTCGAAGACAGGTTACCGACATCAACATGAATATAATTCATCTCACCGAGTCAAGTCACCATCTTGACTCATCACACACAATGTATCACCAAAGAAGTAAAATTCTGGACATAGTTTAAGTAGCACCACCCAACTGTCCATGACCGTGGACACGACTATTCGAATAGTTTTACACTCTGCAGAGGTTGCGCACTTTACCCACAAGATCCGGGGAACTTCCGTGTCATCCACGACCCGCGGTACCTCAAGTACCCGGGGTAAGCACCCGGTCATTACCTTTCCTTAGACGACACTAACATAGAGTCCACTCGTTGGCACACGGCCCTCGGGTACAAACAATAGATCACGGGACTTGCCCTAATTTCAATGTCACGCGTACCCGAAGGGACCAACGGTGTGTCCGGTGCCCTGTAAAAACAGTCATGGCCGTCTATCCAAGCACGACCCCGTCCCGGGAAAGACCTCAAGTCTTCCCGTCACTAGTAATGCGGGCACCATGCTAGTATCGACCTAAGTAATCAATAAAGCCCCGTCCCATAAGGGGTAGTGTGGTTGCACATGTTTGGTTGGGACGGTAGTCACACATAAATCTAATCCATCATTCCACCATGCACATGATATTACCGGCACATCACTTCTTTCTCAAGTGACGACCTAACACTTCATCACCCTCGGGCATTAGGGGCACCCGATGGGTTCATGCAAAGTTTCCAACTACGGGGGTTCATATCACACATGCATCATATGAGCATCAAGACCAACTATTGCATGTCATCTAGCACATAGCAAGATCAACAATAAAGCATGCATCATGTGGTGGTTCATCTAGGTTACCATCGTAACCCTATCATCATGTATCGGAAACAAACGGGTTCCGAGGAACAAGTGTATCATGGTCAAAGAGCTGCTTGCCTGGATTGGCTTGGTCTTCAAAGTCTTCTAGTCCTTCTCCTTCTTCTTCCACAGCAACTTCGTCAAATACGGGATCTATACGTCGCATAGTAACCACGGAAAAATAAGAATACAAATAAAACAGAAAAACCAAAGTGCTCAGAAAAATGTCAACTCATTTTTGTAAAATACTAGAGGGTTTTCTAAGATGGGGAAAAAAATCTTAGTTGGAGTTTTGGAGTTACAGAATAGGATATATTGATTTTTGAACAGGAGTTATACTGCTCAAATTTGAATTTAAATTCGAACAGTACAGAAAAGTTTCATGGATTTGAATGAAAGTGGTACCATTAAATAGGTTGGAATATTACAAGATTTTAGGAGTTGGAAATATTTAATTTGGATTAATATTCTTTTCTGCATAAATGTTTAAAACATCAACAGAAAAGAAAAAGAGAAAAAGGGTCCTGTGCACTGGGCCAGAAGAGGCCACAGTGCACGGCCCAAACGGGCTGGCCCAGCCGCACGGTGCCAGCGCGCGTGCACGTCAGGTTTCAAACCTGACGGGCGGGGCCCGTGGGTCAGCGACACAGAGGAGGGGAGAGAGGTGGGGGGATGACAGGCGGGGCCCGCCTGTCATCTCTAACCCCTCGGCCACGGCGGCGGCGAGCTCACCGGCGACGATACCGGCCACGGCGACGGCAACGGAGGCCAGGGACGGACTCAGCGGCGTGTTGCGGTTGTAGTGGTGGTAGCGCGGCACGGCGGGGAGCCCTGGTTCGCCGGCGACGAGGTGCGACGGCGGAGGCTCGTCGGAGGACGGTGGTCGGGGTCGTTTCCGACTGCAAATGGAGGGGGAAAGAGAGGGGAAAGGGTCAGTGGAGTGCGGCGGTTCCAAAACGAGCGGAAGGAGAGGCAGGGGAGGCCTGTACCTCGAGATCGCCGGCGGCCCGACGCGACGGAGCTCCGGTCGATCCCGAGCACTGGGGCACTCCGGGGTCGAACTGAGGGTGCAGGAGGGATCAGTGGAGTGGTGTGAGGTTTGCGGTGGAGTTTGAGAAGCTCGGGGAGGCCTATATATAGGAGCTCGACGATGACCCGTGGTCCAGTGCGCCGGCGAGCTCCGGCTCGTCGCTACAGCGCACGGGAGGCTACGGGGGTGAGTCAGGGGAGTTGCTGGACGAGTTCGACGTCCAGCTGAGGTAAGAGGAGGAGCGGGGGAGCGACAGGGAGGCGCGCGCGTGCGAGGCAGAGGAGTGGCTGCCGCGGGCGGCCAGCGCGCGTGCGACGGCGGCTACTGGAGGGCGCAGGAGGAGGGGGACAGCGCCGGTGGAGGCTGCGGACGTCGAGGCACGTTGGGAGGCGCGAGGGGAGAGCCCGAGGCTGTCGGGGATCGACGATTGGCCCGAGCCAGCGTGCGGGAGCACTGTTCACGCGCTCCAGAGCGCGCGTGTGACCGGCATCGACGTGCTCTTGCTGGTTTGGTCCGTTCCATCGTGCCCAACAGTGTCTAGTGTGTAGAGGGAGGACTAAAGAAATGCCCTGAGGCCTTGGATGCTCTGGGGTGCAGAGAGAGAGTGAGAGTGTTGGTAAAAATGGTGAAAGCTGGCTGTACAGCAAGGTAAAGCTGGGGTTTCACCCCCCCAATCATGGAGATGAGGTGCTGGGGGAGTTACTGGAGGTTGCTGGTAACTCAATGGGCCTGTGGTAAGAAGTTGAGGCTATGGAGAAAAGTGAAAGTGGTCAAAATGGAGGTTTTAGAATTTCTGCAGAAGGTGTTTGATCTGTGTTTGATCAAGTAAATGAGGTCCACTTGACATGGCACTTGACAGGGTTGAAAGACATGAGAAAATAGGGTGCTTCACCAAATTTGGGCTCATTTGAAGAAACTAGCCAATGTAACTTTGGTGAACCCTAGAAATCAACAGAAACAGTTTCATCTTGACTGAGTCAAGCTAATCATCTCCCCTTGATGCACCACTTGGTGTAGCATCATCATTTGGGGTATTGATCATGCCCACAAAGTTTGAGGCTCCAGATAAAAAGTTGGTAATGTAAAGTTGTTCAAATTTGCATTTGAACAGTAAGGGTTTTGAGGTGATGTGATCAAGTTGCTCTATTCCAAATCTTGTGCCAGTTGGTCTAGGTGCCTTATTAGGCCATTCTAGCATGTGCACCAAGTTTGAGTGCATTTGGACAAGTTTGGCAATGTAAAGTTGCTCAAACTTCAGATATGGACAGAATGGTTATGAAGGGGTTTGAGGAGGTTTTCTTGCTTCCCAAGGCATGGGACTTGGCAAGATCATCAAATATGTCATATATGACATGATAGAATTTCCCTGGAATTTTTGGAGAAAAATTCCTTTGTAAATATTTCAAAAGCTTGAAATATCCAGAAAGGGTTTTAGAGGGTTTAGCCCATTATTTTGAACATGACCAAGTGTTGAAACTCTCATATATGGACAATATATGTCCTATGAGTCTCTCTGAATTTTGGCAAATATTTTTGAAACAGTTAAATAATTTTCCCCTATTAAAGACCATTTCTGGCCTTAAGAAAAAGCCTTTAAATAAAATAGGAAAATAACTTTTAAAATTATACCTTTGTGGTTTCTGGGAGTCCTATGACTACTAGGTCTCAAATAAACCTTTTGAAATAATTTTCACATCCTTAATCAAGTACTTGCAGTGCAAATCTCAATTCAGGGGTTTTTTGGAAAACTAAATTTATAAAATACTTTTTGGCCAAAATAATTTTGCAAGAAAATACTATACTGTTATATATCACTTGGCATGATCATTGGGCAGAAGTTTTGGATAAGGAGATGAAATCTATAAGAGGTCATAGTTGACTTTAATGAGCACATGAAAAAGCAAATGAAGAAAACTCAATTCCAAATAAAAGCCAAATGATGCTAAAAATTTTTGCTGGTCCAAATTTTCATGCTTCAAAGTTACAAACAACATGTTACAAAATGCAGGGTGTGACAGACCTACCCCCCTTACAAGAATCTCGTCCCCGAGATTCCTAAACTAGGGCTTAAAAGAGGTCGGGAAACTCGGATCTAAGATAGTCTTCTCGTTCCCAGGTTGCTTCTGCTTCGGTGTGGTTGCTCCACTGGACCTTGAAGTACTTGATGGTATGGCTCCGCGTACGTCGTTCTGCTTCGTCTAGAATACGAATGGGCTTCTCGCGATAGGTCAAATCAGGCTGCAGATCAATGGCTTGGTGATCCACATCCTTGTAGAGACTGGGCTTGTCTGGAACCCGGAGACATTTCCGGAGTTGTGACACATGGAACACGTTGTGCACATCGGATAGCTCAGGTGGTAGTTCCAACTGATAAGCCACTTCTCCTCATCGTGCAGTGATCTCAAAGGGTCCAATGAACCTTGGTGCGAGCTTCCCCTTGACATGGAAACGCTTGGTTCCCTTCAGAGGAGTTACCCGCAGGTACACATGGTCCCCAACATGGAAACTCATGTCTCGGCGTCGAGTGTCAGCATAGCTCTTCTGCCTTGACTTGGCTGCCTTTAATCGCTCTCTGACTAGTTGGACTTGCTCTTCTGCTGCGCGGAGAATATCCGATCCAAAGACTAGTCCTTCTCCAGTCTCTGACCAGTTGAGGGGTGTGCGACATCTGCGTCCGTACAACACCTCAAATGGTGCCATCTGAAGGCTTGACTGGTAACTGTTGTTATAGGAGAACTCGACAAAAGGGAGACAGTCTTCCCACTTGGCTCCATATGCCAGGACACAGGCTCGGAGCATGTCTTCGAGAATCTGATTGACTCGCTCTGTTTGACCTCCGGTCTGTGGGTGGAAAGCTGTGCTGAAAGACAACTTGGTTCCCAAGGCTTCTTGGAATATCTTCCAGAACCTTGAAGTGAACTGGGTGCCTCGATCTGACACAATCTCCTTGGGAACACCGTGAAGACTTACGATTCGGTTGATATAGAGAGTTGCCAACTGGTTGCCTGAGTAGGTAGTCTTGACAGGAATGAAATGAGCCACCTTGGTCAAATGATCGACTATGACCCAGATAGAGTCATGTCCTCTATTCGACCTTGGTAATCCAGTGATGAAGTCCATTCCGACTTTATCCCACTTCCACTCAGGAACCTTGAGTGGTTGGAGCAATCCAGCGGGTCGCTGATATTCAGCCTTGACCTTTTGGCACACATCACACTTTGCAACATAGGTTGCAATCTCTCTCTTCATACCGTGCCACCAGAATCGTGCCTTCAAGTCTTGGTACATCTTGGTTCCTCTGGGGTGGATGGAATACGGGGTGTCGTGGGCTTCTTGCAGAATCAACGTCTTCAGTTCGGTGTTGCTTGGTACGCAGAGACGACCTTTGTACCAAACAATCCCGTGCTCGTCTTCGGAGAATCCTGGGGCCTTGTCCATCTTCATCTTCTTCTTGATACCTTCAATGCTTGCGTGTCCATCTTGAGCCTTCTTGACGTCGTCCAGCAGGGTTGGTCTGACTTCCAAATGATCCAGAAATCCGGGGGTGACCAATTCCAAACTGAATTGTTCGATCTCCTTAAACAAGGCTGGCTGCCTTTCTTGAATAATGACATTCAAAGAGCAAGCCTTCCTGCTTAAGGCATCGGCCACCACGTTGGCCTTCCCAGGGTGATACTGAACACTGAGGTCATAATCCTTGATGAGTTCCAACCATCTCCGCTGCCTCATGTTCAACTCTTTTTGGGTGAAAATATACTTCACACTTTTGTGGTCTGTGTAAATCTCACACCGTTTCCCTAGGAGGTAATGCCTCCATGTCTTCAAGGCATGAACTACTGCCGCTAGCTCAAGATCGTGAGTAGCGTAGTTCTCCTCATGGGGTCGTAGCTGCCTGGAGAGGTATGCTATGACGCGGCCTTCTTGCATCAGAACGCTTCCCAATCCGGTTCGAGAGGCATCACAATATATCACGAACTCCTTGTGAATATCAGGTGTTGCCAGAACTGGGGCGGTGGTCAATCTCTTCTTGAGCTCTTGGAAGCTCTCTTCGCATTTTGACGTCCACTCGAACTTCTTGTCCTTCTTGAGAGCTGAGTCATTGGTCGTGCAATGCTAGAGAATCCTTCCACGAATTTGCGGTAATAGCCCGCCAATCCGAGGAAGCTTCTGACTTCCTTGACGGTCGTTGGAGATTGCCATTGGGTCACAGCTTCGATTTTTGCAGGATCAACAGATAATCCTTCCTCGGTCAAGACATGACCTAAGAATCCAACTTTGTGCAGCCAAAACTCACACTTGCTGAATTTGGCATACAATTGGTGCTCACGAAGCTTGTCTAGGACCATCCTCAGGTGTTGCTCATGCTCTTCCTCCGACTTCGAGAACACAAGGATGTCATCAATGAAGACAACAACGAACTTGTCCAAATATTCCATGAAGACTTTATTCATGAGATACATGAAGTAAGCTGGGGCATTGGTTAACCCAAAAGACATGACCGTGCACTCGTACAGGCCATATCTGGCTACGAATGCCGTCTTCGGAATATCTTGGGGTCTGATCTTCAGCTGGTAATACCCAGATCTGAGGTCGATCTTGGAGAATACCTTGGCTCCGCTGAGCTGATCAAACAGATCTTCGATCTTGGGAAGTGGGTACTTGTTCTTGATTGTAACTTCATTGAGGGAACGATAGTCAATGCATAAGCGGATGGTACCGTCCCTCTTTGCCACAAACAGAACAGGAGATCCCCAAGGGGAGGCACTCGGGCGGATAAATCCTTTCCTTAGCTGCTCTTCTAGCTGCTTCTTCAACTCGGCTAGTTCTTTCGTTCCCATTCTATAAGGCTTCTTATAGATGGGTCCTGCTCCGGGCACGAGCTCGATGATGAACTCAATGTCACGGTCAGGGGGCATTCCCGGTAGTTCATCCGGAAAGACATCAGGATACTCACATACCACCGGTACTTGATCTAGCCCAACTTCAGACAGACAGTTGACTTTAGCGGCTTGAGCGGAAGAGGAGTTGGGGGCAAACTTGACTTCTACTCCTTGGTCATTGGTCACAGTGACTGTCCGATTGGCACAGTCTAACAAGCCTTGGTGCTTGCTGAGCCAATTCATACCTAGGATCACATCCAAGCCTTGCGATCTCAGGACAATAAGGTCTGCTAGGAAGTCTACACCGTTAATGGTAATACTGACTCCTTTACAGCCTATCTTGGCTCTCATCTCGGCTCCGGGGGTTTGTACCACCATAGGGTTATTCAGGGGTGTAGGGGTCATGCCACTTTTTAATGCAAATCTTTGAGTGAGAAATGAATGCGTTGCTCCAGAATCAAACAAGACAGTTGCAGGTGCTGAGTTGACAAGGAACGTACCCAGCACGACGTCCGGGTCTTCCTGGGCTTCTTCAGCAGTGACGTGATTCACACGCCCCTTCCCATAGTTTGGTGGATTGCGAGGAGCTGGGTTCCTTGGTGGCATACCACGGCCTTGTCCCTGGTTCTGCGCATTGGGGCGCGGGGCATCAGGCTTCTTGTTGGGGCACACCCTGGAGATGTGTCCGGGCTGACCACACCCAAAGCAAGTGACTTGATTTGGAGTGTTGATCTTGTTGCCACCACTGGTATTGGGGTTGAAAGCTGGCCTGGGGTTGGCATACTGCTTAGGCTGAGGGTTGGCACGAGGTGCAGGAGCTCTTGGCTGCTGATAGGTTGGCTTGGCCGGGGCTGACTGCCACGGACGAGGCTTCTGGTTGCTGGAACTTCCCTTACTGACCAACTTGCGCTTGCGAGTGTCTTCCCAAGCACGCCGCTTGTCTTCAAGCATAAGTGCCTTGTTCACCAGGTCAGGGAAAGACGGGCAGTCGCACACGACAAGCGAGTATTGCAGAGTCTGATTAAGGCCTTCCATGAAGCGCTCCCTTTTGGCAGCATCAGTGCTGACATCCTCAGGGGCATACCTTGACAGAATACTGAACTTCTGCATGTACTCCTTGACAGTGCCACTTCCTTGCTTCAGGGCTCGGAACTCGCGCTTCTTGATAGCCATGACTCCAGAAGGAATGTGGGCCTTGCGGAATTCTACCTTGAAGTTAACCCAAGTGATGTCTTGTTCAGCATGCATGACCTTGAATCCATCCCACCAAGCTCTTGCGGTTCCCCCGAGGCAGTGGGCTGCATAAGCCACCTTCTCGCAATCTTCGGTGCATCCGACTAGTTCCAGAATCTCCTCAATGGAACGGACCCAGTCATCAGCATCCAGGGGTTCAGCAGTCTCGATGAAGGTTGGCGGTGCATGCTTCTTAAACTCTGCCAACGTGGAACGTCCATTGCCATTCCCTGCCGGCTGGCGGTTGTTGGCGACAGCTTGAGCAATCAGCTGGAGAGCTGCAGTGTTGGCTTGGCGTTCCTCTCGGAAAGCTTGGAGAAGCTGAGCCATGTCCATGCTTGGAGGAGGTGGTGGTGGAGCTTGGTCGTTGGTTTGGTCGTGGTCTGCCTCTGGCTGAGAGGATGCTCCGGCTTCAGGCTGCTGGGTAGAGGTACCAGTACGAGTTACAACAGGCATCCTGTTGGAGCGGTAAAAGGTCTCATGACTCGGAAGAGGAAAAGCAAGATAGATGGGTGCCTAGTAAGGGGGTGGGTGTGACACTAAATCAAATCATGCAAGGGCTGTAAGGCCAAAACACTTTCATTAAAATCCAAATGGGTGATGTAGTCGTTTACACATTCCCGAAGGAAGATTACGACTTACATCCAGACACGACAAAAGCTAGCACTAGATGGTTTCATATGAACCATACAAGGACTCGACTGCGCATAGGGGTTACACGACCTATCCTACCGTAGGGGTTACAACGGGCATATCCGAGTAGCGAATAATGCCTAAGCGGCGGAATGCTTGGTCGCATATTCCGGCTCTTCTGGGTCTTCCTCCTTGTCTTCATCTGTCTGGGCTCCCTTGTCGCTGGAGGGAGTGGGGGAGTGGAGGAGTTGGATACGACGGTGCTTCGACGGTGGTGCAGGGAAAAGCTTGCGGTATTCCCTTGCTGTCATCCGGCGTCGCCGAGGTGGTTCTTCACCCTTGGAAGACACATCCTCGGAGGGCCTTCCTCCTCGATATGCGATAGCGGATTGTCTAGAAGGTGCTCCTTCCTTCTTGATCCTGTTTGCCTTCTCTTGAGCTCGACGAAGAAGTGCCTTGGTCTTGTAAAGTTCTTCTCGAAGCTTCATTGATTCCGAGGCCAAGTCTTGTGCCAAGCTATCGGCACATAGACTGAAGTAGGTCTGGAACCGAAGCGAGAGTCCATCCTTCAGTGGAGGGGCTAGTGCGCTGCTTTCTTCGTCACCTTCCTTCCGGTAAGGTAAGAAGCGAGTTGCCATCTTGGCTGCCATCTCCGGAAGAAGCTCGCGGAGACGGGTTAGTGCCTTGAGTGCAGCAGCCTCGGCAGCGAATGGTAGTGTCGTCATCTGGGGTCCCTCGAAGAACCAACTTGTGGGAGGATCGTTTGCCTTCACGATCACTTCCACATGGTACTCCACCTCAGTATCGCTCACCCAATGCTCAAGGTAGGTGAGGATGGGTGCTCGGTGGAACTGACACTCCTGGAGGCTATCCTCGAGAAGTAGGGGAAACCCAGTGGTCAGGTGCTCTTCGGGAATAGCGGCCATCTACAGAGGTGGAATAGGAGGGGTTAATAAGCTGAGGAAATCTCAGGTTTAGAAAAGAAGAGAGGTTCAGAAGGTTTTGAAAAAGGGGTCTCAACTAACTAACGCCCATGCTAACTAAGGCTTCCTACAGTCAGGATGGCTCTGATACCAGCTCTGTGGGGAGCCCGACTTAGAAGTCGAGATCACCGAATGCACGTGTACAGTGATCCCAGAGATCAATGCTCACTGAACACACAGAAGCTGAAATAACAAGAGTCTTACATCCATACAAATAGTCTTACACGAATTAAGGCCATTATGGCCAAGTCTTACATAGGTAGAGCCTCACGGGCTGAATAGCAAATAACTCAAGTAGCGGAAGTCTTCGATAAAACGGGTAGAACCCATGCCATCTGCCTTAACCCTACAGGCATTCTGACTGGGATAGCGTCCTAGTTCGCATGGTCGTCTCCAAAGAACTCTTCCTCATAATCCTACTCTTCCATGCCTGGCCAATTAAATAACCAGTGGCAAGCCAATGAGTACTTTGAATGTACTCGCAAGCAACCCATGATGTGGTTCACTTAACAATGCAATTGAATAATAATGAACAATCTAGCAGGAGGCTAGGAAAATATGCCATCATCAAGTTTATGCATCAATAACCTCGCGTAACCTCGAAGACAGGTTACCGACATCAACATGAATATAATTCATCTCACCGAGTCAAGTCACCATCTTGACTCATCACACACAATGTATCACCAAAGAAGTAAAATTCTGGACATAGTTCTAGTAGCACCACCCAACTGTCCATGACCGTGGACACGGCTATTCGAATAGTTTTACACTCTGCAGAGGTTGCGCACTTTACCCACAAGATCCGGGGAACTTCCGTGTCATCCACGACCCGCGGTACCTCAAGTACCCGGGGTAAGCACCCGGTCATTACCTTTCCTTAGACGACACTAACATAGAGTCCACTCGTTGGCACACGGCCCTCGGGTACAAACAATAGATCACGGGACTTGCCCTAATTTCAATGTCACGCGTACCCGAAGGGACCAACGGTGTGTCCGGTGCCCTGTAAAAACAGTCATGGCCGTCTATCCAAGCACGACCCCGTCCCGGGAAAGACCTCAAGTCTTCCCGTCACTAGTAATGCGGGCACCATGCTAGTATCGACCTAAGTAATCAATAAAGCCCTGTCCCATAAGGGGTAGTGTGGTTGCACATGTTTGGTTGGGACGGTAGTCACACATAAATCTAATCCATCATTCCACCATGCACATGATATTACCGGCACATCACTTCTTTCTCAAGTGACGACCTAACACTTCATCACCCTCGGGCATTAGGGGCACCCGATGGGTTCATGCAAAGTTTCCAACTACGGGGGTTCATATCACACATGCATCATATGAGCATCAAGACCAACTATTGCATGTCATCTAGCACATAGCAAGATCAACAATAAAGCATGCATCATGTGGTGGTTCATCTAGGTTACCATCGTAACCCTATCATCATGTATCGGAAACAAACGGGTTCCGAGGAACAAGTGTATCATGGTCAAAGGGCTGCTTGCCTGGATTGGCTTGGTCTTCAAAGTCTTCTAGTCCTTCTCCTTCTTCTTCCACAGCAACTTCGTCAAATACGGGATCTATACGTCGCATAGTAACCACGGAAAAATAAGAATACAAATAAAACAGAAAAACCAAAGTGCTCAGAAAAATGTCAACTCATTTTTGTAAAATACTAGAGGGTTTTCTAAGATGGGAAAAAAAATCTTAGTTGGAGTTTTGGAGTTACAGAATAGGATATATTGATTTTTGAACAGGAGTTATACTGCTCAAATTTGAATTTAAATTTGAACAGTACAGAAAAGTTTCATGGATTTGAATGAAAGTGGTACCATTAAATAGGTTGGAATATTACAAGATTTTAGGAGTTGGAAATATTTAATTTGGATTAATATTCTTTTCTGCATAAATGTTTAAAACATCAACAGAAAAGAAAAAGAGAAAAAGGGTCCTGTGCACTGGGCCAGAAGAGGCCACAGTGCACGGCCCAAACGGGCTGGCCCAGCCGCACGGTGCCAGCGCGCGCGCACGTCAGGTTTCAAACCTGACGGGCGGGGCCTGTGGGTCAGCGGCGCAGAGGAGGGGAGAGAGGTGGGGGGATGACAGGCGGGGCCCGCCTGTCATCTCTAACCCCTCGGCCACGGCGGCGGCGAGCTCACCGGCGACGATACCGGCCACGGCGACGGCAACGGAGGCCAGGGACGGACTCAGCGGCGTGTTGCGGTTGTAGTGGTGGTAGCGCGGCACGGCGGGGAGCCCTGGTTCGCCAGCGACGAGGTGCGACGGCGGAGGCTCGTCGGAGGACGGTGGTCGGGGTCGTTTCAGACTGCAAATGGAGGGGGAAAGAGAGGGGAAAGGGTCAGTGGAGTGCGGCGGTTCCAAAACGAGCGGAAGGAGAGGCAGGGGAGGCCTGTACCTCGAGATCGCCGGCGGCCCGACGCGGCGGAGCTCCGGTCGATCCCGAGCACTGGGGCGCTCCGGGGTCGAACTGAGGGCGCAGGAGGGATCAGTGGAGTGGTGTGAGGTTTGCGGTGGAGTTTGAGAAGCTCGGGGAGGCCTATATATAGGAGCTCGACGAGGACCCGTGGTCCAGTGCGCCGGCGAGCTCCGGCTCGTCGCTACAGCGCACGGGAGGCTACGGGGGTGAGTCAGGGGAGTTGCTGGACGAGTTCGACGTCCAGCTGAGGTAAGAGGAGGAGCGGGGGAGCGACAGGGAGGCGCGCGCGTGCGAGGCAGAGGAGTGGCTGCCGCGGGCGGCCAGCGCGCGTGCGACGGCGGCTACTGGAGGGCGCAAGAGGAGGGGGACAGCGCCGGTGGAGGCTGCGGACGTCGAGGCACGTTGGGAGGCGCGAGGGGAGAGCCCGAGGCTGTCGGGGATCGACGATTGGCCCGAGCCAGCGTGCGGGAGCACTGTTCACGCGCTCCAGAGCGCGCGTGTGACCGGCATCGACGCGCTCTTGCTGGTTTGGTCCGTTCCAGCGTGCCCAACAGTGTCTAGTGTGTAGAGGGAGGACTAAAGAAATGCCCTGAGGCCTTGGATGCTCTGGGGTGCAGAGAGAGAGAGAGTGAGAGTGTTGGTAAAAATGGTGAAAGCTGGCTGTACAACAAGGTAAAGCTGGGGTTTCACCCCCCAATCATGGAGATGAGGTGCTGGGGGAGTTACTGGAGGTTGCTGGTAACTCAATGGGCCTGTGGTAAGAAGTTGAGGCTATGGAGAAAAGTGAAAGTGGTCAAAATGGAGGTTTTAGAATTTCTGCAGAAGGTGTTTGATCTGTGTTTGATCAAGTAAATGAGGTCCACTTGACATGGCACTTGACAGGGTTGAAAGACATGAGAAAATAGGGTGCTTCACCAAATTTGGGCTCATTTGAAGAAACTAGCCAATGTAACTTTGGTGAACCCTAGAAATCAACAGAAACAGTTTCATCTTGATTGAGTCAAGCTAATCATCTCCCCTTGATGCACCACTTGGTGTAGCATCATCATTTGGGGTATTGATCATGCCCACAAAGTTTGAGGCTCCAGATAAAAAGTTGGTAATGTAAAGTTGTTCAAATTTGCATTTGAACAGAAAGGTTTTTGAGGTGATCTGATCAAGTTGCTCTATTCCAAATCTTGTGCCATTTGGTCTAGGTGCCTTATTAGGCCATTCTAGCATGTGCACCAAGTTTGAGAGCATTTGGACAAGTTTGGCAATGTAAAGTTGCTCAAACTTCAAATATGGACAGAATGGTTATGAAGGGGTTTGAGGAGGTTTTCTTGCTTCCCAAGGCATGGGACTTGGCAAGATCATCAAATATGTCATATATGACATGATAGAATTTCCCTGGAATTTTTGGAGAAAAATTCCTTTGTAAATATTTCAAAAGCTTGAAATATCCAGAAAGGGTTTTAGAGGGTTTAGCCCATTATTTTGAACATGACCAAGTGTTGAAACTCTCATATATGGACAATATATGTCCTATGAGTCTCTCTGAATTTTGGCAAATATTTTTGAAACAGTTAAATAATTTTCCCCTATTAAAGACCATTTCTGGCCTTAAGAAAAAGCCTTTAAATAAAATAGGAAAATAACTTTTAAAATTATACCTTTGTGGTTTCTGGGAGTCCTATGACTACTAGGTCTCAAATAAACCTTTTGAAATAATTTTCACATCCTTAATCAAGTACTTGCAGTGCAAATCTCAATTCAGGGGTTTTTTGGAAAACTAAATTTATAAAATACTTTTTGGCCAAAATAATTTTGCAAGAAAATACTATACTGTTATATATCACTTGGCATGATCATTGGGCAGAAGTTTTGGATAAGGAGATGAAATCTATAAGAGGTCATAGTTGACTTTAATGAGCACATGAAAAAGCAAATGAAGAAAACTCAATTCCAAATAAAAGCCAAATGATGCTAAAAATTTTTGCTGGTCCAAATTTTCATGCTTCAAAGTTACAAACAACATGTTACAAAATGCAGGGTGTGACACCCACCTATAGATTTCCGAAAGTTTCCAGTTATGCAATCAGGTGTCGGGGATACACGGGAAGCACCGCACAATCAACTCTAAACCTACATCTAGGTGTATCCATCCTTTAACACATAACCAGTCTTTCTCGGAAACTGTTTACCTCGGACCTTCGAAAAGCATCCACTATAACAAGCTATGGCAATACTTTCGAACTACCTCCCCAGTACTGGGTGATGTCGGGGTTATCTTGCCACTAACCGCATAGGAGAGTTTTCGATGTCGGCCGTCTTAAGTATTCTAGTACTGCCGCGATGGATTTGTGACGACAACACCTCGGAGCTCAACTCCCCGGGACACTGCCACAACCCCTAATGACACGAGGCATCGAGAACAATGTTCTCGTCACAAAGACATCAAAACAATCCAAACAATACTCGCGAGATCCTAAAAAAAATTTGGTGCAATTTTTGAAAATAGAAGAGTCAAGAGTAGACGTCAGGAGTCCTCACCAGAGAGAAAGGGGATGAGAAGCAAAGAAATCCTACTCTCCGATATAATATAGGACTCAAAATATTTTTCAGTGTGTGCCTAGACTCGACCGTCAACGATTCGATCAATCAGTGGGGGCTTCTAGGTCGGAGAAGGCTCTGAATACCAACTTGTAATGCCCAGGATGGGACTATATCTCCTACGTGTCGAGGCACGACTTAAAGATATAAGCCCATCCTAGAATGATCTCAAGTTTGGTATCTTTGCACGACTCATGTAAAAGAGGGATTAAATTGCAAAAGGAGATAGTTGGCTTACACTCGCCACTTCACACAATACATTACATAAGCAAGACATCATTCAAAACATCACAACCCGACTACGGGCGAAGATCCAAAGAAAGATACCAAAACAACATAAATCCACAGGCCTAGATCGAATCCTAGTAGAAACCACTAATGATCGTCGAAACGTCACAAACAAACGGCCAAACTCTTCATCGAGCTCCCGGAAGTTCTGATCCATCTCCTGCATCATACTCGGCTGAACCTGCATCTGGTGTGGTGAAGTAACTGTGAGCCACAGAGGACTCAGCAATCCCGTTCCCGGGTAACACGACTATTTAAGCCTTGGGTGAGGACAAGGCTGAAGAAAGAACGAGAGGTGAAGGAACAACAAGAGTCTGCAGCAGCAACTAGCACTAACTTACGTGAAAGAGTGCGAGAAGAGAAGAGCATCGGTCGAAAGATGATCACGAAGTGATCCTAGCTAAAACCGGTCAAACATAACCCCACCGTGTTCATCTCCCGAATCCCTTTCGGAAAATGACAGTCACGGTACACACGCTGGTAGTGTATTGAAACATTGTGTCAAGTTATCTACAACCGGATATTAACAAGCTCCCATCTGCCACATAACCGCGGGCACGGCTTTCGAAAGTTCAAACCCTGCAGGGGTGTTCCAACTTGACCCATTACAAGCCCACGATCCGCGGAGTCGCAACTCCAAAGTGGGAAGACCCGAGTATTCTCGGAATCCCGTGCTCAAGTTAAACCGAACTAAGGTAAGGCTAATCCAGCAAATCCTCTCGGCGTGTCGACACCCTGATAGTAGCCGCGCGTATCTAAGTCTCAGGACACGACCGGATGAGTCATCTTACAGGTTTTTACCAAACCTCAAGTTTCCTTGAGGTGGCCCCGCAGTCTGCTCGTTTCGGACCAACACTCATGTGGAGCACTGGCCCGGTGGTTGAATTAAAATAAAAGGGATAGCTAGTCCACATGCAAGTTTTATTAGTTATTAGGCGAATAGTACCAATGTTGGGACTTGCTGGAAAAGAGTTAGCACTTAGCGGTTTATCAAGGGGGTCCCATACACCCCAACCGTGTTAGGAACGCATAATCAAGGAACATAACACCGGTTTATACGGTTCCTAACGGCATGAGTGGAACAAAACACCAAGCAAAAGGCTTAGCCTTCCACCCTTGCCAGTATATAGATGATTTCATTTTTAAGCATTTATATAGTGTGATATAACCCAACCAAACTTCAACATGAAGCAAGCATCTTCGATCTTCACCTGCAACTAGCAATGCTATAAGAGGGGCTGAGCGAGCGTACTTAGGCATTCAATGGTTTGCATAGGTAGGGTGGTTAGACAGGTTCATGGTTACAATAGGAGGCTGACAGGAAAACATGGGCATCGAGGCAAAACTATAGAGCGAACTACTAGCAATAGGCAAAGATAGTAATGTTATCGGGGTTCGGTCATCTTGCCTTGGATTCCACAAAGGAGAAGAACGGATCCCTGAAGTAGACGGAGCAACACAGACGAGAGAATCCTCACAACTCCGGAACGAAACCAAAGCTATCAAGAAAAGCAAACCGGAAAGAAGAAACAACACGGTAAACACACAAGCATAAACATGGCATACGATGCACAAACAAGTATGATGCATGTCCGGTTTAAATATGCATGGCATGGCAAAATGCACAAACAAAACTACAAGTTAAGTGGAGCTCAATATGCAACGAGTTGCATATTGACGAAACACCACATTTAATTATTTAGTTGACTCTCATTATTTACAAGACAAGATTAAATGTTGGTTAACATGGCAAGAGGTGAAGCATAATAAAACTACACTAACTAGGCAATTTAAATGAGGCCGGAAGAACAACAACAATTCCGGAAAAATCCCCATGAGCATGTTTAACAATTATTAAGCAACAACAATTCACACATTTAATGTTGTTAACATGATGCGGATGACATGATCAAGTTTATGCAATTTTATTAGAAGGTTAACAAGAAGATGATATGAAGCATCGTCACCGTGGTGGAAGGAAAAGGGTGCCACGGCAACGATCCGAAAATGATGCAACGGCAACATATCGGTGCCGGTAACTCGTTGAGAGTCCGGTGCAAAAGGAAAGATGGCGTGAGCGAGTCAAACGAGATGAAAGGTGGGGTGATCCCGTTGCCGGGTTCCCACGGGTCGGCGACAAAAGAGGGCACAACGGACACGATGCACACAAGGGAGACATTTCATACAACACAACAAGCATTCCACGAGTCACGTCTCGGGGTTATACCTTCGGAGCGATCGTTTCGGGGCGGTTCGAGATCGTAGAGGAAGGAGTCGTTCACGTTCGGAGAGGAAGTAGCCGTTCACGAGGCGGTAGTTGTACTCGGGCGACGGTAGCGGAAGTAGTGGCACACGGGGCGACGGTAGTGGAACTCATTCCGTAGTAGGAAGTAGTTGTTCCGGCGATGGTAGTTGTTCACGTTCGTGTCGTGGTACTTGGTGGGTCGCCGTGTAGTCGTACTTGATGCTTCGTGGAACTTGAAGATCCGACGACGTTCACGGTGTAGTGGTACTTGACGCTTCAAAACATTCGTCGGTTCGATCTCGGTGTAGATGTACACGTCGTCGAGGTACTTCGTGTCCGGGGGTACTTGACGACGTAGAGGTACTTGGTGCAATCCACGACAACGGTGCTTGACGGTCCGGTTACGGGTCTTGCCGCCTCGTCGGGTAGTCGTACACGGTTCCTTGGCAACTTCATCAGCACAAAGCAACACAAAAATAAAATACACACAGAGCAGGTCTCGGTCACGGTAACACAAGGGGTGACGAGGCAGAGGCTTGGCGCTGGAAACAGGTGCTCGAAGGAACGGCCGGGGAAGCTGGAGGCTGCTCGGCTGCAGCCTGAAGATGGAGAGGAGGCACGGGCTGGCGGGGCCAGAGGCGAGGACGGCGAACGAGGCAGGGCGGAGCCGTCGCTCTGGAGGTGGCCGATGGGGCGCTGTCGACGGGCGGCCATCGCCCTGGCGGATGGAGCATGGAGGCGGGGACCTGGCCGACCTGGCTGCTCCCGCGCTGGAGGGGATTCCCGCGGCGACCGGCGGCTGCTGGTGAAGGGGCCGCACGGGGGAAGGGGCTCCTGGAGGCGACCA
>LR738711.1:370409496-370444955 GCA_902687465.1 Secale cereale
GGGGCGCGGCCTGGGGCGCGCAGGCGGCAGCCATGGCGACGGAGATGGGGAGCGAGAGGGAGATCGAGAGGGCCGCGAGCTGGGTCGAGGGGATGGGTGGCTCGGGAGGTCGAAGGGAGAGGGAGGCGAGCGAAGGTAGTGCGGCGCTGAGGGGCGATTGGGAAGAGCGGAGGGAGAGAGCGAGAAGGAAGGGAGCGGTCGGCCTCGATGAGGATGGGTTCGAGGGGTCTGCGAGGGGGATCAAGAGGGAATCGGGAGTCCTGGCGGCGCACGGGAGGAGAGGGAGAGGAGCGATGGGGCTTAGGGTTAGGAGCTCTGCGGGCCAGGGAGGGAAAACTGGGTCTGCTGCGGCTGGCTGGGGGAATTGGGCCAGGGAGGAGAGGAGAATGGGGCCGGCTGGCCTAGAAGGCTGGCTGGACTCTCTCCTTATAAAAAAAACAAGGAAGAGATAGAAAGAAACAATAGAGGTCAGGGATGGAATCTGGGGCAAGAGGATAAATTTCCCGGACTCGTAAAAAGGTACACGGTCCGCGAAAAAAAATAGGAGAGGCGCTACGAAAGAAGTAATTCAAACTCATTTGGCTTTAATTCAAATGATTTGAACTATGACATGGCTCCGGAAGTGTCCAAAATGTTCGAAATTTCGGAGGAACCACGAAACAACGGAAAAGAATTATAGGGAGGTTTGACGGTGAAACTTGGAGTGAAAAAGGCATGAACGAATAATGCAAGTGTGTTGGGTTAATTCCGAAACAATGGAATATTTATTATATAGCTCCCTAATAATATTGAGAGGCTTTTATATGTTTTAAAGAGAAGACATTCTTCCCTCGATTTAAATGGACCGAAGGCCCACACGATTTATTTAAGTTGAGATGCAAAATAAAATGACACGATGGCATGATGACATGATGCAATGCAAAAAAATAAATAACACAAGCACAACTGAAACACACGGTTAACCCGGAACATCTGGAATCTTCGGAAATCTTCTGGAATCTTCTGGGACGTCGGTCTTCGGGCGTCACATCCGAAGACCCTTGTTACTAACCTCAAAGGACCCATTACCAAATGGGTACCTAAATACAAGCATTGATCTATTGTAGGAGTTTGCTTCCGGTGGGGGATCATGGTTGCTCGATAGCGGAGCCACAAATCATATGACCGGAAGCAAGGACTTGGTGGTGGACGTGCATCTCGGCTCATCTATGGCCACCAACGTCGAATGGGGTGATGCTTCATCTTCTAAGGTATTGGGACTTGGCAAGGTTGTTGTCTCTCATGATCTCACGATCGAGAAAGTCATGCTTGTTGAGTCCCTTGCATACAATTTACTTTCTGTTCGCCAACTTGCACTCATGGGCTTTGCTATATTCTTTGATATTGATACTGTGGCCCTCTTGTGGAGCAAGACTCTTAAAGTAGCCTATGTTGGGCATGTTGAGAACGACCTTTATGTGGTTAACTTCTCGAAGCAACCCACTAAGGTCACGACATGCCTAATGGCTAAAGTTGATGTGGGATGGCTTTGGCATCGCCGTTTGGCCCACGCCAATATGAGATCTTTGCAAAGTCTTCTCAAGGGGGACCATGTCCGAGGACTAACAAATGTTAGCTTTGCCAAAGATCGTGCTTGCAGGGCGTGCATTGAAGGAAAATTACATGAGAAGGCTCACCCTCCCACGACTATCATCTATTCAAAGAGACCCCTAGAGCTCCTCCACATGGACCTCTTTGGGCCTCCATCTTTTGATAGTCTTGGGGGTAGGAAGTATTGCTTAGTGATTGTGGATGATTACTCAAGATACACCTGGGTATACTTCTTCAAGAAGAAGAGTGAGACCCAACAAACCGTCATCAACTTTGCAAATGAAGCTCAACGACAACATGAAGCAAAGATTTTGATGATCAGAAGTGACAACACGACCGAGTTCAAGAACTACACCTTGGATCAGTTTCTTGGTGATGAGGGGATCAAACATCAATATGCAGCCCCATATACCCCTCAACAAAATGGTGTAGCGGAGAGAAAGAACCGAACTCTAATGGATGCTGCAAGAACCATGATGGCTGAATTCAAATCTCCATACAACTTTTGGCCCGAAGCCATCAACACCGCTTGCCATGCATCAAATCGTCTCTATCTCCGCAAAGGCTTGAACAAAACTCCGTATGAGATTCTTACCGGTAACAAGCCAAATCTCAAGTACTTCCGGGTATTCGGGTGTAAGTGTTTCATTCTCAAGAAAGGTGTTCGTTTGTCTAAATTTGAATCTAGAGCTCATGAGGGCATATTTGTTGGTTATGCTACAAACTCTCATGCTTACCGTGTCCTCAACAAGTCCACTGGACTCATTGAGGAGACGAGTAACGTAGAGTTTGATGAAAATAACGGCTCCCAAGTGGAGCAAAGTGGTACTTGTGATGCAGGTGATGAAATTCCTCCTCAAGCCATAAGAAGAATGGGTGTTGGATATATCCTACCCATTGAGGAACCCCTTGTGGCCGAAGGAGAAGGACAATGTTCCACTCAAGTGGAACCATCACCGACTCAAGACCCACACGCTTCCGAAGAACAAAGTGAAGGCCCTCAACCTGATGAACAAGGCCAAGTGCAAGATCAATCTCAAGTTGGTGGAGAGCCACCAAATGATGCACAAGGCCAAGTTCTGTCCCCCGAGCAAGATCAAGATCAAGAGGAAGCTCAAGATCAAGATCTAGCTCCTGACGGCGTTTAAGATGATCAACTCAGTGCCCCTCAGTTAACACTTGAAGAGCAATTAGAGCGTCGTGCTGCAAAAGTTGCCTCCAGGCTTGCTTCTAGAGAACATCACATGGAGAACATTCTAGGAAGCATAAAAAGGGGGGTAAGCACTCGTAGACAATTAGCAAACTATTGTGCTCATCAAGCTTTTGTCTCCTGTGTTGAACCTCAGAAGGTTTATGAGGCGCTCGAAGACTCTGATTGGCTCAATGCCATGCATGAAGAACTCCATAACTTCGAGCGCAACAAGGTGTGGCGTCTGGTGCCAAGACCAAAGGAGAACCATAATGTCATTGGAACCAAATGGATCTTTAAGAACAAGCAAGATGCTCATGGCATTGTCATCCGCAACAAGGCACGTCTGGTGGCTCAAGGCTACTCCCAAGTCGAGGGTATCGACTACGGTGAAACCTTTGCCCCCGTTGCTCGTCTTGAATCCATTCGTTGTTGCTTGCCTATGCTTCCCATCATAACTTTAAATTGCAACAAATGGATGTGAAAAGTGCATTTCTTAATGGTCCCATTAATGAGTTGGTGTATGTTAAACAACCCCCGGGGTTCGAGGATCCTAAGTTCCCCAATCACGTGTACCAACTCGATAAGGCACTCTATGGCCTTAAACAAGCCCCACGTGCGTGGTATGAGCATCTTACCGAGTTGTTACAAGATCGTGGGTTTGAAATTGGGAAAATTGACCCCACTCTTTTTACTAAGAAGGTCAAAGGGGAGTTGTTTGTATGCCAACTATATGTTGATGATATTATCTTTGGTTCTCCTAACAAAGCTTTCAATGATGAGTTCGCCGCACTCATGACCACACATTTTGAGATGTCCATGATGGGAGAGTTGAAGTACTTCCTTGGGTTTGAGATCAAGCAAAGAAGAGAAGGAATCTTCATCAAACAATCCAAGTATACTCAAGACATGCTCAAGAGGTTCAATCTAAGTGATGTCAAGCCGGCTTCTACTCCATTGCCAACCAAGTGCCAACTTGACATTGATCCCAATGGTAAAGCAGTGGATCAAAAGGTATATCGTTCTATGATCGGTTCCTTGCTTTACCTTTGTGCATCTAGACCGGATATTATGTTGAGTGTGGGAATTTGTGCACGGTTTCAAGCCTCACCTAAGGAGAGTCACTTTGTGGCTGTCAAGCGAATCTTTCGATATTTGGCTCATACCCCAAACTTTGGCTTATGGTACCCGAGAGGAGCAAATTTCAACCTTGTAGGTTTCTCTGATTCTGACTGGGCGGGAGACAAAGTGGATAGGAAGTCCACTTTGGGAGGGTGCCAATTTCTTGGTTGCTCTCTTGTTAGTTGGTCTTCCAAAAAGCAAAGTTGTGTATCTCTCTCGTCCACCGAAGCAGAGTATGTGGCTGCTGGCAGTTGTTGTGCTCAACTCTTATGGATGAGGCAAACTTTAAAGGATTATGGTGTCACTTGTGACAAAGTGCCTCTTTGATGTGACAATGAAAGTGCCATCAAGATTTTTCTCAACCCGGTGCTACACTTCAAGACGAAGCATATTGAGATTCGGTATCACTTCATCCGGGATCACATAAGGCAAGGAGAGATCGAGCTTCACTACGTCAACACTCATGATAACCTTGCAGATATCTTCACGAAGCCATTGGATGAAGCAAGATTTCGCGAGTTAAGGCATGAGCTTAATATCATCGATTTGAGCAATGTGGTTTGAATCTGTGCACACACCCCTCACACTCAATATAGCTATCTTGTCTAGATGTAGGCATGGACATAGGGGGAGTATTGTTCTCTCAATGAACTGTTCCTCCCCCCATTATGCATAAACTAATCAAGTCTTTATCATTTGCCATACATAGTTGGTTTAAATGCTTCAAGTCGAGTATTGGTCATGGGCCCAAGGATAATTCTTCGCGGTGCCATATCTATAAACTCAAACATAGGTGGCTTCGGCCACCGCCCTCCTCTGAGGAGTTGTGTTACTTGTTTTGCTTGTGCGTGTGTTTGTTTTTCTCTCTTTTTGTGCTTAAAGCCTCTTGTCAAATCGTGCATACTCTTGGGGGAGCGGTACTACCGTGATCGTTTACGGTACTACCGCAAAGGAGTTACGGTACTACCGCACATCCAGCACGGCAGTATTTATTTACTGCCGCTGGTAGGGCGGTACTACCGCTTGGCGAGCGGTACTACCGCGCAAGCGGTACTACCGCGATGACCGCGGTACTACCGCACATATCCGAACGGGTGGGGGTTATAAGCAGGCAGGGGGAGTTCCAACTCCCCCATACCCATTCAGTCCTAACCCCCACGTCGTCCCTATCTCTCCCTCTCAAGAACGCTGCCGGAGGACCTCGCCGGATCTCCTCCCTCGGCCACTCTCCTCGCATTCCGACCGGTGGGATCGCTCCCCACTGCACCCTCTTGCCATGGATGAAGGTTTCTCCCCTTTTCCCTTCTTCTTGTTGCCTTGCTGTTGTTTTTAGGGTTAGGGGAGATGCTTAGTGTTCTTGTGTTCTTCGTGTTCTTATCCGTGGAAGTTTAGGTTGTAGGAGAGTGTTTTTGCACTAGAAATACGAATATGCATGTTGCTACCAAGATACTATGATCAGCCGTAGTACCGCTAGTCGATCTATATGACCGTCTCTAGATCTTTTCATCTCATATCTGTTTCGTGCGGTACTACCGCTGGAGAACCGCGGTACTACCGCACGATCTGGTCCAGATCCGATCTGACCAGAGTGGTACTACCGCTGTCCTCAGCGGTACTACCGCTCGGGCAGAAGTAAAAATTTACTACCGCTTGCCGAACGGTACTACCGCACCCCAACGCGGTACTACCGCTCCGCAAGCAGCACTAAGTTTTTACTTCCACTCCTTCACGCGGAAGTACATTTTTACTACCGCAGAGTATGCGGTACTACCGCATCCACCATGCGGTACTAATTTTTTACTTCCGCGTAGGGACAACAGTACTACCGCTTGTGTCATATTGTCTTCATAGCATGTACACATTCCTCTTTCTACTGGTTTCTTGTGTTTTTCGAGGCTTTGGCATTGATTCTCTTTGTGTTTTTGTCGTGTTCTTGTGTTTACGTTTTAGGTGGTGGCTCCGGTTTCGATGGTCGTCGTACCAACCCTGTCCGCGACACCGGATCCAAGCGTCTGCGTACCCCCAGTGATGTGCCAGAGGGCTCCAATCCCCAGCGCAGGTTCAAGACTTCCGCCAACAAGCGTAAGGAATCCTCAATGTCTATGGAGGAGATGCCCGCTACTGAGTTCATGTCACGCAGGAAGCAAAACCCATATGGAGAACCCCGTGAGCACTTTCCTGGAGATGACATTTTCTGGACCAAGTAGCAGTTTCACATCTACCATGAGGTGCTCAAGACCAAGACCAACCTGTATGTGGATGCTCACTGGGTGGACGTGGCTCACATGAGGAAGGACACCAACCAGGCCTACTTTGCTGAGGCTCTTGATCTGATCGAGCAGTTGGGACTTGAGCACATCATGACCTTCCAAAATGATTTTGACCCAGAGATTATTGCTCAGTTCTATGCATCTGTCAATTTCCACACCAAGGAGGATCGCCCAATGACATGGATGACCAATGGTCACAAGATGACCTCTTCTTGGAAGGAGTTCATGGATCTTCTTCAGATACCTGATGAGGGTCTCCACAACCCAATTGGATTTCGGCCTCACGCCAATCCTGAATCTGCCAACAAGGACAAGCTACTTCCATTTTATGAGGAGAAGACTCTTGCTAGTGGCAAAAGGACATGGGTGTTGAACCCCTTCTTGGACATCATGTATTGGATCTTTCGCAACACTCTGTTCCCTCGCGTTGGAGATAAGGACAAGGTCCATGCCTACCTGGTTGACATGCTGCTGATGTGTCAAGAGGCTCGCACGACCCAGACTGCACCACTCGACATATCCCATATCATGTGGAATGAGCTCCGTTTTGCCATCTACTCTCGCAAGGTACCCATCTATGGTCCATACTTGTTTTTGCTGATCTCCAAGACTTGGGAGAAGCTATACCCTGAGGAGGAGTTCGAGGCCGACTGCTTCCGCCATGATCCCATCCGTCTTCGCGTCAAGACTCAATGGGCCAACACCACCACTCGTGCGCAAGCTGCTGCAGCCCAGATGGGCACTGATGAGGAGCCAGTGGAGGAGGCTGATGATGTGGGCCCTGGCAGATTTGCCCCTTCTTCCTCCTCTGCTGTGGAGGAGCCTTCTTGGGCTAAAGAGCTTAAGCAAAAGATGAAGGCCCTCTTCTGCATGCAGGCTAAGGGGCAATACCGGGCTCATGTGACTGACAAGAAGACGCGCCAGCGTGACAAGAAGCTTCTGGCAGTCTATGGAGAGGACGTGTCCAATGGGTCAGAGGATAACATCACCCCTGAGGCTACTTGGATGGCCCGCCAGGGGTACAAGTGGTCAGAGTCTGATGAGGAGTATCAGGAGGAGCAGCCGGGGTCTGATGATGAGTACGACGACTAAGTTTCTCCCGGGCTGCCACCCGTCTTAGTGTCCTCTTTCCCCTTTGTGGTGTCTCGATGACAAAGGGGGAGAGTGATTTGCGTCTTGTGCCCTTGTGCTCTTGTGCTAGTTGTTTCTTTTCGTGGTTGAACTCTGTTTATTTGCGTGTTTGTGTCATGTGCGTGAGACTATCATATGGTGTAAGACATATGCTCCGTTATCGTTGAACTCTTCGTTATGTCTTTAATGTTTTATCAAGAGCAGTTAGTTTTTATATAGAGTATCTCATGTGTAGAATATAGGGGAGCACTGTACCTAGTACGTGTGCTGTGCAGTCCAAAGCACAATCTTGTGTAGGCACACATCCAGGGGGAGCTCACCTATATTCTAGGGTTTGGATCACATACTCTATTATTTCATCCCTGTGCAAATACCGTATTGTCATAAATACACCAAAAAGGGGGAGATTGTAAGGGCATATTTCTCCCTAAGTAGTTTTGGTGATTGATGACAATGCATTTGCGGACTAATTGTGTGCTCTAAGCTCCTACAGGTATATTTCACTTAGGCACAAGACGATTGATTGCCCCTCGGATTCTATGGAAGAAGGTGTTTTCTTTTTGCTCCCTGTCGGTGGCTTTGAGTAATAGGAAAGCCGTACTATTAAGAGGGGGTCCGCTTCGGAAAGGTTTGGGTGGAATCAACACGTACACATCTTACTCTCGCACCACCTTTCCTTTGCTTCTCTGGAGTTCCAACCAGTTATTATCGTATATGCAAACTGTGACTTCTTAACTAGATCATCTGTCTGTCCAGCGGTAGTACCGCTCTACCAAGCGGTAGTACCGTGCAGACACACGGTAGTACCGCCTGCCGACACGGTAGTACCGCTCCGACGGTAGTACCGTGTCCCCAGAGCGGTAGTACCGTGTATCTGGCCCGGCACTGATTCTAAGTGCAGAAGTAGATGCGGAAGTAATTTTTTACTTCCGCATCCAATGCGGTAGTACCGCTTAGTCCAAGCGGTAGTACCGTGTCGCATTTTGCTACTACCGTTTTTAACCCACTCACAAAACAAAGGCTTGAGAGGTGCGACGGGTGTCACGCGAGAGAGTCGGAACCCGAAACAGACAACGGAGACGACGGAGACGAAGCAACTACACATGGATGCAAGTGAGACTATGCCAATGCAATGCACATAATAAAAATGACATGGTGACATGCAACACATACACAAGACAAAAACGAAGAAACCCGAAATGAAGGGAGAGCCCAAAATGGAATTGATTAAGTCAACGATGCATATATTGCCATAAATGGAATTGTTGCATCCGGGGCGTTACAAACTCTCCTCCACTACAAAAAGATCTCGTCCCGAGATCTAGGACTGAAAGAAAGTGGGATACTTGGAACGGAGATGATATTCTCGTTCCCATGTAGCTTCTCGGTCGGTATGGTGTGACCACTTCACTTTCAAGAATTTGATGGAATTGTTACGGGTCTTGCACTCAATTTCTTCAAGGATAGCAACGGGGTGCTCATGATAAGACAAGTCTTGTTGAAGATCAATCTCTTCGAAAGGAATGGAACGTTCATGCGTCTTGAAGCACTTGCGGAGTTGTGACACGTATAAAACATCATGCACATTTGCAAAGTTGGAGGGAAGCTCGAGTTGGTAGGCTAAATCGCCTCTCATGCCAAGTAGGAGTATCTTGAAAGGACCCACGTATCTTGGAGCAAGCTTGCCCTTGATACCAAACCATTGAGTGCCCTTCATGGGAGAAACACGGAGATAGACATTATCTCCAATGTCGAAAACCAAGTCGCGATGCTTGCCGTCATAGTAGCTCTTTTGGCGCGATTGCGCGGCTTTGAGATTCTCACATATGACTTTGCACATATCTTCGGCCTCTGAGATCAAATCATTGCCAAAGAGTTGACGTTCACCAGTTTCGGACCAGTTGAGAGGAGTACCACACTTTCTGCCATAGAGGATTTCAAACGGTGCTTTGCCTGAACTTGCTTGGAAGCTGTTGTTGTAGGAGAACTCGGCAAATGGAAGGCAATCTTCCCATTTCATGCCGAAGGAGATGATACAAGCTCTGAGCATATATTCGAGAATTTGGTTCACTCTTTTGACTTGACCACTAGTCTGAGGGTGAAAAGTTGTGCTGAAGAGAATCTTGGTACCCATAGCTGAATGAAAGGAATCTCAGAACTTGGAAGTGAACAAGCTTCCACGATCTGACGAGATTACTTGAGGTATACCATGAAAAGAGAAAATTCCGAAGGTATATAGCTCTGCGAGTTGAGCTGCGTTGATGGATTCTTTGACTGGAAGGAAATGAGCCACTTTAGTGAGCTTGTCAATCACCACAAAGATAGCATCATTTCCTCGCTTGGACTTGGGAAAACCGGTGACGAAATCCATCTCAATGTGATCGAATTTCCACTCGGGAATAGGTAGAGGTTGAAGGAGTCAAGCTGGACGTTGATGCTCTGCCTTCACTCTTCTGCGGACATCACACTCGTTCATGAATTGAGCAATTTCTCTTTTCATGCGAGTCCACCAATATGATTGCTTGAGGTCATGGTACATCTTGGAGCTTCCTGGATGTATCGAGAGGAGTGAGTCATATGCTTCGTTCATTATGAGCTTCCTGAGATCACCTTTGGGAACCACAATTCTGTCCTCAAAGAATAAAGTGTCTCTGTCATCAATGCGATAACACTTGTACTTGGGAGTACCCTTAGTAATACCATGTTTCACTTTCTGCACCATAGCATCACTGAGTTGGGCCTCACAGATTTGATTTTCCAACGTAGGAGTGACTTGAAGGTTGGCAAGAAATCCTTGCGGAACAACTTGGAGGTTGAGCTTCCTGAATGACTCAAAAAGTTCAGGCTAGAACGGTTTGAGGAGGAGACTGTTGCAGTAAGCCTTTCTGATCAAGGCATCTGCAATGACATTGGCCTTGCCAGGAGTATACTCAATGCTTGGGTCATATTCTTGAATCATTTCAACCCAACAAGTCTGGCGGAGGTTAAGGTTTGGCTGGGTGAAGATGTACTTCAAGCTCTTGTGATCGGTGAAGATGTCCACTTTTCTGCCCAACAGAAGGTGTCTCCACGTGATCAAGGCATGAACAACTACTACTAGCTCAAGATCATGTGTGGGATAATTCTTCTCATTTGGTCTAAGCTGACGCGAAGTGTATGCAACGATCTTCTTGTCTTGCATGAGAACACCGCCAAGACCTTGCAATGAAGCATCACATAACACTTCATAAGGCTTGGACTCATCCGAAGGAGTAAGAACCGGAGCAGAAATGAGCTTCTCTTTGAGTGCCTTGAATGCCACATCACAATCAGGAGTCCACGAGTACTTGACATTCTTCTGCAACAGGTTGGAAAGAGGCTTGGCAATCTTGGAGAAGTTCTCAACGAACCTTCTGCAATAGCTTGTGAGACCGAGGAAACTTCGGAGTTGTTTGACATTCTGAGGAGGTTCCTACTTGACAATAGCTTCAACCTTCTCGGGGTTAATAGAAATGCGCTCGGCAGAGATAATATGGCCAAGATAGAGGACTTTATCCAGCCAGAATTCACACTTGGAGAACTTCGCATAGAAACGGTGCTCGCGGAGCCTGTCAAGGACCAAATGGAGGTGCTTGGCGTGGTCGTCTTTATTCTTGGAGAATACCAAGATATCATCGAGGTAGATGAGAACAAATTCATTGGTGTATGGGTTCAAAACGAAATGCATCATCCGAGAGAAGGTAGGTGGAGTATTTGCAAGCCCGAAGGACTTGACTGTATACTCTTAGGAGCCAAAACTTGTTCTGAATGCGGTCTTGGGAATATCCTCTTCACGGATACGAATTTGATGGTAGCCCATCCTGAGATCAAGCTTTCAGAAAACCTTGGCTCCTTTGAGCTGCTCAAACAATTCATTGATGTTGGGGAGAGGGTACTTATTCTTTATTGTCTTGTTGTTCAATGGCCGGTAATCAACGCAAAGCCATTCCGTGCCATCCTTTTTCTTGACAACAAGAACACCGCAGCCCCAAGGAGAAGTACTTGGTCTGATTAGACCCATTCGTTCTTGCTCGTCGAGTTGCTTCTTCAATTCCTTCAACTCATCAGGAGAAAGCTTGTACAGATGCCGATAGGCTGGCTCCATACTAGGTTCAAGTTCAATGACGAATTCAACTGGACTGTTGGGCAGCATGCCTGGAAGCTTTTCAGGAATTACATCCTCATATTCACAATCCACAGGAATCTGAGAAATGGCATTAATCTCGCCCTTGTCATTGAGAGAGAATAGCCTGATTGTGTTATCTCGAGCTGCGAAGATAATCACTTCTTCGTCAGGATGAGTTAGCTTGACCTCCTAGTTTGCACAATCAATATTTGCATCATGCTTAGAGAGCCAATCCATCCCAAGAATAAGATCAATGTCCGAGTTACCGAGAACAACTTGAGAGACCAGAAAACTATAATCGCCCATATGAATAGCGATATCCGGAGCCACCTTACTAGAACTCAATCTCTTACCAGGAGAAACAACACTCAAACCTCTTGGCAATGCTTCGGTGTGAACATTATGCTTAGATGTAAATGGACATGACAAGAAGGAAAGTGATGCACCAGAATCGAACAACACTTTTGCAGGAATTGAGTTAACTGAAATATTACAATGACAGGAGGCATCGAGAACAATGTTCTCGTCACAAAGATATCGGAATGATCCACACAATACCCGCGTGATCCTAAAAAAAATTGGTGAAATTTTGAGAACAATGCAGTTAAAATAACGTCAGGAGACCTCACCAGAGCGATGAAGGGGATGAGGAGTAAAAAGAAATCCTACTCTCTGATATATATATATATATATATATATATAGGACTCAAAAATTTTGTGTGTGTGTGCCTAGACTCAACCGTCAGCGGTTCGATCAATCAGGGGGCTCCTAGGTCGGAGAAGGCTCTGAATACCAACTTGTAATGCCCAAGATGCGACTATATCTCCTACGTGTCGAGGCACGACTTAGAGACATAAGCGCATTCTGGAATGATCTCAAGCGTGGTATCTTTGCACATCTCATGTAAAAGTTCGGGGATGAAAGTGTGAAAGATAGTTGGCTTACAATCGCCACGTCACACAATGAATACAATATCATACATTCATCCAAATAACACACGGTCCGACTACGGACGATTTCCAAATGAGAAAAGATACCACAACACAAGGCCTGATCGCCCCTAGTAGGAACCACTACCGATCGTCGGGATACGATACATAGTAAAGACCACGCTCTTCATCGAACTCCCAGTGAAGTTCTGATCCATCTCCTGCATCGTACTCGGTTGTACCTGCATCTGGTGTGTGTAGTAATCTGTGAGTCACAAGGACTCATCATTCCCATTCCCGCGTATCAAAATTAACAAAGCCTTAGGTGTGGAAGGGTAATAATGTGTTTGCAGCAAGCACTAAGCAACTAGCTTACGAGTTGAGAGCGAGATGAGAATATGTGCCAACGGTCGCCAAGTTTATCAAGAAGTGATCCTAGCTACTCACGGGCAAACATAACCCCACCGTGTTCACTTCCCGAAGCCCTTCGGAAAGAGACCATCACAGTTACTCACACAGGTAGTGTATTCTTAAGGGTATGATGTTAAGTTATCTACAACCGGATATTAACAAATTCCCATCTGTCACATAACCGCGGGCACGGCTTTTGAAATTTCAAAACCCTGCAGGGGCGTTCCAACTTAGCACATCACAAGCTCACGATTTGCGGAGTCACAACTCCAAAGTGGGAAGACCCGAGTATTCTCAGAATCCCGTGCTCAAGATATTTTGACAAAGGAAAAACTAATCCAGCAAGACCTCCCGGCGTGCCGACACCCTGATAGTAGCTGCGCGTATCTCGTCTCAGGCCATGACCGAATGGGATAAGCTATGGGTGTATACCAGATAACTCGGGTTTCCCTAAGGCGGCCCCGCAGGTTGCCCAGTTTGGACCAACACTCATGAGGAGCACTGGCCCGGGTTGTAAAATTAAGTCCTCGGGGTCCGGAAAGTCCCTATGCAAGTTATTTAGTTATGGCAAATGGTAAAAACCAAAGTTGGACCTTGCTGGAAAAGCTTTAAGCAGTGCGAATTATCAAGGGGGCCCATAAACCCCAACGTGTTAGGAACGCAAAATCAAGGAACATAACACCGGTTTATCGGGTCCTAAGGTGGCATGAGTGGAAAAAAACACCAAGCTGAAGTCCAAGCCTTCCACCCATTGCCAATATATATGTGCATTGATTAACATAAATATATATTGTGTTATCCCAATAAACAAGTTCAACATGGAGCAATCTTCAAACTTCACCTGCAGCTAACAACGCTATAAGAGGGGCTAAGCAAAAGCGTACATAGCCAATCAACGGTTTGCTAGGAAAGCGGTTAGAGTGTTTCATGGCAACAATAGGAGGCTGACAAGACAAGAATTGACATCGAGGCATAGCTAAAGAGCGAGAAAACTAGCATATGAAAAGATAGAGGTGATATCGAGGAACGGTCATCTTGCCTGGTAAGTCGTCGGTTGGATGGTAAGAAGGCTCCTCCAACTCAGTCTCGACAAGATCCTCTAACTTGCTATCAGCTCCCGGCTCTACCCACCACAAGTGCACAACAACGGTACAAGATCAATCACGGCGCAATGAACAAACAACATGATGCAAGACATGTCATAGGATGCAAGTACGATGTGCGTATGCATGAGGATGCTCTCAAGCCTAAAGAAGAAGATGATGGAAATGGCTTCATCTTGGGTAACCAAGCAAGCCACTGGATACAGGGGAAGATTTCGGTCAGAAACGATATAAAGATCATGGAAAACGTATGCACGGTCTGCAAATGACAAGCAAAACACTACACGATGCAATCTGCCAAAAACAACAAGTTGCCCACTAAGTGACCAAGTTTAAGTATGCTACAACACCCCAAAAATCAAGAAAAAGGCATGGCAATAACATACATAACATGCTCTTCCAGAATAACCACATGGCTACTTCTACAACATACTAAAACATGTCACAAACAGCATGGCAAAAGTGCAAAAGTTTATCCAGACTTAGTGAAAATCTAGGCATGGCAATAACGACAACAAGTAGGTATGTTTGCAAGCTTGTGCAACTCATCTCAAAGCATAGCATGGCATGTGAATATAACCAATGGCAGGAAGACATGTTTTTGAAGCTACTCATGGCAAGAACATGCTCATAGAATGCATAGAATACTAGGTATTAACATGACAAAACTGAACTTGTTGATGACATGCTGACAGAAACATTTTATAGCAACTTGAGAGCATGAAAACAACATGCTACAGCAAGGCATCATGGCAAACAAGAGCATGGATAGCTATAGCATAACATATACATCAAGGAACACCCACTGGACAACTCCAACCATGCACAACAATGACGGGAGCCTCATGGAAACATGGCATAAAAATTAACAGATTCACACCTAGCAGAAATTTAACATCACGATGGCATGTTAACAAGCTTGATGCACTCATCTCAAGACATATCATGGCATGAAAATGAATCTATCATGTAGGGCACATTCCAAAGAGCAAAACTCATGTTGACACCTAGCTCATATGACACAAGGATTAAAATACACAAACAAGACAAAACATCATCTTGTAACATGTTCAAAAACTTATAAGCCACATGCACTTTTGCAACAGAGGTAAACATGGCATAATACAACCTAACCTGTATGCAAATGCATCCATCATGAAGAGCATCACAAGATGAATATTTTGACATATCATACACTCCATTTGGACCAACGTGCACAAAGTTACTAGCCCACGAACATGCCAACAAATTTACACGGACATCAAGTGCTGAAACAGTAACATCACGAAGCACTCTTGCCACAAAGATTAAGACATCTTGGTGAACCATAACATGCATGAAACTGATGCTAAAATGTAGAGCACGACGGGACGAACATTTCGATATATCGTATGCGGAAACGGAGCTACGAGCACGAAGTTACCACAAGATGAAGAGGGCAAGAAATTTATCGGATCTAAGGACTTAGTGGAATTTTACCTTCGCGAAAGTCAACGCGGGATGGATCCGTGTGGGATGGAGATATCCGGGCAGAGTGGGCCCGTTTTGTTGGGGGAGTGGTGGATCTGGTCCACCTGACCAGATCCGACCGGATTTCGCCGGAGGATCGCCGGAGTTGGCCGGAGGGGCTTGCCGGCGTGGAGGAAGACGGCGGCGGCGCGAAGCTCGGAGGAGGAGCGCCGGCCGGCGATGTGGCGGCGATCCAGCGGCGCGCGGAGGCGGTGTGCGGCGGCGGCGTGGTGGCGGCTTGCGGCGGCAAGGACGAAAGGCGGCGGTGCGCCGGCGTGGAGCACGGGGATAGAGGGCGCGGGTCGGAGTGGCCCGGGTCGGCCCGACCATGGGCTGGTGGGCCTGGCGCGGGAGGCGCAGTGAGGGAGTCCGACGGCGCCACATGGCACGGCCCGGTTGGCTGGGGCGTCGATCGGACGTGTCCGGCGGCGGGGTGGACGTGTCCGGCACACGGAGGTGGAAGAAGCTAGGGTTTGATCCGGGATTTTGGGGCTAGGGGCTTATTTATAGGTAGAGGGAGCTAGGAGTGTCCAAATGAGGTGCGGTTTTCGCCCACACGAACACGATCCAACGACCGAGAGGATGGAGGTGGTTGTGCTGGGCTAGTGGGCTATTGTGGAGGGGTGTTGGGCCAAAAGAAAGAGGAGCTTTTAGCCCACGAGGTTAACCGTTGGAGTATCAAACGACCTCCAAACGCGACGAAACTTGACGGGCGATCTACCGGTGATATACCAAGATCACTCGACAAGTCTCGACCCATTCCGAGGATGTTTTTAACCCACTCACGAAACAAAGGCTTGAGAGGTGCGACGGGTGTCACATGAGAGAGTCGGAACCCGAAACGGACAACGGAGACGATGCAACTACACACAGATGCAAGTGAGACTATGCCAATGCAATGCACATAATAAAAATGACATGGTGACATGCAACACACGCACAAGACAAAAACGAAGAAACCCGAAATGAAGGGAGAGCCCAGAATGGAATTGATTAAGTCAACGATGCATATATTGCCATAAATGGAATTGTTGCATCTGGGGCATTACAACAACCCAAAAGAAACGGTCAGCTAGATCAAGTTTGTGCGATATACGGCTTGCGGTTCACTCGGAAGAACTGTTTGCATTGAGACAAGAGAACAAAAATGGTTCAATATAACAAGATGTGTGTGATACGCGGTAAACAGGTGTGTAATCAGAAATTTGTGCGAAGACCGATAATAACACAAACGATTGCTGCTAAGAAGACGTTTGTGTTGTGTGATGGGATTGCATACAGAACAACAACAACATACACACACACTTATAAGGACATGGTTGCATAACCAAATTAAACATCCACTTACATAGGTGGCTACTACAACCATGGCATTTGCACACACGAAAGTAAACTATTACATGCATAATTACATAGGTGGCTACTACACACATGACATTTCCACACACCAAAGTAAACTATATATTACATACATGATTAAGTAGGATAAACAATCATATGATCATCATATACTTCTTGTGACGCTTGCTTTGCTTGTGGCTTGATCCGGCCTCGTCGATTTGGGTAACAAGGCACTTCCTCATGTCAACGATCCGCATGTGCATCTCGTAGCATGTGTACACGCTCTTTGCCGCGAACTTGAGGTGAGGTTCATCTTGTTGCCGCATCCAGGCCCCGTGCTAGGATACGGGACGTGTTCTATTGGCATCCTGCTTCATCTTTTTGTAGTATGGGTCGATGATGGACAAGACGAGTTCAACCAGGGAGTCCTTTTTCGTGCTGCCCCAGAACTTGTAGTGCTCACGGATTTTTACAAGGTTCTTGCAGGCCAAGCCCGTAACCCTAAGCACTTTTACATCGTCGATGGTTTCCACCATAACGAACTTGTAGTCGGTGCTGTTAACAAACCTGGTGAAACGATCGGAAGGCTCTATGGCCATGAAGTAGTGGTAGATGAGGACATGATGGCGCACGCACAATTGGGCGCCGACAACCTTCTGATATATGTTGGTACGACCAGCGGTGTACTGGAGGTCGATGCAGACCACCTTGTACTTGTCTCGAGCAAGCAACTACTCAATGGTGTTGATGTAGTCGTCCACGACGACCAGGTCAATGGTGTACACCACCAAGAGATCCGTCTTCCTCGCGTGGGTCTGCACTTTATGCTCACTGAAATCCATTGGAGTACCGCTAGACATCCCTCTCTATGTGTCGTCGTGGGTGTGCTTGTTGTGTTGTGGGACGCGATCAAAAGGTTGAAGAGACTAAGGTTATAATGGTTGCGGGAATTAATGAGGGAGCCGAATGGCCTGGAATATCGGCACGATCTGATGGCAGTTCTAATTTACAGTGCGTAACTCCATCATGCCACACGTAACTGCATCGCGTGGCAACGCGTGCGGCGCAACCACATGCATATGGGGCCCCCAACGTGATCGTGCGCAGGCCCAACAGCTGCCAGAGCGCGCGCGGAGGGACACGAGCAGAGCGCTCCGTGGTTGCCTCCGGCGAGCAACCGTATATATGCATATAGCAGTTGAACACGCAAGGAAAAGTTGTCCACCAGCCAAGCGCGTTGACGGACACGAGCAGAGCGCGCCGATGGATGCAAGCAGAGGCCGGTACAGTGATACGTGGCAAATAAAACGAACTATGCGAGCGATATCAGAGACATCAACCACGCATCAGATTAGAGTTGTGTGTGTGATACATGACATACAATTGATCCAGCCAAGCTGTCTGTGATGGAATAAGCCGTGTGTGTTGTGGGCAAACGCTTGCTCGTATATAACCTTAAATTTAACCAACAAAATGTTAATGCATGTTACAAAAATTATATAACTGGAAACTATGTTCAAATACGAATCCAATGATATAATCTTTGGCGACATGCATTCCTATTTTATTAGTTAAATCCTACTTATAATCCAGGACGGGGGTATAGTAGGTAATTAAATCGCAAACGTTTTTTTATGAATCGTATGTGTACGTGTCCTTTCATCCTCCTCTCGGACGTCTTGTCACCCCGCTGCCGTAGACGGCTTCGAACGCAAGCTTGAGCAGCGCGCGGGGGCGTTCTTTTGGCCAAACGATGGTGAGCCCATTCCCGCACAACCGCGCAGGTTCCCGTGCATGCTTCCCGCTCGAGTCGATGAAATCCCCCAAAATCCCAATGCTTACCAACCTACAATATGAATCCTCACGTCCGGCGAGTCCCGCATCATATTTTCCACTCCCTCCCTTTAGCTTATCTCGTCTGCTTCTCCCACAATCGCCAATGGCACCGGTCTGTCGTCGTTGCTCAGCCACTTTGCCGTCATCAGAGGACAACTCTAGCTGGGAGGCTACATCGCGGCGGTGACGCAGTCCCCGGCGTAGTGTAGTGCGCGTGGCGTCCATGTTGGGTGTGCGCGGAACACCCACCACACGCTCCGCCGCTGCTGCCCGTCGGTAGCTGTTGACGGCCGCCGTTGCCGCCACAGCACCGTCGAAAGCTAGGGCCATCGCCCGCTATGCCGTCGCGGCCTGAAGGCGGGAGGTGGGTAGGTAGCCATCATGACCGCCACCCCACTGTCGGTCATCGTGGCCATCACCCGCTCCGCCATCGCGGCGCGAAGGTGGGAGGTGCTGGTCATGGCCGCCACCCCATCGTTGGTCGCCGTGGTCGCCAGCCCACCGCCGACTGCCGGATCATCACCCACTCCGCCACCGTCGCCCGAAGGTGGGAGGCGGAGGTGGAGGCCCGCACGTGCATCAGCGACCTTGTGCGCTACATCGAGATCCAGCGGGAGGAGGAGGATCGCCTCGTCGAGCATACAAAGAGCCTTACCGCAACTGTGGCCGCAGCACACGCCGACGCAGAGGCAAGGTATCAGGAGATCTACGAGCAGTACGGCCGCTTCGAGAGGGGTCGTCTGGAGCGGAAGAGGGCGTTCGAGGTGAGAGTCGTTGAAGGTGCAGTAGCGGCATGCACCGTATTGCAGCTGTCCAGCTCGTCGGTAGGTTCCTCCTCCTCTTCCTCTTATTGAGCGCGCTAGGCAGAGGAGAGGCTGCTGGAAGTAGTACAAAGCCCCTCCATAGTAGTACTAGTAGTATTTAGGGGCTATTTTGTTCAGTTCATTTGACTATAGATGTGGTGGAACTGTACAACGTACTTAAAATTAGCTAGTATATATAGTTGAACTAGCTATTTTAGTACGTGGTTGGCAACAACTGGGGAAAGTTTGGTCGGTTCAGCTATCAAGTTGAACTGTTTGTATAAATTAAGAACGACTACTTAATATATGAATGAAATCTATGCTTAATTACTGAATTTTAGTTACAAGAATTAGATAGCGCTAGTGATTTTTAGCTGCATTTTTTTACAAATCGCAGTGTTACAAGGATTGACAAATGACAATGTAACTAGATCAACAAATGTCAATCTTTCCAGTTTGACAAATGGCAATATACCCAATATGACAGATGCAAATCTTACCAAATTGTCTATACGTGGTTGCCCACGGGTCATCCGAAAATAAAACGTTTGCATTGAAGGGAGGTACAAATCTTGCTTGCCAAATTTTCTCTTGGCTAAGCGCCGAAGTCTTGCATTGCATACCTTATTCAATCCGAACCGTTTGCGTTGAAGAGATGCACAAATCCCGCGGGGCAAATTTTCCCTTGGCTTAGTGCGGAAGACCATAGCTCTCACTTTGCATGCAGGTGTTCTATCTAAAACGTTTGCGATGAAGAGCTGCACAAATCCTGCTCGGCACATTTTCCCTTGGCTTACTGGGGAAGCTACCGGTTTACAGATGGGTGTTCTATCTAAAACATTTGCGATGTTAAAGTGGCAGCTTTTTGTTTCAAAATGCCTTAGTTGGCTTATTCGAGTGTGCCTTCTCTCAAAATGGAGATGAAAAATACCACAACATGTCGGGTGCCATTCCATGATATCATGCCAAGTTTCATGAATTTCAGACGAGTTTTGGATTTACTAGAATTTAAAAACAAAGTATCTCAACGTTTTGCCGACAATTAACAATGCCCTCGTGTTTGAAATTCAATTCCATTTCTTGCATGGGACCTAAGCATGCACCCAAGGACACTGATTTGATTTTTCAACCAATTTATATGCACTGGAGCATGTACATTTAGTTCAAATTTGAATTATGCACATAAAATGCCTAGAAAACCTAGTTAATGTATAAAAATGTCCAAACGAACCTCGAAAAATTCCAAAATTTAACACAACACTCCTGTTGTTCTATGTTAACACTAGAAATTTTTTGTGAGAAGCTTATACCCAAACCTGCCCTAAATTGGACAAAAAATTTACCATGGCATGTTGATGCCGCTCCATGATAGCATGCCAAGTTTTCATGAAGTTCAGACGAGTTTTGGATTTACTTTAATTTAAAAACCAAGTATCTCAATGTTTGCGGCCGAGTGACGGTGGCAGGGTGTTTGACATTCATTCTCATTTCTTGCATGGGACCTAAGCATGCAACCAAGGACACACATTTGAATTTTTAACCAATTTATATGCATTAGAGCATGTGCCTATAGTTCAAATTTGAATTATGCACACAAATGCATTGAAAACTCAATTAATGTATACAAATGTCCAGAAGAACCCCAAAAAATTCCAAAATTTAACACAACACACCTGTTGTTCTATGTTGACACTAGAGAAAAAAATGAAATCAAGAAGAGGCAACGAATATCGTTTCGTCCAGAAAGGTGAAATGTTCCCTACCGTAACCATGAGGCTTGTTGCGAGAAGCTCTGGTTTGTGAAAAGCTTATACCCCAACCTGCCCCAAATGGGACAATATTATTACCACTGCATATTGTTGCCGTTTCATGATAGCATGTTAAGTTTCATGAATTTCAGACAAGTTTTCCATTTAGTAGAATTTTAAAACTATGTATCTCAATGTTAGCGGCCGAGCGACGGTGGCAAAGGTGTTTAACATTCATTCCCATTTCTTGCATGGGACCTAAGGTTGCAACCAAGGACACACATTTGATTTTTCAACCCGTTTATATGCATTGGAGCATGTGCATGTAGTTCAAATTTAAATTATGCACATGAATGCATAGAAAACTCGGTTAATGTACAAAAATGTCCAAGTGAACCCCAAAAAATCCCAAGAATTGCACAACACTCATGTTGTTCTATGTTGCCATGAGAAAAATTTTGAAAGTAAGAAGAGGCAACAGATATCGTTTCGTCCCCCAAGGTGGCATGTTCCCTACAGAAACCATCAGGCTTGTTGTGAGAGAAGCTCCGATTTATGAGAAGCTTATACCATAACCTTCCCCGAATGGGACAATATTTTTTTACCCCAGCATGTTGATGTCGTTCCATGATAGCATGCCAAGGTTCATGAATTGCACACGAGTTTTGTATTTAATAGAATTATAAAAGCAAGCACCTCAATGTTTGCGAGAGAGCCATGGTGCCGTGGTGTTTGAAATTCATCCCCATTTCTTGAATGGGGCATAAGCATCAACCCATGGACACATATATCATTTTACAACCCATTTTGGTGCACCAAAGCATGTGCATGTAGTTTAATTTTGAATTGTGCACCTGAAACGCCTATAAAACCAAGTTATTGTACAAAAATGTCCAAACAAACCCTGAATAATTCCAATTTTTTTGACGACACACCTATAGTTGCATGTTCACGACACATAAAATTTCTAGCAATTCAAACACCATCCTTTGCAGCTGTGACCCCATTATGTAATTCAAATCAAGACGAAAAATCAAGTAGATCGCACACAGTTTATTATCACCAACCGTGTGAGATGCAGTACAAAATATCCTAGAGCACAGTCGGTGTATAGTACGCATACGACTTATGCGCGAAGGTGCGTCAGCTATAGTCCACAGCCGGCGTGTCAAGCACACTAGCTCGCTCCCCAAATATCATTTCACTGTTCAATCATCGCCGGTGAAAGATGGGGACATGGACCCACTTTGTGAGGGCAACTTCGACGGCCCACTCCGATGAGAGCGCGGCCGCAGCCGCTAGACGCGTGCTAACAAGCTTCGTGAGCGCGGCCGCATTCTGCGATCGGGCGGCCAAGGCAGCCCAAAGGGCCGCTGTTGCTTCTCAGGTGGTGGCAGCAACATCTGCCTCGGGGATAGCAACTGGCGAGAGCGGCACATCAGTTGTCCATTCCGCATCGGCGAACTTATCCCTGTTGGAGGCCGCCCACGACCATGTCGAGGCCACCCACACCCAGCTCATGGCGGTCACCACACAAATCGAACGAAGCTTCTCCGACAATGGTGGGCAACCCACAGCCAAAGACTTGGCAATCACTGAGAGCATTTGAGCAGCCGTTCGTTCCTGCATAGCATACCTTGCCAGGACAGAGCCCGCCCAAGCCAAGATCGCGGCTGTCCACGCCAAGCTCGTGGCGGCCTATTCCAAAGATATGGCGGATGCGGATGGCGAGATGCTTGCCGAGTATGGTGCGATGGATGCCATGGAGCCCCTTCCCCAGGAGATCGTCGGGCGCGAGCTGGACATGGAGGAGGCGCCGAAGATCGATGAGCACCAGCAGTAGTAGTACTCTTTATTTTGTTTAATTAAGAGCACCGGTCTTTAAGTTGTTAGAGTAATGTTTAGGTCAGCTAGCTCTGTTTTATTGCTGAAATTGCGCGATTAAGAAGTGTGGTTGTGTTGTAGTCTCCTTTGTGCACGAAAATTATGCAATGACGTGGATGACCACTGTAACCAGGGAAATTCGAACCAAAATTTTTGACGTTCAAACTCATCACACACAGTTTAAGCTACCTGAATCGTTTGTGATGTTCACATATCATACACAGTGCTGAATAAGGGACCATGTCTGATGACACTTTGCGCGCCAGTTTTTTCGCTGAACCGATTCAAAAATTTCGGCTTTCGTGGAAATATCTACCTTCCCGCCCCCCCTTACCAAAAGCCACATTTCCTCCGTTTCCGCCTTCCTTTCCAAGTTGAAACCTTCACTCCTTGCTTGCAACGCCACCTCCTTGCAGGTGACCCTCCTTCATGTTGCTCGGCCTTGTCTATCCAGGCAGGTAGCCCACACCCGACTCCATCCTCGTCCTCCTTCTACATCCCACATGCCCCGACCGCCGGCGTGATACCTTCCACCCAAATCACCGGCCCCTCCACCAAACAAGCGTCGCCCTAAGCCATGGTGCACGCAGTATAACCAGAAGCTCGATGAGCATTTTGATGAGGACATGACTATCTTGGATACGTCCAAAAATATTACATACATGCATATTTGTGAGGTGATTTCTAATGCAAAGAATGCAATAATTTATTTATGTTATCCAGGATAAAAATACTTCACACACTTTAGTGCCATTTGTAATTGCAGGTGTATGGGACATTTGGACAATCCACATATGAAGATAAGGGAAAAAGAGAAGTTTAGGTGATGTTCAAAAGTTCTCTCACGTTACTTTTGGGCCAAGAGAAGATAGAGTCCAAGTCTCTCATGTTCTGGATTCAGATTCGGACTGCACAAAAATACCTGACTCAAAATGCCAAGAACTCTTTCATACGGACTCCGCATTGGGTGATTCTTTATTTCTTGGAAAGTAGATTTTGTACACTTTCCAACCCAATTAGATTCACTTTCAAGTTCATCAGGAGCGTTGAGTTGTGGACGAAACAATCTGACATTGCACCAGAATTCGAGTCAAACTACAAGTACAAAGGTGTTGCATCACCTCCACTTGGCCCCGTGAGCGTTGTACGATCCTAGGGTTAGTTTTAGGCTGCCTTGGGATGTCCTCCCACCTCCTTGGCCGCCACCCATTGGTCCTATATAAGTAGATCCATCTAGTAGCTTTTCCTTTGGGATTTGTTTAGTCAAAAGTTATCCATTGCAACTTTGTGTACTTCGTTTGTGTCCAACGACCAAACCAAGACCGCTTATGGATCCCCACATTTATCAATACTTCATCTATATTTGCAATATTCAGATTGCTTTATCATATTCCTACATGTTCTTCAATTGCATGCAGGAATAGACCTTCGTGGTCAGGCTGATCGTGCTTGTGGCATCGTCAATAACCCCAGGAGATTGATTTAGCGATTGCTAAGGCGCAACGTTGTGCACGTTTGCAGTCGAATCGTCAAAGTCGACTCCACCAAATCGATAGTTATCATCTCATCGAAAGATCAGGACCCTTGCCTCTATCAAGTGGTATCAGTTTTCAGGTTGTATCGGTGAGATATTTCCAGTTTTTCGTAGTCTAGATTGCATCTGTTCTTCATACCTTGAGTCCAAGAAAAAGCCACAAAAAAGTTAGATCTATTCATCCTTTGTCCAAGCCAAAACGAGCCTTTGAAATTTTCTTTCTTTGTTTGCATAGTTGAATTATCATTTGCATCGTCGTGTCGAGTTGCTGGTCTTAGTGTCTAGTTCGTTTAGAATTTCGAGTTATGTTCACATTAGTCACGCTGCCGCTGCATCTTATCTCTTCCGCTGTCCACCCCATCCATACCACGTGCTACACATCGTTCATTGTAATAATCATAGCTACGGTCATTCACATCTTAGCTTGATCCAATCTGCATCTTATTTGGTTTATCTTGGAAAGGGGGAGAAAAAAGGAGAGGAAGAAAAAAGTGTGAGAAAAAAAGGAAACAAACCGAGAGAAAAAAATAGGGGAAGAAAAAAAAGTAAAAAAAGTTTGGAGATAGAGTTTCTGTTATATCCTGTTTGTGAGTTGTTTCTCATCAGTATCTTCACTGCCATTGTGATCTTCACTTAAATCTTGCTGTACAGAGCTACTTCGTATCCTTTATTGATGCTAGTTATGCTACACCGTGACCTCATTAGTGTTCTAGGCTTGCGTCTCTAGCACGGTCTAGCCTAGGATCAGCACAATACCATCATTGAGCATTTATTTAGCATTGCATCTTTGAATTGATTATTGCTAATCTTTTTCTACCATATATTTAAGCCTTCCAAGATCCACATATTTCTACATCATGTATACATATAGTCCCCTAGCAATCGCTTTACTCAATCTTCAGAGTTATTTGACACCGCTGGTTGCCTGTCACCACCTGCTGCATGGTAAGAACTTGTAAGATATTGATATTTGCTTTACTGTGAGTGCTTTACCACCACATCCTAGTAGTTCATAGGAACATTATTCTCAAATTTTGTTTCTTGTTTGTACTAATCATGACAGGTTACAGTGATAGGGGTTCTTGGATTACGGATATATCTTCACCATCACGGGAGGTGGGACAACACACACAAGCACATGGTCAGGTTATCTCTTTACCGTCATTTTGTGGGTAGATTTAATCCTGCTATTTATCTAGCTTGGGAACTTGAAGTAGAAAAAAAAATAGTCACCATGATTTTTCTGAACTTGAGAGAGTACGAGCTGCCACTGGAGCATTTACTGGTTTTGCTTCTGTTTGGTGGAGTGTGCATTGTAAGAAAAACATTGATAACCAACCCACAACTTGGAAAGATTTGAAAGATGTAATGAGAAAACAATTTTTCCTCCTTACTATCGTCGTGAATTGCTTCGCAAATTGGAACAACTAAAACAAGGCAGTAACACTGTTCATGTTTACTACCAAGACTTCAAATCTTATATGCATAATTGTGACATAGAAGAATCTGAGAATGATACAATGAATATATTTTTTGGTGGTTTGAACCATGATATTCGCGCAAGATTTTAGTATATTCCTCGTTGCATTACTGGTATGTATGTTCATGCTTGTACCTTTGAGAGACAGATACAAGAGGCTGCATTGGGTGACTACAACAACTACTATTCCAGTTCATGCTCATCACCACCAGTTGGTTCTTCCACCATTGCACCTACTAGAGCAGCCACACCTCAGATTGTGAGCGCGACATCATGTCAAGTGTATGGTACATTATCATCATTCGTATCTACATCAGCTACGTCTTTGTGACAAGGTAACAGTAAATGTATTGATGATATAACTTCACATGAGAATGATGCATCCCTAATTAACTTGAATACATCATGCGTTGAGTTACCTATTGATTTGAGCACACCACCTATTTTAGATAATAGTTTTACTGTCATGAATGCGTCATGTGATCAGACAGCTGAAATACCAACAATTTTGAGTGCACCCATTGAATTAACTGTTGATGCAAAAGAACCAATGTTTAATCATTTTGATATGACACCAATCTTGGTAATGATTCTATGTCAAATGACTTATTGCATGTGTGCTTATTTAAGCATGTTGTAGCATGTAAATTTGATGCAAGTAAGGTAAATTCACCGATATTGGGATGGTTTAATGATGAACATTGTCAATCTTTTGATATAAATAAGAGCTTCACTTATTTTTGCAAACTAACTCCCAATATTTTCATGTCTTCTACTTCTAGTGACAATATTTTGGTTTTATATTTTATGAACTATGAAAGTTACTCATGTATACATGTATCATATGTGCAAAAACTAAGGGAAATAAAAATGGATGACATATACATATACAACATGTACACCTTATCTCTTTTGTTAGCCACATTTCAGATTAAGAAACACCGAGGACAGCTTTGTTTTCAAGAAGGGGAGGAGGATGAGGACATGACTACCTTGGATACGACTAAAAATATTGCATACATGCATATTTGTGAGGTGATTTCTGATGCAAAGTATGCAATAATTTATTTATGTTATCCAGGACAAAAATACTTCACACACTTTAGTGTTGTGTGTAATTGCAGGTGCATGGGACATTTGTACAATCCACATATGAAGATAAGGGAAAAAGAGAAGTTTAGGTGTTGTTCAAAAAGTTCTCTCACGTCACTTTTGGGCCAAGAGAAATAGAGTCCAAGTATCTCACGTTCTAGATTCAGATTCGGACTGCACAGATATACCTCACTCAAAACGCCAAGAACTCTTTCATACAGACTCGAAATTGGGTGATTCCTTTTTTGTTGTAAAGTAGATTTCGTACACTTTCCAACCCAATTGGATTCACCTTCAAATTCGTCCGGAGCATTGAGTTGTGGATGAAACAATCTGACGTTGCAGCAGAATCCAAGTCAAACTACAAGTCCAAAGGTGTTGCATCACCTCCACTTGGGCCCATGAGCCTTGTACGACCTAGGGTTAGTTTTAGGCTGCCTTGGGACATCCTCCCACCTCCTTGACCACCACCCATTGCTCCTATATAAATAGACCCATCTAGTAGCTTTTCCTTTGGGATTTGTTTAGTCAAAAGTTAGTCATTGCAACTTCGTGTACGTCGTTTGTGTCCAACGACCAAACCAAGACCGCTTATAGATCCCCAAATTTATCAACACTTCATCTATATTTGCAATATTCAGATTGCTTTATCATATTCTTGGGAGGGTCCCGATATTTTGATGTGATGATAACTATCGATTTGGTGGAGTTGACTTTGACGATCTGACTACAAACATGCACGAAATTGCGCCTTAGCAATTGCTAAATCAATCTCATGGGTTTACTGACGATGCGAGAAGCACGATCAGCCTGACCACGAAGATCTATTCCTGCATGCAATCGAAGAACATGTACAAATATGATAAATCAATCTGAATATTGCAAATATAGAGGAAGTATTGATAAATGTGGGGATCCGCAAGCGGTCTTGATTTGGTCGTTGGACACAAACGAAGTACACAAAGTTGCAATGACTAAATTCTGACTAAACAAATCCCAAAGGAAAAGCTACTAGATGGATCTACTTATATAGGAGCAATGGGTGGCGGCCAAGGAGGTGGGAGGACGTCCCAAGGCAGCCTAAAACTAACCCTAGGAACGTACAATGCTCATGGGCCCAAGTGGAGGTGATGCAACACCTTTGGACTTGTAGTTTGACTTGGATTCTAGTGCAACGTCAGATTGTTTCGTCCACAACTCAACACTCCAGACAAATTTCAAGGTGAATCCAATTGGGTTGGAAAGTGTACGAAATCTACTTTCCAACAAAAAAAGAATCACCCAATTCGAAGTCCGTATGAAAGAGTTCTTGGCGTTTTGAGTCAGCATGTCTGTGCAGTCCGAATCTAAATCCAGAACGTGAGAGACTTGGACTCTATCTTCTCTTGGCCCAAAAGTGACGTGAGAGAACTTTTTGAACAACACCTAAACTTCTCTTTTTTCCTTATCTTCATATGTGGATTGTCCAAATGTCTCATGCACCTGCAATTACACATGGCACAAATGTGTGTGAAGAATTTTTGTCCTAGATAACATAAATAAACTATTGCATACTTTGCATTAGAAATCACCTCACAAATATACATGTATGCAATATTTTTGGTCGTATCCAAGGTAGTCATGTCCTCATCACATTTGGTAGCGGAGAAGAAAATCGCTCCCGCACGCGCGGATGAGGTCGCGATGGCTGCCATTCGTGCCGACCCCCAGATCTTGGAGGAGCACCTCGCCGTCGAGGCCACCGTCGACGCTTCGCGTGCCGATGTTGCGACGCGATTGGCTGCTTTAAACGACAGTTACTGGCGTTTTCTTTAGGCCACCCTTGGTGCCTTCGACAAAGACTACGACGTGTTTTCTCAGCGTGCACGTGCTTAACTCAACTCGAGAGCCAACAGGTTGGTGCCCGAAGCGGCTCAGGCAACGCACCACTATGATGATGGCACCCACGATGCAGAAGCCTCGCTCTCTTCCATGTCCAAGGATCCAATCGTCATCGATATCTCCGACAATGAGGAGTAACTTGTGTTATTAGCTCACTACAAGGACCCATGTTCAGTTTGCTAGCTACTGCCTTTTCTTAATAAATTCTAGTGAATTGTGCTATCTACTTTTACCATGCAACCTGTTGCTCTAGTGTATATGTTCTATATGTCGTGCAATGTGGTGCTCACTTATTAACTGTTTGGTTAATTAGTTGTCATGTTCAGTTAACTGTTTGGTTTAATTCTACAAATATTATGTTCAATTCTTCAGGGTGAAATTTTGTATTGTCTTCCATGTGAGAAATAAATCAATTTTTTATTTACAAAATACATGAGACACAAATACAATTGCTATATTTCCAAGTTGTCAAGCATGCTTGGTTTGGTTAACTGTCTGATCTTCTAGTATGCTGTACACTGAACCTTTGGTTCATTTGTTGTGGTGTTTAGTTAACTGTTTGGTTCAATTCTGCAATGCAATGTTCAATTGTTGTGGCTGCATTCTGTTATTGTATACCATGTGATAAATAAATCGAATTTGGGTGTACTAAATACGTGAGAAACAAATAAAATCGCTATATTTCCAAGTTGTTAAGCATGCTTTGTTTGGTTAATTGTCTGATCTTCCATTAGGAGTATGTTATATTGTGCAATGTGGTGCTAAGTTAATGTTTGGTTCATTTGTTGTGGTGTTTAGTTAACTGCTTGGTTCAATTCTGCAATGCGATGTCCAATTGTCATGGGTAGAATTTTGTATTGTTGTGAATGTGAGGAATAATCGAATTTCGCTACACTTAATACAATACAATTGCTATATTTGCTAGTTCTTAATCATGCTTGGTTTGGATAAATGGGTTTTCCATGTGGCTTGAATTAATCTGATGAATCTGCAATTTGCTTATTCTTCATCAACATATTTTACTAATAGCAATTGAACCCTCACTTAAGCTGATCACTAACTACCTTATATGTGTTGCACGGAAACAATGGGAAGCGGTGAGGTTTGCAATCAAGGTTTGCACATGCATGGTCCTTTGTCTAATAGCACATTATTGTGCAATTGCAGGAACCCTTATAATATTTAGGTTTATGTGTTGGAGGGAAACAATGGGAAGCACTGAGGTTTACAATCGAGGTTAGCACGTGCATGGTCCTTTGTCTAATAGCACATCATTGTGCAACTGCAGGAACCATTCTAATATTTACACTACTACAGGATGCTGCTAACGCGACACTATGATCAGAGACACTTCGAGAAACTGTGTGCGATGCAATCATCACAAACGGTGGTGTATGGAAACCGTAAAAAATGTGTAAAACATTTGCGAAGACAGATGCATCAAACACGGTTCAGATTTTAGTTGCGTGTGCGATGAAGGGCATACGGTTCAATTCAATTAACTGTTTGCGATGAGGAGAAACAAAAGAAACGGGCAGCCAGATGAAGGCGTGTGCGATATACATCATACAGTTCAATCGGATGAACTGTTTGTGATTAGGCAACACAAAAGAAATGGGCAGCCAGATGAAGGTGTCTGCGATATACAACATACGGTTCACTCGGATGAACTGTTTCTGATTAGGCAACACAAAAGAAACGGTTAGCCAGATCAAGGTGTGTGCGATATACGACATGCGGTTCACTCGGCCTTGTCGTCAGTGTGTGACCTCTGTGGCAACCGTTCGCTCCCCACTAGCCTCTTCTTGTACCGTGGCAACCGTCCACCGCCTCTTCACCTTTCCCTCTCGATTTGGAACTGTTGTCGCATGCTCTTCCTCCCTCCATTTTCCTTCACCCTTCTTTCTGCCATTGTTCGATTACCTTCTCCATGGAGGGAACAAGCCAGAAACGACCCCGTTATTCTTGCCCTGATCTGAAAGATGACGTGGTGGACGAATTGATCGGTGCGACGTCATCACCTCGGCTAGCATGGCAGGTTCGTACAAAATCATTCTCGACTCAACAAATAGGATCATTACAAAGAACCCAAGGGTTCATGAGCGGTTTGATCTCCCCTATCTTCTTCACCACCCTACTCGCCGTCGCGAGGACGACGGAGGCCTTGCCTTGTGCAAGTTGATGCCGCTTGATAATGATACGTGTGATGTTAAGATGCCATCGCTTAAGGGTAAGGCCTAGGCAGGCGCAAATGGAGATTGGGTTGTTTATATTGGGAACAACTATGAGTGGGAACTTGTGAATGTGTGCACTCCTCACCGGGTTCCACTTCCAAAAATCTCAGACTTCCGTGAGGTTCAGCACACAGATAGTCTACGTACGTTCAGATACAATCATCATGACATTTATCTACGGAAGATAGTAATTTCTTGAGTTCCCAACTGCTCTTGGGAATACAAGAACTATGATGTTGTTGCTATCTTCGACAAGCTTGTTCCCATCTCTGCTTCCATGGATGGATGGATATTGCTCAAAAATCAATTTCCGTACACGAATGAGTACTGTGATGCAATTCAATACGAGCGTCCTGTGTTGGCTGCCACCGCTCGTGGCACTGTTTTTGCATGGGATCCTTATTGTTTCGGTACATTTGTCTTCCACCATAATTAGAATTCTTTCATCCACATGCATGCTAGTTAGTATCACCGCACTAATTAACCTTCTTGTCTTTCCAAGGTCATGTGAACATTCCACCACCTATACTTGAAAAAAATTATAACCAAGGGGGAGATGACGATGGTGATGATCACGAGCATGAGGACGAGCAGGACCCATATACTCAGTGACGCTTGGCAACTTATTCCGATGGATCACCTCTTCTTGTATGTATACAGGGCACTGCTGATGTTACTAACGAAGCAGGTGTTGTCTCCCATGGTCGCACTATCCGGACCTATTCCAACATCCGTTGCAGGGTATTCCGGATGGATACTAGTGTACTAGCGCCAACACCTCCTTCTCCCTAGTTCAGTATTGATAGTCTTGGAGAAAACTAGCTCTTCCTTGGACAAAACTATCCAATGATGGTGAAAGGTGATCCAGCTACCGTTGACACAATGTTACTACCATTTATGAGAAGCAACTGTATCTATACCTTGGACATTGCTATGGTTCCTTACCATGGCTATCACAATATGCGTCCTGATATAGGCCGCTTCACCCTGGATGATCAGTCCTGCTTCGGTCTCGAGATTGACAATAGCTGGCCCTTCCCAGAGAACCAGTTATGGTTCAAAGCAAGCGTTTCCAATGCCGAGGATTGGTTGAGCTGAATTTCATTTCATCGCTTTGCTATTTGTTGTGTGAGAAAAACTTTACATTACTAGAATGTTTTGTTGGAAATAATATATAATCCAACATGTATCCTCGTTGTTGTTGTGTGTTGATGACTTGTTGTATGTAATGAATGGTTCATTTGCATATGATTCCCATCAACTCTCGCATGCACGCACGTCACACGGGTCGCGTGGCGGCACATATATTATTTTTCTATTTGGATGACAAAAAAAGTACACTGGCACTTTGTATTGGTGTCCATATGAACATTGCTAGTGATTTTAGTTGCAAAAATTAGATAGTGCTAGTGATTTTTAGCTGCATATTTTGACAAATCGCAGTGTTAGAAGGTTGACAAATGGCAATGTTACTAGATAAACAAATGTCAATCTTTCCAGTTTGACAAATGGTAACATACCCAAAATGGAAGATATGCAAATCTTACCCAATTGTTTGTACGCGGTTGCACACGGGTCATGCAAAACAACCGTTTGCGTTGTAGGGGTGCAGAAATCCTGCTTGGCACATTTTCCCTTGGCTTCCTAGGGAAGCTGTCGGTTTGCATCCGAGTGTTCTAACTAAAACGTTTGCGATGAGTGGTTTATCTTTGAAAACCATTGGCCTTTTTTTCAAAAGAAAATCGTTTGATAAGTCTGTACATTAAGAGAGAAAAATGCAAGTTCGTTCAAACCATATCTTTCATTCAGTCACACTGCGAATTTATATTCATATGATCGATAATTCGAGACAGTATTAAACCCCAAAAAAACTATTTGCGGCGGCGGCGGAGGCGGCGTGCCGCGCCATCATTGTCGTTGTCGTCCTCCGGGATCCTGTTGTTGAAGTCTTCAAGGCAACACAAAATGTTCTTCACTTGTAAATCAAACATCATGTCGTCGTGCGATTGACGGGCGGGGCGTGGGAAGACGGAAACTGGCGCCACTGAGAGGTAGCAGTCGACGACATCGTCCCATGCCGCTGAAGGGGGGGGGGGCGCACGGTCATGGGCACGGGCACGACAACTGCAGCCAAACGCATGGGGACCAGCACCACTGTGGGTGGAGGGGCACGCATGGGCGCAATGGGTGCAGCCAAACACACGGGGGCCGGCGCCACGGTGGGTGGAGGGGTGCGCACGGGCACGGGCGCTGGCGCTGGCATGTACACGAGCTTGCGCGGGTCCACGGATACCTCGCTGACGCCCGCGGCTGATACGTCTCCAACGTATCTATAATTGTTGATTGTTCCATGCTATTATATTATCCTTCTAGGATGTCTTATGGGCTTTATTATACACTTTTATATGATTTTTGGGACTAACCTATTAACCCAGAGCCCAGTGCGAGTTTCTATTTTTCTCCTGTTTTAGGGTGTTACAGAAAAGGAATATCAAATGGAGTCCAATTGATGAGCCAATTTTTTATGATTTTTTCTGGACCAAAAGAAGCCCCCGAAACAAAAGAGTTGGGCCAGGAGAGCCACGGGCTGCCCTCGAGGGTGGAGGGTGCGCCCTGGGAAGGTGGTTGGGCCCTCCTATCTTGAGGACGGCCCGTAGCTCCCCTTTACTTGGCCCCGACTCCAAAAATTCCTATAAATACTGAAACCTTCATTAATTAACCTAGATCGGGAGTTCCGCCGCCGAAAGCCTCTCTAGCCACTGAAAACCAATCTACACCCGTTCTGGCACCTTGCCGGAGGGGGGAATCCCTCTTCGGTGGCTATCTTCATCATCCTGGTGCTCTCCATGACGAGGAGGGAGTAGTCCACCCTCGGGGCTGTGGGTATGTACCAGTAGCTATGTGTTTGATCTCTCTCTCTCTCTCTCATGTTCTTGAGTTGGCACGATCTTGATGTATCACGAGCTTTGCTATTATAGTTGGATCTTATGATGCTTCTCCCCCTCTACTCTCTTCTAATGGATTGAGTTTTCCCTTTGAAGTTATCTTATCGTATTGAGTCTTTAAGGATTTGAGAACACTTGATGTATGTCTTGCACGTGCTTATCTGTGGTGACAATGGGATATCATGTGATCCACTTGATGTATGTTTTGGTGATCAACTTGCGGGTTCCGTGACCTTGGGAACCTATGCATAGGGGTTGGCACACGTTTTCGTCTTGACTCTCCGGTAGAAACTTTGGGGCACTCTTTGAAGTTCTATGTGTTGGTTGAATAGATGTTTCTGATACTGTGTGATGCATATCGTATAATCATGCCCACGGATACTTGAGGTGACATTGGAGTATCTAGGTGACATTAGGGTTTTGGTTGATTTGTGTCTTAAGGTGTTATTCTAGTACGAACTCTATGATAGATTGAACGTTACGACGGACTCTTGAATAGATCGATTAGAAAGAATAACTTTGAGGTGGTTTCGTACCCTACCATAATCTCTTCGTTTGTTCTCCGCTATTAGTTACTTTGGAGTGACTCTTTGTTGCATGTTGAGGGCTAGTAATATGATCCAATTATGTTATCCTTGTTGAGAGAACTTGCACTAGTGAAAGTATGAACCCTAGGCCTTGTTTCCTATCATTGCAACATCGTTTATGCTCACGTTTACCACTTGCTACCTTGCTGTTTTTATATTTTCCTTTTACAAAAACCCATATCTACCATCCATATTGCACTTGTATCGCCATCTCTTCGCCGAACTAGTGCACCTATACAATTTACCATTGTATTGGGTGTGTTGGGGACACAAGAGACTCTTTGTTATTTGGTTGCAGGGTTGCTTGAGAGAGACCATCTTCACCCTACGCCTCCTACGGATTGATAAACCTTAGGTCATCCACTTGAGGGAAATTTGCTACTATCCTACAAACCTCTGCGCTTGGAGGCCCAACAACGTCTACAAGAAGAAGGGTGCGTAGTAGACATCATCGGCTTCCAGCTCTGCGATAGTGCTCGGTGACCAGCCCGTCAATGCTACGGGGATGGTCGCTGGCGCGGGTGCGGGGATGGGAGCTGGGGCAGCAACCGTCGCGACAGCTCGTTCCGTGCCATGTCCATGAGGCCCCATTCCTCCTTATTTTCTATCTCCTCTGGCTCGGAGTCGACTTCGCCAAACTTGAAGACTAGTGGCAGATGATCATTCTGCGCCATGGCAGTGGAGGTCTGCGGGGG
>LR738711.1:370444991-370609305 GCA_902687465.1 Secale cereale
TGGGAGGCTAACAGTAAGGCCGCCCATATTAAACAGCGGCTCGGGCGCCATTAATGGAGAGGAAGGCGGCCGGCCATGGAAGTCAAAGGGCTCGTTTCCCATTGAGCCCGCTCAGCGTACAATTCGCACACTCCCGGTGAGCCTGCGCATTGGAGGACAGCTTGCACGCCTCCCGGTCAGCATGCGCACCAGACTACGCTCGCACGCCTCCCGTCCAGTCAAGGTCAAGCAGCTGTCCGCACGACATCTCCTACGGCCATTAAAACCAAGACACATGGCGTCACGTGAATGGTTAACAAAACACACACGTTTTGAATTATACAAACGTTTGAGATATTAAAGTGGCAGCTATTTTTTCAAAATGCCTTTGTTGGCTGTCATTATTCGAGTGCGTCTTCTCTCAAAATGGACATGGAAAATACCACATCATGTCGGGTGCCATTCCATGATAGCATGCCAAGTTTCATGAATTTCAAACAAGTTTTGGATTTACTAGAATTTAAAAACAAGGCATCTCAATGTTTTGTCGGCAAGCAACGGTGCCCTGGTGTTTGAAATTCATTCCCATTTCTTTCATGAGACCTAAGCATGCACACAAGGACACAAATTTGATTTTTCAACCAATTTATATGCACTGGAGCATGTGCATGTAGTTCAAATTTGAATTATGCACATGAATGCATTGAAAACTCAGTTAATGCATAAAAATGTCCAAACAAACCCCAAAAAATCCCAAAAAATTGACACAACACTCCTGTTATTCTATGTTTACACGAGAATTTTTTTGAAAGCAATAAGAGGCAATGGATAACGTTTCGTCCCCAAAGGTGGGACGTTCCTTACCGAAACCATCATACTTGTTGTGAGAAGCTCTGGTTTGTGAGAAGCATATACCCGAACCTGCCCCAAATGGGACAATTTTTTAACACAACATGTTGATGCCGCTCCATGATAGCATGCCAAGTTTCATGAATTTCAGACGACTTTGGATTTACTAGAATTTAAAAACCAGGCATCTCAACATTTTGCCGGCAATCAACAATGCCCTGGTGTTTCAATTTCATTCCCATCTCTTGCATGGGACCTAGAAATTCACCCAAGGGCACATATTGGATTTTTCAACCAACCTTAGTGCATTGGAGCATGTGCCTGTAGTTCAGATTTGAATTATGCACATAAAATGCCTAGAAAACCCAGTTAATGCATAAAAAAGTCCAAACGAACCCCGAAAAATCACAAAAATTGACACAACACTCTTGTTGTTCTATGTTGACACTAGAAATTTTTTGAAAGCAATAAGAGGCAATGGATATCATTTCGTCCCCAAAGGTGGGACGTTCCTATCGAAACTATCATGCTTGTTGTGAGAAGCTCTGGTTTGTGAGAAGCTTATACCCGAACCTGCCCCAAATGGGACATTTTTTTACCATGGCATGTTGATGCCGCTCCATGATAGCATGCCAAGTTTCATGAATTTCATACGAGTGTTGGATTTACTAGAATTTAAAAACCAGGCATCTCAATGTTTTGCCGGTAATCAACAGTGCCCTAGTGTTTGAATTTCATTCCCATCTCTTGCATGGGACCTAGAATTTCACCCAAGGACACACATGTGATTTTTCAACCAACTTTAGTGCATTGGAGCATTTTCTTGTAGTTCAAATTTGAATTATGCACATAAAATGCCTAGAAAACCCAGTTAATGTATAAAAAAGGCCAAACGAACCTCGAAAAATTCCAAGATTGAACACAACACTCCTGTTGTTCTATGTTGACACTAGAATTTTTTTGAAAGCAATAAGAGGCAACGGATATCGTCCCATCACCAAAGGTGGTATGTTCCCTATCGAAACTATCATGCTTGTTGTGAGAAGCTCTGCTTTGTGAGAAGCTCTACTTTGTGAGAAGCTTATACATGAACCTGCCCCAAATGGGACAAAATTTTCACCACGGCATGTTGATGCCGCCCCATGATAGCATGCCAAGTTTCATGAATTTTAGACGAGTTTTGTATTTACTAGAATTTAAAAACCAGGCATCTCAACGTTTTGCCGGCAATCAACAGTGCCATGGTGTTTGAATTTCATTCCCATCTCTTGCATGGGACCTAGAAATTCACCCAAGGACACACATGTGATTTTTCAACCAACTTTGGTGCATTGGAGCAGGCGCTTGTAGTTCAAATTTGAATTATGCACATAAAATGCCTAGAAAACCCAGTTAATGTATAAAAAAGGCCAAACGAATCCCGAAAAATTCCAAGATTGAACACAACACTCCTGTTGCTCTATGTTAACACTAGAATTTTTTTGAAAGCAATAAGAGGCAACGGATATCGTCTCGTCCCCAAAGGTGGTATGTTCCCTATCGAAACCATCATGCTTATTGTGAGAAGCTTATACCCAAACCTGCCCTAATGGGACAAAATTTTCACCATGGCATGTTGATGTCGCTCCATGATAACATGCCAAGTTTCATGAATTTCAGACGAGTTTTGGATTTACTAGAATTTAAAAACCAGGTATCTCAACATTTTGCCAGCAATTAACAATGCCCTGGTGTTTGAAATTCATTCCCATCTCTTGCATGGGACCTAGAAATTCACCCAAGGACACACATGTGTTTTTCAAGCAACTTTAGTGCATTGGAGCATGTGCTTGTAGTTCATAGTTGAATTATGCACATAAAATGCCTAGAAAATCCAGTTAATGTATAAAAAATGCCAAACGAACCCCGAAAAAATCATTCCCATTTCTTCCATGGGACCTAAGCATGCACTGAAGGACACATATTTGTTTTTTCAACCAATTTGTATGCACCGGAGCATGTGCATGTAGTTTAATTTTGAATTGTGCACCTGAAATGGCTAGAAAACCAGTTTAATGTATGAAATGTCCAAACGAACCCTGAATAATTCCAATTCTTTTACGACACACATACAATTGCATGTTCACTGCAGATAAAAGGTCTGTCAATTCAAACACCGTCCATTGCCACCGTGACCCCATTTTGTAATTCAAATCAAGTAGATCCCACACAGTTTATTCTCACCAACCGTGTGATATGTAGTACAAAATATCTTGGAGCATCGTCGGTGTATAGTACGCCTTTGGCTTACGCGAGAAGGTGCGTCGGCTACAGTCCATAGCCGGCGTGTCAAGCACACTAGCTCACTCCCCCAAAACTCCCACCTCTGCATCCCTCGTAATCTCGAAAATATTTACCGCCTGGAAGGTTTTAATGTTTGATAGCACACGATTAGTGTGTGCGGACCGTGTGCGATGTCTGTTACTCCCGCTCTACTTCAGTCCCTTGATTCCAATTTTCAGTAGCCTCAACATTTTACTCCCACCTTTGCATCCCTTGCAATCTCAAAAATATCTGCTCGCCCTTGATCCAAATTTTCAGTAGCCCCGCCTTGTTACTCCCGCCTAGTAAAATTTTCAGTTGCCGCAGTATTTCCTCAAACACAACCTCCGCTCATACAGACATACACAACCTTCGAAACCATTGGTAGGTCATCGCCATCGCCGGTGCCTCCATCCTCAACCTCTGCCTGTGGGCCGGGGAGCTCGAGTAGCCAATGGCCAAAAGGAGGTTTATCGCGGCCTTTTCACCCGACGCCGATGAGGTGGCCGCCGAGGTGTCCCCGTCGTCCTCTGCGAGCCCGATCAGCCGTCGTCGGTCCCCCCGATCTGCCCGCCATCGTGCCCCTACACCAGTTCGAGGACTTCCATGTCCTCCCCCAAACCCGGCAGCCAACAAAGTCCTACCTCGGGGTCCGGCAGCGGCGGTGGGGGATGTGGGTCGCCGAGATTACAGTTCGAGATACCCATACCCGTCGGTGGCTCGGTAGCATCCACATGGCCGAGCTCGCGGCCATGGAGTACGACCGCTGGCAAGTATGCTACCACGGCGCGGCGGCTAGGCTCAGTTTCCCCTTCGGCACATGTCCGGTCCACCTCGTCCCGTCGAAGCCAGGGGTGGTGAGCTCGGCTATGTCGTGGGAGGACTGCGAGGTGTGGGAGCGTCTCGAGGCCGAGGCCGCCGACGAGGCCTACATGCAAGAGCTCCGCCGGCAGCACCCGGAGCTCGTGGAGGCGGAGCGGGCGATCTTTGCCGACGCGGTGCGCGGCGAGGTTATCAAGCTCTCCTCCGATGAAGGGGTCGAAGGCGGCGAGGACGGCGGCGCGGAGGGCGGCGAGGTTATCGCGCTCTCCTCTGATGACGAGGTCGAAGGCGGCGACGATGGCGGCACGAAGGGCGTCGAGGTGGGCCCCGAGGACGAGGAGATCGACGTCGACGAGTGGAGGAGTGCCTTCCCCAACGACCCCGACGACGGTACTGGCCCGGACCCGGCTCGCGGCACACCGTACATGACGAGGAAGGATTGGCTCGACCTCTACTTTGACCGACGGATTATGCAAAACGTCCAGAAAAACATTAGGTGGAACCATTGTTAAGCCGACAATTTACGGGATGATACTTATTCAGAGTTGTAACAAGGGTGCTTACCAAAGACAACAGTGGTCATATAATTTATTTGACGCTTTAGGCCATATAGCTCTTCTGCCACCGGTTGAAGGGCAGCCTCTGCGTCATCAACCCTTTTCTTCAAAGCGGATTTCTCTGTATCCCAATCCGCCCGCTCCTTCTGGAAGTCTCCTTTCAGTTTTTCCATACTTGCCAACGCACTGGTCAACTCATCCTTGGCTTTGGAGGTTGCTGCTTGCTAGAACTTAAGGTTCTCTTGAAGATCAGTGGTTTGAGATTCCTTCTGACTCAGATAAATCTATAAAGCGACGTACATATCATCAGTTGGCAAATTATATTGGAAGTCCCAAGCACACAACAAGTTATACACTTGGCACTTGGGGCTAATGCATATTTGCTGTTATCAGAAGTTTTTTACAAGTCCCCAGCTCAATACAAGTATTGTTCCTGGCACTTGGGGGCTAATGCATATTGGTTCAAAGTAAAGTTATAGGACAAAAAAGTCCCGGTTCATCTTGAAAAGATAAACCGGCCCTTGGGGACTACACAAGCGAAAAACTACAAACCTGATGTTCTAAAGTCCCGATTCATCTCTAAGAGATAAAACGGCCCTTGGGGGCTACAATGGAGCTGGTACAAGAAGTTGACGAAAAAAGAAACAGTATTGCAGAAGTCAATCAACATTTACCTCATATCATTCCTTAATTAGCTTCACCAAACCGGCTTCATAGTCACGGCTTGTGTACAACCGGTTTAGATATCCGGAGTGAAGGTCCCGGGCACTGAGATGAGCATAACTCGATAAGTCGGCATTCCACTTGCCCTTGTCCATTCCAGAAACTTCCTCCTTGGGATTATGCTTTGAGAAGGCAACAGGCTCGCCAGGAGTGGTGTGGCCAAAACCAGTAATCATAACATCTTCCGATGTATCAGCAACAACTTTGGCTGGGTTTGCCGGGTTGTCACTGGCCCGGACTAGGCTATTTTGTTTGTCACCAAGATCCATTGGCGCAGCTTCTTGTTCAGGAAAAATATCATGATCCGGTGGTGGCGGATCACCACGCAAGGCGTCAACATTTTCTTCTGCCGGCTCTGGAGTTTTTTCTGGTTCAAGGATTGCATCACCATCAGCCGGTTTACTCAATTTGGCCTTCTTACTGGGTTTTGGCCTACTGAGAAAGATAATGGTAAAAGTTAGTGCATGGGCTAAACATAAAAGTTAATAGTAAAATAAAAGCTCACCCAGGAACGGTCTTGAGAGGTGGAAACTGGGTGGCCGTTGACTCGCCAGACGATGAATGAGGGGTCTCCTGATAGTTGGAATCAAATGAATTAAGAGGTTGTCGGAAATGGCCCGCTTTAGGATAAAGAACATCATGTATATATATAAGACCTCTGATCGACGTTTCCTGGTTGGAGTATTTGGCAAGCTGGTGGAAGTGATTACTTGGCCGCTGTGCCGAGTTGTGCGGCGAGCTTCATGTTGCTGCTTCTTCAAATAAAGTTTGGGTCCAAGTAAGCTAAATGGTGAGAAAATCTTATTTTCCGGTTTGCTTGACGGATTTTCTGTGTTGGCAGAGGATCTGAACCAGAGGAAAGGATAATTACCTCTACATCATCAGCTTGGCTGCCTTCAGGATTTTCCTGAATATAATCATTGTCAATGAGGTGCAAGAAAAGGGAGCCAAGGGAGTCAAGTTCTACCTCTGATGCAGGTTCATCATCCTCAATGTTTAACTCGGATGATTCAACCATTTTCTTTTTGACAGTCTTCTTGATGGCCTTGGTCTTGGGGCGAGATACCTTTGCCAGTTTATCTTGAGCTTTCCTCTTCCAGAACGGATTATTACCCTGTCAGAAATTGATGAGTTTTTAGAAAGGATACTTAACAGATTGAAATAAAGCAAAACGTTATAAGGATATTTGCAGCTGGCGGTTTGTTGGATTCGCAGAAGGGAGCCAACCCAGTTTTGTTGCAGACAGCCACCGGTTCATCCAATATCTTCTTGACAGATTCATTGATTTCATTTTCTGTTAGCAAAACCTTAGTATGACGTTGAGGGTCTTTTGGGTCCCCTGTGTACTCGCACATCAAACCGGGGCGCCATCTTAGAGGTAAAATGCTCCAAGAAATCCAGCAACGAACAAAGTCAATGCGTGTTAAACTGTTTGCAGTAAAGGCCCGAAGCTTTGAAAGCTGTGGGGCATACTTGGATCGCTCTTGGGCACTAAGCCGTTGGGGAAATGGATGATGGTTGGAAAGCCGATGCGGACGATAACCCGGCAGAGGATTCTCACCAACTGGAGATGTATCTTGACAATAAAACCAGGTCCGATTCCAATCTTTAGGATGGCTATGATGCTTGGCGTGGGGGAAACTGGCATCTTTTCTTTTCTGAATGGACATCCCGCCAAGCTCGGTGTTGGGACCGTCCGTAAATTCTGTACGGCGGTTCAAGTGGAAGAAATCTCTAAGCAGCTCAACTATGGGCTCCTCTTGCAAATAAGCCTCACAAAATACTTGAAAATTGCAAATATTGGATATAGAGTTTGGTCCAATATCTTGAGGGTGGAGTTGGAAGCTAGCCATCACTTCACGGAAGAATTTTGATCCGGGAGGGCTAAACCCTCAAGCCAAGTGATCAACAAATATAACTACTTCTCCATCTTTGGGTTCAGGAGGGTTTTCCGGACCAGGGATTCTCCAATGGATGACATCTTTTTTGGCTAAGGCACCAACCTCAACGAAACCATTCAGTTCTTCTTCAGTAACCTGGGACGGAACCCAGTTGCAGGAATAAAATTGCTTGGCTTGCTTTGCCATTTCAAAGGAAAAAAGCTGAAATTAAAGATAAAGGCCGGTTTATGATTCATGGTTGACAGATATAAAACTTCGACAGGTATTGAGGTATATACACAATATTAAACCGGAGCTAGATATTGGAAGTGTTATAAGGACAGCTGCAATGGCGGTTTAAGTGGGGCCTAATGCTACCTACCGGATTATGAATTTTCTAAAAGTTAAATCACCGATGAGGGTACTAAAGAGGCAGATCTAAAGTTATGGAAAAACAAGTTTCATAGATCAACAGCAGAATTACAAATCTACAGCGTGTCAATAAATTCAGGTATATTCAGACTTAAGTTGAACAGGTACTGCAGCAGTTCATCAGACCTAGATGGGGATTACTTTAAAAGACAAGCGCGCTAATGATAAGAAAGGAGGGTTATCACTACAACCGCGTACAAAAGCATCAGATCTATGCTTGCCATCGAAGCCATGATGAAGAACAGGGAAGAACCGCGCAGTAGCTTTGATGAACTCGCGGAAGAAACTCTAATGAGATTTATAGGAGAAGCGAAGAACGGACTTACCGGAGCTCTCGGATGCGGAGGCGCGTGATGAAACTCTGGTCAAAACAGGTTGATGCAGCGACCTGGGTTGGAACAGTTGCGTAGGTCGAACGGCGGCGGCGGTGCTTAGGCACTAAGGAGGCGCGAGGAAGTAGAAGGACGAAGAGGCAAGGGGAGGAAAAAGAAAGGGACCCCTCGCCCTATTTATAAGCCGAAGGGATAAACGGAAGGCACATGAATCAAGGAGCCCAAAAAATGGATATAGGGTGGAGCTGTCGCATCTGTCTTCGGAGGATTAATAAATAAAGCTTAAAGCATATATAGGTTTTTAATGAATAGGTGATGTCATGGCGGTTTAACATGATCATGGAAGATGATGTCATGGCGGTTTACAAGGTCAGTTCAAGGCACGAAAGACAAGCTTTTCCCGAAGTGTTGAAGATTGACATGAACAGGTTCAAATCAATCTGGGGCCTAATGTCATGGATATAACTATTAGGTATAAACCGCCCAGGTGGGGCCGGTTTATGCCTACGCCGAATTACTCCTATGAAGCCCATCAAGACATAGAATATGGCGTTTTACTACAGAAGATTAAAAGGCCCAGGGCCCAGAAGGTATTAGGGCCCGTAGATATAAACCGCCATACGGTGTGTGACTTGTATTGTTAGATAGGTAAAGTAGAGATCGAGCCGGGCACGTTTATGAGCCGGCCTCGGGATTCTTTAAGCCGGCGGGTGTCATCCTGTGTATATAAAGGGACGACCCGGCGACGGTTCAGGAACTAGAAACAATAGCTCGAGACACAGGCAAAGCGGATTCACTTCGTGGTCATCAAAACCCTAGCAATACCACAACAATTAGACGTAGGCTTTTACCTTCATCGTAAGGGGCCGAACTAGTATAAAATCCCTTGCGTCCTTTGTCCGCTTTAACCCCTTTAAGCTAACCCGTAGCGATGGCTCCACGACTAAGTCCTTATGCTAGGACATCTGCTGTGACAAAACCACGACAATTATGCAAAACTATCTATGTTTATGTTTGAATGCATGCTACTTTCGGTTGAACCTGCTTTGAACTTGATCAAATTGATGTTTTTAACCTTAAGTTTAGGGGATCGACTAGAAAAGGCCAAAAATTCCTAGAGTACATATATATATATCCACTAAGGGTTTTAGTCCTTTAACTTTTTAAGATCACCTAGAGATGTCCTTATGACTTGTTTATTTCAGTTCTTCACAATGTGATGCTCTATATGTGCAACTATTTGCTGTGCAGTTCAATTTCATCAATAACAGTTTCAAGAATACCACTATGAATTACAATATTTGGTTGCTGTTAAGGATATTGCAGTTAACATGCCTTTTTGTTTTTCAATTGTTGTTTAGCAGCATGCATTGTACCGAATGACTAAATATGCAATCTCAGGCTACATACCAACAAGGAAGAGTGTTACCTTAATGTTCTAATGATGTCTAGATATACATGTAATAAAATCTTATATAATGGGATGGATGGAGTGTTGTACTACATCATTTTTCAATGGTTGTTTAGCTTCTAATATTAAATTGGTGCTTTTAGGTACATATATCATTGCCAAAGATCCACACTTCGACCCTTTCTATGTATGGGGCAATGAGATATTCATGAACCAGCATCAAGTGAGGAAACTGATAAAGATTGTTACTAAAGTGGGTCAAAAAATGTCAATCGAACTATTTGTTTACACTTTATGCAATACAACAGTGAACTGCATGATGGTAAGTAAGAACCCTGTAGCCTTCTTTTTACTGCCCGTAATGAGTTGTGTTAGATGACAATATCTGAATCATTTTTCTTTTGAAGTGGATCCTGAAGAAGTTTACTCAAGATTACCTCTCAAACTACATGATTGGCGGCCGACCATCACGAGGGGATGGAGTAGAGTCCTGCACGCCTTCTGCATCCAGGAGAGCACAATAGGGCCATTCCGCTTCACCTTGTTCAACAACTGGAATGTCGCTCGCCTCTTTCTTTACCATCTGTAATAGTACAAGTATAGAACCCTGGTACATCATTCTTTATTTGGTGCTTCTGTAATTCTTAAACATATGTACCTGTGAATCGAATAATGCATTAGTTGTTTGAACCTGATGGATATGAATAAAGCTATAGCCTACTTTAAAGTTTAAAGTAGGTACAATTTTAAATAGCAGCAATTAAATTAGGGCGAAATTATGTTGTGCAGGTCATTACGGCACACACGGTTGGTAAAACACAAACGTTTGCGATATACACCATAATCCGAGATGGTTCACAGAGAGGAAACATGTGCAAGCATGCACATAATTGCCGTTCGCAAAGCGTGTGTGATGTCAGACACTATCACATACGATGCGGGAAAACTAAATGTGTGTGATTGTCTACCTATCGTACATGGTTTGTAATCATGAACTATTTGTGAGGTGCCATGCATCGTAAATCTCCCGTGCCTGGAATCTGCCTGGAAAGCTCCCATGCCTAGAATCTGCCTGGTTTTAGGCAGAACCACAAAACTCTGACTGCGATGGCAATGCGAGCACAAACGAGTAGCAAGGATGAAGCATTTGGGATATTCGAGATATTGGAAACGGTTATATAGGGACAACTGTATGCATCAAGGATCCCTATCCCCGACGGTTTCTGGGTCGTGTGGGAAGGACCCCCTATCGCCCACACTCACTTGGCGACGGTTCCAAATGCCATCGCGGAAAGGGGTTAAAACTGTTTGTTTAGGACTGACGCACACCAGTGTTAGGTTTTTAACAATTGATCTTGCACATGTAGGTCCTGCTGTCAGAGGTTTTGACCCACTGTTCGATCCTTTTTGCATATGGGGAAATGAGTTATCCATGAATATCAGTCAAGTCAAGAAACTAAGAAAGGTTGTTAGGATAAAGAAATTAGCGACAAAAAATAACAAGATCCTTGTATGCACAATGAAGAAGACATTAGTTCACTACAGGATGGTACTAACTATTACACCTTGCCTTTTTTATTCCTTTGCCCCATTTCCAATATAGAGAAGATATTTATGCACATCCTTTTTTTCAGGCCTTTCCAAAGCAGTTCACTAATAATTACCTCTCAAACCACACTACAAATAAAAACCACTTCCATGATAATATGTGTTTGTCACAGTAGGTCACATTTTCTGTCATGCATGTACATCCATGACGATTTTATGACAGAATCAAGATAGTCATTGTCGTAGATGTGTTTTGTGACAATACCAAAATTATCATCATGGAAGTGTCCACTCCCATGAAGATAAATGCCTCGTCATGGAAGTGCTTTCGTCAAGGGTAACCGACACATGGCATCCACCGTAACGGGTTGCCGTTAAGCTATCAGGTATGGTTTTGGATCCGATAACCCGCTAACAACCACGACCAATGGTGATTTTCCATGTGTAAAATTCTCATTGGCCGGAAGATCCACGTGTCAGCTCATCGTTGGGAAAGATGTCGTCCACTCATTGTACGGGAGGCGCCTATGATACGTTGGCACTAAGGATGGCAATGGGTAGGGTATGGGCAGGGTAGAGCAATACCATACGCATACCCATATAGTCAATGGGTACAAAATTCTACCCATACCCGTACCCATGGGTATGAAATTTCACCCATACCCATACCTGGCGGGTACCGATACCCATTCGGTACCCAGTTGGTAGAACAAATAGTACACAAGATGTTCACATTTTTACACTCATTGATAACACATTTCAGCCCAATAACAGGTATATGAGTAGAACATACTAATAAGTCAATAGGAGTAGACAAGTTACATGACAAGTCAAGGATTAATTGACAACAACTTAACATTAGTTCACAAGCGGGCAGGGTATGTGTATACCCGCGGGTACAAGTCTATACCCGCACCTTACCCATGACTTAATGGGTAGGGTATGGGTACTACCCATGGGTCAAAATGTGTGCCCATACCCTGCCCATGTGGGTACGGTACCCGCTGGTAAAATTTCCATCCTTAGTTGGCACGTGGCAAGGCCCAACAGTGGCCCATTTAGGTGAAATAGGTCGGCCCAGTCAAAATTAGCAGGCAGGCCCATATAGGGCCTACTGGTGTCTGGTCCATTTAAGCCCACGACCCACACGAGATGTGCCAATTCTGCCCGTCAATGGCCCGTTAACTATTTGACACCATTGTAGCCCATCGTCAGTTCGAGCCTGTTAACAGCCCACTATATATTTGGGCTAAATATAGGCCATATGTGGTTTCGAGCTGTGAACGGCCCATTTGAGGGATGGGCCAATTTTCAGGATGTACGTCTTTCGGCCTGTTAGCGACCCATTTAAGTGTTGGGCTAATTTCCAGCCTTGTGTGTCTTTCAGCCTGTTAAAGGCCCATAAATGAGTTGGGCCATTTGCAGGGACCTGGGTTTTGGCCTATTAACAGCCCAGAAGTGAGTTGGGCCATTTGCAGTTGGACCCGGGTTTTGGCCTCTTAACGGCCCACAAATGAGTTTAGCCCGATTTTGCTTTCGGCCTACTAAAGGCCCACAACACAGTTGAGCCATATATAGCCCGACCTTAGAATCCGCCTGTTAGCCTATGAAATTAAATAGGCCCACTTATTGCGCGCTTCGATGTCGGCCTGTTAACGACCCGGAAGGTAACAGGCCGAGCATTAACTATTGGCATGTTCCTAGCGGCCGGCCTGGTTACAACCCATTAACATAATGGGCCCAGTAGAGTTCGAGCATGTCTGTAGGCCCAAATTAGATATCGTTGATTCCGGCCCAGCTATAATTTGAGCCCATTATGATGAACAATTATGGACATGACAAAAACTGATCAATCAAAGGTCGATGACAATTTTGGCCCATGCGAGCCCATTAGGGAAGCCCATTAAGTTTAGTGGGCCACTTCCTTTATTTGGTCCGACGACAGTACTGCCAACTAAAAATTTCACTATTTTTTTGCCTTCCTAAAGACCAGTTAGCTGGAATGCGAGGTGCACTAAGCAACCGTACGACATACAAAGAAAAATGTTGCACATCGAGCATATAATACATGAAATTACATCCACTGGACAATAAAAGATTGATGCCAGTGTAGATAAATGAATAGAACTTAACGATCTACAACCTCGCAATCTGCAACCTCAGCGCGGATGATGCCCATAAGCATGTGAGCAAGTTCTTTCTTCTTTGCTACAATGTCTCTGAAAACATTGATCAGTTCTTGTTGCGTAAGAATGTGCACCTCTGATTCCTCCATGATTTCCATGGTTGCTTCGGCCAGTAATTCGTTCACAAACATACATTTTTTCCGTTGGATTCGAGACAGAGGAAACTCAACAGATTCAGATGGGAATTTTGGTAGGCTTGTATTATTGATAGTGGAGAGTGTCTCGACCACTGCATCATAACATAAATTAGGAGGGGTACCAAATAGATTAATTAAGAGTTATTGCCATATTACCTGGCGTAGATTTATTGGAAAGAAATAATGGGGTTGCCTTGCTGTTTTCAGAGTTTGTCTTCTTATCTTCAGCAGCATGCACAAAATTAGTGCAGGGACCCCGACTTAAGAGTCGAGATCACCGAATGCACGTGTACAGTGATCCCAGAGATCAATGCTGAGTGAACACACAGAAGCTGAATAACAAGAGTCTTACATCCATACATACCGTCTTACACAAATTATGGCCATTATGGCCAAGTCTTACATAGATAATGCCTCAAGGGATGAATAGCAAATAACTTGAATAGCGGAAGTCTTCGAAGATAAGTAGAACCCATGCCATCTGCCTTAACCCTACAGGCATTCTGACTGGGATAGCTTCCTAGTTCGCATGTTCGTCTCCATAAAACTCTTCTTCATATTCCTGTTCCTCCATGCCTGGCCAATTAAATAACCAGTGGCAAGCCAATGAGTACTTTGAATGTACTCGCAAGCAACCCATGATTTGGTCCAAAGTAACAATGCAATTGAACAACAATGAGCAATCTAGCTACGAGCTAGAATGAATATTCTACCATCAAGTATATGCATCAATAAATTCACGTAACCTCGAAGACAGGTTACCGATATCAACATGAATAAGATTCAACTCAACGAGTCGAGTCACCACCTTGACTCATCACACACACATACTTTCACCGATGTAGTAAAATTCTGGACATAGTTTAAGTAGCACCACCCAACTGTCCATGACCGTGGACACGACTATTCGAATAGTTTTACACTCTGCAGAAGTTGCGCACTTTACCCACAAGATCCGGGAAGCTTTCGTGTCACCCACGATCCCGCAGTACCTCAAGTACTCGGGGGAAGCACCCGGTCATTATCTTTCCGTAGACGACACTAACATAGGGTCCACTCGTTGGTACACGGCCCTCGAGTACAAACAATAGATCATGGGACTTGCCCTAATTTCAATGTCACGCGTACACGAAGGGACCAACGGTGTGTCCGATGCCCTGTAAAAACAGTCATGGTCGTCTATCCAAGCACGACCCCGTCCCGGGAAAGACCTCAAGTCTTCCCGTCACTAGTAATTCGGGCACCATGCTAGTATCGGTCTAAGTAATTAATAACGCCCCGTCCCATAAGGGGTAGAGTGGTTGCACATGTTTGGTTGGGACGGTAGTCACACATAAATCTAATCCATCATTTCACCCATGCACAAGATCTTTACCGGCACATCACTTCTTTCTCAAGTAATGACCTAGCTCAACATCACCCTCGGGCATTTGGACCTAACTCAGCGGCACACATGCATCAGTAAGCATCACTACTAACTATTTGCATTGCATCTAGCACATAGCAAGATCAAGAGTAAAGCATGCATCATGTGGTGGTTTTAAATTAGGTTGCCACCACAACTCTTATCATCATGCATTCGGAAACAAACGGGTTTCGAAGAACACAAGTGTATCATGGCCAAAGGGCTGCTTGCCTGGATTGGCTTGGTCTTCAAAGTCTTCAAATCCTTCCCCACCTTCTTCGTCAGCAACCTCGTCAAATACGGTATCTAATCGTCGCAAAATAACAACAGGAAAATAAGACCATAATAAAAACAGAAAAATCAAAGTGCTCAGAAAATGTCAACTTATTTTTGTTAAATACTAGAGGGAAAACAAAGATGGCAAAAATTCTTAGTTTGAGTTTTGGAGTGGCAGAATGGAGTCTAAGAATATTTGAACAGAAGTTTTATTATTCAAATATGAATTTAAATTTGAACAGAACAGAAAAGGTTCATGGATATGTGTGATAGTGACACCATTAAATAGGTTGGATTTTTAAAAGTTTTTAGGAGTTGGAATTAATTCATTTGGACAAATATTTATTTCTGTGAAATTATTTGAAATATTCACAAGAAAGAAAAAGAGAAAAAGGCCCTGTGCCACTGGGCCAGAACGGCCACAGTGCACGGCCCAGGGCGAATAGCCCACCGCACGGGCGCCAGTGCGCGCGCCAGGTTTTTAAACCCGACGGGCGGGGCCCAGCGGTCAGTGGCAGAGAGGGAAGAGAGAGAGAGCGGTGAGGATGACAGGCGGGGCCCACCTGTCATCTTCAACCTCATGGCCAGAGGGGCGGCGAGCTCACCGGCGGCGATTTCGGGCACGGCGGGGCAAACTGAGGGCACGGTCGTGGTCAGGGAGGAGTCACGAATGTAGTGGTGCTGGAGTTGGCCGCCGGAGGGGCCAGGTTCGTCGGCGGCGAGGTGGAATGGCGGAGGAGCGTCGGGAAGATCCTGGCTGGCTCGCTCCGGGCTGCAATAGGAGTGTGAGAAGGAGGGGAATGGGTCAGTGAGGTCCGGTGGCTCCAGATCGAGCAAGAGTTGGGGCGGAGGGAGGCTGTACCGCGAGATCTCCGGTCGCCCGACGCGGCGGAGCTCCGGTCGATCCCGAGCACCGAGGCTCTCTGAGGGCGAGTGGGTGGTGCTGGTGAGCTTCTGGGGGTGTGGGGAGGAGATGGGTGCTGTTGGAGAGGCTCGGGGCGTGCTTATATAGCCGAGCCCCGGTCCACCGTGGACTCGTGCGCCGGCGAGGTCACGGGCGAGGCCAGAGGCCGTGCAGGCGCTCGTGTTCGAGCCGGGGACGTTCGTGGATGAGGTCTACGCCTAGGAGAGGGAAGACGAGGAGCGGGGAATGCTCCAGAGGGCGCGCGCGTGTGAGGCCAGAGGTTGGAGCTCGCGGGCGGCCAGCGCGCGTGCGAGGGCGGCCACTGGAGGGAGAGGGAGGAGGGGGACAGCGCCGGGGAGAGTCGCAGACGCCGAGGCACATCGAATGGCGCGAGGGGGGAGCTCGAGGTGGTCAGGGGCGAGGGATTGGGCGAAGCTACAGTGCAGGTGCGCACTGTAGCGCGCTCTGGAGCGTGCTTATCGCATGCCACGGCATGCCGTTGGCTCACTGGGCGTGTCCGCCGTGTCTGGGGGGACCAGCACGAAGTAAACAACTCAGATGTGGCCTTGGATGCTCAGGATTATCAGTGAGAGAGGAGTGAAGCTGGTAGATGGGTAGATTTTGGCCGTCCTGCAAGGTGAATTGGGGTTTTCACCCCTCAATCATGGAGCTGTGGACATGGGGGAGTTACCGGAGGTAGAATGTAACTAGGTGAAGCTGTTGTAGAAAGTTGAGGCAAAAGTAAATAGTAAAAGAGGTCAAGATGATGGTTTTGGTAAAATAGCAGAAGGTGTTTGATCATGTTTTGGACAAACAAATGATCTCCACTAGCCATGACACCTAACAGGATTGAATGTCATAAGGAAATAGGGTGTTTCACCAAATTTGGGCTTATTTGAAGAAACTAGCCAATGTAACTTTGGTGAACCCTAGAAATCAACAGAAATGGCTTCATCATGTTTAAGTCAAGCTAATCATATCCCCTTGATGTACCACTTGGTGTAGTTTCATCATTTGGGGTATTGATCATGCTCACAAAGTTTGAAGCTCCAGATAAAAAGTTGGTAATGTAAAGTTGTTCAAATTTGAATTTGAACAGAAAGGGTTTTGGGGTATTCTGATCAAGTTACCCTACTCCAAATCTTGTGCCATTTGGTATAGATGCCTTATTAGGCCATTCTAGCATGTGCACCAAGTTTGAGAGCATTTGGACAAGTTTGCCAATGTAAAGTTGCTCAAACTTCAAATATGGACATAATGGGTTTGAAGGGTTTTGAGGATGTTATCTTGCTTCCCAAGGCATGGGACTTGGCAAGATCATCAAATATGTCATATATGACATGATAGAATTTCCGTGGAATTTTTGGAGATTATTTCCTTTGTAAATATTTCAAAAGCTTGAAATATCCAGAAAGAGTTTTAGAGGGATTATCCCATTATTTTGAACATGACCAAGTGTTGAAACTCTTATATATGGACAATATATGTCCTATGAGTCTTCCTGAATTTTGGCAAATATTTTGAAATACTTAAATAATTTTCCCCAATTAAAGACCATTTCTGGCCTTAAGAAAAAGCTTTTAAATAAAATAGGAAAATAACTTCTAAAATTATACTTTTGTGGTTTCTGGGAGTCCTATGACTACTAGGCCTCAGATATACTTTTTGAAATAATTTTCTCACCCTAAATCAAGCACTTGCAGTGCAAACCTCAATTTAGGGGTTTTTGGAATACTAAATTTTGAAAATACATTTTGGCCAAATTAATTTTATAAGAAAATACTATACTGCTATAAACACTTGGTATGATCATTGGGCAGAAGTTTTGGGTATGGAGATGAATTCTACATTAGGTAATAGTTGACTTTAATGAGCACATGAAAAACATAGGAAGAAAAACTCAATTCCAAATAAAAGCCAAATGATGCCAATTTTTTTTTGCTGGTCCAAATTTCATGCTTCATTGATGCAAATGACATGTTACAAAATGCAGGGTGTGACAGACCTACCCCCCTTACAAGAATCTCGTCCCCGAGATTCCTAAACTAGGTCTTAAAAGAGATTGGGATACTTGGATCTAAGATAGTCTTCACGTTCCCAGGTTGCTTCTGCTTCCGTGTGGTTGCTCCAGTGGACCTTGAAGTACTTGATGGTGCGGCTTCGCGTCCGTCGTTCTGCTTCATCCAGAATGCGAATGGGCTTCTCGCGGTAGGTCAAATCAGGCTGGAGATCAATGGCTTGGTGATCAACATCCTTGTAGAGATCAGGCTTGTTCGGAACTTGGAGACATTTCCGGAGTTGTGACACGTGGAATACGTTGTGTACATCGGATAGCTTAGGTGGTAGTTCCAACTGGTAAGCCACTTCTCCTCGTCGTGCAGTGATCTCAAAGGGTCCAATGAACCTTGGTGCGAGCTTCCCCTTGACGTGGAAATGCTTGGTTCCCTTTAGAGGAGTTACCCGCAGGTACACATGGTCCCCGACATGGAAACTCATGTCCCGATGGTGAGTGTCAGCATAACTCTTCTGCCTTGACTTGGCTGCCTTCAAACGCTCTCTGACTAGTTGGACTTGCTCTTCTGCTTCGCGGAGAATATCCGGTCCAAAGACTAGCCCTTCTCTAGTCTCTGACCAATTGAGGGGTGTGCGACATCTGCGTTCGTACAACACCTCAAATGGTGCCATCTGAAGACTTGACTGATAACTGTTGTTATAGGAGAACTCGGCAAAAGGGAGGCAATCTTCCCACTTGGCTCCATATGCCAAGACACAGGCTCGGAGCATGTCTTCGAGAATTTGATTTACTCGTTCTGTCTGACCTCCGGTCTGTGGGTGGAAAGCCGTGCTAAAAGACAATTTGGTTCCCAAGGCTTCTCGGAACTTCTTCCAGAACCTTGAGGTGAACTGGGTTCCTCGATTTGACACAATCTCCTTGGGAATGCCATGAAGGTTTACGATTCTGTCGATGTAGAGAGCTGCCACCCGATTGCCATCATAAGTGGTCTTGACAGGAATGAAATGGGCCACCTTGGTCAAATGGTTGACTATGAACCAGATGGAGTCATGTCCTCTATTTGACCTTGGTAATCCAGTGATGAAGTCCATTCCGACTTTATCCCACTTCCACTCAGGAACCTTGAGTGGTTGAAGCAATCCAGCGGGTCGCTGATATTCAGCCTTGACCCTTTGGCACACATCACACTTTGCAACATAGGTTGCAATCTCTCTTTTCATCCCGTGCCACCAGAATCTTTCCTTCAAGTCTTGGTACATCTTGGTTCCTCCAGGGTGGATGGAATACGGTGTGTCGTGGGATTCTTGCAGGATCAGGTTCTTCAACTCCATCTTGTTTGGTACGCAGATGCGGCCTTTGTACCAAACTATCCCGTGCTCGTCCTCGGAAAATCCTGGGGCCTTGCCTAGCTTCATCTTCTTCTTGATACCTTCAATGCTTGCGTGCCCGCCTTGCGCCTTCTTGACTTCGTCCATCAGGGTTGGTTTGACTTCCAAATGATCCAGAAATCCAGGGGTGACCAATTCCAGACTGAATTGTTCGAGCTCCTTAAATAGGGTTGGCTGCCTCTTTTGAATTATGGCATTCAAGGAGCAAGCCTTCCCGCTTAAGGCATCGGCCACCACGATAGCCTTCCCGGGGTGATATTGAACACTGAGGTCATAATCTTTGATGAGTTCCAACCATCTTCGCTGCCTCATGTTCAATTCCCTTTGGGTGAAAATGTACTTCAGACTTTTGTGGTCTGTGTATATCTCACACAGTTTCCCTAGGAGGTAATGCCGCCATGTCTTCAAGGCATGAACCACTGCTGCTAACTCAAGACCATGAGTAGCATAGTTCTCTTTATGAGGTCGTAGCTGCCTGGAGAGGTAAGCTATGATTCGGCCTTCTTGCATCAGAACGCTTCCCAATCCGGTTCGAGAGGCATCACAATATATCATGAACTCCTTGTGAATATCAGGTGTTGCCAGAACTGGGGCGGTGGTCAACCTCTTCTTGAGCTCTTGGAAGCTCTCTTCGCATTTTGGTGTCCACTCAAACTTCTTGTCCTTCTTGAGGAGCTGAGTCATCGGCCGGGCAATGCTCGAGAATCCTTCCACGAATTTGCGATAATAGCCCGCAAGTCCGAGGAAGCTTCTGACTTCCTTGACGGTCGTTGGAGATTGCCATTGGGTCATAGCTTCGATCTTCGCGGGATCAACTGACAATCCTTCTTCGGTCAAGATATGACCTAAGAATCCAACTTTATGCAGCTAGAACTCACACTTGCTGAATTTGGCGTATAGTTGGTGCTCCCGAAGCTTGTCTAGGACCATCCTCAAATGTTGCTCGTGCTCTTCCTCCGTCTTCGAGCAGACAAGAATGTCATCGATGAAGACAACAACAAACTTGTCCAAATATTCCATGAAGACTTTATTCATGAGATACATGAAGTAAGCTGGGGCATTGGTTAACCCAAAGGACATGACCATGCACTCGTACATGCCATATCGGGTTACGAATGCCGTCTTCGGAATATCTTGGGGTCTGATCTTCAGCTGGTAGTACCCAGATCTGAGGTCGATCTTGGAGAACACCTTGGCTCCGCTGAGCTGATCAAACAGATCTTCAATCTTGGGAAGCGGATATGTGTTCTTGATTGTAACTTCATTTAGGGAACGATAGTCAATGCATAAGCGGATGGTACCGTCCCTCTTTGCCACAAATAGAACAGGTGACCCCCAAGGGGAGGCACTCGGGCGGATAAATCCCTTCCTCAGTTGCTCTTCCAGTTGCTTCTTCAACTCGGCTAATTCTTCCGTCCCCATTCTATAAGGCTTATTATAGATTGGTCCTGCCCCGGGCACGAGCTCGATGATGGACTCAATGTCACGGTCAGGGGGCATTCCCGGTAGTTCATCCAGAAAGACATCGGGATACCCGCATACCACCGGTACTTGCTCCAGCCCAACTTCAGATAGACAGTTGACTTGAGCGGCTTGAGCGGAAGAGGAGTTGGAAGCAAACTTAACTTCGACTCCTTGGTCATTGGTCACAGTGACAGTCCGATTGGCACAGTCTAACAAGCCTTGGTGCTTGCTGAGCCAATTCATGCCTAGGATCACATCCAAGCCTTGTGATCTCAGGACGATGAGGTCTGCTAGGAAATCTACACCGTTAATGGTAATACTGACTCCTTTACAGCCTATCTTGGCTCTCATCTCTGCTCCGGGGGTTTGTACCACCATGGGGTTATTCAGGGGTGTATGGGTCATGCCACTTTTTAATGCAAATCTTTGAGTGACAAATGAATGCGTGGCTCTAGAATCAAACAAGATAGTTGCAGGTGCTAAGTTGACAAGGAACGTACCCAGCACGACGTTCGGGTCTTCCTGGGCTTCTTCAGCAGTGACGTGATTCATACGCCCCTTCCCATGGTTAGGCGGGTTGCGAGGAGCTGGGTTCCTTGGTGGCATCCCGCGGCCTTGTCCTGGGTTCTGCGCATTGGGGCGCGGGGCATCAGGCTTCTTGTTGGGGCACACCCTTGAGATGTTTCCTGACTGACCACATCCAAAGCAAGTGACTTGGTTTGGATGGATGATCTTGTTGCCACCACTGTTATTGGGGTTGAATGCTAGCCTTGGGTTGGCATACTGCTGAGGCTGGTAGTTGGCTTGGCCGGGGCTGACTGCCACGGGCGAGGCTTCTGGTTGCTGGAACTTCCCCTGCTGACCATCTTGCGCTTGCGAGTGTCTTCCAGAGCACGCCGCTTGTCTTCAAGCATAAGTGCTTTGTTCACCAGGTCAGGGAAGGTCGGGCAGTCGCACACGATAAGCGAGTACTGCAGAGTCTGATTGAGTCCTTCCATGAAGCGCTCCCTTTTTGCAGCATCAGTGCTGACATCTTCAGGGGCATACCTTGACAGAACACTGAACTTCTGCATGTACTCCTTCACAGTGCCACTTCCTTGCTTCAGGGCTCGGAATTCACGCTTTTTGATAGCCATGATCCTGGAAGGAATGTGGGCTTTGCGGAATTCTGCCTTGAAGTTGTCCCAAGTGATGTCTTGTCCAGCATGCACGACCTTGAATCCATCCCACCAAGCTCTAGCAGTCCCCCCGAGGCAGTGGGCTGCATAAGCCACCTTCTCGCGGTCTTTGGTGCATCCGACTAGTTCCAGCAAGTCCTCAATGGTGCGGACCCAGTCGTCTGCATCCAGGGGTTCGGCAGTCTCGATGAAAGTTGGCGGTGCATGCTTCTTGAACTCTGCCAACGTGGAACGTCCATTGCCATTCCCCGCCGGCTGGCGGTTGTTGGTGACAGCTTGAGCAATCAACTGAAGGGCTGCGGTGTTGGCTTGGCATTCCTCTCGGAAAGCTTGGAGAAGCTGAGCCATGTCCATGTTCGGAGGAGGTGGCGGTGGAGCTTGGTCGTTGGTTTGGTCGTGGCCTGCCTCTGATTGAGCGGATGCTCCGGCTTCAGGCTGCTGGGTAGAGGTACCAGTACGAGTTACAACAGGCATCCTGTTAGAGCGCTAAAAGGTCTCATGACTTGGAAGAGGGAAAGCAATATAGATGGGTGCCTGGTAAGGGGGTGGGTGTGACACTAATCAAATCATGCAAGGGCCGAAAGGGCCAAACACATCCATTTAAATTCAAATGGTTGATGTAGTCGCTTACATATTCCCGAAGGAAGAATACGACATACATCCAAACACAACAAAAGAAAACACTAGATGGTTTCATATGAACCATACAAGGACTCGACTGCGCATAGGGGTTACACGATCTATCCTACCGTAGAGGTCACGATCTGGCATATCCGAGTAGCAAATAATGCCTAAGCGGCGGAATGCTCGGTCGCGTATTCTGGCTCTTCAGGGTCTTCCTCCTTGTCTTCATCTATCTGGGCCCCCTTGTCACTTGAGGGTGTGGGGGAGTGGAGGAGTTGGATACGACGGTGCTTTGTCGGTGGTGCCGAGAAAAGCTTGCGATATTCCCTTGCCGTCATACGGCGTCGCCGAGGTGGTACTTCATCCATGGAAGATACATCTCCTGAGGGACTTGCGCCTCGGTACGCGGTACCGGATTGTCCTGGAGGCGCACCTTCCTTCTTGATCCTATCTGTCTTCTCTTGTGCTCGACGAAGAAGTGCCTTGGTCTTGTAAAGTTCTTCTCGGAGCTTCATTGATTCCGAGGCTAAGTCTTGTGCCAAGCTGTCGGCACATAGACTGAAGTAGGTCTGGAACCGAAGTGGGAGTCCTTCCTTCAGTGGAGGGGCTAGTGCGCTGCTTTCATCTTCACCTTCCTTCCGGTAAGGCAAGAAGCGAGTTGTCATCTTGGCTGCCATCTCTGGAAGAAGCTTGCGGAGACGGGTTAGTGCCTTGAGTGCAGCAGCCTCGACAGCGAGAGGTAGTGTTGCCATCTGGGGTCCCTCAAAGAACCAACTTGTGGGAGGATCGTTTGCCTTCACGATCACCTCCACATGGTACTCCACCTCAGTGTCGCTAACCAAATGCTCAAGGTAGGTGAGGATGGGTGCTCGGTGAAACTGGCACTCCCAGAGGCTATCCTCGAGAAGCAAGGGAAACCCAGTGGTCACGTGCTCTTCAGGTACAGCGGCCATCTATAAAGGTGGAATGGGAGAGGTTAATAAGCTGATGATATCTCAGGTTGGTAAGGTTTAGAAAAGAAGAGAGGTTCAGAAGGTTTTTGAAAAGGGGTCTCATCTAACTAACGCCCATGCTAACTAAGGCTTCCTACAGTCAGGATGGCTCTGATACCAGCTCTGTGGGGACCCCGACTTAAGAGTCGGGATCATCGAATGCACGTGTACAGTGATCCCAGAGATCAATGCTCACTAAACACACAGAAGCTGAATAACAAGAGTCTTACATCCATACATACCGTCTTACACAAATTATGGCCATTATGGCCAAGTCTTACATAGATAAAGCCTCAAGGGCTGAATAGCAAATAACTCGAATAGCGGAAGTCTTCGAAGATAAGTAGAACCCATGCCATCTGCCTTAACCCTACAGGCATTCTGACTGGGATAGCTTCCTAGTTCGCATGTTGGTCTCCATACAACTCTTCTCCATATTCCTGTTCCTCCATGCCTGGCCAATTAAATAACCAGTGGCAAGCCAATAAGTAATTTGAATGTACTCGCAAGCAACCCATGATTTGGTCCAAAGTAACAATGCAATTGAACAACAATGAGCAATCTAGCTACGAGCTAGAATGAATATTCTACCATCAATTATGTGCATCAATAAATTCACGTAACCTCGAAGACAGGTTACCGATATCAACATGAATAAGATTCAACTCAACGAGTCGAGTCACGACCTTGACTCATCACACACACATACTTTCACCGGTGTAGTAAAATTCTGGACATAGTTTAAGTAGCACCACCCAACTGTCCATGACCGTGGACACGGCTATTCGAATAGTTTTACACTCTGCAGAAGTTGCGCACTTTACCCACAAGATCCGGGAAGCTTTCGTGTCACCCACGATCCCGCAGTACCTCAAGTACTCGGGGGAAGCACCCGGTCATTATCTTTCCTTAGACGACACTAACATAGGGTCCACTCGTTGGTACACGGCCCTCGAGTACAAACAATAGATCATGGGACTTGCCCTAATTTCAATGTCACGCGTACACGAAGGGACCAACGGTGTGTCCGGTGCCCTGTAAAAACAGTCATGGTCGTCTATCCAAGCACGACCCCGTCCCGGGAAAGACCTCAAGTCTTCCCATCACTAGTAATGCGGGCACCATGCTAGTATCGGTCTAAGTAATTAATAACGCCCTGTCCCATAAGGGGTAGAGTGGTTGCACATGTTTGGTTGGGACGGTAGTCACACATAAATCTAATCCATCATTTCACCCATGCACAAGATCTTTACCGGCACATCACTTCTTTCTCAAGTGATGACCTAACTCAACATCACCCTCGGGCATTAGGGGCACCCGATGGGTTTATGAAAGGAATGCAACCACGAAGGTTTCACGGCACACATGCATCACTACTAACCATTTGCATTGCATCTAGCACATAGTAAGATCAAGAGTAAAGCATGCATCATGTGGTGGTTTTAAATTAGGTTGCCACCACAACTCTTATCATCATGCATTCGGAAACAAACGGGTTCCGAAGAACACAAGTGTATCATGGTCAAAGGGCTGCTTGCCTGGATTGGCTTGGTCTTCAAAGTCTTCAAATCCTTCCCCACCTTATTCTTCAGCAACCTCGTCAAATACGGTATCTAATCATCGCAAAATAACAACGGGAAAATAAGACCATAATAAAAACAGAAAAATCAAAGTGCTCAGAAAAATGTCAACTTATTTTTGTTAAATACTAGAGGGAAAACTAAGATGGCAAAAATTCATAGTTTGAGTTTTGGAGTGGCAGAATGGAGTCTAAGAATATTTGAACAGAAGTTTTATTATTCAAATATGAATTTAAATTTGAACAGAACAGAAAAGGTTCATGGATATGTGTGATAGTGACACCATTAAATAGGTTGGATTTTTACAAGTATTTAGGAGTTGGAATTAATTCATTTGGACAAATATTTATTTCTGTGAAATTATTTGAAATATTCACAAAAAAGAAAAAGAGAAAAAGGCCCTGTGCCACTGGGCCAGAACGGCCACAGTGCACGGCCCAGGGCGAATAGCCCACCGCATGGGCGCCACCGCGCGCGCGCCAGGTTTTTAAACCTAACGGGCGGGGCCCGGCGGTCAGTGGCAGAGAGGGGAGAGAGAGAGCGGTGAGGATGACAGGCGGGGCCCGCCTGTCATCTTCAACCTCACGGCCAGAGGGGCGGCGAGCTCACCGGCGGCGATTCCGGGCACGGCGGGGCAAACTGAGGGCACGGTCGTGCTCAGGGTGGAGTCACGAATGTAGTGGTGCTGGAGTTGGCCGCCGGAGGGGCCAGGTTCGTCGGCGGCGAGGTGGAACGGCGGAGGAGCGTCGGAAAGATCCTGGCTGGCTCGCTCCGGGCTGCAATAGGAGTGTGATAAGGAGGGGAATGGGTCAGTGAGGTCCGGTGGCTCCAGATCGAGCAAGAGTTGGGGCGGAGGGAGGCTGTACCGCGAGATCTCCGGTCGCCCGACGCGGCGGAGCTCCGGTCGATCCCGAGCACTGAGGCTCTCTGAGGGCGAGTGGGTGGTGCTGGTGAGCTTCTGGGGGTGTGGGGAGGAGATGGGTGCTGTTGGAGAGGCTCGGGGCGTGCTTATATAGCCGAGCCCCGGTCCACCGTGGACTCGTGCGCCGGCGAGGTCACGGGCGAGGCCAGAGGCCGTGCAGGCGCTCGTGTTCGAGCCGGGGACGTTCGTGGATGAGGTCTACGCCTAGGAGAGGGAAGAGGAGGAGCGGGGAATGCTTCAGAGGGCGCGCGCGTGTGAGGCCAGAGGTTGGAGCTCGCGGGCGGCCAGCGCGCGTGTGAGGGCGGCCACTGGAGGGAGAGGGAGGAGGGGGACAGCACCGGGGAGAGTCGCAGACGCCGAGGCGCATCGAATGGCGCGAGGGGGGAGCACGAGGTGGTCGGGGGCGAGGGATTGGGCGAAGCTACAGTGCGGGTGCGCACTGTAGCGCGCTCTGGAGCGTGCTTATCGCATGCCACGGCATGGCGTTGGCTCACTGGGCGTGTCCGCCGTGTCTGGGGGGTCCAGCACGAAGTAAACAACTCAGATGTGGCCTTGGATGCTCTGGATAATCAGTGAGAGAGGAGTGAAGCTGGTAGATGGGTAGATTTTGGCTGTCCAGCAAGGTGAATTGGGGTTTTCACCCCTCAATCATGGAGCTGTGGACATGGGGGAGTTACTGGAGGTAGAATGTAACTAGGTGAAGCTGTGGTAGAAAGTTGAGGCAAAAGTAAATAGTAAAAGAGGTCAAGATGATGGTTTTGGTAAAATAGCAGAAGGTGTTTGATCATGTTTTGGACAAACAAATGATATCCACTAGCCATGACACTTAACATGATTGAATGTCATAAGGAAATAGGGTGTTTCACCAAATTTGGGCTTATTTGAAGAAACTAGCCAATGTAACTTTGGTGAACCCGAGAAATCAACAGAAATGGCTTCATCATGTTTAAGTCAAGCTAATCATCTCCCCTTGATGTACCACCTTGTGTAGTTTCATAATTTGGGGTATTGACCATGCTCACAAAGTTTGAAGCTCCAGATAAAAAGTTGGTAATGTAAAGTTGTTCAAATTTGAATTTGAACAGAAAGGGTTTTGGGGTATTCTGATCAAGTTACCCTACTCCAAATCTTGTGCCATTTGTTCTAGATGCCTTATTAGGCCGTTCTAGCATGTGCACCAAGTTTGAGAGCGTTTGGACAAGTTTGGCAATGTAAAGTTGCTCAAACTCCAAATATGGACAGAATGGTTTTGAAGGGTTTTGAGGATGTTATCTTGCTTCCCAAGGCATGGGACTTGGCAAGATCATCAAATATGTCATATATGACATGATAGAATTTCCCTGGAATTTTTGGAGATTATTTCCTTTGTAAATATTTCAAAAGCTTGAAATATCCAGAAAGGGTTTTAGAGGGATTAGCCCATTATTTTAAACATGACCAAGTGTTGAAACTCTTATATATGGACAATATATGTCCTATGAGTCTTCCTGAATTTTGGCAAATATTTTTGAAATACTTAAATAATTTTCCCCTATTAAAGACCATTTCTGGCCTTAAGAAAAAGCTTTTAAATAAGGGACAATTACATTTGAGCCCCTAGTTGTGTCACACCCGTGTGTTTTGCCCCTAAATTCAAAATACCCTCGTTTATGCCCAAGTTTGTTTGGTCTTCTTATGCTTTTGCCCTTTGACCGTTTGACTTTAACTTTGAAAACATCATAATGAATTCATACTAACTCAGAAAAATGCATATAAGATATCAAAATGTTCGGAAAAACATCACCTATATGTGCACGTCATTTGCATTCATGACAAAAGTGTTGAAAATCCAAAAAAATCGTATTATCTCAAACTGAGGTATAGACTTTTCAGCATTGTTGTCATCAATGCAAATGACATGTACTTATGGGAGATGTTATTTCTAACATTTTGATATCTTATTTGCATTTTTATGAGTTAGTATGAATTTGTTATGAAGTTTTCAAAGTTGCGGTCAAACGGTCAAAGGGCAAAAGGATAAGGGGAGAAAATGAGCTTGGACAGAAACGAGGGTTTTTCGAATTTAGGGGCAAAACACACGGGTGTGACACAACTACGGGCTCAAATGTAATTGTCCCTTTAAATAAAATAGGAAAATAACTTTTAAAATTATACTTTTGTGGTTTCTGAGAGTCCTATGACTACTAGGTCTCAGATATACTTTTTGAAATAATTTTCTCACCCTAAATCAAGCACTTGCAGTGCAAACCTCAATTCAGGGGTTTTCGGAATACTAAATTTTGAAAATACATTTTGGCCAAATTAATTTTATAAGAAAATACTATACTGCTATAAACACTTGGTATGATCATTGGGCAGAAGTTTTGGGTATGGAGATGAGTTCTACAAGAGGTAATAGTTGACTTTAATGAGCACATGAAAAACATAGGAATAAAAACTCAATTCCAAATAAAAGCCAAATGATGGCAAAAAAAATTTTGCTGGTCCAAATTTCATGCTTCATTGATGCAAATGACATGTTACAAAATACAGGGTGTGACAATTAGCCAGGCCAGATAATAGAAAAGCAACATTGACACAACAAACGTTTGGACAACGAGACCACACCAGCCTACACCAAATTAACACAATATGGCACAACTATCATCAGCCAGGTAAGGTAATAGAAAAGCAACATTGACACAATGAATGATTGGGCAACCAGAACAACACTACAATTTAGTAATGTGCATGATATGAGATAGTGCACTCATGCAGCTCAGTATGGAAAACTACCAGGCACTTTTACTTACAAAAATCAACATTGCCTCCTTTAATTATACATTTTGCTACCATTAAATTTAGATAAGATAAAGGTTGAATTAACGTCGATTAACAAAATACATGCTAATGTAAAAAAATTAGTGATATACAACGGGTACTTACATCAGCATTGGAGCACAGAGAATTCCCATAAGATACACTGCTCAAACACGATCACACTTTAGAAAGTCTTGTATCATTTAAGCTTATTTTCTAAAAGAGAGATGGGTAAGAAACATGTAGAAAATATGAGCTGAATGCTATAAAATTTCATGATGTGAGGATACGCACACACTTATTGGAATGGAGTTGACATATTTTTGCTGGACTAGAGTGGTCTAGTTCTTTGGCCACTTGAATCTGCTTATTATCAGTAGGAATTGGGTTTCTCTGTGTTGTATAAGTATCTATGAACACTGGAGTTGGTTTACTATCTCCTGGCATTTCGATCTTTTGCGAAGACCTTTGTAACCCTTCAGATTCTAACATAGCCGTCTTCCCCTTGCATGCCTTATATAGAAGAATGGTGCTTCAGTTATAAAACATGCAACGACAGAGAGATGGAATAGGTACTGAAGAATAAAAAGGCATGACATATTGATATGTATTCCCTCCATCCGGAAATAAGTGGATGTGTCTAGGTGTATTTCAGTTCTAGATACATCCAGTTTTATCCATTTCAGCGACATGTAATCCGGACGGAGGGAGTATGATGTAAGATTTAGGGATACGACAGGACAAAAGAGTAAAAAAACACTAGTTGAATGCAAAACTGTGTGATAGCAGAATACATACAGAAAAACACTAAGGCAACATATGCTTGTATGATTGCGAAACTAAGATGGCATTGCAACAAACCACTAGAACATCACTTCAATGTAAAAAAACATGGTATGGTAGACAGATGAAGTACATACTGACGACTAACAATGCATAAGATATTCAGAAGCATGATGTCCAAACTAAGCAGATGGCATTGCAACAGAGTAGAATGACAGTACTTGAATTTGAAAACATGTTATCATCAATGGAATAGGTACTGAAAAACAGGAAGGCATGCCATATTTACATGCATGATCAGCAGGCTAAGCACATGGCATTGCAACAGAGTAGATGCACTCCAGGACATTATATGCATGCTGTACCCATATCACGAGCCAAGTTAGATAAAGGACCTCGTGGGGTGAATAGGATTCAACATCATTCTGCAAGTCTTCTGAAGAACTGCCTTTACATGTTCCATCATATTGGTGTGACACCCCGAGACCGATGCGCCAGGTGTCAGCCAGTTATTCGTCGCCGTTGCCATGTCATCTGCTTGCATGTTGCATCCTTGCCTTGTCCTCATATGCATTTCATCATCATGTTTTCAAAACTTGCATTCGTCCGAGTCCGCCCGCCCTCTCCGTTGTCCGTTCTGAGCCCAGACACACTTGCACGTGCCCGCGGCACCTCCAAATATTTATTTTATGAGTGGCCGGAAAATGTTCTCGGAATGGGATGAAACTTGGCGTGTAGTCTTATTATAGCATAGGTAGACCGCCTGTCAAGTTTCGTTGCGTTCGGAGTTCGTTTAATAGCTCAACGGTTAACCGCGTTGTCTGCTGGAAGCCTTTTCTCTTTTGGCCTAGAACCCCTTCACAACACCTAACTAGCCCATCCCAACCACCTCCATGCTCTCGGTCGTCGGATCAGGACCGCGTGGCCGAAAACCGCTCCTCATTTGGACACTCCTAGCTCCCTCTACCTATAAAACAACCCCCTCCCCCGAAATTTCAGATGAAACCCTAGTCTCCCTCTTCCTCACGCCGCCGGACATGTCCATCTGCGTCGGACATGTCCATCTGCGTCGGACATGTCCAGCCAGCCACCTCACCCCGGCCAATGACGCGCTGCCACGTCAGCTCCACCGCCCCTCCGGCCAACCCGCACTCGCCACGTGCGCCCCGCGCCTGCCTCCCACCGCCGCGGCCCGCTCGGCCCACGGTGGGCCCGCGCCCAGGCCGCGCCGGGCCCCGCGCCCCTCTGCGTCCCCGCCGCCGCAGCCTCGTGCGCCGCCGCCCGGCCTCGCCGTCCCCGCCGCCGAGCACCACCGCGCTCCGCCGCCTGTGCACACCGCCCTGCCGGATCCAACCCGCTGGCCACCCGCCTCGGCGTGCCGGCACACCACCGCGCCAAGATCCGGCTGGATCCGCCGGATCCGGGCGTCCCCGATCCCGTCTTGGCCTTCTCGCCGCTCGCCGTCGGTCTTCCCCGACGGCCCCACCGTCCTCCCTCGCCGGAGGCCAAGGAGCGCCGCCGCCCCTGCCTCGATCCAGTCGGATCAGGAGGGTATGACGCTCGCCTCGCTTGCGCGGGCCCAGCAGCCCAGCGCCTCCCGCCGGCCCAGTCGCGGCCAGAGGCCGACCCACCTCGGCCTGCCCCCCCTCTGCTCCACCAGGCCGGCCCAAGGGTCGCAAGGTGAGCATCGACCCAGTTCCGTCGCCCCGTGCGTCTTTTACTATCTTGCGCCCACTCTGTTTCTGTCAAAAAACTGCTAAGTCCCTAAGTTTTGTAAATATGATGCATACTTTGCATAGCTGTAACTTTTTGTGTGGTGATCCAAATTGAGTGTTTAATATATCAAAATGTTCGTTGTGTTATGCTCTTCATTTTTTTCCATTGTGGCATGCTTGTTTGAGTTTATCTTGATGCCCTAATCCTTGTTGCAAGAGTGCTATATGTTTAAAACTGTTGTTAACTGTAATTTTTGTTGCATGCTTGTGGGGATGATAACTTTGTGCATGTTGGTCCAAATGGAGCATATGATATGTCAAAATGTTCATTCTAAAGTGCTCTACATGTTGGTTGATGTAGCATTCATGTTAGGTGCCATATTGCCATGTTGATCTCTGTTGCAAAAGTGCATGTGGCTGTTAAGTGCTGAAGCTTGTTATGAAATGCTGATTTCACTTGTTGGTAGCTATTGATGTGTTTGTCTTTCATGCCACATGTCAATATGTTTTAGAAGCACAATCATGCCATCTTTGCTGTGGTGCAATCCACTTTTCATGATATCCCTTGAGGTGTTTTCAACAAGCTTGTAAACATGCCATGCCAATGTTGCTGTTTTATACTTAGTGAAAAACAGCTAAGTCTGGAATCTGTTAAACATGATGCTATGTTTGCTTGATGCCTCACTCAGATCCTTGCATGTTTTAGTATGGCAAATGATCATGTCTTTTTGTCCATGTTATGCTCTATCCATCCATGCCCTTGTTTGCACATATGACCTGCTGTAGCTTATTTATTTCTTGCTCTCAAGTTGCTATAAATGTACCTGTCAGATTATCATCATCATGATCAATTTGGTGAAGCATGTTGTTATTGATCCATGGCACCTATGGAGCTGTTCCAATGGAGTTGTTTGATGTATGATATGTCTATTACATGTCCATGATCTTTATATACTTAGTAGAGTTGATATGCTTGTTTTTTTGTGCCTCCGAAGGCAGCATCATGATGATGTTTTTGCCTTCCCAGATTTTGACTAAGTCTGGATAAATTTATTGCATCTTGCCATGCTTGTTTGATTGTGTTCCAGCAAGTTTTGGGAGTGTTCTAAGTTCCTGCTTGTTAAGTATCATGTCTATTTCACATCCATGCCTCTCGTTATCATGTTTGGGTGCTGTAGCATATATTTACCTTGCTCCAAAGTTGCTATGTTGCTGATTTTGGACAACTTGTTGTTAATCTTGTTTCATGTGTATGTGTTGAACTGTTGCTCTGTTTTGAGCGTGCCCTATATGAGACTTGTGTGTTTTTGCATGTGGAAGAATAATATCGTGTTGTTTACATGTTTGGAGTGTGTTTGCTTGTGGTTTGGATGCATCTTGCATATTTGACATGCTTGACTTGTTTTGCTCATATCTTCTAGGCCGTAGCTCAGAATTAAACAAAATTTATATGTAACTTGACTAGAATTTCGAGTAGATCATCATGGTGCATGTTAACCTGCTGTTTAACAACTTTAACTTAAGGTTTGTTCAGATCAGGACTAATTTCAAAATGTGCTTATGAGGACTTACCGGAATAGTTATATGTTGATTCTGGCCTCATTTAAACTTGTTGGTTTGTGTTGTTCTTGTGTGCTTCATCCCTTGCCATGAATTGCATCATATAGACTTGTCTTGCATCATTCTTGGTTGAGCATCTTGTCATGTTCTTGAGTGGTGTGTTTACCTTGTTGTGTGCTTTCTTCTCGCTAGTTCTTTTCCCTTGCGATCATGAGGATTCATTCGTCTACGCTTGGTTCGTCTTCAAGGCTTCTTCTTCGTCTACTTCATGGATCCGTTCTTCTTCCTTGAGGGATCTCAGTCAAGATGACCATCACCTTGGATACCTTTACTATCATTGCTATGCTAGATGTCTCGATGCTATCGCTATATGTCGCACCACCTATCTTCTGTTGTCAGCCTCTCCTTGTTGCCATGAAACCTCTAACCTTGACACCTTCCCAGCAAAGCCATTGTTTGGCTATGTTACCCGCTTGCTCAGCCCCTCTTATAGCGTTGTTAGTTGCAGGTGAAGATGACGTTTTTTCCATGTTGGAACTTGTTGTTGGTATATCACATTATATCTTATATGTATTAACGCACCTATATACTTGGCAATGGGTGGAAGGCTTGGCCTTTTGCTCGGTGTTTTGTTCCACTATTGCCACCTTAGGAGCCGATAAACCGGCGTTATGTTCCTTGATTTTGTATTCCTAACACGGTTGGGTATATGGGGACCCCTTGATAGTTCGTCTTTGAATAAAACTCCTCCAGCAAGGCCCAACTTTGGTTTTAATTTGCAACATAATAAAAACTTAATTAATTAATTGCATAGGGAGTTAGCGCTACCCGAGGATTCTTTTACATAGCAGGGGGGCCAGTGCTGGTGGTGTTGGTCCCAAACGGGGGTGCTGCGGGGCCACCTGGGGGAAACCCGAGGTTTAGTTTTACTCGTAGCTTCGCCCATCCGGTCGTGGCCAGAGACGAGATACGCGCGGCTACTATCAGGGTGTCGACACACCGGGATGTCTTGCTGGACTTGTTTTACCATTGTCGAAATGTTTTGTGCACCGGGAATTCCGAGTCTGATCGGGCCTTCCCTAAGATAAGGGGTAATAGTATTATTACTTATGCTGATCGTGAGAGCTTGTGATGGGCTAAGTTGGGATACCCCTGCAGGGTTATGATCTTTTGAAAGCCGTGCCCGCGGTTATGTGGCAGATTGGAATTTGTTAATGTCCGCTTGTAGAAAACTTGACAGAGGATCCGAAGTAAAACACACGAACCGTGTGAGTAACCATGACTGTCTCTTTTCACTTTGAGAAGAGAACACGGTGGGGTTATGTTTGACTCGTAGGTAGTTCATGAACTTTAGCGATCATTACTAGTTTGCGACCGTTTGCGTAGATGCTCATCTTATTCTTGTACTTGTAAGTTAGCCACCATATATTGCTTAGCCGCTGCTGCAACCTCACCACCATACCTCTCCTTACCTGTTAAGCTTTGCTAGTCTTGATACCCATGGTTATGGGATTGCTGAGTCCTCGTGGCTCACAGTTACTACAACAACAGTTGGAGGTGCAGGCTTGCGATGACTTTACGCGAGAGCGATGTCCTTTGTATTGGAGTCCTTTCTTCTTCTTCTTCGTCAGTCTTGGGTTAGGTTCCGGGTCGGCATCCTGGGATAGCAGATGGATGTCGTCGTGCTTTTCATGTTTGCATCTGTAGTAGGATGTCTTGTATTGATGGTGTTGTATTCATGTGACTTGTATGGATTGTTGTATCCCCCTTGTATTTATGTAATGGTACGATGTAATGATATCCATCTTGCTACGCGCCTGAGATGCGGTTGTGCCCCAATCACATATGAGTCTCGTGATCGGGATAGAATCGCATCTTGGGCCTGACAATTGGGTATCATTGACGTCAAGTTTGAGGCCCGTTACATTGCTCCCTGAGGTTCTTGTGGATATATCAGTGTGTGCAATTACATCTGACATGCATGGAAGACAACTAGTAGTTAGATTTATGTAATGAGTGCCTGTAGGAGACGACATAAATAGTAGGACTGGGCTTAGCTAGCATCAACATGTCTCAAAAACTGAAGGGAGAACACATATAAAAGCTACAAAATATGTATCGTTTGTACTCGAGTTTAACAAGATGGCACACAAAAGTATTAAAGAACAACATAGGTAATACTAGAAGTGGTATAATCATCAACTTGTGGGATAACATTGGCTGATGGATGATAACTATGGAACAACGTAACCTAAAGAACAAGTCTCTTATCTAAACTATGGAACAACGTTAACTACTGAACAAGACTCTTAAGAGAACAACATGAATATACAGTGAAATGTGATAATCTATTTTCCATGCTTAGATGAATAACAATGCCATAAATGTTGCACACAAGTAAGATGAGGGTACAACCTATCTGGCCGCCATCCATAGGAGTGAGCATCATGTGCTGACATGTCGATGGCCCTGCAGTTGTTGTGGCTGTCACAGTAGGGCATGCACATTCGATGCAGGGAACTGTTGAGTGGGGACTATAGCTCCCTTCTGGTGTATGCTTCCCTTGTTGGAGCAGCTGCGGTGAGAAGGAAGACGGTGTGGCTGAAGATGCAGAAAATGAAAAATGTTAAGAATGACACATATCCCTGATCTGAAGTAAGGTACGAGAGTGGTCACATGTCTGTAGATTGAAAACTAAAATGGGGTCACACGATTTTATTTTATTTTGGTACTATCCGATCTACGTGGATGGCTTGATGGCCGTCTTATGCCTCCCGGTTGAGGCGACAACCATCGGCAGAGCAGCCTGCCTCCGTTGTCCCTGGTCATGAGAGCTCCGACCAAAACCTCGCTCCCCGCTCGACCGCACTGCCGTGGTTGCGCCGCCCCGGCTAATCCACGAAGACTCACCATCTTCCAGATCCGGCGGCGACAATACCTTCAACCCACGTAACTCTAAGATAGCCACCTAAGCGCTGCTTCCGCGACTAACTTGTGTCCCCGCACCCTTACGTTAGACACTATCCAACCAGCAGCCTAGGAGCTCCGCCGCCTCGAGGGGTACTGCTTCCCATATGGAATCGATTGGCCCAGAATAAAAATTTAGACAACTGACGCCTAAATAAAGTGATTTGAGATGAGTGTACGACCTATCTTGCGGCCCGGTGAAGTAGGCAGCTCCAGTCGGTGAGGCTGGCGCGGTTGCGATGGCTACCGGTGGTAGAAAAGCAGGGATGTTGTGATGGTCTATGACTACGGGGAAGCAGCACCGGGGCCCTGGACTCATCCTAAGTTGGAGCCGCTCCGGCGCCGTGCACAATGACGGGGGTGAATCGGCTTCGGTATGGTTCACATGGCCGTCGTTGTCGGATTCAGGACTCTGCAAAACCCTCTAGGTTCGAACTATGGGGCGCATGCAAAGATCTCAACCTCGCCTATCTATCTACTCGCCATCTCACGGAATAGCACGATGAACAAGAATGTAAAAGAGACATGAGGTAGTTTATCCTGGTTCAGGCCACCTTGCGGTGAGTGGCCCTACTCTAGCAGTATGGTGGATTAGCCTTGAGATGGGCTGTGGACGAACTAATACATGGGTGAACAACTCAAGCTGGCAATGGTTAACCGTTACCCGTCTCCCCATGGGTAATTACTCTATCAGGGGACAGGGATGTGACAACTTTATTACCCACGAGGAAGCTTGTGGGTCAAATACCTTACCCAGCGTGTATGATGGGGATGGGGATGGGATAGCATTACCCATGCCCGTTACCCGCCTTACCCGTGTAGGCCTTACATGCGGGCTCGAAAATTTGTAGACCCCATGTAATTCACGCCCTTACCGACTGAATTTTTCACCCATCCCACCCCTTTGGCCAAAAACCCGAGGAAAACCCTAACATATACGGAACATACTATTTATTGTGCTGAAATGCTATTTTTCCTACTAAAATTCTATATGAGGTTGTTGCTGATAGCGTCTATGCATTCCCCACGGGTATAAAAAACCCGACGGGGATGGGCATGGGAATATTTTTATCCCCGCAGATGGGTATGGGGACGGGGACGGACATGGTAAGGCTGTCGCGGGGACGGGGATGGGAGTCCAATACCCGCGTGGGTAATCTCCATTGCCAGCCTGATGAACAACCATCGGAGGAGAGCTTTACTTGAGCTCGGACAAGCTGGTGAGCTTGTCAGGGTGGAATGGATCTCATCCCCTTGCTGGGTGGTGGCTATCCTACTAATATAGTGGCCTTGATCCTCTTCCCCGAAATGTTTGGCGGGAAGGGATCCCACAACGGCCAATTTTGAAGGGTGACAACTAGTACATCTTATCCTGACTAAAGGTGGTCTTCGCGTGCAAAGCCTATGATCCTGAAGCCATGGTGGGCTCGGTGATGACCTCCGTCCTGTCGTCCTGGCGGTCTTGGTCTTGTTGCACTGGAATGGAAACCTTTGGCAGGTTCCTCGCGACTCTGCGTCTGACCCCGCTTCATGAGCACCAAAGAGGAAACTGCTGTACTACGCCCGCTGGCGCCCGCCTAGCCTTGGTCGTCATGGCTTGCATCATGCAACCCTCGTGAGGTGGGGGTTGCATAGAGTTCTCCGCTCCTCGGGAGCCAGCCAGCCGAGGCTGCCCCTTCCGGAGATCTTGGTGTTGTCCACCCCGCGAGGCTTGGTCCCTCGCGAGGGTCTTGAATGTCGATGCTGAGGATTGGACGTACTAGGCCTGAAAAGGAGACACGTTATGGGCCGCATGCAGGCAAGTCTGGGTACCCTAGTTCCCAGAATACCGATAGTAGCCCCCGGGCCCAAGGGGCACTCGGACTTGGCTTCAAGGCGAAGCCAAAGGGCAAGGGGGAAGCGCCGCGGGCCCCAATCACCTGCGGTCCAGGTCGACGCGTGGCGCCTGGATTGGACATGGGCGTCTCCGCTCCCCATGCTGCCTCGGCAACCGCTCGACTTGACTAGAGGGGGCCAGCACCCACTTTTGATCCTTCTCTGCTTTCCCTTCGTCCTGCTCCAAATCCCCTTTCTTCCGTGCCGCAAGCGCTCCCATATCGGCCGAATCCTGCCCCCAAGTCGAGCGTCGATGTCCTCAGGAACGATTAAACCTTCTGCTTCTCCTCTACGCCCGGTTCCTGACTCCGACCCGGCCCTCAGCGTCTCCATCATTACCAAGGAGAAGAAACTCGCCGCCGTGCTCCCTCTAAGGGCGTCTAGCCACAATGAGGGGGGGGGTGACGATGGTCGGTCTCGGCTCTACCCCACCATAGTCCTTGGGTAAAACCTTCTACCCTCTCTTTCTGCACAATCTCTTCATGGGGCTCGTCCCCTCTTCTCCAGCTTCTTCTTTTCTACCCCGAAGCATTACCAGATCCGCGCCCTTCATCTCCATCCCAGCTCAACCTTACTTTTGTCCATTTTTGCCTTTTACTGCGAGGCATTTGTTGGAGTGCTACCCTCCGTCACGCTGATCCGCCACTTCTTCTATCTCTGGGTTAACACCGACCACTGCACCGAGGGGCTCGTCTTTGTCGCGGTCCATCAGGGTAATGTGATCTGAAAGGCCAAGAAGAAGGTGGAGGACTTCTAGCGTAAGTGGGTCTTCGTGGATGCCAACTGTTCCCGCGCTTGGCTGGACCTGCCAGGTGTGCTGCCGGAGAAGGCGCCACGGTGGAGTCACGAGAAGCTCACCAACCCCCAGGCCGCGCAGCTGCTGGAGGTGATGACTATTGGCGTTCTGGGAACGGGGGTACCCAGACTTGCCTGCCCGCGGCCCAGTGCGTGGCTCACAAGGCGGCCTAGTATGGCCCATCATCTTCACCAACCACTCAAGACCCTCGCGAGGGGCCAAGCCACACGAGGCAGACGACATAAGGCATCCCCTGGGGCGGCCTCGTGTCACAACCTGATTTTCATGCCACAATACTTGAGCTAATAATCATGCTAAAATATGGTTTGACAAAAACTTTTGAGTGTTTTGGTCTTTGTTTGATTGAATTTTTGGTTGATGTTTGCAAGTGCTCTAAAAATAAAATAAATCCTCCTACTCTTATACTCCTTCTCTTTGATCCAAACCTTTTGCCCAATAATCATGCCATGCGTGTAGAACATAATAGTATTTTCTTACAAAAATATTTTGGCCAAAAAGTATTTTCTAAATTTAGTTTTCCAAAAACCCCTGAATTGAGGTTTGCATTACAAGTCCTTAATTAAGGGTGTGAAAAATATTTCAAAAATTATATTTGACTCCTATTAGAAATAGGACTCCCCAAAACCACAAAAATATTATTTTCAAAGCTATTTTGCTACTTTATTTAAATGCTTTTCCTTAAGGCCAGAAATGGTCTTTAATAGGTTAAAATTATTTAACTGTTTCAAAACTATTTGTCAAAATTCAGGGAAGCTCATAGGACATATATTGTCAATATATAAGAGTTTCAACACATGTCCATGTTCAAAATATTGGTCAAATCCCACAAAAACTTTTTCTGGATATTTCAAGCTTTTGAAATATTTACACAGGAAATATTCTCTAAAAATTCCAGGAAACTTCTGTCATGTAAAATATGACATATTTGATGATCTTGCCAAGCCTCATGCCTTGTAGAACAAGAAAACATCATCAAATCCTCTCAAAACCATTTCTGTCCATTTTGAAGTTTGAGCATCTTTACATTGCCAAATTTGTCCCAATGCTCTCAAACTTTGTGCACATGCTAAAATGGTTTAATTATGCATCGAGACCAAATGGCACAAGTATTGGAGAAGGATAACTTGACCAAAGTGCCCGAAAACCCTTTCTGACCAGATCCAAATTTGAACAACTCTACATTACCAACTTTTTACTTGTGACCTAAAATTTTGTGGACATGCTCACAATCCCAAATGATGACACTACACCAAGTGGTGGATCAAGGAGGGATGATTTGCATGCGTAAATATTGGAAAATCCATTTCTGTTGATTTCTAGGGTTCACCAAAGTTACATTAGCAACTTTGCCCAAATAAGCTCAAACTTGGTGGAACACCCTATTTTCATGTGCCATTTCATCCTGTTAAGTCTCATGTCATTTGGACTCCATTTGCTTGCCCAAAACACCATCAAACACCTTTTGGTGATTTTCCAACACTGCTATTTTCACCACTTTCCTTGTTCTTCATGAGCTAAGCTTTTTACCAGAACCTCCCATAGTCACCTTCTACCTCCAGTAACTCACCCATGCCCTCAGCTCAATCATTGGAGGGGGTAAAACCCCCACTTACCTCTCTGTTTTCACTATGGCAGCACCTTTCTACACTCCTACTTCTTACCCCTCCCTCCTACCTTACCTCCTAAGCATCTCAGAGCATCCCAGTACCACCCCAAAGCTAGAAGACAAGCTTGGCAACGTGCAACTACCAATGGCATGCCCTGGCATGCCAAAATGGCGCTCTGGAGCACGCTATAGTGCCGAGCCGGACTGTAGCTATCGGGGGAAACTGTCCTCCCACGAGCACCTATGGGACCGGAGCCCCTTCTACGTTGCGGTAAAGGAGCGGAGGGAGCACAAAGAGCAGATCGAGGAACACACGCGGGCAGTTTACCTAGGTTCGGGCCGCGCGGACGCGTAAAACCCTACTCCTGCTTGGATTGTATTGAGTTTGTGAGCTCGGGAGCTTGAAGAGCTAGCTACACCGAGCCAGAGAGCTATCTAGGTTCCGAACCCTTTCTACGTTGTGCATGGGCCTCCTTTTATAGCTCAAGGGGTCATCGACAGGTGTCAACGTAGAGGAGGGTAAAAATGTAACTTTGGTGGTAGTTGTAATAGTGCGGGAACAGTGCATGAGCAGTGGATGAACAGTGGTCTTCACCTAACCTTGACAGTGGGGGACAAGGGCATTAAATGCCCGTCGCCGTCGACCCCAAAAGCGCCCGTCCATGCGTCTCCGTTCGCCACGGCGGTAGCCTCGTCACCGTGGCTCGCCACCGTGCCCCCCAGGCTGCACAGCCATCCGCCACGCGTCCCTGAGAGGGCCCCAGGGCGACGCGTGGGCCGATGAGCTGGAGCGTGGGCACACAGCATAGTTCTCCCCGGCAAGCACCTTGCCGGGGCTATGATCTTGCCGGGCCCGGAAGCTTGTCGCTCCCCGGGTCCCGCCGGGGCGCAGGGTGCGCCGAGGCATGTCTTCTGAGATGCTGTCTTCTGGTCTTCCTGGCAAGCTTCTCTTGCCAGGGCCTTGTGTTAATGTGATAATCTTGAGCCTGGGACGGCCTTCCCGGCAAGCTCCACTTGCCGGGGGCTTGTTCTTCTGACTTGTATACTTTGTTTTTGAATGGCTTTATAAGGACCGAAAAGGTTTCCGGCGAGCATGTGGTAAACCCTGCCGCGGGAAGCTGCTACTGCCCGTGCACAAGTTGGGGTACTAAGGTACCCCTATCTTAGTACACCGACAGGAGCCCCCGGGCCTGGGCCACACACGGTGCCGAGCGCTGTTGGGCCAGGCCCAAAACAGTGCACGGGCACACGCGGCCGACGGCACGCCGTATCTCCTTCCGTATCCGCCGCGTCCCTCCCTAACGGCACGCGTCGATTGCGGCGTCGTGGGAGAGATCGTGGCCTCGTTCTTTAATGGGAAATGCGGAGCGTCCCCCACTTCCCCCTTAAAAGCAGAGGAAGCAGGGGCAGTTTCCCTCCTTCGTCTTCATTGCGTCTTCATCCTCCAGAAATCCTCCGCTGCTCTTTGCCTCCACACCTCCTCCGCCGTCTTCCGCATCCGCGGCGCCGTCGAGCTCCTCGCCTCTTCCCTCGCCGCCTCCGCCATGGCTCCGAAGAGCGAGAAGGCGAAAGCGGACAAGGCCAAGAAGGAGAAATCCGAGCAGGCGGCGAAGCTTGCCGCCCTACGGAAGAGGAACGTGGTCTTCGCGCCGAGGCTCAGCGCGAAGGAGCTGCGGAACAAGTACTATCTCTTCTGGTCCGGGGAGACCAAAGCTCATCCCCGCACCAGAGCCTTCCCTGCCGTCGGCAGAGATTTGTTCCCCAGCGGGTATTTCTTCTTCGCTGCTTTCTTTCACTGTGGATTGTGCCCTCCGTACTCGGAGTTTTTCTGTGACATTATGAACACATATGGCCTCCACCACCTAGACTTTACCCCCAACGCCATCCTTACGATGGCTGTTTTCGCACATCTGTGCGAAAACTATGTTGGGATCCATCCAAACGTAGCACTCTTTCGCCATTTCTTTATGCCTAGAGTAGAGGCTGGTGCTCCTCTTTCCGGAGGCATCTCCTGGATCTTCCGGTTGAACAAGAAGGATTCATACCTGAAGGGAGAACTCCGCGGCAAGTGGGAAGAATGGCGTGCAGATTGGTGCTGGGTAGTAGAGGACAAGCCGGAGCCTTTCACTGCGCCGCGCACAACAGCCATAGTGCGCGGCAGGAATTGGAGCGAATTAGCCCCGGAGGACAACAAGCTCAGTATTGGCCTCGTCAGGATCATCCGTCTCCGGGTAGCTAATCTGACCATCGGAGAGGTTGGGGCAGATTTCCTCCGCCGCTGCATCGCCCCTCTACAAGAGAGGAAGAGGGCCGCATGGGAATTTGGCAATGCGGCGGATATCATGAGGCTGCGCCTAGGATTAAACTTCAATTTCACCGCTTTGGAGCTGAAAGGAATGGTCCGAGAGCTCTTCAAGCATGACCCGACTCATCCGGAGTGGTTCAGACCCGCCAAGGGAGTGGTGCCATTGTGCAACAGCACCGCTTGTGATTCCTTGCGCGCAATGATGCCGGAGTGCGACTCCCATGGCATCGTCCCCACTTGGATCGAGCCGCCGCCGGATACAGTGCTGAGCTTCTTCGACAATCTGGTCGAGGTGCCCAAGAACCCCGAGGAGAACAGGGGCCTTACCCGGGCCACTACGGCCCGGGATATAGCTTATATTGCTTCCCGGATGGAAGAGGCCGCCGCAGCCGCAGCGGCGGGAGATTTTGGATGCATGGTGGACGACGCAGAGGCCGCGGACGTGGCGTGCCAAGCAGAGGAGGCAGAAATCCGCAGGCTGCTCAAGCTTCCGCCCGAGGAGTTTGCCGGGGTCCCCTCCCTGAGGCTTTCCGGGATACCCGGGGTTGTGAGCGAGGTCGCCGCGGGGAGCGAGGTTGCCGGAGGGAGCGGGGCCGCCGGAGGAAGCGGAGCCGCCGGAGGGAGCGGAGCCACCGGGCAAGGTGCTGGGCCCAGCAGGCCTGCCGGGGAGGAGGAGGAGGAGGACGTCGAGGCCGATGAAGACACAGGCGGATCTCTGGGGCTTGACGACGACGCCTCCTCGTCCTCAGAGAACTCCCCGCCTCCGGCAAGTCCTAAGCAAACACCGAGGAAGCGCCTCCGCAAGGCGGCCACAGCGACGAGGCCGCAGGCGCCTAGACAGTAGCCTGCGCGCCGGGCGACGCGCGCCACCAGGGCGAGCCAAGCCACAACGGAGGTGCCCCGCGCACCGGCGCCAAGTGGAGGGGGATCCTCCCGGAGCGGAACGGCTGCTCCTCCGGCTCCTCGGGCCTCGGCGTCAACAGAGGCTGGGTCTTCGCAGCCCCCAGCCCCGGAGACCGCCAAGCGCCCGAGGGAGCCTTCTCCTCCCGCTCCTCGCGCGGGAGCATCTCAGGTGGAGTTCGATTTCTCCGCCCTCAGCTCCGACGACGACGAGGAAGAGGAGTAAGTACTTGCAACTTATAACTTCTTTGACTTTGTCTTGATTTTCCTTGTTGATTCTGATCTTGTTTTTGTTTTGCTTTCAGGTCCCTGGCCCAGCGGATGGCGAAGAGGGCCAAGATCCCTGTGGTCAAGGTTGAGGACGACTCGCCCGCCGCGGCGACTGGGGACGCGCCAGCGGCGAACTTGCCGGATCAACCCGCCGCTCCGAGGAGCAGCCCCCAGCGCAGCCCCCAGCGTAAGTCTGGTCTTGAGTTTTCTGTTTGTCGGGCGCGCTCGAGGTCTTTTCTTGTACTAATGTCTTGTTGTCTTGTGCAGAAGTGGAGCCGCAGCCGCAGGAGCGCCCGAAGACTGCCCCCGACGAGTTGCATGCCCCACCATCCCCGCCAAGGGAGAGCTCCCCGGCGAGGGAGAGCGCTCCGCCAAGGACGGGTACTCCGCCAAGGGCGAGTACCCCGCCAAGGGCGAGCAGCCCGACAAGGGTGAGCACCCCGCCAAGGGAGGGCGCGGGCGGCCGTCCGCCGGCAGGGGCCACCACTCCCCCGCCAAGGGTGGATTCCCCGGCGAGGGAGCCTGTCGTCGAAGAAGTCCGTGAAGGTAAGTCTTGTAGTTTCTCCTTCTTGAACTCTTCTTTTTGGATATTTGCTTGATCTTTTCTTTTCTTCTTCTTCTACTAGATCCTCCTGCCCCGGAGCGGATGGAGACGGAGGCCACCGCCGAGGAGGAGGTGCACGGCGGCGGCAGCAACGCCACTGCCACTGAGGGCATGGCTGGAGCCAACGAGCCTGCCGCTGAGGAGACCGCCCCGACCGCAGACGCCGCGGCTGGGGAGGGGTCGGCGACCACACTGCTGGCCCGGAGCCAGCAGGAGCGTCAAGCGCTGCACCGGCCGCCGACCCCTCCGCCTCCACGGAGCGGTCGGGCGTCTATCTTGAGGCCCCCAACGGGGTCTTCATACAAGTCCCGTGGGGGTCTTCGTCGCGAGCCCCCGTGGAGGGAGAGACCTATGACGGAGAGGTCCTCGCCTCCGCGGGGTTGAAGGTCGTTGAAGCACTTGGCGGTGGAGACGAGCCCGAAGAGGAGAAGCTCCTTCGCCGGCTCCTGGCCCTTTACCGGGCCAGGCAGGCGAAGTTGGACTCCCGGGAAGCTCTTGCCGCCAAGGCTGGAATTGACTTGGAGAAGCGCGCTGCGGAGCTCCGCGCCGCCAACCAGGCCGCCCTCCGCAACTTGGCGGAGGAGCGGGAAGAACTTGCCGGGGAGCAGCAAGCCTTCCTCCTGGAGAAGGCGGAGGCAGAAGAGCGGCAGCGGCTAGCCGCCGAGGAGCTGTCTCGGCGGGAGGGAGCGCTCAACCAGCGGAAGGTCGAGCTCGACGCCCATGACGACGAACTCACCGCCCGGGAGCAGGCCATCGGCGGGGCCTTGAAGGAGGCAAAGGATGCCGCAGCCGCCGCGGAAACCGCCAAGAAGGACCTGGAGCTTAAGGTTGATCAGCTGGAGTGGTACCTGAAGGCAAGTGAGGACAGAGTCACCGCGCTCAACGTAGAGCGGGAGAAGGGCGCCCACACCAACTCTGACTTGCAGGTACGCCTCTCCAAGAAGGGCGACGAACTTACTGCCGCCAAAGATTCAATCGCTGACTTGGAGTTGAAGGTCTCCACTCTGACCGATTCACTCGACGCTGCCCGGGATCGCGAGACGAAGCTGAAGGACGAGCTCCGCAAGGAACGAGGCCTGGTGGAGAGCGCCGCCGTCTCGGTGAACCAGTTCAGCCGGGCAGTGGAGCAGTGGACCGACGATCTGGTCGCCTCCGCTGCGAACATTGACAAGGAGCTGATGGCGCTGAGGGTGGAGCACCTTGTGTACTCTCCGGACGAGAATCTCCCCCACAGCGCCAAGTTAAGTCTCTTCTTCAGGGGAATCGCACCAGCGCTTGCGCGGCTATAGGAGAAGCTCCCCGCGCAGCTGGCCGACGAGTCGCGTCAGCTCTGCGCGGGCACTCTGGAGCGCGTCTTGACGAAGATCGTCTACCGCAACCCCGACATCAACCTCACCAACGTCCTCCGCTCCTTGCCGGACGACGCTGACCAGGAGGCGTTGAAGGCGCAGGTCGCCCACATCGTCGCCAAAGTGAACAAGATCTCAAGGCGTGAAGGCGACCGCGTAGATTAGGCTTCTTCATTTCTGTTTCCTTTGCCGCTGCAAATTATGTTATGGACATGAATCGATTAGTTATTGCGGCAAGTTATCCTTGTAATATACAGTCTTATTTGATCGACCAATGCAGTGCTATCTCCCTTGTTTTGGCCCTTTACTTTGTATGCTTTTTACCCTACGCTCTTAGGGAACTTGCCGGCAAGGGGCCCTTGCCGCGAGCGCTGAGTGCTGGACTCTGAGCAGCCTGCTGGCAAAAGACCTTGTCTGCAAGCAACCTTGCCGCAGCTAGTCGCAGCGCACTTAGACTGCTGAGCGAACTCAAGAACGAAGTAAGGGCGCGACACTTGTCGCAGCTCACTTAAGCCGTTGAGTGTGCTCGAAACAGAGTAAGGGCGCGGCTAGCCATGGGTAGGTTCCTCCGCGCACAGGTTTTCCATACAAAGTGTGGTTGTTCAAGGAAGACAACTAAAATTTAAAAATTTGAAATATTCAAATTCTGGTGACTTAGCTTTCACAGATTGCTTGTCCTACGACAAGGCTTTTCTTTCTTGGACAGCACTTGGTTCATTCTCCACCTCCTTCCCCCCCGGCAAACTTGTGCGCAAGGAATGTTCCTTCTGCTAAAGAGGGAAAGAAAAAGAGGAGGGAAAACAAGTATATAGCCTCACGGCTTGCTAGTGCTTACCGGGGATGTGCGTTGCACAGAGTGCCAAGCAATGTATGCAAATAACAAAGAAATGCATGGAAATGGCAAATAGCGCAAAACACAAAAGCTTTACTGATGCACGGGATCTGCGCCCGGCTTTGTACAAAGGTTTACATGCAACGGCGGCAAGACTCGTACAAAAGGTGGTTGCCGGAGAGGATCACGGCAACCGCGCCTTATGGGTGAAACTTGCGAAGATGCTCTATGTTCCAGGAATTGCTCACCGGTAAGCCTTCTTCGGTCTCAAGGCGGACAGCGCCGGGCCTTGTGACTTGTCTCACCCGATAAGGGCCTTCCCACTTCGGCGTCAACTTGTTGGAATTCTTGGCGGACTGAACACGCCGAAGAACAAGGTCGCCTTCCTCGAGACTCCTGGCCTTAACCTAGCGGCTATGGTAGCGGCGCAAGGCTTGCTGGTATCGAGCAGCTCGTACAGCAGCCTGGAGACGTTCCTCCTCAAGGAGCAATGCATCATCTTGTCGCAGTTGCTCTTGCTCAAGCTCATCATAAGCGAGCACTCGAGGAGATCCGTATACGAGTTCCGTGGGGAGAACTGCCTCTGCCCCATAGACAAGGGCAAAGGGTGTCTGTCCGGTGGCTCGACTTGGTGTCGTCCTGATTGACCAAAGAGCCGCCGGTAACTCCTCTATCCAGTTTCTTCCGCACTTGCGTAGCCTGTCGAAGGTTCTTGTCTTGAGTCCGCGCAGCACTTCAGCATTGGCCCTCTCCGCTTGACCATTGCTCCTCGGGTGAGCAACAGAAGCGAAACAGACCTTGGTGCCAAGGTCTTGGACGTACTGCATGAAGGTGCGGCTTGTAAATTGTGTGCCGTTGTCGGTGATGATCCTGTTAGGGACCCCGAAACGGCAAACAATCTCTCTAAAGAACCTGACTGCTGACTGTGCTATCACCTTTCTCACTGGTTCCACTTCTGGCCACTTTGTGAACTTGTCGATTGCTACGTACAAGTACTCAAAGCCCCCGACAGCGCGGGGAAAGGGGCTGAGGATATCGAGCCCCCAGACCGAGAAGGGCCAGGACAAAGGAATCGTCTGGAGAGCTTGAGCTGGTTGGTGAATTTGCTTGGCATGGAACTGGCACGCTTCACACTTGGTTACTTGTGCAGTTGCATCTTGGAGGGCTTCTTGCCAAAAGAACCCTTGCCGGAACGCCTTCCCGGCAAGTGCCCTTGCGCCAATGTGGTGGCCACATATGCCTCCATGTATTTCTGCCAACAGCTTCTGTCCATCTTCTCTGGAAATGCACTTCAACCTAACACCATTGAGTCTTCTTCTGTACAGTTCGTTGTCCACGAACTGGTACATACTTGACTGCCTGGTTATTTTCTCTATCTCTTCTGGCTCGTCGGGAAGTTCTCCAGTTTGCAGAAAACGGACGATCTGCTGCGCCCATGCCGGATCACGAGGCTCAACGGCAAGGACTAAAGGCATGAGGGCCGCTGCGGGAACCCCAGCTTCTACGGCAAGAACCTCTGGTTCTGCCGGAGCTGATGGTCCCCCGGCAAGCCTGCCGGGGCAAGGCTTGTCGGGAATGCTTGCTTCAACTGTACAGACCCTTGGGTCTGCAGGAGCAAACTGTTCCTCAGCGTTTTGGTTGTTGATCTTGGGGACCTTGGCGGCGGCTTCAGGGAGATCCGCCGGCAAGTAGTCGCCGGAGACCAACTTTCTCTTCTTGTTCTGCCCAATTGATGGTGTAACGGATGGCTGAGTTAGCTTGAGCAGGAAGGTCCCTGGTTCCACAGGTAACTTCATCGCAGCACACTTTGAGAGGCCATCTGCAATATCATTCTGAGCTCTCGGGACGTCCTCCATTTGCAGACCTTCAAAGTGCTCTTCAAGCTTCCTCACTTCATCTACATAAGCTTCCATCAAAGGGCTCTGGTAACTCTTATTTACTTGTCGGACCACCAACTGTGAATCTCCCCGCACAATCAACTTCTTGATCCCAAGCTCGGCTGCAATCCTGAGGCCGGCAAGCAAGCCTTCATACTCTGCAGTATTGTTTGTCGCTTGTTCCTTGGGAAAGTGCATATGGACAACGTACTTGAGGTGCTCTCCGGTGGGTGCTATGAGTACCACGCCGGCACCGGCGCCCTGCAGCGAGAAAGCACCATCAAAGTACATTACCCATTCGCTGCTTGTTTCTTGGACGGGGATGCTTGTCTCTGGGACTTCTTCATCTGGCGTTGGGGTCCATTCCGCTATAAATTCTGCCAAAGCTCTGCTCTGTATAGTTGAAGTACTCTCAAATTTGAGACCAAAACTTGACAGCTCCAGTGCCCACTCGACAATCCTGCCTGTTGCTTCTGGATTCTGCAATATCCTCTTCAACGGAAAGCGAGTGACCACCGTTATCTCATGTGCTTGGAAGTAATGGCGCAGCTTTCTCGAGGCCATGAGGAGACCGAAAAGCAACTTCTGCACCCCAGAGTATCTTGATCTAGCCCCCTGCAAGAGGGAGCTTACAAAATACACTGGGCGCTGCACCATCTTCCTTCGCACTTCCCCTTGCTCCTGCGCAGAGTTGTCCTTGTCGGGGCCAGAGCTTGCCGGTGGAGCCCCCTGCTTGTCGCTGGACTCGCTTGCCGGAGGTGTGGGCTCTTCCTCTGCCTCCCTTTCCGCTACCAACGCAGCACTAACCACTTGATTGGTTGCCGCTAAGTACAGCAGCAACTTCTCTTATGGTTTAGGTGCGACAAGTATTGGAGTGGAGGACAGGTATCCTTTCAAATCCTGCAGCGCTGCCTCCACTTCCGGAGTCCATTTCATAGGACCTGCCTTCTTCAAAATTTTAAAGAAAGGCAAGGCGCGTTCTGCGGACTTTGAAATGAACCTGCTGAGGGCAGCCACACAACCAGCAAGTCTCCTTACGTCCTTGACGCGCTTCGGGGCTTCAATCTGCTCGATGGCTTTTATCTTGTCGGGATTGGCTTCAATCCCCCTCTGGGACACAAAGAACCAGAGAAGCTTGCCGGAGGGGACTCCGAAGACGCACTTCTCGGGGTTCAACTTAAGCTGGATCTTGCGCAGATTTGCAAATGTTTCTTCCAAGTCTTGGATCAGGGTATCTTTGCTCTTGCTCTTGACCACTATGTCATCCATGTAAGCTTCTACATTTCTGTGGATCTGTGGCTCAAAAGCAGTGTGCACCACCCTTGTGAATGTTGAGCCTGCATTCTTCAATCCAAAGGGCATGTGTATGAAGCAATATGTGCCACATGGAGTAATGAATGCAGTCTTCTCTTCATCTTCCTTGGCCATGAATATCTGGTGGTAGCCTGAGTATGCATCAAGGAAGGAAAGCAGCTCACATCCAGCGGTGGAGTCAACAATCTGGTCAATGCGCGGCAAGGGAAATGGATCCTTGGGACATGCTTTATTCACATCAGTGAAGTCTATACACAGTCTCCACTTCCCGTTGGCCTTACGCACGACAACTGGGTTTGCTAACCACGTGGGATGGATCACGCCTCTAACCAGGCCTGCTGCTTCTAGCTTCTTTATTTCTTCAGCGATGAATTCTTGGCGCTCCACGGCTTGCTTTCTGACCTTCTGCTTGACGGGCCGCGCATGAGGACAAACAGCAAGCTTGTGCTCAATTACCTTCTTGGGAACGCCGGGGATGTCAGATGGTTGCCATGCAAACACATCGACATTCGCCCGCAGGAAGGCAACGAGCGCGCTTTCCTATTTGTTGTCGAGCGTAGCACTGATGGTGAAGGTACCACCAGTGTCGTCCTCCTTGGCGGACACCTTCTTGGTTGCCGGTGGAGCGGCCATCCCTTTCTTGCACTTGCCGATGGAGCTCGATGGAACGTCCTCGACGGCAGCGCAGCACTCCGAAGAGGTGCGTTTGCCGGAGTGGGCCCCAGAGCTCTTGCCGGACTTGGTCTTGGTCTTCCCCCCGGGAGCTTCAGCGGCAAGTGTGTTGCTTTCTGTTGCGGCTGCTGCATCCCGGTATATCTTGTCGGCGCAGATAAGTGCGTCCTTCTTGTCGCCAGGGACAGAGATGACACTTATCGGCCCCGGCATCTTGAGTACGTTGTAGGCATAGTGGGAAGCTGCCATGAACTTGGCGAGGGCAGGACGTCCAAGTATCCCATTGTATGGCAATGGGATATCGGCCACGTCGAAGGTTATCCTCTCCGTCCTGAAGTTGTGCTCCCCGCCAAAGGTCACCGGCAGAGTAATCTTGCCCTTCGGCTTGCTCCTTCCCGGGTTTATTCCTTGGAACGACCCGGTTTCTTCGAGCTCGCCGTCTGGGATCTGGAGTTTCTTGATCACAGCCGAGGAGATCAAGTTCAGGCCGGCCCCGCCGTCAACCAACATTTCGGTGACCTTGAGGTTGCGGATGGTTGGTGAAACCAACATCGGCAAGCACCCGACCGCCGTTGTGCGGTCAGGGTGATCCTCAAGATCAAAAATGATGGGCGTGCGGGACCACTTAGCAGCCTGCGTGACTCGACGGGCGGCTCAGCTGCGTTTACTTCCCGCACCCACTGCTTGAGTTGGCGGTGGGAAGCGTGCCAGTTCCATGCCAAGCAAATTCACCAGCCAGCTCAAGCTCTCCAGACGATTCCTTTGTCCTGGCCCTTCTCGGTCTGGGGGCTCGATATCCTCGGCCCCTTTCCCCGCGCTATCGGGGGCTTTGAGTACTTGTACGTAGCAATCGACAAGTTCACAAAGTGGCCAGAAGTGGAACCAGTGAGAAAGGTGACAGCACAGTCAGCAGTCAGGTTCTTTAGAGAGATTGTTTGCCGTTTCGGGGTCCCTAACAGGATCATCACCGACAACGGCACACAATTTACAAGCCGCACCTTCATGCAGTACGTCCAAGACCTTGGCACCAAGGTCTGTTTCACTTCTGTTGCTCACCCGAGGAGCAATGGTCAAGCGGAGAGGGCCAATGCTGAAGTGCTGCGCGGACTCAAGACAAGAACCTTCGACAGGCTGTGCAAGTGCGGAAGAAACTGGATAGAGGAGTTACCGGCGGCTCTTTGGTCAATCAGGACGACACCAAGTCGAGCCATCGGACAGACACCCTTTGCCCTTGTCTATGGGGCAGAGGCAGTTCTCCCCACGGAACTCGTATACGGATCTCCTCGAGTGCTCGCTTATGATGAGCTTGAGCAAGAGCAACTGCGACAAGATGATGCATTGCTCCTTGAGGAGGAACGTCTCCAGGCTGCTGTACGAGCTGCTCGATACCAGCAAGCCTTGCGCCGCTACCATAGCCGCAAGGTTAAGGCCAGGAGTCTCGAGGAAGGCGACCTTGTTCTTCGGCGTGTTCAGTCCGCCAAGAATTCCAACAAGTTGACGCCGAAGTGGGAAGGCCCTTATCGGGTGAGACAAGTCACAAGGCCCGGCGCTGTCCGCCTTGAGACCGAAGAAGGCTTACCGGTGAGCAATTCCTGGAACCTAGAGCATCTTCGCAAGTTTCACCCATAAGGCGCGGTTGCCGTGATCCTCTCCGGCAACCACCTTTTGTACGAGTCTTGCCGCCGTTGCATGTAAACCTTTGTACAAAGCCGGGCGCAGATCCCGTGCATCAGTAAAGCTTTTGTGTTTTGCGCTATTTGCCCGAGAAGTACGACAGCAAGACGCACCCCTCGGAGTTCCTCAGCATCTACACCATCGCGGTGCAGGCTGCCGGGGGACGCGACGAGAAGATACTCGCCAACTACTTCCCGCTAGTGCTTAAGCCAAACGTCCGTTCTTGGCTTATGCACTTGCCGGAAGGCTCCATTTCTTCGTGGGCAGATCTGTGCCACCAATTTGTTGGCGCCTTCACGGGCGGCCACAAACCCCACGGCCAGGAGAGTGATCTCCACATCTTGGCCCAGAAGGAAGGAGAATCCCTGCGTAAGTACATTCAACGATTCAGCCGCGTGCAGCACAATATTCCCGACGTCCACCCCGCCGCGGTTATCAGCGCGATCCACCAGAACGTGCGTAACCGCCGCATGAGGGAAGAGATGGCCATGACCAAGATTCGGGATGTCAGCGAGCTCTACACTCTGGCTGACAAGTGCGCGCGCGCCGAAGAAGGGAGGAAACTCCCCGGAGAGGATGCTGGCGCAGGAGGAAGCGACAGCGAGGACGCCGCCCCGGCAAAGAAGAGCCGGCGGCGAAACAACAGAAGAAAGAAGGGCAAGGAAGTGCTAGTCGTCGAGCAGTTCGGCAAGGAGGCTCCCGCCAAGACAGCACATGCTGGCGTTTCCGGCAAGGAACCTGCCCCTGTGGCGGCAGCCGACAAGCAGGACGGCTCCGACAAGCAATATTGCAAGATCCACTGCACCAAGGGCCACGACCTTTCGAACTGCAAACGAGTGGAGTACCTCGTAGAGCAGCAGAAAGCTGAATACGAGCGGCGCGACAAGGAGAAGGCCCAAGGTGGCGGAGGAGAGCCAAGCAAGAAGCGGCCATTCAATGGCCGGGGAGGACGCCGCGGCAAGGCCAAGCAGCGGCAAGGTGATCGACCTCCCCGGGGCCGCGACAAGGATGAGGAAGAAGACGACGACGACGACATGGAGGAAGGAGATAACAGCGAGCAGGAGTTCCAGAAGGCCACAGAAGTTCTGTGTGTCGATGGAGGCGCGCCAAAGATGTCGGGGGAAACTGTCCTCCCACGAGCACCTATGGGACAGGAGCCCCTTCTATGTTGCGGTAAAGGAGCGGAGGGAGCACGAAGAGCAGATCGAGGAACACACGCGGGAAGTTTACCCAGGTTTGGGCCGCGCGGGCGCGTAAAACCCTACTCCTGCTTGGATTGTATTGAGTTTGTGAGCTCGGGAGCTTGAAGAGCTAGCTACACCGATCCAGAGAGCTATCTAGGTTCCGAACCCTTTCTACGTTGTGCATGGGCCTCCTTTTATAGCTCAAGGGGTCACAGACAGGTGTCAACGTAGAGGAGGGTAAAAATGTAACTTTGGTGGTAGTTGTAATAGTGCGGGAACAGTGCATGAACAGTGGATGAACAGTGGTCTTCACCTAACCTTGACAGTGGGGGACAAGGGCATTAAATGCCCGTCGCCGTCGACCCCAAAAGCGCCTGTCCATGCGTCTCCGTTCGCCACGGCGGTAGCCTCGTCACCGTGGCTCGCCACCGTGTCCCCCAGGCTGCACAGCCATCCGCCACGCGTCCCTGGAAGGGCCCCAGGGCGACGCGTGGGCCGATGAGCTGGAGCGTGGGCACACAGCATAGTTCTCCCCGCAAGCACCTTGCCGGGGCTATGATCTTGCCGGGCCCGGAAGCTTGTCGCTCCCCGGGTCCCGCCGGGGCGCAGGGTGCGCCGAGGCATGTCTTCTGAGATGCTGTCTTCTGGTCTTCCTGGGGCCTTGTGTTAATGTGATAATCTTGAGCCTGGGACGGCCTTCCCGGCAAGCTCCACTTGCCGGGGGCTTGTTCTTCTAACTTGTATACTTTGTTTTTGAATGGCTTTATAAGGACCGAAAAGGTTTCCGGCGAGCACGTGGTAAACCCTGCCGCGGGAAGCTGCTACTGCCCATGCACAAGTTGGGGTACTAAGGTACCCCTATCTTAGTACACCGACAGTAGCTTGCCCATTCCAAGGCACTCGACGACCTTGGGCGTCGGGACCGTGTCCCCCGAGGCTGCCTCGGCGTGCGTGATACGCCACCGTGCTGGCCCCCTCCTTCCCCTCTCTCATCACCCCTCCAGGAGCTCACCCGAGTGCGTCCATGGACGTTGCCCACGGTACACCGCGACCACGCCTATTTAAGCCATCCCCGACTCTCTCTCTCGTCTTGCTTCGAACCACCCCTCTCCCGTGCATCTCCTGGACAACCCACCTCACCCCCTTGTTCCCACTTTCCCTCTCCATGGCCCCCATGGTCGCCATCGGCCTCCTCCCGGCTCCGGTGAACCAAGGCCTCCCCTCCTCTCCTTCGACCACCAGGGGAAGAGCCACATGCCATAGGATCCCTCCTGCTCCTTCTTTCCTCTACTCCGGTGCCCACAACGTCGCGCTTGTCTTGTCCCGAAGCCCCCCTCGAGCGCCAAGGCCGCTGTCGCCCCCGTTCTTCTCGGACCGCCCGAGGCCCATGGATGGGCGCGGCTCGGTCCCCCGAGTTCGTAGGTATGCCGAACGCCGCCGGGGACGGCCGGAGTCGCCAGGAAGGGAGCCGTCAACCACCCGCCAACGGGGCCTCTGCCTCCTCTCTCACGGGCAGGAGGAGGGAGATGATCCTGCCGATGGGACCTGCTCGTCAAAGACTCAGCTGGGCGGGCCCATCTGTTTAACTGAATGCGCACCAGAATAATTCCGCCTACCCCGCGCGGAGGCACATTCCCGTGAAGCCGCCTCCGACGTGGCCCCTTCGCGCGTGCGGCCGAGCCGCTGGGCCGGCCCAGTGGCGCCCTGCCACTAAGCCTCACACAGTGCGCGCTGCTGCCGCCCCAGATCCAGCCCATTTCGGTAAATTCTTTTCTTTTTCTTTTCTGTAAAGCTTGTAAAATCTCTAGATAATTCAAATGAACTCCAAATTTGATGAGTCAAATTTATAGTGACTGCATAAATCATGATCTGTCACACGATGGTATTTGCACATTGTTCCAGAAATATTTTCTTCACAAATATTTATCAAAATGCTATTTTTCCATTTCTGTGATGAACTTTAGAAAATCACAGAGGGCTCATAATTGATCCAAATCCATTGATTCATATTTCTAGGCAATTCTACAATCCTAGCCTAGTTTATGAACATTTTTCCCAATGCTTTCTGTACCACATCAAATATTGGTCTATTTATCCATGTATAGCCAACTTTGCAAATTCATAATAAAATAAATTGAACTGCAAATCCACTGAAACCAATTCCGAGATGCTTCTAAAATTCTTCTTTGTTAAATGGGTGCCTTTGCTCATTTTTCAAAATAATGTTTTTGTGCACCTCTTGCAAATCCAATAACCCCTTGATCTGACCATATTGAAATGTTCAGAAATATCCATGGTTCCAATCCCAATGAAACCACTTTGGTCATTCCTCATATGACCAAAGGTATCCTAGAAAAGTCCAACTCTCATTTTTAGAGCACTTTTATTTTGCCTTGTTGTGTTGCTTATTGTGATTGTTTCCGACGTTAGTGACGAAGTAGACAGAGTACTTGCATAAGGACCAGAAGATTCGAAGACCCGAAGGACTTGGTTAAGACAGGCAAGCATCCCTTTGACCATGTTTAAGAAACCATTTTTATGCATGTCTCATAGAACCTTATTATCAATGCATCGGAATCATGTTGAGGTGGTGACCACTTTGGTTGGTACCTTTGTTACTTTCCTATTGAAACTTGCATCAAGCATGACCCTACCTTCCTATGAGGGTTATGCGGGTGGGAGTAGATAGGATGCTATGGTAGTGGCTATGCAAGTGGGACGGGAATATGCATGGTGACGAAGGTAGGGTACTTTCAAAAGACTTTTCGAAAACCCCGTCGGGTGCCACTTATGCCCGAGGGAGATGATGAGTTGGGTAACCACTTGATGACGAAGTGGTGTACCGAGGCAAGTGTGTGTGTTGTTTTCAAAACGGATTGGCTTAAGTTGCGACGGTTATTCCAACCTTACATGCGCAACCACTCTACCCTTATATGGGAAAGGGCATTATTGATTACCTAGGCTGATACTAGCATGGTGCCGCACTACTAGTGACGGGGGTGACACGAGGTTACTCTCGGGACGGGGTCGTGTTTGGATAGGCGGCCATGACTGTTTTTACAGGGCACAGGACACACCGTTGGTATCCCGTGCCAGTGGTATGTGATGAATATGGGAGCGAGGCTCCACAATTTTAAGATGTGAAATGTTGGGCACGGGGGTTGCTACCAATCGAGTGGACTCTATGTTAGTGTCGTCTAGGGAAAGATAGTGATCGGGTGCTTACCCCGGGTACTTGAGGTACCGCGGGTCGTGGATGACACGGAAGTTCCCCGGATCTTGTGGGTAAAGTGTGCAACCTCTACAGAGTGTAAAACTATTCGAATAGTCATGTCCACAGTCAAGGACAGTTGGGTAACCGCTCTTGGGCTACGTCCATTGTTTGCGAAACCTGGTGTGTGTTTGAGGAAAACAACACTGTTTGGTAAATATGTTGACGTGATTCCTAAGGAAGTCACGATGAGCTTGAGCATGAGTTGTTCATAACTCTTTCTCGATGTGATGTCTGTAACCCCCTGATACTTGTTATAGGCGCATTCATGTCATTGATAAATCTTGATCATACTTTCATGAAAAACTAGCTTTCCGCAAAACTGCCAATTTAGCAGTAGAGCCTTGCATAATTATTTTGTTATCACTCTTGGGTTGCTTGCGAGTACATTCAAAGTACTCACTGGCTTGCCACTGGTTATTTTATTGGCCAGGCTTGAAAGAGCAGGTATATGAAGAATAGTTCTTTGGTGACGACCGTGAGAGCTAGGACGCTTCCCAGTCAGAATGCCTGTAGGGTTAAGGCAGATGGAATGGGTACAAGTTGTCGACGAAGATTTCCGCTGCGATGATCTATGCTCAAGACATGACCATAATGGTCCTACTTGTGTAATACAGTATGTATGGATGTAAGACTCTTATTATTAAGCTTCTGGGTGTTCAGTGAGCATTGATTTCTGGGATCACTGTACACGTGCATTCGGTGATCACGACTTATGAGTCGGGGTCCCCACAGAGCTGGTATCAGAGCCATCCTGACTGTAGGAAGCCTTAGTTAGCATGGTCGTTAGTTAGGGTAAAACTATTTTCAAAACCATTACTAGTTTCCAAAACTATCTATACTTATCTTCCCTTCTCAGTTTTTTGAAAACTAGGGTATACTTTCCTTATTGATCCATTCCCCTTCAAAACTCTTGGTCCCTAGAACCCTTATGCCCCCGACCACTGGATTCCTTGTAATCCACGTGGATAGCCTAGAAGGAGTACGCCTTTCGAAACACTCACAAACCTATTTCGAACACAAGATTGGCGACACCACAACAAGACGATACCAACAGAAGATGCATCCCCAAGGAATGAGGATATGAAGACCCAGAGGATGGTGACACCTTCGACACTACCCCAAGATGGTGCAACCTTAGCCTACGATGACGAGGGCACGGGATATGCAAGATCATGATATACATCGCTAATAGAGTAATCTTGTCACTACCGTTGTTGTATCGGCAACCACCAGTTGATGAGAACCTCGCCATTTGGTCCGCCTCACTATAGTGAGCAGGAAAACGGTTCTATTCACCCCCGCTCTCGGTAACGATATTGTCAACAATGTGTCTGATAGATTGGACCTCTACTATGCCTTGTTAATGTCCTTGCATAAAGGATTACCTACCTGGTACTGTCGACGCCTTAGGAGACAAAAGGGATCGTCAGGATTAAGAAGACAACAGAAGACCGAGGCAATGCCAGCTATGAGGAGACACCTTCACATTATCACCTCATCAGGCAAGAACTTGTTGAAGATTCTTCATGATTAACCCATGTCGTTTGATCGAACAACTACAAGAGACGTAGCGACACCTGGGGGAAACCCTAAAGACTGCACGAGGCATGGAGCAAAGCACGACTACTGAGTCCGAGAATCCCTAGGGTAGGATGAGTCGTGTACCCCCTATGCGTAGTTGAGTTCGTATGATGGTTCGAATAGAACCATGATTGCGTGTTGCTTGTTTTTATTGTTTGTGTTTTGATATAAGTCGCACTTTTGCCCTAGGCAACAAGTACACGACTATATCACCTTCATTACCTTGTTTCTTTTGTTTGGCCCTTTTTGTACCTGTTTGTTTGCACTTGCACTATAGAACCCCCTTGGGCATTCCCCTCCTCTATGCTACTTCTCCCTCGCTTCTCTCTCCTCAACTGAAGACCAGCAAGACAAGCTGCACCAATGATTCCACCTCAGCAACCAACTGGCACTAAAGACATTTGCTACAACCTCCACGACCAAGTGCAACCCGTGAAGTTATGTTTACCACTCAAGATTAGAAACCCATCCCCAGACCCTTCGAGACTTCACAGATGCCCCAGAACGAATCCTTAACCATGTGCTTAACCCATAGAATTACAAGATAACCAGTTAAGCCTCTGTAACCTTGCACAACACTGGGTTCATTATGGAACTAGTGGATACAGTGAACGAGCACATTGTCATCCTAATATAGCACAAGATCTGACGATGCCATAGGGAAGACCAACTGGAGGATATATGAATAGAGGACATATGACTTGATGAGTTATAACAATGACCTTGAGGGATTATTAGATACTGGTAGATTATGAGGCTTTCATGTTGGAAGAACAACTTGGTCGGATCATGTTATTAGAGTAGCATAGATTTCATTACCCTGGATAAATTGGATTTAGTAGGTCAAATTATGATCGCAAGCTGAAACTCTTGGAAGAATAAGGTTTTGAATTCATCGGAGGATACTGATTGGAGATAGTTGGCATTACGATAATGACTTGGGGGAAACAATTCTTGTTGGACATGAGATTTGAATTAAAATAGGAGATTCTAGTTGAGCAGAGGTGATGAGTATGTCTACATGGTTCGGAGTAAATTGGATTTAGACTATTGATCTCGATTATGATACCATGTTTCTCGGTGGACTATAAACTAGGAGATTGGATCAATTGTCGGAGTTGAATTTAGGGATCTATATAAGCCCGACCTCGGAGTTTACTTGACCATGAAGATGGAAATTGGTGGACTTGCTATAATAGTGGATAGCCTTTTCAAGTGCTTGGTCAATATAGGAACTTTAGGAGATCATGTGGAACACCGTAGATAATTGATTATGTAGTGATTGATGGAAGTTAACGGGCTGTTGGAGTTGATTCATAGGAAGGAAACAAGATCTTGGAGTGGCATACGACTTGTTTCCTTAGGATAGAGATGCATTATCTTGAACCTTGGAAGAATAGGCCGAGCACTTGGATTGTCATGTTTAATGCTCTACCCATGGATTTTAGGGGTAGACATACATATGCGTTTGGGGATCGTAGAAATTTTTGATTTTGTTAGACCTCCTCCAGGAAGTCGTGTGGATACAAATAGCATGAGAGATGATTGGAGTTGACCTATACGAGATGATGCTTTTGTGGTATAAGGTTATTTGTTTCAAGGAGTAGGTAGAGCTATTGGCATCTCAGAAACCGTGCATAAGGATAAGATGATAAACGTTCACTCGCACACCAGAATCCTTGAAACCCTTAAGCCCCACCAAGCCACAACATGGTCAGATCCCGACCACGGGCCTTGACTCTAGGTCAAGAAGACCGTTGCCAATACCCAACCGAGACCACCACCAATACCCCAGCCTACCTTGCGTACCCCATAGACTACATGTATTACTTGGACAAGTTAGTTGTCATCTTTATTTGGCAACATACTTGACTGCCCAAAGATGGAAGAAGAGCCGTTCAGCTGGTTAGAAGAGATTTTAAGACCGCCGTGTCAAGAGGGAAAAACTACACCAACCACCATCATCAAGAAATAAACTTCCGCGTCGAAGACCAGGTGTGTCTGCAAACCACTTCTCTCGGAGGAACCAATCATTCCCATGTCAAAGAGAAGCTCACGCCAAGATTTGTTGGCCTTCTCCAAAGTCACTGCAAGGCGAAGAATAGACGACTACCTGCTAGAGTTACCACCTGAGTCACCCACTGAGCACAACGTTTTTACACACCACCACTCCGGAAACGTTTCACAGTTCCTGACTAGCTAGGTCTTTACAAGGGCATCGATCACCAAGCCATCGACCTCTAGCTCATTATGGCCTACGTGAGAGACCCATTAGCAACCAGGATCAAGCAAAACTTCATGCACGAGGCCACACCATCGAGCACTCCAAGGATTCAATGGAGCACTACTCGGAAGCAGAAGCAACATGAAGGAGTGAAGACTACCCCTGATCCAAGTTTCATACTCCTTTCCACGCCTAGTTTGGGAATCTCGGGGACGAGATTCTTCTAAGGAGGGTAGGTCTGTCACACCCTGATTTTCATGCCACAACACTTGAGCTAATAATCATGCTAAAATATAGTTTGACAAAAACTTTTGAGTGTTTTGGTCTTTGTTTGATTGAATTTTTGGTTGATGTTTGCAAGCGCTCTAAAAATAAAATAAATCCTCCTACTCTTATACTCATCTCTTTGATCCAAACCTTTTGCCCAATAATCATGCCATGTGTGTAGAACATAATAGTATTTTCTTACAAAGATATTTTGGCCAAAAAGTATTTTCTAAATTTAGTTTTCCAAAAACCCCTGAATTGAGGTTTGCACTACAAGTACTTAATTAAGGTGTGAAAAATCTTTCAAAAATTATATTAGAGTCCTATTAGAAATATGACTCCCAAAAACCACAAAAATATTATTTTCAAAGCTATTTTGCTATTTTATTTAAATGCTTTTCCTTAAGGCCAGAAATGGTCTTTAATATGTTAAAATTATTTAAATGTTTCAAAAATATTTTTCAAAATTCAGGGAAGCTCATAGGACATATATTATCAATATATAAGAGTTTCAACACATGGTCATGTTCAAAATATTGGTCAAATCCCACAAAAACCCTTTCTGGATATTTCATGCTTTTGAAATATTTACAAAGGAAACATTCTCTAAAAATTTCAGGAAACTTCTATCATGTCAAATATGACATATTTGATGATCTTGCCAAGCCTCATGCCTTGTAGAACAAGAAAACATCATCAAATCCTCTCAAAACCATTTCTGTCCATTTTGAAGTTTGAGCAACTTTACATTGCCAAACTTGTCCAAATGCTCTCAAACTTTGTGCACATGCTTAAATGGTCTAATTATACATCGAGACCAAATGGCACAAGTATTGGAGAAGGATAACTTAACCAAAGGGCCCCAAAACCCTTTCTGACCATATGCAAATTTGAACAACTCTACATTACCAACTTTTTTTACTTGTGACCTCAAATTTTGTGGACATGCTCACAATCCCAAATGATAACACTACACCAAGTGGTGGATCAAGGAGGGATGATTTGCATGCCTAAATATTGGAAAATCCATTTCTATTGATTTCTAGGGTTCACCAAAGTTACATTAGCAACTTTGCCCAAATAAGCTCAAACTTGGTGGATCACCCTATTTTCATGTGCCATTTCATCCTGTTAAGTCTCATATCATTTGGACTCCATTTGCTTGCCCAAAACACCATCAAACACCTTCTGGTGATTTTCCAATACTGCTATTTTCACCTCTTTCCTTGTTCTCCATGAGCTAAGCTTTTTACCAGAACCTCCCCTAGTCACCTTCTATCTCCAGTAACTCACCCATGCCCCAGCTCAATCACTGGGGGCGGTAAAACCCCCACTTACCTCTCTGTTTTCACCATGGCAGCACCTTTCTACCCTCCTACTTCTTACCCCTCCCTCCTACCTTACCTCCTAAGCATCTCAGAGCATTCCAGTACCACCCCACAGCTAGTAGACAAGCTTGGCCACACGCAACTACCAATGGCATTCCCTGGCATGCCAAAATGGCGCTCTGGAGCGCGCTACAGTGCCCAGCTACACTGTAGCTTGCCCAATCCGAGGCACTCGCCGACCTTGGGCACCGGGACCGTGTCCCCCGAGGCCGCCTGGGCGTGCGTGATACGCCACCGTGATGGCCCCCTCCTTCCCCTCTCTCATCACCCCTCCACGAGCTCACCTGAGCGCGTCCATAGACGTTGCCCATGGTACACCGCGACCAAGCTTATTTAAGCCATCCCCTACTCTCTCTCTCGTCTTGCTTGGAACCACCTCTCTCCCGTGCATCTCCCGGACAACTCACCTGTGACACCCCGAGACCGATGCGCCAGGTGTCAGCCAGTTATTCATCATTGTTGCCATGTCATCTGCTTCCGTGTTACATCTTGTCATGTCTTCGTGTGCATTGCATCATCATGTTGTTAAAACTTGCATCCGTTCGGGTTCCCCTCGTCCTTTCTGTTGTCTGTGCTGAGCCCATACACACTTAAAGGTGCCCGCGGCACCTTCGAATATTTATTTTATGAGTGGCCGGAAAATTTTCTCGAAATGGGATGAAACTTGGCGTGTGGTCTTATTATAACATAGGTATACCGCCTGTCAAGTTTCGTTGCGTTCTGAGTTCGTTTGATAGCCCAAAGGTTAACCGTGTTAACCGCCGGAAGCCTTCTCTCTTTTGGCCCAGCACCCCCTTCACAATAGCCCACAAGCCCATCCTAACCACCTCCATGCTCTCGGTCGTTGGATCGTGATCGCGTGGCCGAAAACCGCTCCTCATTCGGACACTCCTAGCTCCCTCTACCTATATATATGTGTCTCCCCCCGTCCTTTTTCGCAGATGAAACCCTAGCCCCGCTCCCCTCGCGCAGACGGACATGTCCGCGCCGCCGCCGGACATGCCCATCCCCGCAGCCACGTCGCCCGACCAACCAGAGGCTGCCACATCAGCTCCACCGCCGCCCACGCCCAACCGTAGAGCGCCACATCACCCTCAGCCTCCTCCCCACTGCGTCGGCCCGCCGAGCCCATCTTGGACCCGCGTGGGCCCGAACCGCCGCTGCCGCCTCGTCCGACTGTACCGCACGCCCCGCCGCCGTCCTGCAGGCCTCCTGTGACCCCGCCGCCATTCGCCCGCTCAGCCGCCGCCCCGTTCACCGCCGACAGCCGCCGCTTGCCGTCGGTTTCCCTCACAGCACCGCCACCCGCCGGATCCCGACCCAGCGTCGCACCCGTGACCTCCTACCGCCGCCGGCGCCCGGATCCGATCCCCCCACGGCCAGATCTGCCCCCCTCGGCCACCGCCGGCCTCGTCGCCGCCGTGACATCGCCGGAATCGCCGCCCCTGCCTCCCGTCGGGCGGAGGAGGAGGACGACTCCGCCCCTGCTCCTGGGCCTCCCTGGCCGCCGGCCCAGCTCCCCGGCCACGTGGGCCACGACCCAGCTGCCGGGCTGCTTCCTCCTCCCCAGCGCCCGGCCCGACAGGCCCACCTCCAGCCTCCTCCACAGCTTTGGGCCGAGCCCATGGGTGAGCATGCCCCTCTAAGCCTCGCCCGTGCGTGATTTAACAATCCTGTGCTCGCTTGTGTTTTTTTCCTAAGTCTGAAAACTGCTAAGTCCCTGGAATTTGTTAAAATATGTGCATGTTTGACCTGTGACAACTTTCTGTGTGCTTGGCCAAATCGAGTGAATAATATATCAAAATGTTCGTTGTGATATGCTCTTCTTTTTGTTCCATTGTGGCATGCTTGTTTGAGTTCATCTTGATGCCCTAATCATTGTTGCAAGAGTGCTATATGTTTAAAACTACTGGTAACTGTAATTTTGTTGCATACTTGTGATGCTTGCAACTTTGTGCATGTTTATCCAAATGGAGCATATGATATGTCAAAATGTTCCTTGTGAAGTGCTCTACATGATGGTTGCTGTAGCATTCATGTTAGGTGCCATATTGCCATGTCAATCTCTGTTGCAAAAGTGCATGTGGCTGTTAAGTGCTGAAACTTGTTATGAGATGCTCATACGACTTGTTCATTGCTATTGGTGTGTTTGTCTTCATGCCACATGTTAATATGATTTAGAAGCTCAATCATATGGTCTTTGCTGTGGTGCAATCCACTTTCCATGATATGCCTTGAGGTGACTTAAACAAGCTTGTAAACATGCCATGCCAATGTTGCTGTTTTCTACTTAGTGAAAAAACTGCTAAGTCTAGAATCTGTTAAGCCTGATGCTATGTTTGCTTGATGCCCCACTCAAATCCATGCATGTTTTAGTATGTCAAATGACCATGTCTTGTTGTCCATGTTATGCTCTATCCAATTTGGTGAAGCTTGTTGTTATTGATACATGCCTCCTATGGAGATGTTCCAATGGAGTTGTTTGATGTATGCTATGTCTGTTACATGTCCATGATCTTTGTATACTTGTTAGAGTTGATATGCTTGTTGTTTTACGCCTCCGAAGGCAGCATCGTGATGATGTTTTTTTCCTTCCCAGATTTTGACCAAGTCTGGATAAATTTATTGCAACTTGCCATGCTTGTTTAATGGTGTTCCAGCAAGTTTTCGGGTGTGCTCTAAGTTTATGATTGTTGAGTATCATGTCTATTTCACATCCATGCCTCTTGTTGTCATGTTTGGGTGCTGTAGAATATATATACCTTGCTCCAAAGTTGCTATGTTGCTGATTTTGGGCAGCTTGTTGTTATATTTTGTTTCGTGTGTATGCGTTGAACCGTTGCTCCGTTTTGACCGTGCTATATATGAAACTTCTACGATTTTGCATGTAGAAGCATAATATCATGTTGTTTACCTATTTGGAGTGTGTTTGCTTGATGGTTTGGTGCATCTTGCACCGTTGACATGTTTGTCTTGTTTTGCTCATATCTTCTAGGCCGTAGCTCTGAATTAAACAAACTTTATATGAAACTTGATTAGAATTTCGAGTAGATCATCATGGTGCATATTACCTTGCTGTTTAACAACTTGAACTTAAGGTTTGTTCAGATCTGACCAATTCAGAAATGTGCATATGAGGACTTACCGGAATAGTTATATGTTGATTCCGGCCTCATTTGAACTTGTTGGTTTGTGTTGTTCTTGCCATGAATTGCATCATATAGATTGTCTTGCATCATACTTCGTTGAGCTTCTTGTCATGTTCTTGAGTGGTGTGTTTACCATGTTGTGAGGATTCGTTCGTCTACACTTGGTTCGTCTTTGAGGATTCTTCTTCGTCTTCTTCATGGATCCGTTCTTCTTCCTTGCGGGATCTCAGGCAAGATGACCATCACCTTGGATACCTTTACTATCATTGACATGCTAGTGTCTCGATGCTGTCGCTATATGTCACGTTACCTATCTATTGTGAGCCTCTCTCCTTGTTGCCATGAAACCTTTAACCTTTGGCACCTTCCCAGTAAAACCGTTATTTGGCTATGTTACCCGCTTGCTCAGCCCCTCTTATAGCGTTGTTAGTTGCAGGTGAAGATGAAGGTTGATCCATGGCAGATCTTGTTGTTGGAATATCACAATATCTACTATTATTATTAACACACCTATATACTTGGCAAAGGGTGGAAGGCTTGGCCTTTTGCTCGGCGTTTTGTTCCACTCATGCCACCTTAGGAGCCGATAAACCCGCGTTATGTTCCTTGATTTTGCGTTCCTTACACGGTTGGGTATATGGGACCCCTTGATAGTTCGTCTTTGAATAAAACTCCTCCAGCAAGTCCCAACATTGGTTTTAATTCGCCTAATAATAACAACCTAATTAGTTAATTAACTTGCATAGGGGGTCGCGTCCCCAAGGATTCTTTCTACATAACAGGGGGGACAGTGCTGATGGTGTTGGTCCCAAATAGAGTCGTTTGCGGCGCCCCCCTTGGCAACTTGGGGTTTGGTTGTTGTACGCTGTGCTCATCCGGTCGTGGCCTGAGACGAGATAGGCGCGGCTACTATCAGGGTGTCGGCACGCCGGGAGGTCTTGCTGGACTTGTTTTACCATTGTCGAAATGTCTTGTGCACCGGGAATTCCGAGTCTGATCGGGCCTTCCCTCAGATAAGGGGTAATATTATTATTATCTCTGATGATCGTGAGAGCTTGTGATGGGCTAAGTTGGGACACCCCTGGAGGGTTATGATCTTTCGAAATCCATGCCCGTGGTTATGTGGCAGATTGGAATTTTTTAATGTCCGGTTGTTGAAAACTTGACAGAGGATCTGAAATAAAACACACAACCGCATGAGTAACCATGACTGTCTCTTTTCACTTTGAGAAGAGAACACGGTGGGGTTATGTTTGACTCATAGGTAGTTCAGGATCTTTAGCGATCACTACTAGTTTGCGACCGTCTGCGTAGATGCTCATCTTATTCTTGTACTCGTAAGTTAGCCACCATACTTTTGCTTAGCCGCTGCTGCTACCTCACCACTTAACCTCTTCCTACCCATTAAGCTTTGCTAGTCTTGTTACCCATGGGTATGGGATTGCTGAGTCCTCGTGGATCACAAATACTACAACAATAATTGCAGGTACAGGTTCCCGATGACTTGACGCGAGAGCGATGTCCTTTGTGTTGGAGTTCTTTCTTCTTCTTCTTCTTCTTCTTCTTCTCCTTCTTCTTCAGTCTTGGGCTAGCCTGGGATAGCAGTTGGATGTTGTTGTGCTTTTCATGTTTGCATCCATAGTCGGATGCCTTGTATGATGATGTTATATTCATGTGACTTGTATGTATTGTTGTACCCCCATGTAATTATATGTAATGATATCCATTTTGCTAAGCACCCGAAATGCGGTTGTGCGCCAATCACATATGTGTCACGTGATCGGGATAGAATCGCATCTTGGGACTCACATCACCTCACCCTTGCTCCCTCTTTCTTTCTCCATGGCCCCCATGGTCACCGTCGGCCTCCTCCCGGCACCGGCGAACCAAGGCCTCCCCTCCTCTCCTTCGACCACCAGGGGAAGAGCCACATGCCATAGGATCCCTCCCGCTCCTTCTTTCCTCTACTTTGGTGCCCACGGCGTCGCGCTCGTCTCGTCCCGAAGCCACCCGCCGGCGCCAAGTCCGCTATCGCCCCCGTTCCTCTCAGACCGCGTGAGGCCCATGGATGGGCGCGGCTAGGTCCTCCGAGTCTGTAGGTATGCCGAATGCTGTCGGGGACGACCGGAGTCGCCGGGAAGGGAGCCGACAACCTCCCGCCAACGGGGCCTCTGCCTCCTCTATCACGGGCGGGAGGAGGGAGATGATCCTGCCGGTGGGACCTGCTCGTCAGCGACTCAGCTGGGCGGGCCCATCTGTTTAAGTGGACGCGCACCAGAAGAATTCCGCCTACCCCGCGTGAAGGCGCATTCCTGTGAAGCCGCCTCCGACGTGGACCCTTCGCGCGTGCGGCCGAGCTGCTGGGCCAGCCCAGTGGCGCCCTGCCACTAAGCCTCGTGAAGTGCGCGCTGCCGCCGCCCCAGATCCAGCCCATTTTGGTAAATTCTTTTCTTTTTATTTTCTGTAAAACTTGTAAAATCTCTAGAGAATTCAAATGAACTCCAAAATTGATGATTCGAATTTGTAGTGACTCCATAAATCATGATTTGTCAGACGGTGCTATTTGTACATTTTTCCAGAAATATTTTCTTCACAAATATTTATCAAAATGCTATTTATCCATTTCTGGGATGAACTTTAGAAAATCACAGAGGGTTCATAATTGATCCAAATCCATTGATTCAAATTTCTAGGCACTTCTAAGATCCTAGCCTAGTTTATGAACATTTTTCCCAATGCTTTCTGTACCACATCTAATATTGGTCTATTTATCCATGTATAGCCAACTTTGCAAATTCATAAGAAAATCATTTGAACTTCAAATCCACTAAAACCAATTCCCAGATGCTTACAAAATTCTGCTTTGTTAAATGGGTGCCTTTGCTCATTTTTCAAAATAATGTTTCTGTGCACCTCTTGCAATTCCAATAACCCCTTGATCTGACCATATTGAAATGTTCAGAAATATACATGGTTCCAATCCCAATGAAACCACTTTGGTCATTCCTCATATGACCAAAGGTATCCTAGAAAAGTCCAACTCTCATTTTTAGATCACTTTTATTTTTGCCTTGTTGTGTTGCTTATTGTGATTGTTTCCGACGTTAGTGACGAAGTAGACGGAGTACTTGGAGAAGGACCAGAAGATTTGAAGACCCGGAGGACTTGGTTAAGACAGGCAAGCAGCCCTTTGACCATGTTTAAGAAACCCTTTTTATGCATGTCTCATAGCACCTTATTATCAATGCATCGGAATCATGTTGAGGTGGTGACCACTTTGGTTGGTACCTTTGTTACTTTCCTATTGAAACTTGCATCAAGCATGACCCTACCTTCCTATGAGGGTTATGCGGGTGGGAGTAGATAGGATTCTATGGTAGTGGCTATGCAAGTGGGACGGGAATATGCATGGTGACGAAGGCAGGGTACTTTCAAAAGACTTTTCGAAAACCCCGTTGGGTGCCACTTATGCCCGAGGGAGATGATGAGTTGGGTAACCACTTGATGACGAAGTGGTGTACCGAGGCAAGTGTGTGTGTTGTTTTCAAAATGGATTGGTTTAAGTTGCGACGGTTATTCCAACCTTACATGCGCAACCACTCAACCCTTATATGGGAAAGGGCATTGTTGATTACCTAGGCTGATACTAGCATGGTGCCCGCACTACTAGTGACGGGGGTGACACGAGGTCACTCTTGGGACGGGGTCGTGCTTGGATAGGCGGCCATGACTATTTTTACAGGGCACCGAACACACCGTTGGTACCCCATGCCAGTGGTATGTGATGAATATGGGAGCGAGGCTCCACAATTTTAAGATGTGAAATGTTGGGCACGGGGGTTGCTACCAATCGAGTGGACTCTATGTTAGTGTCGTCTAGGGAAAGATAGTGATCGGGTGCTTACCCTGGGTACTTGAGGTACCGTGGGTCGTGGATGGCATGGAAGTTCCCCGGATCTTGTGGGTAAAGTGTGCAACCTCTACAGAGTGTAATACTATTTGAATAGCCGTGTCCACGGTCAAGGACAGTTGGGTAACCGCTCTTGGGCTACGTCCATTGTTTGCGAAACCTGGTGTGTGTGTGTGAGGAAAACAACACTGTTTGGTAAATATGTTGTCGTGATTCCTAAGGAAGTCACGATGAGCTTGAGCATGAGTTGTTCATAACTCTTTCTCGATGTGATGTCTGTAACCCCCTGATACTTGTTACAGACGCATTCATGTCATTGATAAATATTGATCATACTTGCATGAGAAAAACTAAACTGCCAATTTAGCAGTAGAGCCTTGCATAATTATTCTGTTATCACTCTTGGGTTGCTTGCGAGTACATTCAAAGTACTCATTGGCTTGCCACTGGTTATTTTAGTGGACAGGCTTGAAAGAGCCGGTATATGAAGAATAGTTCTTTGGTGACGATCGTGCAAGCTAGGACGCTGCCCAGTTAGAATGCCTGTAGGGTTAATGCAGATGGCATGGGTCCAAGTTGTCGACGAAGATTTCCGCTGCGATGATCTATGCTCAAGACATGACCATAATGGTCCTACTTGTGTAATACAGTATGTATGGATGTAAGACTCTTGTTATTCTGCTTCTGGGTGTTCAGTGAGCATTGATCTCTGGGATCACTGTACACGTGCATTCGGTGATCACGACTTATGAGCCGGGGTCCCCACACCTTGCCAGGCCGGCTCGTGAGTATCGGAGATATCGAGGCGAGGGGCACCTCGCGAGGTCCTCGTGACGTGAGAAGTGATGACCAATGCCAGGCGGGCGCCTGCGGGCGCAGAGTGCCAATTTCCTCTTTGTTGCTAAAGGAGTAGGTGTAGGCGAGGTGTCCCGAGGCATCAAGCAAAGGTTTCCATATCGGTGCAACGAGACCAAGACCAGCATGACGGCAGGATGGAGGTCATCGCGGAGCCTACGGCGACGTCACCACCAGAGCTTTTGGCAGACGAAGACCACCTTTTGTCAGGATAGCTTGTACTAGCTGGCTCCCTTCAAATTTGGCCGTTGTGGGTTCCTTCCCGCTCAATATTTGGGAAGAGGACCCAGGCCACTATAAATAGGACTGGCCACCACCATTGGGATCATATCGGCCGGGAGAGAGCGAGAGTTGATCAGATAGAAGACCACACACCCACCAGCTCACTCGAGCGCAAGAACAGCTCTCCTCAGGAGGAAGTTCATCCATGTACTAGTTCTTCCTCAGCCTACAAGGCGATCCACCACACAACACTAGATTAGGGTGTTACACCACAACGGTGGCCCAAACCAGTTCAAATCTTGTGTCTCTTGTTCATCAGATCTGACGAGCTAGGTCTAGGGCTGTTGAGTAGACGAGCTAGGGCGGAAGGAGAGGTCTTCGTGCGCACCCCAGTGTTCGAACCTCAAGGGTTTTTCCGGAACCATAGATCCGACATTTGGCGCACCAGGTAGGGGTGCGCTGAAACTTCCCTTCTGTCATTCAGTGCTCCTTCGTTCCAACAGTCCATGGCTGACACCCGCAGAGCCTGTGCTGAGCGGCGGGCTGCCCTTGCTGCCCACGTTGCTCAGACCACTCTTGCTGGCGGACCACCCCGTCCTTCTCCATCGCCTGCCGCCAACGCCGCCACCGGTCCGGCACGGCAAGAACAGCTGACATCGTCCCTGCACCCCTCCGTGCGGCGTGATGGACGCACCGCTACGCCGTCGCTGACTCCGGTGGTCTCTTCGTCCCATGCTCGCCGCGGACCCGCGGATGCACATGCTGTGTTTCTCATGGCACGCGAGCTGCTGCGCTACCGCCCCGTCGACGACTTCTACGAAGAATGGCTCGACCGCATCGTCGAGCTCGTCAGCGCCACTGGGGGCTCTCTGGCGCCGTCCCTCTCCCTGCCTCATCTGCCTCCCCATGAGGACGACGAGGCCCAAGAATCTCCACTGCTACCCCCGCGTTAGGGCGTCATCCAAGACCCAGGGCATGTGGCCCCGCGGCGTGACCGCCCACGCGCGGCGCCAGTGCGCAAAGAAGGAAGCTGCCAAGAGATCCAGCGGCCCCGCGGAGGAGCACCCGCGCTCACTCCACCGCTGCATCGAGACTGCGCGCCCCTCGCCGTGGCAGCGCACGAGGATCAAGACCAAGTCCCGCCACCCCAGCAAGCTCCGGTGTCGACGGCAGGCTGCAAGGCCCTCGCCCCCGAGCTGCGCAACGTCAACTGGCCTGGGAAGTTCAAGCCTGACCTGCCTCCACGCTACGATGGCACCCCAACCCTGTGGAGTTCTTGCAGCTCTACGAGCTGAGCATCGAAGCATCCGGCGGCAACAAGAAGATCATGGCGAACTGGTTCCCCATGGCCCTCAAGGATGGTGCGCGCTCATGGCTCTTGAACCTGCCCGCGGGATTGATCTCCACATGGAGTGAGATGCGCGAGTGGTTCATCGCCAACTTCCAGGGCACTCGAGACCGTCCCCCGCGTGTGACCTGCGGCATATCAAGCAACAACGAGGAGAAACCCTGCAGAAGTTCATCCATCGCTTCAATAGCATCCGCGTCAAGATCCCATGGGTCACGGACGAGGCCATCATCTTAGCATTCTCAGATGGTGTCCGCGACGTCAATATGAAATAGGAGCTCACCATCCACAAAGATTTGTGCACGTCCTTGGAGCTGTTCAACCTTGCGACCAAGTGCGCCAGGGCCGAGGAGGGCCGCCTCTCACTCATCGAGCTCCCCGCTGCTGAACCCGAAGACAAGAAGGCCAGAAGCAAGGACGTAAAGCGCAAGAGAGCGCTAGTGCTTGCAGCCGAACCAGAAATGAAGCGTGGCCGTGACTACCTGGAGCCACCCAAGAACGGCAGAGCATTTTGCGCCTTCCACAACATGCACAGCCACAACACGCATGACTGTCAAAAGCTCAAGGCCCTCCGCAAAGGACGCATCATCCAACGCACCGAGCGCAGCAACCGTGGCTACGGCCGCGGGGGAGGTCGGACCGGAGGACACTGGGACGACCATGGACCCCGCCAGGAGTGGCGTGATCAGCCTCGGGAGGACCATTGGCGCGACCAGCCTCACGAGGACGCCTGGAGGGATCAGCCCCGAGAGGACCGTCCTCAGGGTAGGGTCGACCTACCACCTCTGCCACCGCCAAGGAGAAACGACAACCAGGACGAGGGGGCTGGGGGCTTCCAAGAGCCGCGTGCCATCGCTTGCATCTTGGGCAGAGCACAGGCCCCAGCTTCTCAGCGCCTCTTCAAGCAGTTCGCCCATGAAGTAAACGCGGCTCTCCCCAAGCTCCAGGCTACCCGCCCACTTAGGTGGTACAGGTGCCCCATCACCTTCAGTTCAGCAGACCAGCTCAAGTGCGCAGCTACCACTGGCACCCCCCCCGATGCTCTGCTCTCCCGTCATCAGCTACGTCCAAGTTACCAAGACCCTCATCGACGGTGGCACATGACTCAACGTCCTGTACATCGAGACATTCGACAGCCTTCAAGTACCTTACGATCAACTGCTGCCTACCAAGCCCTTCTCCGGAGTCACTGATGGCTCGACCACTCCCGTGGGGCAAGTTCACCTACCTGTAACCTTCCGCAAGCATGACATCTACCACACTGAGCTCATCGACTTTGATGTCGCCCACATCCATCTCCCTTACAACGCTATCCTCGGGTATCCAGCCATGGCCAAGGTCATGGCAGTAACTCAGCATGGCTGCAATGTTCTCAAGATGTCTGGAAGCAGCGGCGTTATCACCATTGCTTGCGAGGAGAAGGACGCAATGTGCTCACCCGAGCGCGCTTACGAGGTGGCGGCAGTCGAAGATCCGGACAGCGACAACATCATTTACCCACCTGAGGTCGTTCCCAAGAAGAAGAAGCAGCTGCTGGCCCTGGAGCCTCATGAGGACGCAGCACAGGGCGGCAGCACCTCGGGGCCTGCACCTAGGGAGGGGCCTCCTCCCTCTCTCGGATAGGAAGGCATGCCCGGCGCCCCCCTTAGGCTGGGCTCGAGGGCTCTCCTTTGGAGGGCATCTCACCTAGACAATGTCACGAGGGAGGCGCTCGGGCACCATGTGGAAGAGTGCTTCGCTGCACACTTCCCTCCGGAGGCCTCAAGGCATGAGCCACCAAGCGCTCAGGAGTTCATCAGGCAAACCATTGAAAACCTACAGGAGCTGAGAGCTATGCGGGGCGAGCGCCGCCCGCCTCCTCCAAGGGCAGCTGTCGGTCCAGGCTCAGAAGACGGGCTGCGCGTTTGCGTCAATGTCTCAGCACTCAACAGGATCGCATCTCAGGAGCTCTACTAGCCTTCCCAAGTGGGCCGGTGCCAGGGTCCCTCCCCCCCAGCTACGTGCGCATGCCCTTCGGCTTGCCGAACCAAGCGGCCCTGCACCACCGCCAGATGCGGGAAGTCCTGGAGGCTCGCGAGGCCAGGCACAAGGAGATCCAGGTGGAGTTGGACTCGGCCCTCTGCAAGATCTGGGGAGCCCCGGAGCCTCGCGAGGGGCCGGAGCCAGGCGGCACGTAAGGAGCAGCGTCTTCACCGAGCACCTTCAGCTACACCAATGCTACTTCAGCAGCTATGTTAGGTGACATCCTTCGATTTTTGTTCAACTGGGAGCGCCCCTCGGGCAGCATTATTCCCAGGTTCCACGGGCTTGTCCCTGCGACGCGCATCCTTTTGCATCTCAGATCACCTTTTGGGGGCGCCCCTTGGGCTGCACTATCCCCAGGCCGCGCGGGTTCGCCCTGGTGGCATGTATCTCCCTTGCATCTTTACCAAAGCTAGTGCTGCCATCCCTGTCATTTTGCATTTGGATCACTCGACTAACCATCACCCCTCCCGGTCTCCTTCTCCACCTAACGGACTTATGTTCATCTCGCAATGGGGCTGCATACGTTGGCACGACGCTTGTGCTCGGTTCCATCCCTACAACGCTGACAAACCCGAGAGACCGAGCTCTGACCCACGGCCCACTCCGCAAGCGTCACCTCACTAGGTCCTCGGTGCCTTCATCTCCCCGCAGAATTATCAGAAGCCCAGCGCGGGCGTGGCCCTAAGTCATTCTACTACAGGCTAACCCACCGGAGTCTCAGGAGCACGGCGACAGGCAGTCCCACCGGTCTTCCCTCCTCAGGTAGTTCGCTTGCACGTCAAAGGGGGGGGGGGTCCCTGAGCATCGTGTCTCAGGGGATATCACTGATTCTCCAGCCCTCACCCCTTGGCCTTGACCACGGCATCACGACCTGGCGTACCAATGGCGGCTGAGCTTTGCTCGAGGATATGGACCGAAGGACCCAGAGCATCAGGAAGGACGAGGGGAGGGGGAGTCGGTTCAAAGATCTTGGGCCTGTTTGTACGTCAAGGGGGACCCTTGGGCATCGCGACCCAAGGGCCTAACTAGTCCCGTAGCCCCTCACTCCCTGGTCTTGTCTTGGTTTTTGGTCAAGGCCAGTGGCGGCTGAGGTACGCGCGGGCCGGGCCCTGCTGACGCAGAACATCAAGGCCCGAGTCCAACATTCCCTTCCTTCGGGTCCGTTCGTATGTCAAGGGGGACTCCTAAGCATCACAAGTCAGGAGCCTAATTGGTCCCATAGCCCCTCACTCTCTGGTCTTGTCCTGGTTTCCGGTCAAGGCCAGCGGCGACTGAGGTATGCGCGGGCCGGGCCCTGCCGACGCAGAACTCCAGGGCCAGTAGGAGGGAATCGCGAAATCTCAGCCTCATGAACGAGCCAGGCGCGCTGTTTGGGGGAATCACCCCGCGATCATTAAGATAAGTCATTAATCCCTTAATGCCCCATCCACTCTTGCTCAGCGGGATTCAGTAGTAATGCTTCAGCAATGCTGCCTGGCTTTCTTAGCCTCACGAAGCCACTTTCACGACAAGGGGGACCTCTTGAGCATCATGCCTCAGGAGCTCTTACCGGACTTCGGGCCGCTCACCTCCTGGCCTTGACCACGGCATCGTGACCTGGCATACCAGTGACGACTTCAGCTTGCCTTACGACTGGGGCCTATCGGTGTAGAGCACTATGCAACCAAAAGGGTAAAAAAGGGGGTGACATTGCTGAAACGAGGCTCACGAACAGAATGCGCTGGCAAAATAGCAGGATAGAAGCAAAATCATTACAAGTTCTTTACACACCCCCATGGGGTTGGCTTTGAATCCTCGCAGGGAACGCCACAAAAGGCCTTCAGGGGATCCTAACTACGGTCCCCATCTCCAACGCCATTATCAACAGCGGGCCGCGATGGCCCACCTCCGACACTAGGCGGGTCACCACCAGCGCCGTGCCTGCGAGCCCGACGCGTTTCGGGCGCGCCACGGGCTTGGGGGCGTGTAGCTATCTTCGCTCATCTTCGGGGACTCAGCAAACTCAGAAGAGCTGCTAGACCTCCGGAAGCCATCGCCGCCGCTGGATATGCTAGTGGCGGAATCAACGTCCGGCGCATCGCCAGTAGCATCCCCCGGTGACCCCTTCCATGGCAACATTCCAGGCGGCGTCCTTCCTCGTCGAACACCTTGAAGTGCAGCATGGAGACGCCGTCGAACTCGAAGTGAATGGCGAGGGCACCTTCCGAGCCGCATGAGCGGGCGACCTCACCCCATCCGCGAGTCATGAAGACCTTGCCTGAGGAGACGACCTCAACCTCCGCCCTCGTCGCCGGGGCCCGGCACTAGGCGTGTCGCAACAACAGCCCGAGCGGCCCCCTCGGCGGCACCTCCGCAAAGAAGAATGGCGGGAGGCGAATCCAAGATCTAGGAGGCATCACTGCCCACACCACGAACTCACGGAAGGAGCCTCTGGCGTGAGCTCTTGGGACAGCAGCGCGTACCACAATGGCATGGTCGGTACGGCCACAGCGTGGGCGGCGCTAAGCGCCAACTCCCCCTTCATGGCCCAGTGCCCCGGCGTAAAGGGGCAACTGATAGACAGTGGGAGGACGCTCGTGCCAAGGCCTCGTCACTTCCGGCTTCATGGTGGCACCATGAGGATGGAGTGGCCTCTTTTTCGGGGGGAGTACCACTGGCTCCTCGCGAGGAGTCTTCCCATTCTTGGCGGCGGAGAATCATCGGATCGGCGCCATGAGCAGCACGGCTGAGCACAGGGCAAGGAAGGAGAGGTGAGAGGAATGAAGGAAGAAGATGGGCGGCGGGGGCTCCACTTGCCGCCTTATTTATAGCCAGGAGAAGGCCAACCGCCGGCCTCCGAAATCGCAGGTAATAATGAATTGCTATGCATGCAGGGACTTGTCAAGTCATGCAATTGCCGAGGCTGCATGGGGAAGTGGAGACGCCCACTTCCCATCAAGCGCCACGCATGAAACAAGGCCGCAGGCTTTGAGGGCCCGAGACGCTCCGCGCTTAGCCCTTGGCTTCACCGCGAAGTCAAGCTCAAGCGCACCTTGGGCCCGGGGGCTACTGTCGGCATTCTGGGAATGGGGGTACAGAGACTTGCCTGCCTGTGGCCCAGGGCATGGCTCACAAGGCGGCCTGGTATGGCTTAGCATGTTCAGCAACCACTCAAGACCCTCACGAGGGGCCAAGCCTTGCGAGGCGGACGACATAAGGCATCCCCTGGGGCGGCCTCGCCAGGCCGGCTCATGAGGATCGGAGATATCGAGGCGAGGGTCACCTCGTGAGGTCCTCGTGACGTGAGCAGTGATGACCCATGCCAGGCGGGTGCTAGTGGGCATAGAGTGCCAGTTTCCTCCTTGGTGCTAAAGGAGTAGGTGCATGCGATGAGTCCCGAGGCATCAGGCAATGGTTTCCATATCGGTGCAACGAGACCAAGACTAGCAGGATGGCAGGACAGAGGTCATCGCAGAGCGCACGGCATCACCACCACCAGAGCCTTTGGCAGGCGAAGACCACCTTTTGTCAGGATAGCTTGTACTAGGTGTCTCCCTTCAAATTTGGCTGTTGTGGGATTCCTTCCCGCTCAATATTTGGGAAGAGGACACGGGTCACTATAAATAGGACTAGCCACCACCATTGGGATCATATCAGCCGGGAGAGAGCGAGAGTTGATCAGATAGAAGACCACACACCCACAAGCTCACTCGAGCACAAGAACACCTCTCCTCAAGAGGCAGTTCATCCATGTACTAGTTCTTCCTCAGCCTACAAGGCAATCCACCACACCACACTGGATTATAGTGTTACACCACAACGGTGGCCCGAACCAGTATAAATCTTGTGTCTCTTGTTCATCAGATATGTCGAGCTAGGCCTCGGGATGTTGAGTAGATGATCTAGGGCGGAAGGAGAGATCGTCGTGCGCGCCCCAGTGTTCAAACCTCAAGGGTTTTGCCGGAACCCTATATCCGACAATGACGAAGGAGCTGATGACGGGGGCACTGACGGGCCCCTGCTCGTGAAGGAGTTCATGAAGCAGTGGCTGGCCCCTCTTCAGGCATGCTTGCGCCCCTTGTGGACCCTTCAGGGCGAGGGCAACATGCTCCGGCTGCACCCGAAGGTCCTGACCGCCGAGGAACTGGGCAAGGTCCTGCACGTCGTGCTCGAGAAGGACCTTGGGGACTTGTCCGAGGGGCACATCCCACTGTACAATCAGGAGGACAAGGATGATGTAGTCGCCGCCGCGCCTGTCTTCAATGAGCGAGGGCTCACACCGCCGACGAGCCCCCTGTCCCTTCTCTTGTGGTGCCGGTGCCTTTCGACGAGGACTCTAACAAGGAGGGGAAGGACGACTCGGAGGAGACTCTTGAGGAGGAGGCAGATACTTCCCCTCCGCGGCAGAGAGAGCTCCTCCAGGGCTTCTCTGATGACAATGACGCCGACGAGTACTTGGTGAAGGCGTCGCCACGCCTGGCCGGGGTGACCACCAAATCTGGGGCCTCTCATTTGAAGAGGCTAGCGCGTGGTGCCCCGAAGAAGGGCGAGGCGGCCTCGCTCCTCCACGGCGGTGCCCTTGGCGCGTCGTCGACCGTCGGTGCCCCCAAGTCTGCTGCGTCGCACCCGTCTGCCTCGTAGAGCACAACGGGTCCATCGTCCGGGAAACCTGGGCCTGCCTTGCTCCTGTCCAAGAAGAAGAAGGAGTACATCGCCGTCAAGCAATAAGCGTCTCACCCTACCTTTGTACTTACTATGGGTGCTGTGCTCAATGTGTCCTCCCCCCGCAGGCCACCGCCATTGAAGAAGAGGAGGGGGGAGGCCCAGCTTCCTGAGGCTGCACCTGTTGTTCCCGCCGAGACCCCGATGTCGGAAGTAGGGGCCAACTCGCGATGGCCCATCCTTGTGCCTGCCTCCCGAGGCCCTGGAGCCCCAACTCAGGAGGTGGCCACAAGCATGGCCAAGTTGACTCCGGAGGCCGCAACTCCTGGTGGCCCTGCTGAGGGCATGGGGGCTCCGGAGCCCCCTGCTATCCATGCTCTAGTTGCTCCGCCAACCCAGGTGTCTTCTCCTGAAGCTACCTCCTTCAGCACGCCTGCTGTCTTGGAAGATGCCCTCGCCGCGCTGGACTAGTTCCAGCTTGACCTTCGTGACGCCGACCGTCGCCTGGTGACAAGACGCGTGGGGCTATTCTCAGGGTGGCTTCGAGCCGACGCATCCCTCAAGATGGCCTGGAGTGAAGCCGAGGCCACGACCAGAGATGATCAGAAGGTGGCGGGCATGGCCACAGCCGAGCACAATGTGGTGCGAGCCGGTGAGAAAGCCGCCGAAGAGCGCTCCGCAAGGCGGAGGCCGATCTCAAGGCCCTCACCAACAAGCATGACGAAGACACCCGCCGTCTTGTGGAGCAGGAGAAGGAGTTGAACGCCAGCCAGGTGGAGCTTGAAAACCGCAACGCCGAGCTGAAGAAGACCACCCAAGAACAGGCCATAGAACACAGCCGCCTGGAGAAGCTGAGGGAGGAGATGGAGGGGACCCGGAGGTCCCTTGCCGAGGCTGAAAAAGCAGCCGTCATGAAGCGCGATACCTTTGCCTCCCTTGAAAAAAAGTTCCGCGGCTCCTTGCGATCCCTCTATGGGACGGGATACAAGGAACCGGTGGCGACGCTGGAGGAGGGTCTCACCGGACTGCTCCCCAAGCTTGCCATAGAGCTCGAAGGTGTTGCCATCAGGTTGCCCCCCTTGGTGGAAGCGGAGGCCCGTGCTCTCTCCACCTCGGTCGCGACGCGCGTCTACCATAACCTTTATCTTCATGACCTCAACTTCAACTTTGGCGGCCTGCTTGGGCCTGCGGCTCCTGAGCTTGAAGGTGATGCCGCCGTAGTCATGAAGGGGCAGGTGGAGGCTTTAATGCAGCAGTTCCGCCCAGTCGAGCCTTCCAATGCCACAGAAGGAGCCAGCAAGGAAGATGATGGCGATGTAGCTGATGACGGGCCTCCCCAGGTCGATGATGGTGGCATCCAAGGCTGAAGGAGAGGATGATGATGCTCTTGCTTCCCGTTTTATCCCTGCGACATTTGGTGTGCCTCGTGGAGGCGTAAGAACTTTGCTTTGAATTTTTTGGGGAAGAAAGAATATGCTATGTAATAATTTGCTTTGCATTTTGCTATTTTTGTTTGCCTTTGGTGTTCTGCATCAGCAGGGCCCAACCCCGCACATACCTCGACTGCCATTGGGGCGTTCGAATCACCCGGATGAGACCAAGGGGAAGGGGCTATGTGGCCAGTTAGGCCCCTGGGTCGCGATGCCCAGGGGTCCCCCTTAACGTACGAACATGCTTAGTATTTTTATGAGCCAGGGCCTCACGAGGGTGGGGTCTGCATCGGCGGGGCCCGACCCCGCGCATTCCTCAACCGCCGTTAGGGCGTTCGGATCACCAGGACAAGACATGGGGTGAGGGGCTACGAAGGCAGTGAGCCCCCTGAGTCGCGATGCTCAGGGGCCCCCCTCGACGTGTGAGTTGCCCTTGTGAGTTCCATACCTTCTTCCCGTCAGCCTTTGCATGGGAGGGGTGCGCAAGGACCAGGTACAAGGACCTAGTGAGGTGGCTTGCACCAGGTCTGACCGACCTGGGCGCAGCCCCCGTGTCCAGCCCCCTGCGCACTCATCTCAGGAAGAGGCTGAACGGTCGACTGAGAGGCCATCCTGGAGTAAGTGCGGCCCGGAGGCGCCCCAAGTTGTCTATCCCCAGCGCGGAGCATAGGGCTACCACTTGGCGTGGGCATAGCCGCACCTCGACCATGTCGTCCGCCAGCGTGGAGCATGGGGCTTCCAGTGGTCGCGTGGGTGGAGGACCCTTCGGGGGAGCACTCCGGGCGTGTACAACCCAGCTGGAGGTGGTGTATATGGGCACCCGTGGGCCAGCGCGAGACCCACGAGGCCCTACCTCAAGGCGGGTTACGCCTGGTCTTCAAGAGCTTCTATGTGACAGCTGTAACCTGCGCCAAAATGAACTTCCGGAGGCATTGCATGGGAAGATCAAGCACCAAGGACCTCATAAGGTGTCGTCAGCGGGGCGAGCCCACCAGACAAAGCTCAGTCACTTGGATTTGTCAATACTGCAGGGACGTACCCGAGCATAGGCATCGTGCTTAAGCTTCTTCATGTAACAACCCCAGGAGGAGCCCCGACGCACGGTTCCCGCGGAGGCGTCCCGAGCTGCGAAAAGGGAAACCAGTATGCGTTCCTTGACCTACTGGTCAAGGCGCATGACACTTCAAACAACGAAATGCTAGACAAGAGACTTTCAAAAAATAAGGTGAAAAACCCAATCTCAAGCAAAGCTAATCCTAGTTCGAGCAAAAACGATACATGCCGTAGGGACGGACCCACACGGTCTGGGGATGGTGCAGGCCGAGGGGCGCCCCCAACTGAATTCAAACAAAAAGATGAGACATGCCGCAGGGACGGACCCATGTGGCCTGGGGATGATGCAGCCCGAGGGGCGCCCCAACTGAATTCAAACGAAAAGACAAGACATACCGCAGGGACGGACCCATGCGTCCTGGGGATGATGCAGCCCGAGGGGCGCCCCCAACTGAAAAAATGGGAAATGCCACCTGGCACCGCTGCTGGAGAAGTGTTGGAGTAGCCGAAGATGCTCGCTACAGATGTTGCTCCTCATGAGTCGCTTGGCTGTGGGACCTCGCGAAGCTCCTAAGGTTCTGGGAGCTCAAGAAGGACTAGTGCCCCCACTGCCAGGATCTCCTAATGCTTGGCCTTGTGAGCCGCCAGGTCGCCCCGCATGTGGCGCTAGTGCAGTGCAGCTTGGTTTGGCAGGCCGAAAGGCATGCGAATGTAGCTTTGAGGAGGGCCCACGCACCAGCCCACCCAGGACGGCCAATAAAGCTCGTGAGATGCGACTCTGTTGAGTCCTGGGACATTGAAGTAGACGCGCAGCCTTCCGCCTAAGCCTGGGACATCAGCTACATTTGGTGCTGTGGGGCGACACCAAATGTCGGATTCAGGGCTCCGCAAAACCCTCTAGGTTCGAACTCTAGGGTGCGTGCGAAGATCTCAACCTTGCCTATCTATCTACTCGCCGTCTCACGAATTAGCACGATGAACAAGAATGTAATGAGACACGAGGCAATTTATCCTGGTCCAGGCCACCTTGTGGTGAGTGGCCCTACTCCGGCAGTATGGTGGATTAGCCTCGAGATGGGCTCTGGATGAACAAATACATGGGTGAACTACCTCCGGAGGAGAGCTGTTCTTGGGCTCGGATGAGCTGGTGAGCTTGTCAGGGTGGAATGGATCCGATCCCTTTGTTGGGTGGTGGCTATCCTACTTATATAGTGGCCTTAGTCCTCTTCCCCAAAATGTTTGGCGGGAAGGGACCCCGCAACGGCCAATTTTGAAGGGGGAAAACTAGTACATCTTATCCTGACTAAAGGTGATCTTCGCCTGCAAAGCCTCTGATCCTAACACCATGGTGGGCTCGGTGATAACCTCCGTCCTGCCATCCTGCCAGTCTTGGTCTTATTACACTGGAATGGAAACCTTTGATGGATTCCTCGGGACTCTACGTATGAGCCCGCTTCCTTAGCACCAAAGAGGAAATTGCTGTACGACGCCCGCTGGCACCCGCCTGGCCTTGGTCGTCATGGCTTGCGTCATGCAAACCTCGCGAGGTGGGGGGTTGCATAGAGTTCTCTACTCCTCGAGAGCCAGCCAACCAAGGCTGCCCCTTCTGGAGGTCTTGGTGTCGTCCGCCCCGTGAGGCTTGGTCCCTCGCAAGGGCCTTGAGTGTCGACGCTGTGGGCCGTACCAGGCCTGAAAAGGAGCCACGTCATGGGCCGCAGGCAGGCAAGTCTGGGTACCCTGGTTCCCAGAACACCGACAGTATCACCCAGGCCCAAGGCGTGCTCGGACTTGGCTTCGAGGCGAAGCCAATGGGCAAGGGCGAAGCATCATGGGCCCCGTTCGCCTGCGGTCCTGGTCGACGGATGGCGCCTGGATTGGACGTGGGCGTCTCCACTCCCCATGCTGCCTCACTGTTCGACTTGACTAGAGCCTCCTGCATGCAGAAAGCGGTCATCATTACCTGCAATCGTGGGGGCTGAAGGTTTGCCTCCCCCTTGCTATAAATGAGGAGTGGTAGGATCCCCTCCGCTCATCTTCATCCCCCGCTGCTTGATTTTCCTCGCTTCTCCACCTTCGCGCTATGTTCATGGCACCAACTCGGAGGTTCTCCGCGACAGAAAAAGGCAAAGCCCCTGCGGAGGGTGTAACGCCCCGGACACACCCGCCGGTGGTCGTTACTCCTGGCGAGATCTAGACTGGCCTCACATATCAATACTAGTCTTTTCTGCGCACTTTGTCCTCACTCGTGCGCACCCGGGAGCAACTTCCCAGTCGGTCACCCATCCTGAAACTACTCCAAGCCGAGCACGCTTAACTTTGGAGTTCTATCCGAATGGGCTCCCGGAAAAGAAGGAATTCCTTATTGATATGAGTAGTCTATCATCCCTAATAAGCCAGGGCATCACAGAGGGGCCCGTGCCACTTCTGCCAAAGAAGAGGCCTGGTCACTCCAGGGACGCCGCTGGAGGGCTTGAAGTGACGCTGTCTTGGTTGGAATGGCCGCCGCCGGGCTTCCCGACCCCCTTGTATCCGCAAGGTCAAGGGTGAGAAGGCGGCGCCCACCTTCGCCTTAGGGTCGACCGCAGAGGACCAACCACGGCTGTGTGGATGGTCCGTGATGGTGCCCATCCCGAGGGCAGCTCTCGGGAGTTTGTGGTGTGGACGGCGATGCCGCCGCCTTCTTGGAACCGGCTCCCTAGGTACTTCACGAAGCTGATGCCGGCGACGCGAAGCTGATGCCGGCGAGGGGTCCTGCCGAGCTGTGGTTGCAGCACGCTGGGTGTTGCAGCCAGGATTCTAAGGCGGAGGCCGAGGTCACCCCCCAGCCGGTGTCTTCATGACTCGAGGGTGGGGCGAAATCGCCCGCGCATGCCATCCTGGAGGAGCCTCCGTCGTCCACTTCGAGTTTGACGGAGCCTCCACGCTCTTCTTCAAGATCTTCGGTGAAGACGACCAACGCCTGGAGTGGTGCCCCAGGAGGAGCAGCCCGCGTGACGCGGCTGCGGGCACTGAACTTGCCCTTGGCCTTGTCAGCGACTCTTCCTCCAGCATTGAATTGCCAGAGCCCAGCGACGATCCTGAGACCAGCGACGATGACTGTTACGAGCCCTCAAGCTCTCGCCGAGCCCGTAGCAGGGCATGAGCGTCCGCCCGACGCCGTCGGTGAATCTCCGGTCGTGCTCTGCTCAGGTTCCCTCTTTTGTCCCTGCGAGGAATCGTGTCGGGCCCCGTGGGGGCGTGTAAAAATCGAAATATTTTGGCTTTTATGTATTCACTCATTTGTTTAATGTTGCGATCGCGTAGTCCGCTTGGGCACCACCCCCTTTTTCGTTCTCGAGGTAGCTTGATGCTCTACACTGACATGACCCAGTCCCCAGGAAGGCTTCAGCCATCACTGGTATGCCAGGTCGCGATGCCGTGGTCATGGCCAAGAGGTGAGCGGCCCAAGGTCCGGTAAGATCCCCTGAGGCGCGATGCTCGAGAGGTCCCCCTTAGCGCACAAGCGGCTCCCTAGAGGCCGAAAAAGAGGAAGATGACGTTGCCCAAGCGGGGCTGCGAGAGGAAAGGAGAGAGGCATCCGACCATGAGATCTTAGCCAATGCGCCAGGGTGACTTATCTTGCTATGGATCCTCGTGGTGGGGGTTGTCTGCGTCCTTGCTATAGCGTTACCAGGCGAGGTCCACGCTGGTCTCCCCCCTTTGGCTCACATGGGTGCTCTACGCCCCCGGGTCCCGGCCCTCGAGCGAGGCTCAGAGTCGGGGGAAACTGTCCGCCACGAACACCTATGGGACTGGAGCCCCTTGTACGTTGCGGTAAGGGAGCGGAGGGAGCACAGAGAGCAGATCGAGGAATGCACGCGGGCAGTTTACCCAGGTTCGGGCCGCGCGGACGCGTAAAACCCTACTCCTGCTTGGATTGTATTGAGTTCTTGAGCTCGGGGGCTTGAAGAGCTAGCTACACCGAGCCAGAGAGCTATCTAGGTTCCCCACCCCTTCTACGTTGTGCATGGGCCTCCTTTTATAGCTCAAGGGGTCACCGACAGGTGTCAACGTAGAGGAGGGTAAAAGCGTAATTTTGGTGGTAGTTGTAACAGTGCGGGAATAGTGCATGAACAGTGGTCTTCACCTAACCTTGACAGTGGGGGACAAGGGCATTAAATGCCCGTCACCGTCGACCCCAAAAGCGCCCGTCAATGCTTCTCCGTTCGCCACGGCGGTGGCCTCGTCACCGTGGCGTGCCACCGTGTCCCCCAGGCTGCACAGCCATCCGCCACACGTCCCTGGAAGGGCCCCAGGGCGACGCGTGGGCCAATGAGCTGGAGCGCGGGCACACAGCGCAGGCTTCCCCCGGCAAGCACCTTGCCGGGGTCTTGATCTTGCCGGGCCCGGAAGCTTGTCGCTCCCCGGGTCCTGCCGGGGCGCAGGGTGCGCCGAGGCATCTTTTGAGATAAGCATTCCTTGCCTTTCCTGGCAAGCTCCTCTTGCCAGGGTCTTGCGTCTAGGTGATAATCTTGAGCCTGGTGCGGCCTTCCCGGCAAGATCCACTTGCCGGGGTCTCGATCTTCTGACTTGTATACTTTGTTTTTGAATGGCTTTGTAAGGACCGAAAAGGTTTCCGGCGAGCACGTGGTAAACCCTGCCGCGGGAAGCTGCTACTGCCCGTGCACAAGTTGGGGTACTAAGATACCCCTATCTTAGTACACCGACAGGAGCCCCCGGGCCTGGGCCACACACGGTGCCGAGCGCTGTTGGGCCAGGCCCAAAACAGTGCACGGGCACACGCGGCCCACGGCACGCCGAATCTCCTTCCGCATCCGCCGCATCCCCCCCTAACGGCACGCGTTGATTGCGGCGTCGTGGGGGAGATCGTGGCCTCGTTCTTTAATGGGAAATGCGGAGCGTCCCCCACTTCCCCCTTAAAAGAAGAGGAAGCAGGGGCAGTTTACCTCCTTCGTCTTCATTGCGCTTTCATTCTCCAGAAAACTTCCGCTGCTTCTTGCCTCCGCCCCTCCTCCGCCATCTTCCGCATCCGCGGCGCCGTCGAGCTCCTCGCCCCTTTCCTCACCGCTCACGCCATGGCTCCGAAGAGCGACAAGGCCAAGAGCGACAAGGCCAAGAACGAGAAGGCCAAGAAGGAGAAGTCCGAGCAGGCGGCGAAGCTGGCCGCCCTGCGGAAGAAGAGCGTGGTCTTCGCGCCGAGGCTTGGCGCGAAGGAGCTGCGGAACAAATACTATCTGTTCTGGTCAGGGGAGACCAAAGCTCATCCCCGCACCAGAGCCTTCCCCGCCGTCGCCAAAGATCTGTTCCCCGGCGGGTACTTCTTCTTCGCTGCTTTTTTCCACTGCGGGTTGTGCCCTCCGTACTCGGAGTTCTTTTGCGATATCATGAACTTCAGTTTTACTGCCTTGGAGTTGAAAGGGATGGTCCGGGAACTTTTCAAGCATGACCCAGCCCACCCGGAATGGTTCAGACCTCCCCGGGGAGTGGTGCCGCTGTGCAACAGCACTGCCCGGGATGCCTTGCGTGCGATGATGCCTGCGTGCTACTCCCACGGCGTCAACCCCACCTGGATCAAGCCTCCGCCGGACGCCGTGCTGAGCTTTTTCGACAACTTGGTCGAAACGCCCAAGAACGCCGAGGAGAACAAGGGCCTCACCCGGGCCACTACGGCGAGGGATATAGCCTACATCGCCTCCAGGATGGAGGAGGCCGCCGTCGCGGCAGCCGCGGGTGACTTTGGATACACCGTGGACGAGGCACAGGCCGCGGACGAGTCGTGCCAAGCAGAGGAGGCGGAAATCCTCAGGCTGCTCAAGCTTCCGCCCGAAGAGTTTGCCGGGGTTCCTTCCTTGAGGCTTTTCGGGATACCCGGGGTTGCCGGGGTGAGCGAGGCTGCCGGAGGGAGCGAGGTCGCCGGAGGGAGCGGGGCCGCCGGGGAGGAGGAGGAGGACGTCGAGGCTGATGAAGATACTGGTGGTTCTCTGGGACTTGACGACGATGCCACCTCGTCCTCAGAGAACTCCCCGCCTCCGGCAAGTCCCACGCAGCAACCAAGGAAACGCCTCCGCAAGGTGGCGACGGGGACGAGGCCACAGGCGCCTCGACAAAAGCCTGCGCGCCGGGCGACGCGCGCTACCAAGGTGAGCCAAGTCGTGAAGGAGGCGCTCCGCGCACCAGCGCCAAGCGGAGGAGGATCCTCCCGGAGTGGAACGGCTGCTACTTCCGCTCCTCGGCCCTCGGCGACAACGGAGGCTGGGTCTTCGCAGCCCACAGCCCCGGAGACCGCCAAGCGCCCGAGGGAGCCTTCTCCTCCTGCTCCTCACGCGGGAGCATCTCAGGTGGAGTTTGACTTCTCCGTCCTCAGCTCCGACGACGAGGAAGATGAGTAAGTACTTGCAGCTTGTAATTTCTTTGATTCTATTTTGATTTTCCTTGTTGATTCTGATCTTGTTTTTGCTTTGCTTTCAGGACCCTGACCCAGCGGATGGCGAAGAGGGCCAAGATCCCTGTGGTTGAGGTTGAAGACGACTCACCCGCCGCGGCGACTGGGGGAGTGCCTGCGGCAAGCTTGCCGGATCAACCTGCTGCTCCGAGGAGCAGCCCCCAGCGCAGCCCCCAGCGTAAGTCTGGTATTTATCTTTCCATTCTTCGGGCGCGCTTGAGGTTGTTGCTTATATTGATATCTTGTTGTTTTGTTTGTCTCGTGCAGAAGTGGAGCCGCAGCCGCAGGAGCAACCGGAGGTCACCCCCGAGGAGCTGCCTACTCCACCCTCCCCGCCAAGGGCGAATTCCCCGGCGAGGGAGAACGCTCCGCCAAGGACGGGCACCCCGCCAAGGGAGGGCACCCCGACAAGGGTGAGCACCCCGCCAAGGGAGGGCGCGGGCGGCCCTCCGCCAGCAGGGGCCACCACTCCGCCGCCAAGGGTGGATTTCCCGGCGAGGGAGCCTGTCGTCGAAGAAGTCCTCGAAGGTAAGTCTTGTAGCTTCTTCTTCTTGGACTTGTCTTTTTGGATATTTGCTTGATCTTTTCTCTTCTTTTTCTTCTGCTAGATCCTCCCGCCCCAGAGCGGATGGAGACGGAGGCCACCGTTGAGGAGGAGGTGCACGGCGACGGCGGCGACGCCACTGCCACTGAGGGCATGGCTGGAGCCGACGAGCCTGCCGCTGAGGAGACCGCCCCGACCGCAGACGCCGCGGGCGAAGAAGGGACCGGCGACCGCACTGCTGGCCCGGAGGCAGCAGGAGCGTCAAGCGCTGCGCCGGCCGCCGACCCCTTCGCGTCCACGGAGCGGTCGGGTGTCTATCTTGAAGCTCCCAACGGGATCTTTATACAAGTCCCGTGGGCGTCCTCGTCGCGAGCCCCCGTGGAGGGAGAGACCTACGATGGAGAGGTCCTCGCCTCCGCGGGGTTGAAGGTCGTTGAAGCGCTTGGCGGGAGTGACGAGCCCGAAGAGGAGAAGCTTCTTCGCCAGCTCCTGGCCCTGTACCGGGCCAGGCAGGCGAAACTGGAGTCCCAAGAAGCTCTCACCGCCAAGGCTGGAGCTGATTTGGAGAAGCGCGCTGCGGAGCTCCGCGCCGCCAACCAGGCGGCCCTCCGCAACTTGGCGGAGGAGCGCGAAAGGCTTGCCGAGGAGCAGCAAGCGTTCCTCCTTGAGAAGGCTGAGGCCGAGGAGCAGCAGCGATTGGTTGGTGAAGAGCTGTCCCGACGAGAAGGAGCGCTCAACCAACGGAAGGTCGACCTCGACGCCCACGAGGACGACCTCACCGCCTGGGAGCGGGCCATTGGCGGAGCCCTGAAGGAGGCGAAGGCCGCCGCAGCCACCGCGGAGACCGCCAAGATGGATCTTGAGGCCAAGGTGGAGCAGCTGGAGCGGTACTTGAAGGCGAGTGCGGACAGGATCACCGCGCTCAACGTGGAGCGGGAAAAAGATGCCCACACCAACTCTGACCTGCAGGTACGCCTCTCCAAGAAAGGCGACGAGCTCACCGCCGCCAAGGACTCTATTGCTGACTTGGAATTGAAGGTCTCCACTCTGACTGATTCACTCGACGCTGCCCGGGATCGCGAGATGAAGCTGAAGGACGAGCTCCGCAAGGAACGAGGCCTGGTGGAGAGCGCCGCCGTCTCGGCGAACCAGTTCAGCCGGGCAGTGGAGCAGTGGACTGACGATCTGCTCACCTCCGCTGCCAACATTGACAAGGAGATGATGGCGCTGAGGGCGGAGCACCTCGTGTACTCTCCCGACGAGGACCTCCCCCATAGCGCCAAGTTAAGTCTCTTCTTCAGGGGAATCGCGCCGGGGCTTGCACGGCTGCGGGAGAAGCTTCCCGCGCAGTTGGCCGACGAGTCGTGTCGGCTCTGCGCGGGCACCTTGGAGCGCGTCTTGACGAAGATCGTCTACCGCAACCCCGGCATCAACCTTGTCAACGTCCTCCGCTCCTTGCCGGACGACGCTGACCAGGAGGCGTTGAAGGCGCAGGTCGCCCACATCGTCGCCAAGGTGAACAAAGTCACGAGGCGTGAAGGCGACCGCGTAGATTAGATTTCTTCCTTTCTGTTTCCTTTGCCGCTGCAAATTATGTTATGGACATGAATCGATTAGTTATTGCGGCAAGTTATCCTTGTAATATACAGTCTTATTTTGATCAATCAATGCAGTGTTATCTCCCTTGCTTTGGTCCTTTACTTTGTATGCTTTTTATCCTACGCTTTTAGGGAACTTGCCGGCAAGGGCCTCTTGCCACGAGCGCTGAGTGTTGGACTCTGAGCAGCCTGCTGGCAAAAGACCTTGTCGGCAAGCAACCTTGCCGCAGCTAGTCGCAACACACTTAGCGTGCTGAGCGAACTCGAAAACGAAGTAAGGGCGCGACACTTGTCGCAGCTCTCTTAAGTCGTTGAGCGTGCTCGAAAACAAAATAAGGGTGCGGCTAGCCACGGGTAGGTTCCTCCGCGCACATGTTTTCCATACAAAGTGTGGTTGTTCAAGGAAGACAACTAAAAGTTAAAAATTTGAATTATTCAAACTTCGGTAACTTAGCTTAGCTTTCCTGGATTGTTTGTTCCCGGCAAGGTTCCTCTTTCTTGAACAACACTTGGTTCATCCTCCACCTCCTTCCCCCCCGGCAAACTTGTGCGCGAGGAACATTCCTTCTGCTTAAGAGGGAAAGAAAAAGAGGAGGGAAAACAAGTATAGGGCCTCTTAGCCTGCTAATGCTTACCGGGTATGCGTGTTGCACAAGATGCCAAACAATGCATGCAAATAACAAAAAAAAGCATGAAAATGGCAAAAAGTGCGAGACACAAAAGCTTTACTGAGGCACGGGATCTGCGCCCGGCTTTGTACAAAGGTTTACATGCAACAGCGGCAATACTCGTAGAAAAGGTGGTTGCCAGAGCGGATCACGGCAACCGCGCCTTATGGGTGAAACTTGCGAAGATGCTCTATGTTCCAGGAATTGCTCACCGGTAAGCCTTCTTCGGTCTCAAGGCGGGCAGCGCCGGGCCTTGTGACTTGTCTCACCCGATAAGGGCCTTCCCACTTCGGCGTCAACTTGTTGAAATTCTTGGCGGACTGAACACGCCGAAGAACAAGGTCGCCTTCCTCGAGACTCCTGGCCTTAACCTTGCGGCTATGATAGCGGCGCAAGGCTTGCTGGTATCGAGCAGCTCGTACAGCAGCCTGGAGACGTTCCTCCTCGAGGAGCAGTGCATCATCTTGTCGCAGTTGCTCTTGCTCGAGCTCATCATAAGCGAGCACTCGAGGAGATCCGTATACGAGTTCCGTGGGGAGAACTGCCTCTGCTCCATAGACAAGAGCAAAGGGTGTCTGTCCGGTGGCTCGACTTGGTGTCGTTCTGATAGACCAAAGAGCCGCCGGCAACTCCTCTATCCAGTTTCTTCCGCACTTGCGCAGCCTGTCGAAGGTTCTTGTCTTGAGTCCGCGCAGCACTTCAGCATTGGCCCTCTCCGCTTGACCATTGCTCCTCGGGTGAGCAACAGAAGCGAAATAGACCTTGGCGCCAAGGTCTTGGACGTACTGCATGAAGGTGCGACTTGTGAACTGTGTGCCGTTGTCGGTGATGATCCTGTTAGGGATTCCAAAGCGGCAAACAATTGACCTGAAGAACCTGACTGCTGACTGTGCTGTCACCTTTCTCACTGGTTCCACTTCTGGCCACTTTGTGAACTTGTCGATTGCTACGTACAAGTACTCAAAGCCCCCGACAGCACGGGGAAAGGGGCCGAGGATATCGAGCCCCCAGACCGAGAAGGGCCAGGACAAAGGAATCGTCTGGAGAGCTTGAGTTGGCTGGTGAATTTGCTTGGCATGGAACTGGCACGCTTCACACTTGGTTACTTGTGCAGTTGCATCTTGGAGGGCTTCTTGCCAAAAGAACCCTTGCCGGAACGCCTTCCCGGCAAGTGCCCTTGCGCCAATGTGGTGGCCACATATGCCTCCATGTATTTCTGCCAACAGCTTCTGTCCATCTTCTCTGGAAATGCACTTCAACCTGACACCATTGAGTCTTCTTCTGTACAGTTCATTGTCAACGAACTGGTACATACTTGACTGCCTGGTTATTTTCTCTATTTCTTCTGGCTCGTCGGGAAGTTCTCCAGTTTGCAGAAAACGGACGATTTGTTGTGCCCATGCCGGAGCTCGAGGCTCAACGGCAAGGACTAAAGGCATGAGGGCCGCTGCGGGAACCCCAGCTTCTACGGCAAGAACCTCTGGTTCTGCCGGAGCTGATGGTCCCCCGGCAAGCCTGCCGGGGCAAGGCTTGTCGGGAACGCTTGCTTCAACTGTACAGACGCTTGGATCTGTAGGAGCAAACTGTTCCTTAGCGTTCTGATTGTTGATCTTGGGGACCTTGGCGGCGGCCTCGGGGAGATCCGCCGGCAAGTAGTCGCCGGAGACCAACTTTCTCTTTTTGTTCTGCCCAATTGACGGTGTACCGGATGGCTGAGTTAGCTTGAGCAGGAAGGTCCATGGTTCCACAGGTAACTTCATTGCAGCACACTTTGAGAGGCCATCTGTGATATCATTTTGAGCTCTTGGGACGTGCTCCATTTGCAGACCTTCAAAGTGCTCTTCAAGCTTCCTCACCTCATCAACATAAGCTTCCATCAAAGGGCTCTGATAACTCTTGTTCACTTGTCGGACCACCAACTGAGAATCTCCCCGCACAATCAACTTCTTGATCCCAAGCTCGGCCGCCATTCTGAGACCGGCAAGCAAGCCTTCATACTCAGCAGTATTGTTTGTTGCTTGTTCCTTGGGAAAGTGCATCTGGACAACATACTTGAGGTGCTCTCCGGTGGGCGCTATGAGTACCACGCCGGCACCAGCGCCTTGTAGCAAGAAAGCACCATCAAAGTACATTACCCATTCGCTGGTCGCTTCTTGTACGGGGACACTTGTCTCTGGAACTTCTTCATCTGGCGTTGGGGTCCATTCAGCTATGAATTCTGCCAAAGCTCTGCTCTGTATAGTTGAAGTGCTCTCAAACTTGAGACCAAAGCTCGATAGCTCCAGTGCCCACTCGATGATCCTGCCTGTTGTTCGGGATTCTGCAATATCCTTTTCAACGGAAAGCGAGTGACCACTGTTATCTCATGTGCTTGGAAGTAATGGCGCAGCTTTCTCGAGGCCATGAGGAGACCGAAAAGCAACTTCTGCACCCCAGAGTATCTTGATCTAGCTCCCTGCAAGAGGGAACTCACAAAATACACCGGGCGCTGCACCATCTTCCTTCGCACTTCTCCTTGCTCCTGCGCAGAGTTGTCCTTGTCGGGGCCAGAGCTTGCCGGTGGAGCCCCCTGCTTGTCGCTGGATTCGCTTGCCGGAGGTGTGGGCTCTTCCTCTGCCTCCCTTTCCGCTACCAACGCAGCACTAACCACTTGATTGGTTGCCGCTAAGTACAGCAGCAACTTCTCTTGTGGCCTAGGTGTGACAAGTATTGGAGTGGAGGACAGGTATCCTTTCAAATCCTGCAGCGCTGCCTCCGCTTCCGGAGTCCATTTCATAGGACCTGCCTTCTTCAAAATTTTAAAGAAAGGCAAGGCGTGTTCTGCGGATTTTGAAATGAACCTGCTGAGGGCAGCCACACAACCAGCAAGTCTCCTTACGTCCTTGACGCGCTTCGGGGCTTCAATTTGCTCGATGGCTTTTATCTTGTCGGGATTGGCTTCAATCCCCCTCTGGGACACAAAGAACCCGAGAAGCTTGCCGGAGGGGACTCCGAAAACGCACTTCTCGGGGTTCAACTTGAGTTGGATCTTGCGCAGATTTGCAAATGTTTCTTCCAAGTCTTGGATCAGGGTATCTTTGCTCTTGCTCGTGACCACTATGTCATCCATGTAAGCTTCTACATTTCTGTGGATCTGTGGCTCAAAAGCAGTGTGCACCACCCTTGCAAATGTTGAGCCTGCATTCTTCAATCCAAAGGGCATGCGTATGAAGCAATATGTGCCACATGGAGTAATGAATGCAGTCTTCTCTTCATCTTCCTTGGCCATGAATATCTGGTGGTAACCTGAGTATGCATCAAGGAAGGAAAGCAGCTCACATCCAGCGGTGGAGTCAACAATCTGGTCAATGCGCGGCAAGGGAAATGGATCCTTGGGACATGCTTTAATGGCCGCTTCTTGCTTGGCTCTCCTCCGCCACCTTGGGCCTTCTCCTTGTCGCGACGCTCGTATTCAGCCTTCTGCTGCTCTACGAGGTACTCGACTCGCTTGTAGTTCTGAAGATCGTGGCTCTTGGTGCGGTGAATCTTGCAGTATTGCTTGTTGGAGCCGTCCTGCTTGTCGGCTGCCGCTACAGGGGCAGGTTCCTTGCCGGAACCGCCAGCCTGTGCCGTCTTGGCGGGAGCCTCCTTGCCGGACTGCTCAACGACCAGCACTTCCTTGCTCTTCTTTCTTCTATTGTTTCGCCGCCGGCTCTTCTTTGCCGGGGCGGCGTCCTCACTGTCGCTTCCTCCTGCGCCAGCGTCTTCTCCGGGGAGTCTCCTCCCCTCTTCGGCGCGCGCGCACTTGTCAGCCAGAGCATAGAGCTCGCTGACATCCCGGATCTTGGTCATGGCCATCTCTTCCCTCATGCGGTGGTTACGCACGTTCTGGTGGAACGCGCTGATAACCGCGGCGGGGTAGACGTCGGGAATGTTGTGCTGCACGCGGCTAAATCGTTGAATGTACTTGCGCAGGGATTCTCCTTCCTTCTGGGCCAAGATGTGGAGATCACTCTCCTGGCCGTGGGGTTTGTGGCCGCCCGTGAAGGCGCCAACAAATTGGTGGCACAGATCTGCCCATGAAGAAATGGAGCCTTCCGGCAAGTGCATAAGCCAAGAGCGGACGTTTGGCTGAAGCACCAGCGGGAAGTAGTTAGCCAATATCTTCTCGTCGCGTCCCCCGGCAGCCTGCACCGCGATGGTGTAGATGCTGAGGAACTCCGAGGGGTGCGTCTTGCCGTCGTACTTCTCGGGTACGTCGGGCTTGAAGTTTTTCATGCTGGGCCACTGGACTCGCCGCAGCTCACGGGTGGACGCAGGGCAACCTGCCGCGTACGGCAAGTCGCCTAGTTCACCGGGCGCGTACGTGTCGACAGCGGTCCCAGCGCGCTGATCCGATTGTCGCCGGGTTTCTCGTCGGCGCTCGATGCGCGTTCGAGCGTCTTCTTGCCGCCGATCGTCGAGGACTTGGCGCTGGTCCCGACGAGCCCGCGGATCCGACGACGCCATGGAGTCGTCGTCGACGTTAATCCAGCGGGGTGGCGTCTTCTGCTTCCGCGGCGGGGAGTGCACGGTGGTTGCACCCCCGGCGGTCTTGTCGCCATCGGCCTTCGTTTGGTCGACTTGCCGTGGCCGCGATGTCGCCGGCTGCTGCGGCGTGTCGTTGTTGGCGAAGGCGATGAGGCTCTGAATCATCGCCCTCCAGTCTTCGGCCTTGTCTGCCGCTGGAGGGAAATCGAGGAGCAGTTGTGCTCTTGCTAGAGCTTCTGCTGGAGAGGAAGGGAGCGGCGGCGAGCGGTGCGAGGAGCGAGATATGCTCGGACTTCTAACAGGGTTAGAAGGAGCATTTTCTCGCCCCGGCGACCGCGCCTTGCTCGTACCAGGACGGTGACCTTGAGCGTCCCGCGATCCTCCGGTTTGTCCTTGCCCCAGCAAGCGAATGGTACCTCCCGTACCACGGCGCTGCTGGCCTGGCGTCTGCTGAGAGAGACGTGGTGCATCTACGGACACCGAGGCCTTGGAATTTGCCCGGTCGTCCGTTTTGTCCTTGGACTTGGTGGCGCCGTGAGTCTCCTCGCCGGCGACCACCCTTCCGCCGGCGTCTCCTCCACCAACCGTTGGTTCTGGTGGCGGTGGGATCGACGCAGACGGGCCCGCGACCTCCGAAGCCTTCTTCTTCGGGGCCATGTTGTTGCAGCTGGTGAAGTTGATGAAGTTGGAGAGGTTGATGAAGAATGCGCCCGCGTGAGCGCCGGATAGCACGGAGAGCAGATCGAGGAGCATGTGGATCCTGGCGTGCCAAAGATGTCGGGGGAATCTGTCCGCCACGAACACCTATGGGACCGGAGCCCCTTGTACGTTGCGGTAAGGGAGCGGAGGGAGCACGGAGAGCAGATCGAGGAACGCACGCGGGCAGTTTACCCAGGTTCGGGCCGCGCGTACGCGTAAAACCCTACTCCTGCTTGGATTGTATTGAGTTCTTGAGCTCGGGGGCTTGAAGAGCTAGCTACACCGAGCCAGAGAGCTATCTAGGTTCCCCACCCCTTCTACGTTGTGCATGGGCCTCCTTTTATAGCTCAAGGGGTCACCGACAGATGTCAACGTAGAGGAGGGTAAAAGCGTAATTTTGGTGGTAGTTGTAACAGTGCGGGAACAGTGCATGAACAGTGGTCTTCACCTAACCTTGACAGTGGGGGACAAGGGCATTAAATGCCCGTCACCGTCGACCCCAAAAGCGCCCGTCCATGCTTCTCCGTTCGCCACGGCGGTGGCCTCGTCACCGTGGCGTGCCACCGTGTCCCCCAGGCTGCACAGCCATCCGCCACGATGGCATTGTTGAAGAAGGACACCAAGTTTTATTGGACTAAAGAGTGCGAAGAAAGTTTCCAGGAGTTGAAGAAACATTTGATGACAACCCCAGTCCTGATCTTGCCAGATATACGCAAGGATATTGCGACACTTCACGCTTAGGACTTGGAGGGGTACTCATGCAGGACGGAAGAGTTGTTTCTTATGCATCACGTCAACTTAGACCTCACGAGTTGAATTATGCTACGCATGATTTGGAGCTAGCAGCAGTAGTGCATGTGCTAAAAACCTGGAGACATTTCCTCATTGGAAATCGTTGTATTGTGTACACGGATCACAAGAGTTTGAAGTACATTTTCACCCAGAAGGAACTGAACCTCAGACAGAGGAGATGGCTGGAGCTCATAAAGGATTACGATATGAAGCTGCGCTATCATCCAGGCAAGGCCAATGTCGTTGCAGACACTTTGAGCCGGAAGAGTTATGCTAATACCCTAGTAAAGGGAGGATTGCCGAAGGAGTTAGCAGAAGATCTCAGGGAGCTTCGTTTGGAGATAGTTCCTAGGGATTTTATTGCAACTTTGGAAGTTCAGTCAACACTATTGGGAAAGTACGAGAAGCTCAGAAGGAAGACAAAGAGATTTCCGAGATAAAGGAGAAAATGAGTGAAGGAAAAGCCAAGGGTTTTCGTGAGGACGAACACGACACCTTGCGGTTTGAGGACCGAATCTATGTGCCCAACAACGCCGAGATCAGGAAATTGATACTGCAGGAAGCACATCATTCACCATACTCGATACACCCCAGAAACACTAAGATGTATTTGGGTTTGAAGGAACGTTTTTGGTGGACGGCAATGAAGAAGTACATTGCGGAGTATGTAGCCATATGTGATGTATGCTAGAGAGTGAAGCAGAACATCAAAAGCCAACATGATTACTACAGCCTATGCCGATACCCGAATGGAAGTGGGATTAGCTTGGCATGGACTTTATCACCGGATTACCCAGGACCAGATTGGGATATGACTCAATATGGGTAGTAGTGGATCGCTTGACCAAAGTAGCCCACTTTATCCCAGTGAAAACCACTTATACCAGTGCAATGTTGGCCAAGATATACATGGCCAGGATCATATGTCTGCACGGAGTTCCAAGGACCATCGTATCAGATAGAGGAACACAGTTCACCTCAAAGTTTTGGCATCAGCTACACCAGACATTGGGAACTAGGCTAGAGTTCAGTACAACCTTCCACCCGCAGACTGATGGACAGACCGAGAGAGTCATACAGATTTTGGAGGACATGTGGAGAGCTTGTGCGCTAGATTATGGATCTAGTTGGGACGACAACTTGCCCTATGCGGAGTTCTCGTACAACAACAGTTACCAGGCCATTTTGAAGATGGCACCGTTCGAAGCATTGTACGGGAGGAGATGCCGAACGCCATTGATGTGGGATGAAGTCGGAGACCGTTAGTTATTGGACCAGATCTGATCAAAGAGTCAGAAGAGAAGGTTAAGCTGATTCGAGATAGACTGAAGGTAGCTCAGTCCAGGCAGAAAAGTAATGCAGACTCGAAGCGCAAGGAAGTAGTCTCTGAAATCGGAGACACAGCGTACCTGAGAGTGTCGCCTCTGCGGGGAGTTAAACATTTTGGAGTTAAGGGAAAGTTAGCCCCGAGATTTGTGAGACCGTATCGTGTTTTGGAACGCATGGGAGAGGTTGCCTACAAATTAGAGTTAGCGAAGGATTGTCAGGAGTTCATGACATGTTTCACATTTCTCTGCTTAAGAAGTGCCATGATGAGATGTTCGATGTTCCTTTAAGAGACACAGTGCCCCTGGAAGCAATTCAGGTGGATAGTGGTCTAACTTACGAGGAGAAACCGGTCAAGATCCTCGAGAATGCAAGCAGAGTCACCCGCATCAAGGTAATCAAGTTTTGCAAAGTTTAGTGGAGTCACCACACCGAGGATGAAGCCACCTGGGAGCGAGAGGATGATCTACGCAAGGACCACCCATACCTATTCTCTAGCCAACCCGAATCTCGAGGGCGAGATTCATCCTAAGGGGGTAGGTTTGTAACATTCCAAATTTTTAATTTGGAATGTTATACATAGATCATATTGCATAGCATGTTTATTTGCTTTTGTGTGTTGCGATCCTCGAAAATTCTAAGCAACTCAAGGACCCACGGAGATAGTTGGGGATTTTACCGTTTTCGTATTTGAGTTTTCTCAAATACCGGTACGGGGATCACTTTGGTTTTAATAGTTTTTCTCTCCTAAAAATATTTCTTAATAAAATTTATGAGCAGTGATAATATGAATTATCCAAAATAAAAGAAATATTGGAGGAAAAATATTAAAATCACTTTTGGTATTTTTATTCAGATTTATTTGTGATTTTATTTGCATATGAAAAATGCGCGTTTTTCAAAATTACATTTAGGTCCGGGGAAAATGTTCACTTTGTCCTATAGATTATTAGAGGACGGTGAAAATTTGTTTCGGAATTTTTCGTCTCCGTTTAGTATTTTATTTTGTTGTTTTTCTGCATCAGGACCGTTTAAAGAAAAGAGGTTTCGGACCGACCTGGGCCGAAGGCCCAGCCGGCCCGTTGCGCCGCCGCCTTCCTCCTGTGGCCGAGCCGGACTCTCGCCGGAGTCCGAGCCGCCGCCGACTCCGCCTTGGCCCCTCGGCCAAGTCAAATCCCCCCGGCTCTTTATAAGCCACTGCTAGCCCCGCCGTCACCCCACACCACCGCCGCCACAGCCGAGCTGCCGCACCGCCGCCGCAGCTGGTCACTGCCGCCCGCTGTAGCCACCACCACCCGCTGCTGCCGCCGCCGTCGCTGCTGTTGCCGCCGCCGCCGCCTCCGCCGACGCGCCGTAGCCACCCGCTCCGCCACCCGCCGCCCGACCCGATAGGTAACTACCGGTTTTTTAATAAAAAAACACCGTTCGGTTTTTTTAGAAATCCCTAGATCTGTTTTTAGATCGGTTCTGTTTTTCCATCGGTTTAATTAAGTAGCGGACATTCGTCCGTTCATTCGTTCTAACGAACGCTTTTCGTCCTTTAGTAACAGAGAGCGAACGTTCGTTCGTTAGCCTATTTGTCCGTTTTTCTTTTTGAGGTTTTTTCCGCGATTATTGTCGATCGTGATTTCTGCCCTGATCTTCTTTTTAGTTTTTCTTTTCACTCGTATGTCGGAATCAGGCGATTCAGACGCCTAGATCTTCGTCTCGAAGCCCTCTTTCCGTTTAATCTACTTGAACAAGGTTTTGCTACTATAAAAATTGATTTTAGTTTAATCTAATAAACGGATCTTGTTTCTTTCGTAGTTTGAGTTTCGTTGCTCTGTTTGTTTAGATTCCTTTTGCAAACCGGAGTTCTTAAGTTGAACTTTCTGGTTAGATCTTCTTATTTCGAGTTTTATCTATGCATCTTTGCTTGTCTGCTTATGTATGCTATTGTTTGCTTGCGATAGAATTCCCAGAGTGCGAAGCGTGTTGCTACGAGTCCCTAGGTTTTGCGAATCATCAGCAAGGCAAGTAACAGTTTGATCATACCCTTTATTACCCAATTTTTATGCATTAGATCAACCCCTCACACATTGCATGAGTATGATCTCTTAACTTGTGGGTCTAGGAAGTAGATTGAGGTAGAACCTATTACCTGCATTATTTTCAAACCCTTGGGAGTTACTTCTACGTTATGCTTAGGTTGATATGCTATGCTCGTCGACGTGGTTTGGGTTTGAGAGTATCCATGACATATGTGAGATGTTAATTAATGGTTCAACTTAAGGTGGCTACATTAATACACATCTATGTGGATTGGTTGCAGGGCACCTGGAGAATCCAGTGTTGTCCTAGGAAATCCCGGAGGAACCGTGTGATTATCCTATGGAATGCCACCCAGGCTCAAAGGGATCATAAAACTATTCATGCTAGAAACTTCTGTGTGCAGCCACAATGCCATTATGGGCTCTGGCATAGTACGATTAAGTTGTGTGAGCTCATTTAGTGGTGGACTAGCAAATGTAGGGGAAAATAGGTGTACGGGTCCACCCAGGGTAAAGAGTAAATGCTTCTGAAAGACTGTGTCTCGGTCATCCCTTTCTCAAACACCATGGAGTGCGAGAAATTCAACGGAGGAGATCGAGTCTTGTGGGGAAAAGTGCGCAAACCTCTGCAGAGTGTACAAACTAATCATGATTAGCCGTGTCCCCAGTTATGGACATCTTGAGTATCTGGTACTTGAATTATTGGTTGATTTCATCACTCTAAAATTAATTTGTTGGGTTAATGATGACTACTTTAATTGGGATTGAGTTGGAGGAACCTTCTCAATGATGGTTCAACTACCATGATAGTTAAAATAAAAGTTATTCCTTTGTTGTAGGCAAAAATTGGATTTATGCAAAAACCTTAACCTTAGAGCCTCCACCAGCCAAATATGCATATAGTGTTAGCCTTTTTTCTGTTACTTGCTCTACTGTGTTATCGTGCCAGCATATTGCATGTGCTAACCCGTTTCGGGCTGCAACATGTTACGTTGCAGACTTTTTAGAAGAAGAGTAAGGTGCGCTAGGTCGTTTGTCCTGCACTCAGCTATGCCGTTGGAGTTGACGGACTCACTTATCTTCCAAGCCTTCCGCTGTTATTTTGTTAGATGGCCTTATGCCATATACTTTTGTAGTAAGTTCTCTTTTGAGACATTCTATAAAATAAGTGCGTGGTTGCCACTCTGTTATAAATCCTTCAAGTACTGTGTGTGTCGGCATTACCGGTCCAGGGATGACACAGAACACAGAGACTTCGGTCCATTCGGATCATGGTCGCTACATTATATCGATGAACTAGAGCTAGTGCCGAATTGCCCTACGTTGTAACTGTCTCATGATGAATATCATCCAACAAATCACCGATCCAATGCCTACAAATTTGTCCCATATTGATCTTGCTAAGTTACTACTACTCCTACTGCTACTCTTACACTTGCTACAAAATTACAACTATCACTATTACTGTTACTATTGCTGCTGTCACTACTATCAAAACTACCAAACTACTTTGCTACTAATCACTTTGCTGTAGATAATTAATCTCCAGGTGTGGTCAAATTGACAACTCATCTGCTAATACCTTCAAATATTCTTTGGCTCCCCTTGTGTCGAATCTATAAATTTGGGTTTAATACTCTACCCTCGAAAACTGTTGCGATCCCCTATACTTGTGGCTTATCAAGACCTTTTTCTGGCGACTTTGCCGGGGAGCATAGCTATATTTGTTGAGTCACTTGGGATTATTATCAATTTATCACTATGAAGAATTTGAAGGATGCTAAGACTAAGATTTATCCCTCTAAGACGAGGGTAGGTAAGGAACTACCATCTAGTTCTGCTTTAGATTCACCTTCTGTTATAAGTAAACTTGCAACATCACAACATGCTATTACTTCTGATAAGTCGCAAGTTATTGATGATGCTACTTCTACTATGAATGATACTTATGATGATGCTAGTACCTTGCATGATGATGATGTGCCACTTGGTGAATTTCTTGATGAACAAATTGCTAGAGTAATACAACATGATGTTGTTGAATCTGATGATGAGCTTGAAACTGAAACTCCTAAAACAGCTGCTAGAACTAGCCTTCCTAAATATGAATTGCCTAAGGTATCAGAAGGTTATGTTATGAGTGAATAGGCAATTAGAGATATTCTTGCTTGTAATGATAGAGATGATCTAGAGAAATTACTACACAAGTATAAAGAAAAATCGCTGAATGCTAGAACGAAATGTGATCCTAAGTTTGCTACTTCACCTATCGTTATTGATGACAAGGATTATGAATTCTCTGTTGACCCAGAGTTAATCACTTTGGTTGAATCGGATCCTTTCCATGGTTATGAAACTGAAACTGTCGTGGCACATCTCACTAAGCTAAATGACATAACCACCCTTTTTACTCACGATGAGAAAACTCATTATTACTTTATTCTCAAATTATTTCCGTTCTCATTAAATGGTGATGCTAAATCTTGGTACAACACTCTTGCTCCTGGTTGTGTGCATAGTCCCCATGATATGATTTATTATTTCTCTAAAAAATATGTTCCTGCTCATAAGAAACAAGTTGCCTTACAGGAAATATTTAACTTTATGCAAATTAAAGAAGAGAGTCTCCCACAAGCTTGCGGGAGGCTTTGCCAATTACTTAATGCTTTGCCTAATCATCCTCTTAAGAAAATTGAAATACTTGATATCTTCTATAATGAACTAACTCATGCTTCTAGGGACTTCCTAGATAGTTGTGCTGGTTGTATTTTCACGGAACGAAGTGTCGAAGAAGCTGAGGAATTATTGAATAATATATTGAAAAATTATGATGATTGGACTCTTCTTGAACCACTGCCTAAACCCACTCCAGAGAAGAGGGGTATATTATATCTCAGTCTTGAAGATATGCAAGAGGCAAAGAAATCTATGAAGGAAAAAGATATTAAAGTTGAGGATGTTAAAAATTTACCTCCTGTCGAAGAAATACATGGGCTTAATGCACCACCACATCCTAAGGTGGTAGAGGTAAATTCTTAATGAAGTTCAATGATAATGATCATCCTCACAATATGCATCCTAGCCAATGCCTTTATGAGTTTGAAAACTATATTAGAAAGCAAGATCACTTCAATGCAAATGTTATGAAACAATTAAAATACAATTCTGATATGATTGCTCGCTTGAGTGACTTGCTTTTCAGAATTTGAAATGATTTCAGGGGTGTTGGAAAACAAGCTTCTATGGTTCAAACCCAATTAGAACAAGTTGCTAAATCTCAAAGGGAATTGCTTGATGAAATGAATCATAATATGCATGACTTTGCTGTTAGAGTTGCAACTAGAGGAGGTAAAATGACTTAGGAGCCACTTTATCCCGAGGGACACCCAAAACGAATTGAACGGGATTCACAAAGAAATACCACTAGCACACCTAGTTCTTCTAAAAAGAAAAAGAAAAAGAAAACTGATAGGACTTTGCATGCTACTAGTGAACCTAAAATAGAAAAACCTCCTGATAATGATAATGAAACTTCTATATCTGATGCTGAAACTCAATCTGGTAATGAACACTCACCTAGTGGTAATGAAAAAGATAATGATGAGGTTCATGTAGACTCTCAACCTAGTAATGATAAGGAACCAGACAATGCTATTGAGATAGAACCACCTATTGATCTTGATAATTCACAACCTAAGAATAAAAGGTATGATAAAAGAGACTTCATTGCTAGAGAACACAGTAAAGAAAGAGAACCGTGGGTTTAAAAAGCTATGCCTTTTCCACCCCAGTCAACTAAAAATAAAGATGATTAAGAATTTGAATGCTTAGCTGAAATGCAGAGGCTTGTATTTTTGTGTACTCGTTTAACTGACATCTTAAAAATGCCTCCTTATGCAAAGTATATGAAAGACATCATCACTAACATGGGAAAAGTACTCTAAGCTGAAATCTCCACCATGCTTGCTAATTATAATTTTAAGGGAGGAGTACCTAAAAAACTAGGAGATCCGGGTATACCAACTATACCTTGCTCTATAAAAAAGAATTATGTGAAAACTTCTTTGTGTGGTTTAGGAGCTGGTGTTAGTGTTATGTCTTTCTCTTTATATAAAAGACTTGACTGGAATAAACTTACACCTACTGAAATATCTTTGCAAATGGCAGACAAATCAACTGCCATACCTATCTGTATCTGTGAGGATGTGCCCGTTGTTGTTGCTAATGTTACTATTTTGACTGACTTTGTTATACTTGAGATGCCCGAGGATGACAACATGTCGATTATCCTGGGTAGACCCTTCTTGAATACTGCAGGGGCTGTTATTGATTGTAATAAAAGCAAGGTCACTTTTCATATTAATGGTAATGAGCATACGGTGCACTTTCCAAAGAAACAATTCCAAGTGAATGGTATTAATGTTATTGAAAAATCTTCGACAATCACTATTGGAAGTTTTCAAATACCTCCACCTGGTGTCGAAAATAAATATGAATTGCTTATTGTTGGGGACATTCATATCCCCATTGGAGTAACTTAGTGATTTAGGAAAGTTCTTCGGTTTCATGCTAATCGAAAATGGTTGTTAAGATGACCTGATCAACCTTATTAATGAATCATTTCTGAGCAGTATGAAGTTGATGAACTTAGTAAGCACTACCTTCTGTCCCTACCTTTCTTTTCCTATTTTTATCAGTTAAATAAAATAACATGCCATGCTTTGTTTGTTTTCTGATTTTCCCCGTGCAATAAAAATGACCCAAAAAATAAAAGTCCTCAGAATGCCCTAAATATTTAACACAATTTTTTCCTTGAATATTTCTGAATTTCTGGTGCAAATAATACCAGAGGGGGGTGCACCAGGTGCGCACAACCCACCTGGGCGCGCGAGGACCCCAATGCGCGCCCTGGTGGGTTGTGGTCCCCATGTTGGCCCTCTCACTTACCTCTTTAGCCCACATCATCTCTTACCTCCAGAAAAAATCTCCATTGCCTTCTCTCCCGTGTTCTTGAGCTCAAACCCGCGGATTTCGATCTCTTTTCTCGAAGCTCTATTTCCAAAACTATTTCGGGGGATTGTTACTTGGTATGTGACTCCACTATTTGTCCAATTACTTTTTGTTTTAGTGGTTTATACTTTGAATAATTATCTACTCTTTGTGTTGTTGTAGATGTCTTGCATGTTGAATTCTTAGTTCTCTAAGTAGTTTGAATGCTTGCTATGGCTTTTATGTATCCCTATGAGTAGTTGCTATCAATTTTATAAAGTTTTGTTGACAAATTTTTCTCACGCAATTTTTTTTATTATTCAGAAAATTGTACGCGAACATGAATATCTTCAGGAAGTCTGGCTCTTGGAAGAACTCCAAGGGTGTTATTGGGCAATCATCTGACAATGATCTCCACCCTCGGAGATTGATGGAGGTACGGCCGTGCGAATGGCCGCACACCCCATTCCTAGAAGAGGTCGGAATCCTTTAGGAGTTCAAAAAATATGTTGCAAATGCCGGCCTCACCGACTTCATCGCAGATGAGTGTGACCAGTGCCAAATTCTCACAAATATCTTTGTTCAAAGTTTTATTTTCCTGCCTAGGAATAATCCTCCAAAAGTGAGCTTTGATTTATATGCTGAAAACCATTAGATACCACTTACTGAATTTTGTGACATATGTTTGATCCCTTATGATGGGAGCTTAGTCGAGCCTAGGCCGGTTGGGTTTGAGGATTTTTATCGCACTTTGAAAGTGGGAGATGAGAGAGGGGTGTCAGCCACTATGGCTGTTAGCATACACTTTCCTACCATACACTATTTTGCTTTATTTGTTTCTAAGTGCTTGCTTGCTAGAAAGAAAGTGGATGTGCTCAGTGCACCTGAATTTGCTGTTTTACGCCGAGCATGATACGTCCCCAACATATCTATAATTTTGATTGTTCCATGCTATTATATATTCTGTTTTGGATGTTTAATGGGCTTTATTGTACACTCTGACATTATTTTTGGGACTAACCTACTAACCCAAGGCCCAGTGCAAATTGTTGTTTTTTTTGCCTATTTCAGTGTTTCGCAGAAAAGAGTATCAAACTGAGTCCAAATGGAATGAAAGCTTCGGGAGAGTTATTTTTGGAACCGTATCTACACAGAAGACTTGGAGTACAGGAGAGGGAACGAGGGAGGCAGCCACGAGGGGGAAGGGCGCGCCCCCCACCCTCGTGGGCCCCTCTGGCTCCCCCGGTGCCACTCTTCCTCCTATATATATATATATATCCTCGTACCCTGAAAACATCGAGGCAACAGATGAAACCCTAATTCCACCGCCGCAACCTTCTGTTCTCGTGAGATCCCATCTTGGGGCCGGTTTCGGAGCTCCACCGGAGGGGGGGGGGGGGTCGATCACGTAGTGCTTCTACATCAACACCATAGCCTCACCGATGAGTTGTGACTAGTTTACCACAGACCTTCGGGTCCATAGTTATTAGCTAGATGGCTTCTTCTCTCTCTTTGGATCTCAATGCAAAGTTCTCCTCGATCTTCGAGGAGATCTATTTGATGTAATCTCTTTGCGGTGTGTTTGTCAAGATCCGATGAATTGTGGGTTTATGATGAAGATTATCTATGAACAATATTTGATTCTTCTCTGAAATATTTTATGTATAATTATAATATCGTTGCAAGTCTCTTTGAATTATTGGTTTGGTTTGGCCTACTAGATGGGAGAAGTTCTTGGCTTTGGGTTCAATCTTGCAGTGTCCTTTCCTAGTGACAGTAGGGGCAGCAAGGCACGTATTGTATTGTTGCCATCGAGGATAAAAAGATGGGGTTTATATCATATTGCTTGAGTTTATCCCTCTACATCATGTCATCTTGCTTAAGGCGTTACTCTGTTCTTATGAACTTAATACTCTAGATGCATGTTGGATAGCGGTCGATGTGTGGAGTAATAGTAGTAGATGCAGAATCGTTTTGGTCTATTTGTTACGGATGTGATGCCTATATATAATGATCATGCCTAGATATTCTCATAACTATGCGCTTTTCTATCAATTGCTCGACAGTAATTTGTTCACCCGCCGTAAAATTCTTCTATCATGAGAGAAGCCACTCGTGAAACCTATGGCCCCCGGGTCTATCTTTATCATATTACCTTCCCTTTAATTTCTGTTGTTGTTGCTTATTTGCTTTATTTACTTTCTGTTCATATACCAAAAATACCAAAAATATTATCCTATCCTATCTATTAGATCTCACTCTCGTAAGTGACCGTGAAGGGATTGACAACCCCTTATCGCGTTGGCTGCGAGGTTCTTATTTGTTTGTGCAGATGAGAGGGACTCGCGCGTAGTCTACTACTGGATTGATATCTTGGTTCTCAAAAACTGAGGGAAATACTTACACTACTGTGCTGCATCACCCTTTCCTCTTCGAGGGAATACAACGCAAACTCGAGAAGTAGCAAGAAGAATTTCTGGCGCCGTTGCTAGGGAGACTCACGCCAAGTGAAGTCAAGATTTGATCTCTCGACAACTAGCGAATTTATGGCGCCGTTTCCGGAGAGATCTACGCGAAAGTCATATACCAAGTACCTATCACAAACCCTTATCCCTCGCATTTACATTATTTGCCTCTCGTTTTCCTCTCCCCCACTTCACCTTCGCCGTTTTATTCGCCTTTCTGTTTGCTTGTGTTTCTATGTGTGCCTTCTATTTGCTTGCTAAAAATCTATTGTTATGGATCGACTTAAAGTGTTATACTTGGATCATCCTCGATCCTTATGTGCTCGTGTTGAAACCCTAAGTAGCCTAGTTGACGGGAAATCTTTAGATCAGCATGCTCATTTTGTGCGTCAGTGTTTGTTCGAAAAAGGGAGACTCTTATGGGATCAAATAAACATATTGTTGTGTTATGCTTGGAATCTTTGTGAAATTTGTGATTTTACTTGTTGCTCTAAGAACCCTAAAAAGCACCTCCCCTACCTATGTGAGCTTAATGATAATGAAATCTTATCTTCTTATGCAAAGGGTGTTTATAGTTACTACGATATCGAACAAGTTGAAGAATTTGTTACTTTTAAGGGTGCTTATGAAGTTTCTTCTTTGATTGAAAAGTATCATATTACTCTCTACGAATCTCAAAATTTTGACATACTTAAATATTGCTTTGAAAACTATGCTCATAATGTCCATGTCAAAAAAATTATTGAAAGAATGACAACTGCTTTGAAAGAAAATAATGATATGCATGAATCTATAGATAATTACGATTCCGATGATTTGATTGAAATACCCCTTTATGAACATGATGCTTGCTATCCTTGTGGCCATGATGCCAATATATTATGAAGATGAATTTGCTATAGTTCCCTATGTTAAACATGAGATCGTTGCCATTGCACCCATACTTGATAGTTCCTTCGATGAAAAGCATGATTGTAGTGATGTTATTATAAATTCTGTTAGTGTAAACTGTGTTAATGATATGCAAAACCTCAAGCTTGGGGATGCTAGTTTTGCTATGACTGCTATCTGTTGCAATGATCCTGATTGGGGTGATGCTTCTTACGATCTTGGAAACTTATTTAAGCCCCATGATTTATATGAGATTGATAATAATGTTTGCAATAATATTGAAAGTCAGGTTGGAAGAGTGTCAACTTTAGATCCCACATATTTGGAGAATATTCAATCTTATGAATTTTTTGATAAAAGTGGGTTTGGAGATGTCATTACTTTAGTTAATGTTGATCCCACTATTTTGGAAGAGTGTAAACTTCATATGCATGTGGATCATATTGAGAATATGTTTTGTGGTAGCTATATTGTTGAATTTGCTTTTAATCCTAACATGCAATTATTATGAGAGAGGAAAATAAATCTTCATGTTACTAAATTACCTCTCTTCATGTTGAGATTGATCTTGTTTCTTTCTTCTTCCTTGCATATGTTTGATCTTGCTTGTATTGCTAATTTGTTTTCCTATAAAATGCCTATGCATAGGAAGTATGTTACAGTTAGATGTGATTTTCACATGCTATATGATGCTCTCTTTGTGCTTCAATTCTTATCTTTCATGGTAGCATCATTGAATTCTCAAGCCTATCTTAATGGCTATAACGATAGCGCTTGTTGGGAGGCAACCCAATTTTATTTTCTTTGTTTTTGGTTATGTTTAGAAATAAATTTTTGCATCTAGCCTCTGTTTAGATGTGGTTCTGTGTTTTAATTAGTTTTTGTGCCAAGTAGAACCTTTGGGAAGATTTGTGTGAAGTTTATGTGATCATGCTGTAAAAAACAGAAACTTTAGCGCTCATTAGATTGGCTGTAATTTTTTACTGGAGAGTGCTTTTTAGTTGATTCTTTTTGCAGATGATTAATAGACAAATTCCTCACGTCCACAAATTTACTTAAATTTTTTTAGAGTTACAGAATTATTCAAAAGTTATAGATTACTACAGACTGTTCTGTTTTTGACAGATTCTGTTTTCCATGTGTTGTTTGCTTATTTTGATGAATCTATAAGTAGTATCGGGGGTATGAATCATATAGAAGTTGGAATATAGTAGGTTTAACACCAATATAAAAAAAGAATGAGTTCATTACAATAACTTTGAGTGGTGGTTTGTTTTCTTATACCAACGGAGCTCACTAGATTTTTGGCTAAGTTTTGTGTTGTGAAGTTTTCAAGATTTGAGTATGGATTTGATGGACTATGGAACAAATAGTGGAAAAAGCCTAAGCTTGGGGATGCCCAAGGCACACCAAGGTAAAATTCAAGGATAACCAAAAGCCTAAGCTTGGGGATGCCCCGGGAAGGCATCCCCTCTTTCGTCTTCGTCTATCGATAACTTTACTCGGGATTATATTTTTATTCACCACATGATATGTGTTTTTCTTGGAGCTTCATGTATGATTTGAGTCTTTGCTTTTTAGTTTGCCACAATCATCCTTGATGGACACACCTTTTTGAGAGAGATACAAATGAATCAGAATTTATTAGAATACTCTATGTGCTTCACTTATATCTTTTGAGCTAGATAATTTTGCTCGAGTGCTTCACTTATATCTTTTAGAGCACGGTGGTGATTTTATTTTGTAGAAATTGTTGATCTCTCATGCTTCACTTATATCCTTTTGAGAGTCTTTTAGAACAACATGGTAATGTGCTTTGGTTATAAAACTAGTCCTAATATGATAGGCATCCAAGATGGGTATAGTAAAAACATTCATATAAAGTGCATTGAATACTATGAGAAGTTCGATACTTGATGATTGTTTTGAGATATGAGGATGGTGATATTAGAGTCATGCTAGTAGAGTAGTTGTGTCGGTACGAAACGGCACCTATGGGATCACTGGAATTCCTTCTACGGTTGGCGGGTGCGAAGTTGTGCAAAGAGCAGGTCTAAGAGTCAGCACAACGATCGTTTACCCAGGTTCGGGCCGCGAGGATGCGTAATACCCTAGTCCTGCTTTGGTGTATATTTGAGTGTTCTCGAGTTCTTGAGCTAGCTACGGTGCCTGTCCCGCTTTTCAGGATCCGAATCATTCTCCAGTATGCCGCGAGCCTCCTTTTATAGTCTAAAGGGGCTGCCCCAGTGGCACACAGGAGGTGGAAACGTGTATAGTGTATAGGCTTATCACATGCCATTACCGGACAAGGTGCATTAAATGCGCTGCTTAAGTGTCTATTTACTTTATCGGGGACGGAAAAGAAGCCCGTCCCGTCCGTGGCCGCTCTATCTGGTCGCGACGCGCGTCCAGGCCAGCGAGGCAGGGAGCTGAGGTGGCGTCATGGTAGGGCCTTCACGAAGATCTGCATGCCATCACGCAGGTGCTTGACTAGCTGGCCCAGGAACCACGTATCACCACGTGGGTGCCTGCCTGGGCCAGCGGGTTGGCCACCGAGCTGGGGCGGCGATGGGGTGTCAAGGGCTTGCCGCAGACTTGCTTCTGTTCCCGGCAAGGGTCTTGCCGGGGCCTCCATGAGTATCCTGCGGCAAGAAGCTTGCTGGGGCTCTGGGGCATCTTCCGCAAGGAGCCTTGCTGGGGCCTCGTGGGCATCCTCGGCAAGGAGTCTTGTGATCACCATGTCTTTTGGTCCTTATCTTGGAGTCATAGATCTTTGTCTTCACAAAGATCTGCATGCTATCACGTGGGTGCTTCCCGAGCCTTGGCTCCAATGTTGTTGGTACCGTTGGAGCCCATAGGCTTCAAGGGTGGCTGTGACGGAGGCGTCTGAGTGGACCGCCTCGGCAAGAGCCCTTGCCAGGGGGTGCGCAGCCCGCCCCGGCAAGAGTCCTTGCCGGGGGAGAGCCTGTCTCCTTGTTTGGTCTTCTCGTGCTGCCTGTCTTGGCGTTGTTCTGGTAACTCTGCGTTCCTGGCTTCATCCTTCTGCCCTGTTATGTTTGGCCACAGGTGTGGCTCTGACTGCCCGTGCACAAGTAAGGGGTAAAAAAAGAGCGCCCCTACTTTTGTACACAGACAGGAGCTCCCGGGCTTGGGCCATTCATAAGCGCAACGCGTTGTTGGGCTAGGCCCGGAACGGTGCGCGGGCAGTGAGGTTGGATTCCTTTTACCGTAGTAATTTTTCCGATGGTTGCGCTTCCCCATGATCTGCACTGACGTGGGGTTCGTGCGCGGGGTGACCGCATCATGCTTGCGTCATTTTGTGGTTCTAAAAATAGTAAAGAGGTGGTTCGTGCCCTCCTCATAAAGAACAGATGAATTCATGGGGGCGCGACCCATTTACTAAGTGGACTTGGGTCGCCCCACGATCACGGGGGTGCGAAATGGCCACACCACGCGTCATCCGACTCCCGATCCGCCCTCCACATATCCCTCATGCATCGGGGAGGGCGAGCGGCACACGCAGAGGGTGCGGGCGGACGCAGAGGGCGTGGGCATTAATGCCGAGTGGGAGGGGGCAGACGTCGCTGATTGGAGCAGCGGGTCGGTCTTGTTCCCTCATGCCTTCGGTGTTTGGACTGGTCGATTCGGGCGGTCGCTCTTCTATAAAGAGGGGAGGAGAGGAGCAGTGCTTCTCACCCCCTCATTCATCTTCTTACTGCTTGATTCCTTCCCTCCCCAAGGTATGCCGAGAGGGCGCGGTCGTGGCCGTGCTTCCGCGAAAGCGACCAGGCCGTCTTCTCGTCAGAGGGCGGCGGTGGTTAAAGAGGAGCCGGATGCCTCAGATGGGGGGCATGCTGGAGGCAGAAGCGCTGTCCGGGGCCGCGGCTGGAGAGGCGGTCGATGTAGAGGCCGACGAGGTCGGGGGGCACCCGCACCATCGTCGTCTACGTCTTCATCTCCTTTGTCATCTTCTCCTGCCTCCCCATGCGGCCATGTCAAGGACACGGCGTTGGAGTTCATCCCACAGCCGCGTGAGCCGCAGCGCAGTCGCCTCTGCCTTCCTGGAGCATTCACGAGGGTGTTGGAGGTCGATCAGCCACCAAGGCTCAGGCTTCACATGGAGGGGTTTTGCCATGGCGCCATGTGGGTGGACACCAAGTTTCCCACCCCTCACATGATGCTCCTTCGCCGGGGGTGGAAGACCTTTGTGCGTGCCCACTGCTTGGTGAAGGGGCATGTCCTCTGCTTCAGGCTAGCGGTGAGCGACGTGCTCTCCACCAAAGTCTTCGGGCGCTCGGGACACAGGCTAGGGTGCTGTGCGGAGAGCTCGACCAACAACGAAAACTCCTCCTCGAGCGAGAGCGATGGGGAGGATAGCGGCAGCGACGACGAGGGCGGCGGGCGGGAGGATGACGGGCCCGACTAGGCGGCGATTACACCGTCCCTGGGCGGTGCTGGCAGCACCATCATCTGCACCGCGAGCCCCTCGAACTTCTCAGCGTCGCCTCCTTGGGCGGCTAGCGTTGGAAGTCCGAAGAAGGCGAAGAAGGTGGGTGGCGGTCGTCATGTCGGAGTACGCAGGCGTCAACCCGTGCATTGTCGACCCGCTGCCCCATCTTTCGGCTCTTCTCCTGGCACCATCATCGTTAGCCTCCTTTGGGATGGCTGTCGGGATGTTCTCTTGGTGCTTTGTGCTGCTCGTGCTTCGCCTAGGCGCTTCTTTTGCCCTTCGCCATCTTGTTTTTAAATCCTGTAACCCCCTTGCTTATGTATGCATTCCGTATGAATTGTACTTGTTAACAACGTATTTATGAAGAAAAGGGTGTTTGCCGGGTTCGCTTCTACGTGGGAAAGAGCCACACCAAGGAACAAATCCTTGTTATCTTAAGATAAGCAACGTGTCCCGGCAACAAGCCTTGCCGTTCCTTCCCCTCCCCATAACTGTATTCGTGCCCTTGGCGGGAATAGTAACAGGGCAGGGTCAGGCCCTTTGCATGCTCCCTTCCCACCACGCTACCACGCAGCCCCGGTCCAAGACAAAGCTTGTTGGGTATAAGGAAAAGGGGAGCACGATGGCATAGGAGCGAGCGAAGCTTCGTGCGTTCAAGTTCCATACGGAAGGAGGGAGCGGGGGGCGAAAGACTTATCTAGGTCCAGTATCTCTTGGCAACCTTGTCTTGCCGTGGTTTGACCCTTAGTTGTGCAGCCCCCGGCAACCTTAGACTTGACAGGGTTGGAGCATCGGCCCGCCCCCTTTCTTTCAAACGATTCAGCAAGGACGTCCATGGATCCTGTGAATCAAGAGGACAGAAAGGAGACAGAGAGACACAAACTCGACCTCTATGCTAGGGGTTAGCCGCCGTTAAGCTCTATCAACCCTAACAGAGAAAGAGACTCAACCTAGCATGCATGGTAAAACTTAGGGCGCCAGCGCTTCATTTATTTATGCTCAGGGTCTGCGCCTGGCTTTGTACAAAGGGTTACATGCCTTGCTGGCAAGGCTTGTACAAAAGGGTGCCTTGCCGGGGGCCCGGCAACCGCGCCTTACGGGTAAAACTTGCGAAGATGTTCGATGTTCTAGGAGTTACTCCCTGGGATCCCATCTTCGGTCTCCAGGCGGACTGCGCTACGCCTGGTGACTCGTATTACCCGATAAGGGCCTTCCCACTTCGGCGTCAACTTGTTGGAATTCTTGGCCGACTGAACGTGCCGAAGAACAAGGTCGCCTTCCTCAATGCTTCGGGCGTGAACCTTGCGGCTATGATAGCGGCGCAAGGCTTGCTGGTAGCGTGCTGCTCGTACAGCCACCCGAAGACGATCTTCCTCGAGGAGCATCGCGTCATCTTGCTGCAGTCGCTCTTGCTCAAGCTCATCATAAGCGAGCACTCGGGGTGACCCGTATGTGAGTTATGTGGGGAGAACTGCCTCCGCCCCGTAAACGAGGGAGAAGGGTGTCTGGCCAGTGGCTCGATTTGGTGTCGTTCTGATTGACCAAAGAACCGCCGGCAATTCATCGATCCAGCGCCTTCCGCACTTGTGTAGCCTATCAAAAGTCCTTGTCCGGAGGCCCTGCAGTACTTCAGCATTTGCCCTTTCTGCCTCGCCATTGCTTCGTGGATGTGCAACAGAAGCGAAACAGACTTTGCCGCCGAGGTCTTGTATATATTGCATGAAGGTGTTGCTTGTGAACTACGTACCATTATCGGTGATGATTCTGTTAGGTACACCAAAATGCCAGACCAGGCCCTTGAAGAACTTGTCGACCAACTGTGTTGTCGCCTTTCTCACTGCTTCCACCTCCGGCCTCTTTGTGAACTTGTTGATTGCTACATACAAGTACTCAAGGCCCCCAACATCACGGGGAAAAGGGCCCAATATGTCAAGCCCCTAGACCGAGAATGGCCAGGAGAGAGGGATTGTTTGGAGAGCTTGAGCTGGTTGATGAAGTTTCTTCGAATGGAACTGACACGCTTCACACTTGGTTACTAGTGCCGTTGCATCCTGGAGGGCAGTGGGCCAGAAGAAACCTTGCCGGAATGCCTTGCCGGCAAGGGCCCTTGACCCTATGTGGGAGCCACATATGCCTCCATGTATCTCTGCCAATAGCTCCAGTCCTTCCTCCCGGGTGATACACTTCAATTTCACGCCATTCGGTATTTTCCTGTACAGGACATCGTCGACGAACTGGTACATGGCGGACCGACCGGCTACTTTCTCCGCTTCTTCTTGCTCTTCAAGAAGTTCCCTGGTCTAGAGGAATTGGACGGTATGTTGTGCCCATGCCGGAGCCTGGGGCTCGACGGCGAGGACCAAAGGCATTTCCTCTGCTATGGGAGCGATTGCCTCTATGGCTAGGGCTTGATGCCCCGCCGGAGTCTGTTGCCCCACAACAGGCTTAGCGTCTCCGGCAACACTTTTACCGACCACCCCTGCGGGTTCGGCAGGAAAGTACTTGCTGGGGCCTGATTTCCTTCGCTTGCTCAGCTCAGTCGATGGTTCAATAGATGGGTGAAATAATCGGAGCACAAAGGTACCTGGTTCCACAAGTAGTTTGAGGGCGGCGCGTTTCGACAAGTAGTCGGCGATGTCGTTCTCCACTCGGGGGACGTGTTCAGCTTGTATACCATCGAAACGCTCCTCCAGTTTCCTTACTTCATCCACGTAGGCTTCCGTTAATGGGCTCTGGTAATCTTTTTTTACTTGCCTGACGACGAGCTGCGTATCTCCTCTGACGATGAGCTTCTTGATCCCGAGGTCCGCTGCGATCCTGAGATCGGCAAACAATCCCTCATATTCGACATTGTTGTTTGTTGATACCTCCACGGGGAAGTGCATCTGGATCACATACTTGATGTGCTCTCAGGTGGGTGCAACGACCAGCACACCAGCACCGGCGCCTTGCAGCGAGAAAGCCCCGTCAAAGTACATAATCCAGTCGCGACTCGCGCCCTTGCCGGGGAGAGTAGTCTCCTAGATCTCCTCATGTGGTGTTGAGGTCCATTCTGCAACAAACTCTGCCAAGACTCTTCTCTGAATCGTCGAGGTGCTTTCAAATTTCAAACCGAAGCTCGACGGCTCCAGGGCCCACTCCACAATCCTCCCAGTCGCATCCGGGTTGTGCAGTATTTGTTGCAACATGAGGCGGGTGACGACGGTAATTTCATGTGCTTGGGAGTAATAACGCAGCTTCCTCGAGGCCATAAGGAGGCCGAAGAGCAATTTCGGCACGTCAGAGTACCTTGACCTAGCCCCCTGTAATAGGGAGCTGAAAAGTAAACCGGGTGCTGCATCATCTTCTTCTTCTGCATCACTCCATCCGGTTGCGTCTCGTCGGCCCCAGTGGCATCAGGTGCTGTCATTGCTATCGCTTCCATATTGACCTCCCTCTGGGCCACTAGCGCGGCACTGACCACTTGGTTCGTTGCCGCTAAATACAGCAGCAACAATTCTTGTTGTTTAGGCGCGACAAGTACCGGTGTAGCGGAGAGGTATTTCTTCAATCTTGCAGTGCCGTTTCGGCTTCTCGAGTCCACTCCATTGGGCCCTCCTTTTTCAAAATTTTGAAAAAGGGGAGGGCGCGCTCAGCATATTTGGAGATGAACCTGCCCATGGCGGCAACGCATCCAGCAAGCCGACGCACATCCTTGATTGGCCTGGGCGCTTCAATCTACTCGAAGGCCTTGATCTTGTCTGGATTTGCTTCAATTCCATGCTGTGACACGAAGAAACCGAGAAGCTTGCCGGACGGGACGCCAAAGACACACTTCTTAGGGTTCAGCTTAAGGTTGATCTTGCGCAGATTCGTGAATGTCTCTTCCAGATCTTGCATGAGCGTTGCTTTGTCCTTGGTTTTGACCACTATATCATCCATATAAGCTTCCATATTTCTATGTAGCTAGGGATCAAAACCAATCTGGACCGCCCTCGCAAATGTTGAGCCAGCACTCTTCAATTCGAAAGGCATCCGTATAAAGCAATACGTACCACATGGGTGATGAATGCTGTCTTCTCTTCATTTTCTCTCGTCATGAAGATCTGGTGGTAGCCTGAGTAAGCGTCGAGGAATGATAACAAGTCACACCCGGCTATGGAGTCCAAAATCTGGTCGATGCGTGGCAATGTGAAAGGGTCTTTTGGACAAGCCGTATTAATGTCTGTGTACTCTATACACAGCCTCCACTTCCCATTTGCCTTACGCACTACCATCGGATTGGCTAACCACGTTGGATGGACCACTTCCCTCACTAAGCCGGTTGCCTCTAACTTCTTGGTCTCCTCTCTGATGAACTCTTGCCACTCCAGAGCTTGCTTCCTGACCTTCTGCTTGACGGGTCGCGCATGAGGGCAGACAGCAAGATGGTGCTCAATCACCTCCTTGGTAACACCAGGGATGTCAGACACTTGCCATGCAAACACGTCGACATTCGCCCGCAGGAAGCTGACGAGCGCGTCTTCCTATTTGCTGTCGAGGGCGGAGCTTATAGTGAAAGCCCTTCCCGTGCCGTCCTCCTCGACGGACACCCGCTTGGTTTCTGGTGGAGCAGCTCTGGATTTCTTGCTCTTGCCGGTGGAGCTCTCTCGCGTGTTCTCGACGGGAATGCTACACTCCGAAGAGGAGAGCTTACCGGAGTAGGCGCGAGATGTCTTACCGGTCTTCTTTCCTCCCCGGGCTTCAGTGGCAGGAGCAAGCGCCTTAGAGGCAGTCGCTGTAACTGCCTCCCGGTAAAGCCAATCAGCGCAGATCAGCGCATCCTTCTTGTCGGAGGGGACGGTAATGATGGACATCGGCCCAGGCATCTTCAGCGTGTTGTAGGCGTAGTGCGACGCCGCCATGAATTCAGCCAACGCTGGGTAGCCGAGGATCCCGTTGTAAGGCAAGGGGATCTCGGCTACATAAAAAACAATCCTCTTCGTCCTGTAGTTTAGCTCGCCCCTGAATTTCACGGGCAGCGTGACTTTGCCCTTAGGCTGGCTTCTTCCTGGGTTGACTCCTTGAAACGAGCCCGCCTCCTCGAGGTCTCCATCAGGGATTTGCAGCCTTTTGATCACGATGGGCGAGATCAATTTCAGGCCGGCCCCGCCATCAACCAGCATCTTCGTCACCTTGAGGTTGCATATCGTTGGTGAGACCAACAATGGCAAACACCCGACCGCAGTCGTGTGGTCAGGGAGATCCTCGGCGTCAAACATGATAGGAGTGCTGGGCCACCTCAGCGGCTTCTGGGCATCGAATGACAGCTCCACTGCTGTGATCCCACGTGCCCACTGTTTAAGTTGGCGGTGGGAGGAATGCAGAGAGGCACCGCCGTCGACGCACATGGCCTCCATGGCCTTCTAGAACTCTTGCCCGCTGGACTCGTCGTCCTCTTCGCGATCATCATCTTCTCGCTTCTTGTCACATCCTCGGGCTGGTCGTTCTTGTTGGTTATCTTTGCCGCGGCGGCCAGGCTGGCCGCCATGTTTCTTGCCAGATCCTTCAGCATAATCTTGGCCCTTCTCCTTGTCTCTCCTCTTCTACTCGGCCTTTTGCTTCTCCAAAAGCTGCCCGATTTGTCGGCAGTTCTGGAGGTCATGTGCTTTGGTGCGGTGGATCTTGTAGTATTGCTTGTCAGAGCTTCCCGACTTGTTGGCGGCCGCCAAGGCCTGGCAGGAGACACACCCAGTGATTTCCTTGCTGGGGTCGTCTGCCTTGGTTTTCTTGGCGGTGCCGGCGTCGTCGGATACCTCAATGGCAAGCACAGCTTTGCCCTTGCATTTCCTGTTACGGCGTCGACTCTTCTTCGTTGGGGCGACTGCGTCTTCGTCCAAGGGACCGGTTTCCACACCGCCGTCTTCGCCGGGGTACTTCCTTCCCTCTTCAGCCCGGGCGCATCTGTCGGCTAGAACGTAAAGTTTGGCCACATCCTTGACTTTATTCATCGCCAGCTCCTCACGCATCTTGTGGTTGTGCACGTTCTGGTGGAACGCACTGATGATGGCGGCATGATGAACATCTGGGATGTTATACTGCACTCGGCTGAACCTCTGTATGTACTTGCGCAGGCTTTCACCTTCCTTCTGGGGGATGACATGTAAATCACTTGCATGGCCATGAGCCTAGTGGCCTCCCATAAAAGAGCCAACAAACTCATGGCACAAATCCGACCAGGAAGAAATGGAATCCGCTGGCAAGTGCATCAACTATGACATAACGTTGGGTTTAAGTGCCAACAGGAAATAATTGGCAAGAACCTTGTCGTCGCGCGCCCCAGCAGCCTGCATCGCGATGGTGTAGATGCTGAGGAACTCTGATGGGTGAGTCTTGCCATTGTACTTCTCGCCGATGTCGGGCTTGAAGGTGCGGTGGGTGGACCACTAGAAACGCCGCTGCTCACGGGTAAAGGCGGACAACCCACCTCGTACGGTAAGCCTCCAGATCCTCCCGGTGCGGGGTTGTCTACAGCAGGCCCTGCCCGTCTATCCGACTGGTGGCGCGCGTCGCGCCGGCGCTCAATGGTGGTTAGGGCGTCCTCGTGGGCACGCTCTCGAAGAACTTGGTGCTGATCACGGTGGGTCCGTGGGTTGGACGACGCTATGGATACAACGTTGCAAGTGTCGTCCCGATGGGCCGGCACAAGTGATAGTTGGCGAGGAGGAGGAGAATGCACCATGGCCGCGGCGCCTCCAGTCCTTCCACCGCTGGCATGTGGTGGCTCCGGAGAGAGTCGGCCCGAAGGCCCCGCCGGCCGAGGTTCATCCTTGTTGGCGATGGCAACAAGGCTACGAACCATAGCTCTCCACTCATTGAGCTTCTTCGCCGCAGGAGGGAAGTCGAGGAGCAACTGCGCGCGCTAAGGATTCCGCTGGCGTGGGTGGCGGGGAGAGCAGCGCGGATCCAGACGCGCTGCGACTTCTAACAATGTCAGAAGGAGCTCTATCACGGTCCCGCAGATGCACGCCATCCTCGCCAGTGCCTCGGCAAGCATGCTGATCTTCTGCCTCTTGTGACTGATGCGCGAGGCTCTTTCTGCGGCGGCGCCCGGGGTCCTCCGCGCGGCGATGCTGCTCATCGCGCATGAGCTAGGAGGAACGCTCCGTAGGCGCTGTCGTGGGCGTCTTGGAAGTCGCCGCGTCGCCCGTGCGGGGTACGACCCCGCTATTGGAGGGCCACGCGCCACCTGCGAGGTGCCCGACTCCACCCTTGGACTCGGTGGCGTGTGGCTCGTTGTCTTGCGCACGAACGACGCCGCTTGCCAGGCTTCACTGCTGGAATGGCGCGGGTGTTCGCGGATCACGCCTCGGCTACCATCCGCGACCACTCCGTCGCCAGCCTGCGTCGGCACGGGCCGTTCAGCTGCAAACGAACCGACCGCCGCGATCGTATTCTTCTTACGAGCCATGGCAATGAGGAATAGCTACCCTAACTACGAGACCAGATTTTCACAACTGCGCCCCCTACCTGGCGTGCCAAAGATGTCGGTACGAAACGACACCTATGGGATCACTGGAATCCCTTCTACAGTTGGCGGGCGCGAAGTTGTGCAAATTGCAGGTCTAAGAGTCAGTGATACGTCCATTTTGCATCATGTTTATATGTTGATGTTTATTGCATTATGGGCTGTTCTTACATGTTTTGTCACAATCCTTATGCCTTTTCTCTCTTATTTTACAAGGTTCACATGAAGAAGGAGAATGCCGGCAGCTGGAATTCTGGGCTGGAAAAGGAGCAAACTCTAGAAACCTATTCTGCACAACACCAAAAGCCCTGAAACTCAACAAAACATCGTTTTGGAAAATATAAAAAATATCTGGCGAAGGAAACCCACGAGGGGGGCCACCGGCTGTCCACGAGGGTGGGGGCGCGCACCCTTCCCAGAGCACGCCCCCTGCCTCGTGGGCCAGCCGGTAGGCCCCCGATGCCCATCTTCTCCTATATGAGGTGTTTTGACATGGAAAAAATCATGAGGAGGCTTTCGGGACCAGACGCCGCCGTCTCGTGGCGGAACCGAGGCGGAAACCAATCTAGGGCTCTGGCGGAGCTGTTCTGCAGGGGATACTTCCCTCCGGGAGGGGGAAATCGTCATCGTTGTCATCACCAACAACTCTCCCATCTTGGGGAGGGCTATCTCCATCAACATCTTCACCAGCACCTTCTCCTCTCAAACCCTAGTTCATCTCTTGTATCCAATCTTTGTACCCAAACCTCAGATTGGTACCTGTGGGTTGCTAGTACTGTTGATTACTCCTTGTAGTTGATGCTAGTTGGTTTATTTGGTGGAGGTTCATCTGTTCAGATCCATTATGCATATTAATACCCCTCTGATCATGAACAATATTATGTCTTGTGAGTAGTTACTTTTGTTTCTGAGGACATGGGAGAAGTCTTGCTATTAGTAATCATGTGAATTTGGTCTTCGTTCGATATTTTGATGAGATGTATGTTGTCTCTCCTCTAGTGGTGTCATGTGAACGTCGACTACATAACACTTCACCATTATTTGGGCCTAGAGGAAGGCATTGGGAAGTAATAAGTAGATGATGAGTTGCTAGAGTGACAGAAGCTTAAACCCTAGTTTATGTGTTGCTTCGTAAGTGGCTGATTTGGATCCATATGTTTCAGGCTATGGTTAGGTTTACCTTAATACTTCTTTTGTGGTTGCGGATGCTTGCATTAGAGGTTAATCATAAGTGGGAGGCTTGTCCAAGTAAGGGCAGCACCCAAGCGCCGGTCCACACACATACCAAATTATCAAGGTACCGAACGCAAATCAGACGATCGTGATGAAAACTAGCTTGATGATAATTCCCATGTGTCCTCGGGAGCGCTTTACCTTAAATAAGAGTTTGTCCAGGCTTGTCCGTTGCTACAAAATGGATTGGGCCACCTTGCTGCACCTTATTTACTTTTACCGTTTGTCACTTGATACCAATTACCTTATCACAAAACTATCTGTTACCTATAATTTCAGTGCTTGCAGAAAGTACCTTACTGAAAAATGCCTATCATTTCCTTCTGCTCCTCGTTGGGTTTGACACTCTTACTTATCGAAAGGACTACGATAGATCCCCTACACTTGTGGGTCATCAAGACTCTTTTCTGGCGCCGTTGCCGGGGACTGAAGCGCCTTTGGTAAGTGGAATTTGGTAAGGAAAAATTTATATAGTGTGCTGAAATTTATTGTCACTTGTTACTATGGCTCAAAATCCTTTGAGGGGCTTGTTCGGGGTATCTTCACCCCGATCAAAAGAGCAAAGAGTTGCTCCTCAACCTACTACACCTATTGAAAATGTTTGCTTTGAGATTCCTTCAGGTATGATAGAGAAACTGCTTGAAAATCCCTTTACAGGAGACGGAACACTGCATCCCTACATACACCTAATCTATGTGGATGAGGTTTGTGGATTGTTTAAGCTTTCAGGTATGCCCAAGGATGTTATCAAGAAGAAGGTCTTCCCTTTATATTTGAAGGGAGATGCATTGACATGGTTTAGTCTATGCGATGATATGGGATCATGGAACTATAATCGTCTGAAGTTGGAATGTCATCAGAAGTTCTACCCTATGCACCAGGTTCATTGTGATCGTAATTATATTTATAATTTCTGGCCTCGCGAAGGAGAAAGCATCGCTCAAGCTTGGGGGAGGGTTAAGTCAATGTTATATTCATGCCCCAATCATGAGCTCTCAAGAGAAATGATCACTCAAAATTTTTATGCTCGGCTTTCTCATAATAATCGCTCCATGCTCGATACTTCTTGTTCCGACTCTTATATGATGAAGACTATTGACTTCAAATGGGATTTATTGGAAAGAATTAAACGCAACTCTGAAGATTGGGATCTCGACGAAGGTAAGGAGTCAGGTATGACCCCTAAGTTTGATTGTGTTAAAGCTTTTATGGATACCGATGTTTTTCGTGAGTTTAGCACTAAATATGGACTTGACTCTGAGATAGTAGCTTCTTTCTATGAATATTTTGATACTCATGTTGATCTCCCTAAGGTGAAGTGGTTTAAATACCACCCCCCTATTGAATTAAAAGTAGTTGAACCTATTAAAGTTGAAGAAAAGACTATCACTTATAATGTTGATCCTGTTATACCTACCGCTTATATTGAGAAACCACCCTTCCCCGTTAGGATAAAGGATCATGTTCAAGCTTCAACTATTGTTCGTAAGAGCAATACTAGAACACCTACACCCTCTGAGCAAATTAAAGTTGAACCTAGTGTTGCTATAGTTAAAGATCTCTTGGTAGAAGATTTAGATGGACATGTTATTTACCTCCAAGAAGAGTCTGCTAGAATAGCCAAACCCAATGCTAGGAATAGACATAAACCGGTTGTAGGCTTTCCTGTCATCTCTGTCAAGATAGGAGATCATTGCTATCATGGTTTATGTGACGTAGGTGCTAGTGCGAGTATTATCCCTTTTGATCTGTACAACGAAATTATGCATGATATTGCACCTGTTGAGTTAGAAGGGATTGATGTTACTATTAAGCTTGCCAATAGAGATACTATTTCACCAGTTGGGATTGTTAGAGATATTGAAGTCTTGTATGGGAAGGTGAAATACCCTGCTGATTTTCTTGTTCTTAGTTCCCCACAAGATGAATTCTGTCCTATTATATTTGGTAGACCCTTCTTGAATACTGTTAATGCCAAGATAGATTGCGTGAAAGATATTGTCACGGTTGGATTAGGGGATATGTCTCATGATTTTAACTTTGCTTAATTCCGTAGACAACCCCTTGAAAAGGCACCACCCAGTAAGGATGAAAATATTGGTCTTGCTTCTATTGCCGTGCCACCTAATGATCCTTTAGAACAATACTTGCTAGACCATGAAAATGATATTCATATGAATGAGAAAAGGGAAATATATGAAATATTCCTTACATTGGGACCCGTATTGAAAAACAACTTGCCTATTGAAATCCTAGGGGATCCTCCTCCACCCAAGGGTGATCCCGTGTTTGAACTTAAACCTTTGCCTGATAATCTTAAGTATGTTTATCTAGATGAAAAGAAGATATATCCTGTTATTATTAGTGCTAACCTTTTAGAGCAGGAAGAAGAAAAATTATTGAAAACTCTGAAGAAGTGATACGTCCAAAATGCATCACTATTGTGTATCATAATTTATCCTTATACATTGATATATTTCATGTTACGGTGATGTTCTTATGTTGTTTTGGTCTATTTTACACAGTTTGCAAACTTTTCGATGCCGAAGCAGCAGACGCAGGATTCAGCAGTAAAAAGTGGACGCTGAGTTGCTGAAGAAGAATACCTCCAAATTACCTGAAAATTGACGGGAGATATTTTTCAGACGGATCACGAAGGCACGCAAAAGGGCAACCAAAGGGGGGCCACAGGGTGCCCAGGCGCCATGGGGGTGCGCCCCCCTGGCCGCGCCGGGGGGGCGCCTGGAGCCCCTGGCCCACCTCTGGCCGCCCCCTTTTGCATATATGCTCTCCGTTATCCAAAAACCCTAGAGACGGGAATTTTTACGGAGTTCCGCCGCCGCTCCGTGGCGGAAACCTACAGAGAAGAAAAAGCCATCTCCGGCGGGCAGATTCCGCCGGGGAGATCACCTCCCGAAAGGGGAGATCGTCGCCATCGTCATCACCATCATCACAGGCATCATCGAGATCATCATCAACATCATCCCCAACACCAGCACCATCTCCATCTTCATCCGAATCTCATCTTACAATCACAACTTGTGTTGTAACTCGTACTACCTATCCTCTCTACTCCATCGGTGTTGATTACTACTTTGTGGTGAATGCTATTGAGTTTTGTTGGAGAAATACTATTATGTCCAGATTGTTTATCACATATTTATCCCCACGGATCATGATCTCTTTTATGTCTCGTGAGTAGTTACCTTAGTTCTTGAGGACATGGGGAAAGTCTTGTTGTTAGTAGTCATATGCTGTTGAAGTAATATGTGTTGTTTGATACTTAAGTTGCGTTGTCATTCTGCTAGTGGTGTTGTGTGAGTCGAACACCCAACACTTCGCCTTATTAAGGACCTAGGAGAATACATTGTGTATAAAGAATGCTTATGGTGGGTTGCCGGAGTGACAGAAACCTGAACCCCAGTTCGCACGCTTTTGCATAAGGGAATAATGGATCCTCGATCGTATTGCTATGGTTAGGCTTTTGCCTTAAATTCTATCTTGTATTTGCAGATGCTTGCAAGGTGTTTAATCATAAGAGTGCATTCATCTTAGTCTAGAGAGTGCACTAGCATAGATCCACCCACTCAACACTTATCAACACATAACATAGTATCGATACAGAATATGGTGAAAGCACATGACTACCTCTCCCGTGTGTCCTCAAGAACGCTTTAGTCTTTATAAGTTCAGTTGCTAGGCCTCTCCTTTGCTAAGAAAGGATTGGGCCACTTGTTACTCTCAGTACCTTTTACATTACTTGCTTTTACTTTCCTGTTGCTTATACCGAGAAAACCCCTAAAAGTTATCTTTCAGTGCTTGCAGTAATTTCTTGCTCAGAATCGCTTATCAATACCTTATGCTCCTCGTTGGGTTCGACACTCTTACTTATCGAAAACGCTGCAATAGATCCCTTACGGTTGTGGGTCATCAAGTACTGTTTTCTGGCGCCGTTGCCGCAGAGCGTAGCGCTATTGGTAAAGTGAAGCTGGTAAGAAAGTTTTTTATAATTCTGTTTTTATTTTTGCTATTTGCTGCTCCTTGTCCTTATGGACAACCCTATTATTGGATCGTTGCTTGCGGGAAGACGCCCCACACCTTTGGTGGTTGATCCTCCCCCTACTGAAATTGTGCCTTATAAAATACCAGCTGGTATTATCGATTATGTTTTGGCTAATCGTTACGCAGGAGACAGACATCCCGGTGAACACTTGCTATATCTGTCACAACTATGTTCATTATTTAAGCTTGCAGGTGTATCGAGGGAGTTTGTCATGAGGAAATTGTTTGTCGTATCACTTATAGATAAAGCTTCAGATTGGTATGGGCTTCTCGATAACTCACACTTGCTGGACTGGCAGGAGCTTATGTCTCTCTTTTATACTAAGTTTTATCCTCTTCATGAAATTCATCGAGACAAGAATTATATCTATAACTTTAGGTCTCGTGACGGAGAAAGCATTGCTCAAGCTTGGGGGAGATTGAAGTCCCTAATGCTCAAATGCCCTATTCATAAGCTTCCCAAGGAAATTATACTTACAAATTTTTATGCCGGGCTTTCTCGTCAGGATAAGGAGATGCTGGATGCCTCCTCTAGTGGGGTATTTCAGAAGAAGAGTGTTGAAGAAAGGTGGGATCTCATTGAAAGGATCCAGAGGAATACCGAAGATTGGGAAATTGATAAAGGTATTGAACCCGCTATAAATTATGAACATGATTATATTGAGAGCTATGTAAAAACTGATTACTTCAATACTTTTTGCTCTAAGATTGGTCTTGATTCCCATCTAGTGATTGATTTGTGTAAGAATTTTGCCTCTCACGTTGATTCTTTTAAAAAGAAGAGAGACCAGCACCATGAACCTTTTAAAGAACCACCTATTGATATTCATGTTGCTGACCCTATTTTGCCTGCAGTTATATATGAAAAGCCTCCCTTTCCCACGAGAATAAGGGAGCGCTCTCTTGTGACAGGCATAATAAATAAAAGTGAGAGAAGAGTTGATGAGCCCGAGGACCAGATCAGGGTCGATCCTCAAGTTGCATTGATTAAAGACCTTGCTACTAATGATGTTTTGGATTCCAATATAAATATTTGTGATGTTTCCACTAACCTTGTCATAGCCAAGAATAAAGGCCCAATTTCAGGTACTCCAGTGGTATCTGTTAAAATAGGAGATCACAATTATTATGGGCTATGCGATTTGGGATCGAGTGCAAGTGCTATCCCCTATTCACTTTATGAAGAGATCATCGGTGAGATTTCCCCTTGTGAACTTGAAGAAGTTGATGTTACTATTCATCTTGCAAATAGAACAACTATCTCTCCTATCGGAATTGTGAGGGACGTTGAAGTCCTATGTGGAAAGGTAAAATACCCTACCGACTTTCTAGTACTTGTTTCAGAGAGGGACAATTTTTGTCCAATTATTTTTGGTAGACCTTTTCTTAGAACTTGTGGAGCTATAATAGATTGCAAGAAAGGTAAAGTTTCTGTTGAATTCGATGGTGAGCCATATGAATTTATTTTTTCTAAGTTCTCTAAGCAGCCTCGTGGTACTGATTTACCTAGTGATGATAAAATTATTGAAAGTATTGCCTCTATTGCTATTCCCCCTAATGATCCTTTGCAGCAATACATGGAGGACCACGAGAATGATTTGCATATGCAGGAAAGAAATGAACTAGATGAAATATTCTTGAGGCAGCCTGCTATCCTGAAGCACAACCTTTCGGTTGAACCTTTGGGAATTTTATCAAAACCGAAAGAAGACCCGGTGTTCGATCTTAAACCTCTTCCCGATACGCTCAAGTATGCTTATTTAGATGAAAAGAAAGTATATCCTGTTATTATCAATTCTAACCTTTCAGGATATGAAGAGGAGCGATTATTGGAAGTACTTCGTAAACACCGAGGCGCAATTGGCCACACCCTTGATGACCTTAAGGGGATTAGTCCATCTATCTGTCAACATACTATCAACCTTGAGCCTGACGCTAAACCAGTTGTTGATCATCAACGACGGTTGAACCCGAAGATGATGGATGTCGTGAGAACTGAGATTCTCAAGCTTCTAGCCGCAGGTATTATCTACCCTATAGCTGATAGTAAGTGGGTTAGTCCGGTACATTGTGTTCCTAAGAAAGGAGGTACAACTGTGGTTCCTAATGATAAAAATGAATTAATACCTCAGAGAATTATTATTGGATATAGAATGTCTATTGATTACAGGAAGTTGAACAAGGCAACCAGGAAGGATCACTATCCTTTGCCATTCATCGACCAAATGCTTGAAAGGTTATCCAAAAATACCCACTTTTGTTATCTCGATGGTTATTCTGGCTTCTCTCAAATTCATGTTAACACTGCCGATCAAGAGAAGACCACTTTTACTTGTCCCTTTGGTACTTATGCTTACAGGCGTATGCCTTTTGGTTTATGTAATGCCCCTGCTACTTTTCAAAGGTGTATGTCTGCTATCTTTCATGGTTTCTGCGGGGATATTATGGAAGTCTTCATGGACGATTTCTCCGTCTATGGAACTTCTTTTGACCATTGTATTCACAATCTTAATAAAGTTTTGCAGAGATGCGAGGAGACAAATTTGGTACTCAACTGGGAAAAGTGCCACTTCATGGTTAATGAAGGAATTGTTCTTGGTCACAAGATTTCCGAAAGGGGAATTGAAGTGGACAAGGCTAAGATCGAAGCTATTGAGAGGATGCCCCACCCAAGGGACATCAAAGGTATTCGCAGTTTTCTCGGTCATGGAGGTTTTTATAGAAGATTCATTAAAGACTTTTCTAAAACCTCAAGACCCCTCACTAATCTTCTCCAAAAGGATGTTCCTTTTGTATTTGATGAAAATTGTAAGGAAGCTTTTGAAGTCCTTAAGAAAGCTTTAATAACCGCTCCTATAGTACAACCACCTGACTGGGATTTACCTTTTGAGATTATGTGTGATGCTAGTGATTTTGCTGTTGGAGTTGTTTTAGGACAAAGAGTTGATAAGAAATTGAATGTTATACATTATGCTAGCAAAACCCTTGATAGTGCTCAAAGGAATTATGCTACTACTGAGAAGGAATTCTTAGCTGTAGTTTTTGCTTGTGATAAGTTTAGGCAGTATATTGTTGATTCCAAAGTTATTATTCATACTGATCATGCTGCCATTAAGTATCTTATGACAAAGAAGGATGCCAAGCCAAGGCTTATCAGATGGGTACTCCTTCTTCAAGAATTTGATTTGCAGATTGTTGATAGGAAAGGGGAAGACAATCCGGTGGCGGACAATCTTTCAAGGATGGAAGATATACCGCACGACCCCATCCCTGTTAACGATAGTTTTCCAGACGAGCAACTTGCCGTTGTAAAAGTACAATCTCTTTCCGATCCTTGGTATGCAGATTATGCTAATTTTATTGTTGCAAAGTATTTGCCTCCAGGTTTATCATTTCAGCAAAGGAAGAAGTTCTTTCATGATTTGATGCACTACTTTTGGGATGACCCACATCTTTTCAAAGAAGGTCCCGACGGGATCGTGAGAAGATGCATTTCGGAACATGAGCAGAAGGACATTCTCAGACGGTGTCATGATAGTCCCTATGGAGGACATCATGTCGGTGAGAGGACTGCACATAAGGTTCTTCAATCAGGTTTTTATTGGCCCACTCTCTTTAAAGATGCTAGAAATTATGTTTTAGCATGTGATAAATGTCAGAGAGTTGGTAGCATTAGTAGAAGGAATGAGATGCCTATGAATTACTCACTAGTGATTGAACCTTTCGATTGTTGGGGTTTTGATTTTATGGGTCCTTTTCCTTCTTCGCACAAGTACACTCACATTTTAGTAGCTGTTGATTATGTGACCAAGTGGGTTGAAGCAATCCCCACTGAAAGTGCTGATCGCAAGACATCTTTGAAAATGCTTAAAGATGTAATTTTTCCTAGGTTTGGTGTACCAAGGTATCTCATGACCGATGGAGGATCACACTTCATGCACGGAGCTTTTAGAAAAGCTTTGGCTAAATACGATGTTAATCACAGAATTGCTTCACCATATCATCCTCAAACTAGTGGGCAAGTTGAGCTCACCAATAGAGAGATTAAGTTGATCTTACAGAAAACAGTAAACAAAAATAGAAAGGACTGGTCAAATAAGTTAGGAGATGCTTTGTGGGCATATAGAACTGCTTGCAAAAACCCCATGGGCATGTCCCCCTATAAGATGGTGTATGGCAAGGCTTGCCATTTGCCATTAGAGTTAGAGCACAAAGATTTCTGGGCTGTTAGAGAGCTTAACGCTGACCCAAAATTAGCTGGTGAGAAGCGTCTCATGAACTTGACTTCTCTAGATGAATGGAGAAGTGAATCTTACGAGAGCGCTAAAATGTTCAAGGAAAAGGTAAAAAGGTGGCACGATAGGAAGATTCTGAAACGTGAATTTAATGTTGGAGATAAAGTTTTGTTGTTCAGATCCCGTTTCAGGTTTTCTCCAGGTAAACTACTTTCCAGGTGGGAAGGACCATTTCATATTGAAGAAGTTTATCGGTCTGGAGCAATTAAGATTAATAATTTAGAAGGCACCAAACCTCAAGTTGTGAATGGGCGAAGGCTTAAACATTACATAGCAGGAGACCCTGTCAATGTTGATGTGAATATAATATACACAACAACCCACGAAGAACATGTTGCAGCCCTGTTTCAGACGCCAGCAGAAGCAGAATAAAGAAAAGGTATGTAGTACGGTAAGGAAACATCGCGAACCGCCATAAAAGTTCCGTATTACGAGTTTCTGCAAAATTAGTAAAATTCCGAGTCTAAGTGGAGCCGGAGACGACCTCCAGGGAGTCCAGGCGCCCCCCTGGCGCCCCCCCCCCCTGGGCCGCGCCGGGAGGCCGCCTGGGCACCCGGGAGCCCGTCTCCGACCCCGCTTTGGTCCGTTACCTTCCTTTCTGTGCATAAAATTTTCCTATATATTTTCCCGGACTGTTCCGGCAACGTATCTTGCGATTTCACGTGTTTTCTCTTCGATCTGTTTCTGCCAGGGAATCTTTCAGCTGAATTTAGGTGCCATGGCTTCTCCAAGTTCCCCCAAGGACAAGTTCGTCGTCAACGTCATCAACCCTTACCTCGCTGAGGTGAAGAAGCACCCTCAGGTTGTTCGGATGGAGGACGGTGTCCTTCATCAAGAAGATTTGAAGGGACCTATCAAGGAGGGGAGCATCCAGGCCAGGCTGGAAGAAGTGGAGCAAGAAGTCTTCGAGTACAAGAAGATGATCGAGCGTGGTGTTGAAGCTAACTTTAACATCACCAACGAGCTGAAGAACTCCTTCTTGAAGGAGATGAAGGAGATGTGGAAAAGCATCACCGCGTCTGAAGAAAGAATTATAGAGCTCCAAGGGCAAATTAATTATCTACATAACCAGAACTGTGAGTATGAACTAAGGTTTCTGCGCATGGGTTTGGGTGCTGAATGCAGGATTCAGGAGACGAGCTTCTCATATGAGACTGGAGAACCCCTTCCATGGAAGCGTTTCGCCAAGGACTACTTGATCAACGCCAACAAGGATGATGAGTGAAATCTCCTGGGGTAATGGCATTCCCTTGGCTTGTTCCAAGCTTGGGGGAGTGCCCGGTATCTTTATCTTTACCTTTTGTCTTTTAGAGTCAAGTAGAGTCGTATCATGTCTAGGGAGGTTATTATATGAGCTAGGTGTGTGCATTGAGGTCTATCACTCCTACGGTGAAGAATTGTATCCGTGAGTGTGGAGTCGTCCATGATGGAATATTAATGAGAAGTTTATTGGTTCCTTTTGCTGCACTCGGTATTCTCTTCACGCAATCGACCTTATATGATGACTCTTATGTGGAGTATTGACCTTATGTCAGGTATGGCTGTGAAAACTATATTTAAATCTTGGCAAACATAGCTTTGGTCATAACAACAAGCATGATTTTCTTAAAGTATCAACATAGCCAAAACCTTTATGTTATTATGTTTGAAGTGTTATGCTGACAAGGAAGACAACTTGATGTGTTATGCTTATTTCAATGTTCATGCTTTATATTGCTTTGCATCTTAGTCATCATCAGTTGTCTGCTCTCTCAAAACCTTTGCTAGCCTAACTCTGTACTAAGCGGTATTCTGCTTGTGCATCCATACCCTTAAGCCAATACCTTCCACACGAGTCCACCATACCTTCCTACTCGTGGTATTCCACTACCACCTCCTAAAGTACAGAATTTATGTGTTATTCTCAAATGTTCAAATTTTTTTATTTTGTGCCTCTGTTTTAGCTCATGAGGAAGTAATAGCTAATTCATAGTCTTTTTGAGGTGGACAAGCTTCACCCCGGGATTGCATGTATAATGTGCAAACCCATAATAGGAGAAGGAACTGGCATTGAGTGTGCCCGGCTCAAAAAGATAATATAACAAACAAACCCTCCTTCACGCTTTGTTCATGAGAAATCAGAAAACTTGGGCAGTGATTAACAAAGGAGAATAAGAGGATGTGATCGTCCTCGGGCAGGAGCCGTTCCTCGAAACTTGTCCAGCTCAAGAAGTAGTTGAGTTATCTATTAGCATTCGTTGACAAATCATGCACCTCTCAAAACTTGTTTTCATTCTGTTTGATTTGAGGATAGCACATGAGTTTTCCCTACTACCCTAGAGCAGGGCCCATCTTTTAATATTAAGTTGAGTCAGTTATTCCTACTTCCTTCTATTCTTAAAGAGAGCAGACATTTGATGTTGATAAGGACACATTCATATAAAGTTGCATTAAGATTTGTCATATCATATCCTTGTTGACATTATCATTCGATAAGTAAGTTGTTTGTCATGCCCAGCTAAGGCAAATATCTTCCTTTGTGTTAACACTTTCGCTTCTTGCCTATTAACATGTTATCTAAAAAAAACTTCAATTGATCTCATCAAAATATAAGAGCAAAAGTTAAATCTATTTGTTGTTCTTTGACCAAAGGACATGTTTGCCATGATATAATGAGTTTCCTTAGCCCTACTTTCGAATATAAGTGTTATCACTCTTTTATAAGGGCTTTATGAATCGAAGATTGCTGTTGAGTATATTTGAGTTGGTAAAGAAACTATGATGCTTCTTGTCCGTATTCTATTTATCGACACTTCACTCTCTAAACTTGTGGACAGGTTTACCGAGTTCATATTTGCTTGGGGACAAGCGAGGTCTAAGCTTGGCGGTGTTGATACGTCCAAAATGCATCACTATTTTGTATCATAATTTATCCTTATACATTGATATATTTCACGTTACGGTGATGTTCTTATGTTGTTTTGGTCTATTTTACACAGTTTGCAAACTTTCCGATGCCGAAGCAGCAGACGCAGGATTCAGCAGTAAAAAGTGGACGCTGAGTTGCTGAAGAAGAATACCTCCAAATTACCTGAAAATTGACGGGAGATATTTTTCAGACGGATCACGAAGGCACGCAAAAGGGCAACTAGAGGGGGGCCACAGGATGCCCAGGCGCCCTGGGGGCGCCCCCCTGGCCGCGCCGGGGGGGTGCCTGGAGCCCCTGGCCCACCTCTGGCCGCCCCCTTTTGCATATATGCTCTCCGTTATCCAAAAACCCTAGAGACAGGAATTTTTACGGAGTTCCGCCGCCGCTCCGTGGCGGAAACCTACAGAGAAGAAAAAGCCATCTCCGGCGGGCAGATTCCGCCGGGGAGATCACCTCCCGGAAGGGGAGATCGTCGCCATCGTCATCACCATCATCACGGGCATCATCGAGATCATCATCAACATCATCCCCAACACCAGCACCATCTCCATCTTCATCCAAATCTCATCTTACAATCACAACTTGTGTTGTAACTCGTACTACCTATCCTCTCTACTCCATCGGTGTTGATTACTACTTTGTGGTGAATGCTATTGAGTTTTGTTGGAGAAATACTATTATGTCCAAATTGTTTATCACATATTTATCCCCACTGATCATGATCTCTTTTATGTCTCGTGAGTAGTTACCTTAGTTCTTGAGGACATGGGGAAAGTCTTGTTGTTAGTAGTCATATGTTGTTGAAGTAATATGTGTTGTTTGATACTTAAGTTGCGTTGTCATTCTACTAGTGGTGTTGTGTGAGTCGAACACCCAACACTTCGCCTTATTAAGGACCTAGGAGAATACATTGTGTATAAAGAATGCTTATGGTGGGTTGCCGGAGTGACAGAAACCTGAACCCCTGTTCGCACGCTTTTGCATAAGGGAATAATGGATCCTCGATCGTATTGCTATGGTTAGGCTTTTGCCTTAAATTCTATCTTGTATTTGTGGATGCTTGCAAGGTGTTTAATCATAAGAGTGCATTCATCTTAGTCTAGAGAGTGCACTAGCATAGACCCACCCACTCAACACTTATCAACACATAACATAGTATCGATACGGAATATGGTGAAAGCACATGACTACCTCTCCCGTGTGTCCTCAAGAACACTTTAGTCTTTATAAGTTCAGTTGCTAGGCCTCTCCTTTTCTAAGAAAGGATTGGGCCACTTGTTACTCTCAGTACCTTTTACATTACTTGCTTTTACTTTCCTGTTGCTTATACCGAGAAAACCCCTAATAGTTATCTTTCAGTGCTTGCAGTAATTTCTTGCTCAGAATCGCTTATCAATACCTTCTGCTCCTCGTTGGGTTCGACACTCTTACTTATCGAAAACGCTGCAATAGATCCCTTACGGTTGTGGGTCATCAAGAAGCACCGAGCTGCTATTGGATATACTCTGGATGATCTTAAGGGCATTAGTCCCACTATATGCCAACACAAGATAAAATTGGAAGAAAATGCTAAACCGGTTATTGATCATCAGCGACGGTTAAATCCTAAGATGAAAGAAGTGGTAAGGAAGGAAATTCTAAAGCTTCTAGAGGCAGGTATTATCTATCCAGTTCCTGATAGCCAGTGGGTAAGTCCTATCCATTGTGTTCCTAAGAAAGGAGGTATGACTATTGTCCCTAATGATAAAAATGAATTCATCCCGCAAAGAATAGTTACAGGTTATAGGATGGTAATTGATTTTCGTAAGTTAAATAAAGTTACTAAGAAAGATCATTACCCCTTGCCATTTATTGATCAAATGCTAGAAAGGTTATCGAAACATACTCATTTCTGCTTTCTAGATGGTTATTCTGGTTTCTCTCAAATACCTGTGTCAAAAGGGCATCATGAAAAGACCACTTTTACATATCCTTTCGGTACCTTTGCTTATAGACGTATGCCTTTTGGTTTATGCAATGCACCTGCTACCTTTCAAAGATGCATGATGGCTATATTCTCTGATTTTTATGACAAGATTGTTGAGGTTTTCATGGATGATTTCTCCATTTACGGAACTTCTTTTGATGATTGCTTAAGCAATCTTGATCGATTTTTGCAGAGATGTGAAGACACTAATTTCGTCTTGAATTGGGAGAAGTGCCACTTTATGGTTAATGAAGGCATTGTCTTGGGACATAAAATTTCTGAAAGAGGTATTGAAGTTGATAAAGCTAAAGTTGATGTTATTGAAAAGATGCCATGCCCAAAGGACATCAAAGGTATACGAAGTTTCCTTGGTCATTCCTGTTTTTATAGGAGGTCCATAAAGGACTTCTCCAAAATCTCCAGGCCTCTGACTAATCTCTTGCAAAAAGATATTCCTTTTGTCTTTAATGATGATTGTCTAGAAGCATTTGAAATACTTAAGAAAGCATTTATCTCTGCACCTATTGTCCAGCCTCCTGACTGGAATTTACCCTTTGAGATTATGTGCGATGCTAGTGATTATGCTGTAGAGGCTGTTTTAGGGCAAAGAGTTGATAAGAAATTGCATGTTATCCAGTATGCTAGTAAAACTCTAGATAGTGCCCAAAGAAATTATGCTACCACTGAGAAAGAATTCTTAGCAGTTGTGTTTGCTTGTGATAAGTTTAGACCCTATATTGTTGATTATAAAGTAATTATTCACACTGATCATGCTGCTATCAAAAACCTTATGGAAAAGAAAGATGCTAAGCCTAGACTTATTAGATGGGTTCTCTTGCTGCAAGAAATTGACTTGCATATTATTGATAGAAAAGGAGCTGAGAACCCCGTAGCAGATAACTTGTCTAGGTTAGAGAATATACTTGATGACCCACAACCTATCGATGATAGCTTTCCTGATGAACAACTAGCTGTCATAAATACTTCTCGTACTGCTCCATGGTATGCTGATTATGCTAATTATATTGTTACTAAGTTTATACCTCCTAGCTTCACATACTAGCAAAATAAAAAAGTTCTTCTATGATTTGAGACATTACTTCTGGGATGACCCACATATTTATAAAGGAGTAGATGGTATTATTAGACGTTGTGTACCTGAGCATGAACAGGAACATATCCTACGCAAGTTCCACTCTAAAGCTTATGGAGGACACCATGCGGGAGATAGAACTGCACACAAGGTATTGCAATCCGGTTTTTATTGGCCTACTCTCTTCAAGGATGCCCATAAATTTGTCTTATCTTGTGATGAATGTCAAAGAATTGGTAATATTAGTAGACGTCAAGAAATGCCTATGAATTATTCACTTGTTATTGAACCATTTGATGTTTGGGGCTTTGATTATATGGGACCTTTTCCTGCCTCTAATGGGTACACACATATTTTAGTTGCTGTTGATTACATTACTAAGTGGGTAGAAGCTATTCCAACTAGTAGCGCTGATCATAACACCTCTATTAAGATGCTTAAAGAATTTATATTTCCGAGGTTTGGAGTTCCTAGGTATCTAATGACTGATGGTGGTTCACACTTATTCATGGTGCTTTCCGTAAGATGCTTGCTAAGTATGATGTCAACCATAGAATTGCATCACCCTATCACCCACAGGCTAGTGGACAGGTTGAACTAAGTAATAGGGAGTTGAAATTAATCTTGCAAAAGACAGTTAATAGGTCTAGGAAGAATTGGTCCAAGAAACTAGATGATGCATTATGGGCCTATAGAACTGCATACAAAAATCCTATGGGTATGTCTCCATGTAAGATGGTATATGGAAAGGCTTGTCACTTACCTCTTGAGCTAGAACATAAGGCATATTGTGCTATTAAAGTGCTCAACTACGATTTCAAACTTGCCGATGAAAAGAGGTTATTTGACATTAGCTGCCTTGATGAGTGGAGAACCCAGGCCTATGAGAATGCCAAACTGTTTAAAGAAAAAGTTAAAAGATGCCATGACAAAAGGATACAAAAGCGTGAGTTTAACATAGGGGATTATGTCTTGCTATTCAACTCTCGTTTAAGATTTTTTGCAGGAAAACTTCTCTCCAAGTGGGAAGGACGTTACGTTATCAAGGAGGTCTATCATTCCGGTGCCATAAAAATCAACAACTTAGAAGGCACAAATCCGAAGGTGGTGAACGGTCAAAGAATCAAACATTATATCTCAGGTAATCCTATAAATGTTCAAACCAATGTTATTGAAACCGTAACCCCGGAGGAATACATAAAGGACACTTTCCAGAACGATTCAGCCTCCGAAATGGAAGAGGTATGTGATACGGTAAGTGAACCAACTCCAAAATAGTTGAAAAGGCAATTTTCTCCGTTTTGGAATATTTAGAAAAATAGAAAAATAAAACGCAGTCAGGAAGAGACACGAGGCGTCCACGAGGGTGGAGGGCGCGCCCCCCTTCCCAGGGCGCGCCCCCTGCCTCGTGGGCACCTCGTGTGTCCCCTGGACTCCGTTTTCTTGTGGGTTACTCCTTTTGGTCAGTAAAAATTCATTATATATACTCCAGAAGGTTTTGACCTCTGTATCACAGAAAAATCGTCTGTTTTCGTTTCAAGCTGTTTCTGTCACAGATAAAGGCAACATGTCGTCCCAGGATTCGGAGGGAGAAAGCTATGTGGCTGATTTCCTTGCTGATCCTGAGGTCTATGGTGACTTGGAGCATTATGGTTGGACCACGGAGGAAGAAGAGGACCATGATCTCAAGGGGAAGGATTGGACCAGCTCAAAGGAAGGCGAATTTCCACTGCCTCAACCGGGGGACATGCATGTGGAGTTCAAAAAGTCAAGCCTTCCCGACAGAGTAAAGATACCTAAGATCGAATTTATCCATTTTAACATCTTGCAGGAAAACAAGCAGGCATTATGCAAGAAGATATTAATCCTTGAGCAAGAGATCAATGATCTAAAGGAGCAGAATTCTACACTTAAGCGCAAGTTAAGGAAGAAGCCATCATCACCACCCCCGAAGAAGGATACATAATCATATGGGTATGGGCACTCCCCTTGGAAATTGCCAAGCTTGGGGGAGTGACCCCGGTATCGTATCACCATCACTCCTATCTTTACCTCTTTACTTAGTTCGATCCTTTTGGTAGTATCTTGATCTAGTAGAATAAAGTTAGCATGATCTAGTTGCGAGTTTTTGCCTTGTGAGCTTTATCCCTTTGTAATCGAGTCCGTGAGTTATATAATAAAGATTAGTGTTGAGTCAAGGGCTTGATTTCCTCACTTGGGTCATGATAAATAAAAAGAAAACATAAAGAGTATCAAAGAGATCATATTGATCTTATGGGAAGTAATGACTTCACATACAAGAGTATGATAAATAAAAGTTGTTGGGAGGTGACAAACATAGTTTTGGTCATCGTTGCAATTAATAGGAAGTAATAAAAGAGGAGAGGCTTCACATACAAATATACTATCTTGGATATCTTTTATGATTGTGAGCACTCATTAAAGTATGACATGCTAAAGAGTTGATGCTGGACAAGGAAGACAACATAATGGGTTATGTGTTCTTATATCCGAAATAAAGTATATTGTCATGGATCATCCAACATGTTGAGCTTGCCTTTCCCCCTCATGCTAGCCAAAACTCCTCACACTAAGTAGAGATACTACTTGTGCTTCCATATATCCTTAAACCCAGTTTTGCCATGAGAGTCCACCATACCTACCTATGGATCGAGAAAGATCCTTGCAAGTAAGTTGTCATGTTGCAAATCCGCTAAAATATGTATGATTTATTAGTGTGGGAGAAATTAGCTTTATACGATCTTGTGATATGGAAGTAATAAAAGCGACGGACTGCATAATAAACGTCCTTATCACAAGTGGCAATATAAAGCGAAGTTCTTCTATGCTAAGACTTTGTGCATCCAAACATAAAAACACATGACAACCTCTGCTTCCCTCTGCGAAGGGCCTATCTATTATTCCTGTCTTATAAGTGTCAAGGTGAATTCCACCTGTCCTTTTTACATTTTATCCTTTGGCAAGCACATTGTGTTGGAAAGATCTTGACATATATACCCACTTGGATGTAAGTTTTCATGATCTATTACTATTGACATTACCCTTTAGGTAAAAGGTTAGGAGGCAACAACATAAGCCCCTATCTTTCTATGTGTCCGATTAAAACTCCATAAACATAAGTATTGCATGAGTGTGAGCAATTGTGAAAGACTATATGATAGTTGAGTATGTAGGCTTGCTAAAAAGATCTTATATTGACTCTTTTCGATACTACGATAAATTGCAATTGCTTCAATGACCAAGATCAAAGTTTGTTAGTTTCCAATGAAGTTTATGGTTCATACTTGATATTGTGGATGAATTGTTACTTTAGCATAAGAATCATATGAATATATTTATTTAGGCAGTTGTTATGAGAATGATCATGATGCCCTCATGTCTGTATTTTGTTTTTATGGACACCTCTATCTCTAAACATGTGGACATATTTTTCGACATCGGCTTTCGCTTGAGGCCAAGCGAGGTCTAAGCTTGGGGGAGTTGATACGTCCATTTTGCATCATGCTTATATGTTGATATTTATTGGATTATGGGTTGTTCTTACATGTTTTGTCACAATCCTAATGCCTTTTCTCTCTTATTTTACAATGTTCACATGAAGAGGGAGAATGCCGGCAGCTGGAATTCTGGGCTGGAAAAGGAGCAAACTCTGGAAACCTATTCTGCACAACTCCAAAAGCCCTGAAACTCAACAGAACATCGTTTCGGAAAATATAAAAAATATCTGGCGAAAGAAACCCACGAGGGGGGCCACTGGCTGTCCACGAGGGTGGGGGTGCGCCCCCTGCCTCATGGGCCAGCCGGCAGGCCCCGTATGGCCATCTTCTCCTATATGAGGTGTTTTGAGCTGGAAAAAATCATGAGGAGGCTTTCGGGACCAAATGTCACCGTCTCGAGGCAGAAACCAATCTAGGGCTCCGGCAAAGCTGTTCTGCCGGGGATACTTCCCTCCGGGAGGGGGAAATCGTCACCGCCGTCATCATCAACAACTCTCCCATCTTGGGGAGGGCTATCTTCATCAACATCTTCACCAGCACCATCTCCTCTCAAACCCTAGTTTATCTCTTGTATCCAATCTTTGTACCCAAACCTCAGATTGGTACCTCTTGGTTGCTAGTAGTGTTGATTACTCCTTGTAGTTGATGCTAGTTGTTTTATTTGGTGGAAGATCATATGTTCAGATCCATTATGCATAATAATACCCCTCTGATCATGAAAAATATTATGTCTTGTGAGTAGTTACTTTTGTTCCTGAGGACATGGGAGAAGTCTTGCTATTGGTAGTCATGTGAATTTGGTCTTCGTTCGATATTTTGATGAGATGTATGTTGTCTCTCCTCTAGTGGTGTCATGTGAACTTTGACTACATGACACTTCACCATTATTTGGGCCTAGAGGAAGGCATTGGGAAGTAATAAGTAGATGATGGGTTGCTAGAGTGACAGAAGCTTAAACCCTAGTTTATGTGTTGCTGTAAGTGGCTGATTTGGATCCATATGTTTCAGGCTATGGTTAGGTTTACCTTAATACTTCTTTTGTAGTTGCGGATGCTTGCATTAGAGGTTAATCATAAGTGGGAGGCTTGTCCAAGTAAGGGCAGCACCCAAGCACCGGTCCACCCACATACCAAATTATCAAGGTACCGAACGCAAATCAGATGATCGTGATGAAAACTAGCTTGACGATAATTTCCATGTGTCCTCGGGAGCGCTTTACCTTATATAAGAGTTTTCCAGGCTTGTCCTTTGCTACAAAAAGGATTGGGCCACCTTGCTGCACCTTATTTACTTTTACCGTTTGTCACTTGCTACCAATTACCTTATCACAAAACTATCTGTTACCTATAATTTCAGTGCTTGCACAAAGTACCTTACCAAAAACTGCCTATCATTTCCTTCTGCTCCTCGTTGGGTTCGACACTCTTACTTATCGAAAGGACTACGATAGATCCCCTACACTTGTGGGTCATCAGTCAGCACAGCGATCGTTTACCTAGGTTCAGGCCGTGAGGATCCGTAATACCCTAGTCCTAGTTTGGTATATATTTGAGTGTTCTTGAGTTCTTGAGCTAGCTACGGTTCCTATCCAACTTTTCAGGATCCGAATCCTTCTCCAGTATGCCGCGGGCCTCCTTTTATAGTCTAAAGGGGCTGCCACAGTGGCACACAGGAGGTGGAAAGGTGTATAGTGTATAGGCTTATCCGATGCCATTACGGGACAAGGTGCATTAAATGCGCTACTTAGGTGTCTATTTACTTTATCGGGGACGGAAAAGAAGCTCGTCCCGTCCGTGGCTGCTCTATCTAGCCGCGACGCGCGTCCAGGCTAGCGAGGCAGGCAGCTGAGGTGGCGTTGTGGTAGGGCCTTCACGAAGATCTGCATGCCACCACGCAGGTGCTTGACTAGCTGGCCCAGGAACCACGTATTGCCATGTGGGTTCCTGCCTGGGCCAGCGGGTCGGCCGCTGAGCTGGGGCAGCGATGGGGCTGCAATGGCTTCCGCAGACTTGCTTCTGTTCCTGGCAAGGGTCTTGCCGGGGCCTCCGTGAGTATCCTGCGGCAAGAGGCTTGCCGGGGCTCTGGGGCGTCTTTGGTAAGGAGCCTTGCCGGGGCCTCGTGGGTGTCCTCGGCAAGGAGTCTTGTGATCACCATGTCTTCTGGTCCTTATCTTGGAGTCATAGATCTTTGTCTTCACAAAGATCTGTATGCCATCACGTGGGTGCTTCCCGAGCCTTGGCTCCAATTGTTGGTACCGTTGGAGCCCATAGGCTTCAAGGGTGGCTGTGACAGAGGCGCCTAAGTGGACCACCCCGGCAAGAGCCCTTGCCGAGGGGTGCGCAGGCCGCCCCGGCAAGAGTCCTTGCCGAGGGAGAGCCTGTCTCCTTGTTTGGTCTTCTCGTGTTGCCTGTCTTGGCGTTGTTCTGGTAACTCTGTGTTCCTGGCTTCCTCCTTCTGCCCTGTTATGTTTGGCCACAAGCGTGGCTCTGACTGCCCATGCACAAGTAAGGGGTAAAAAAAGAGCGCCCCTACTTTTGTACACCGACAAGTTGTGAATTTGAGAAATACTTGTGTTGAGGTTTGCAAGTCCCGTAGCATGCACGTATGGTAACAGTTGTGTGACAAATTTGAAGCATGAAGTATTTCATTGAGTGTCATCCTTTGTGTAGAGGTCGGGATCGCGCGATGGTTAACTCCTACCAACCCTTCCCCTAGGAGCATGCGTGTAATAATTTGTTTTGATGACTTGTAGATTTTTGCAATAAGCATGTGAGTCCATGGATTATACGCACTCTCACCCTTCCACCATTGCTAGCCTCCCTTGTACCGCACAACTTTCGTCGGTACCATACACCCACCATATACCTTCCTCAAAACAGCCACCATACCTACCTATCATGTCATTTCCATAGCCATTCTGAGATATATTGCTATGCAACTTTCCACCGTTCCATTCATACACGCTTCATCATTGTCATATTTCCATGCATGATCATGTAGTTGACATCGTATTCGTGGCTAGGCCACCATGCATAATTTTTCATACATGTCACTCTTGATTCATTGCACATCCCGGTACACCGCCGGAGGCATTCGTATAGAGTCATACTTTATTCTAGTATCGAGATGTAAATCAATGTAAGTGTGATGGTCATTATTATTAGAGCATTGTCCCAAAGAAAAAAAAAAGAAAAAGAAAAAAAAGAAGGAAAGGCCAAAAAAAAGAAAGGCCCAAAAAAGGAAAAAAAAGAAAGAAAAAAAGAGAAAAGAAATAAAAGAAAAGGGACAATGCTACTATCTTTTTCCACACTTGTGCTTCAAAGTAGCACCATGATCTTTATGATAGAGAGTCTCTTGTTTTGTCACTTTCATATACTAGTGGGAATTTTCATTATAGAACTTGGCTTGTATATTCCAACGATGGGCTTCCTCAAATGCCCAAGGTCCTCGTGAGCAAGCAAGTTGGATGCACACCCACTTAGTTTTATTTGTTGAGCTTTCATACATTTTTAGCTCTAGTGCATCCGTTGCATGGCAATCCCTACTCACTCACATTGATATCTATTGGTGGGCATCTCCATAGCCCATTGACACGCCTAGTTGATGTGAGACCATCTTCCTCTTTTGTCTTCTCCACAACCACCACTCTATTCCACATAGTGCTATGTCCATGGCTCACGCTCATATATTGCGTGAAAGTTGAAAAGGTTTGAAAAAAAATTAAGTATGGAACAATTGCTTGGCTGAAGCCGGGGTTGTGCATGATTTGAGTATTTTGTGTGACGAAGATGGAGCATAACCAAACTATATGATTTTGTAGGGATGAACTTTCTTTGGCCATTTTATTTTGAGAAGAAATGATTGCTTTGTTAGTATGTTTGAAGTATTACTATTCATATGTCAATATAGACTGTTGTCTTGAATCTTTCGGATCTAAAAATTCATGCCACAATAAACAAAATTACATTGAGAATTATGTTGGCTAGCATTCCACATAAAAAATTCTATTTTTATCATTTACCCACCCGAGGACGAGCAGGAATTAAGCTTGGGGATGCTTGATACGTCTCCAATGTATCTATAATTTTTGATTGTTCCATGCTATTATATATGCTATTTTGGATGTTTAATGGGCTTTATTATACACTTTTATATTATTTTTGGGACTAACCTGCTAACCCAAGGCCCAGTGCAAATTTCTGTTTTTTTGCCTATTTCAGTGTTTCGCAGAAAAGGAATATCAAACGGAGTCCAAATAAAATGAAACCTTCAGGAGAGTTATTTTTGGAACCGTATCTACACAAAAGACTTGGAGTACACGCGAGGGAACGAGAGAGGCGGCCACAAGGGGGCAAGGCGCGCCCTGGGGGGAAGGCGCGCCCCCACCATCGTGGGCCCCCTCTGGCTCCCCCAGTGCCCCTCTTCCTCCTATATATATCCTCGTACTCTGAAAACATCGAAGCAACAGACGAAACCCTTATTCCACCGCCGCAACCTTCTGTTCCCGTGAGATCCCATCTTGGGGCCTGTTATGGAGCTCCGCTGGAGGGGGGATCAATCACGGAATGCTTCTACATCAACACCATAGCCTCACCGATGAGTTGTGAGTAGTTTACCACACACCTTCGGGTCCATAGTTATTAGCTAGATGGCTTCTTCTCTCTCTTTGGATAGCAATACAAAGTTCTCCTCGATCTTCAAGGAGATCTATTTGATGTAATATTTTTGCAGTGTGTTTGTCGAGATCCGATGAATTGTTGGTTTATGATCAAGATTATCTATGAACAATATTTTTTTCTTCTCTGAAATCTTTTATGTATGATTATAATATCCTTGCAAGTCTCTTCGAATTATTGGTTTGGTTTGGCCTACTAGATCTATAGTTCTTGATTACCCTCATGATTACCCTCTGACCAAAGTTTATTTAGACTGTGCATCCATGGAATACTATCATTTCCTTGCATGAGGTTATCCTAGCATCCCCATTCCTTATAACCTGGTCTTCAGTGTTAAAAATCGTGATATTATTCCCTTGCCTGCACCTGCTTTGTTTGATTCTGTTGCCAGGGGCGGATATAGAAATTACGCCTGCACACATCATCGCGTACTGGAATGCTCAGGCTCATGCAGAGGCAGCACAGGAGGATCCTCAGCAGTGGGATGAGTGGACGCCTGCCCCTCAAGATTCCTATTACCCTCGAGGCTACTGATCGACTACCAACTTAGGGCAAAAGCCTAAGCTTGGGGGAGTACATGTTTCTCACCGATATTACATTCATGATCACTTATCATTCCATTTGTCGGTGTTCACACTCTTTCCTTGTGTCATCCATGCTTAGACTTATTTTCTTGCTTTTCTCTTATGAGTTTGAAAAACCTTAGAAAAAACAAAATAATAGTTGTAGTCAATTCACTTTCTGTGCATGCTTAGTAGTAAGTTTAAAAAGAAAATCCAAAATGATTTCCTTGCTCTTCCTTTGCTTGTTGGGAGCTTGTCTGTGTAAATAGTTTTTCTCTTTTTGCTTTCCCTCTTTTATTTTGGATGTTCTAGGAAACAAAAAACTCCAAAAATATTTCAGTGTGTTTTTCTGAACTTCTTTTCTTTTTATTCGAGTTGTACCAAGGAGAAGACCACGATGAAAATGTTGAGTGGCTCTCATATGAACAATTTGTGACGCCCGGGTAATCAAGCTATAGTAAAACTTCGCTAATGATGCCACGTCACCTCGATTACTGTGGATAAACTCGTGTTAGTTCGAAACCAAGTTCAAATTTCAAATTTAAAATAAAGACAAACAATAAAAGTTTTCAAATATTAAAACTAAAATGTTCGGGTGAACCAAATATTGCATAGGTAATTATGGTGGAGAAACCACACCTTTTTTAAATTCTTAAATACTATAAGATATATAAAACAATTATTTAGATACCTTTTGTAATTAATAAAAAGGCAAACTAATTGATTGAGGACTCTTGTTGACTATGGACTAAGTTGAAATACTAATTTAGATGCTACAAGTATATTTTACTAAAACTGAAATTAATAGGAAACAAACTAAATCAGTAAAAGTAATAAAAAGGAAAAATAAGTAAAAGAAAAAGAAAGTACAAAACTAAAAATAAAAGAAAAACCAACCCCCCCTCCCTTTGGGCCGAATGGCCCAACCGGGCATCTAGGCCGCCAGGCCAGCCCACCCCATCCCCCTTATCCCCTCAGGCGACCGAACCCTACACAGCGAGCCCCCACTCCGCCCACTCGCTCCCCACTCTCCCTCACCTCTCCCCCACCTCTCGATCCCGTTCTAGATCGGTAATAAGCGAATGGACTCGGCGCCCAGCGCCGCCCCCTTTGCCCGACCTCCCTGACATCGTGTGTCACCGCGTGCCTCGACGCCTCCAGAGCCACAGATGCCCCCTCCCTCGGATCGTCGCCCTCATCGCTGAAAACTGCCACGGCTACCGTCGCCCCCCTTGGACGATCTGCACCACCGGCCGCCCCGAGCATCTCCGGCCACCCTCGCACCTCCCCGAGTGCTTCCTCGACCTCCCTACCTCGTCCACGAGCACCGGGGTAAGCCCCTTGACCGATTCCTGCACATATGCCTTCGATCCGTGTCGATTTACTGCCGCTTCCATCCTCGTCCGTGTTCGCCATAGCCGGAGCTTTGCTCCCGGCGCCACACCGCCTATGGCGCGCTTCTACGCCTCCCAGTCGTCCCGTTCACGCCCCCACCACTGTCGGCCGGCCCTGCTGCCCCTTCTACTGCCGCGCCGCTGCCGGCAGCTCACCTCACCCGCAGGCGCCATGGCCACCCCGCCGCGCCTTTGGCGCGTGCTTGCCGTGCCGCTCGCTGGCGCTTGCCACCGTCGCCCAGTCCGAACCAACCGGCTGCGTCGCTCCCTTCTCGCCCCGTTGACTCCTGCCGGGCACGCCGCTGCGCGCGCACGAGAACGGCCATCCTGCTCGCCTCCCCTCGAGCGGCCTCCCCGCTCGGTCGGGTTCTACCGGCCGCTGCACCCAATCGGGCTACGGCATCGCCCGCGCCCGTATGCCCGCTAAGCCCCCTGGCCTAATGACAAGGGGCCCCAGGCCCCAGAACAAAGAAAAGAAAAGAAAATAAAATAAAATAATGAAAATAATATATAATAAAAATAATTAATAAAGTTATGAAATATTAATTAATTAATTAATTAAAGAATTAATTAATTTAATTAAACTTAATTAGATTAACCTAACTACTGTTAGACTAATTAACCTGTTTAATTAGTCTTAGTGTATGACAGTAGGCCCCACGCGTCAGTTCGACTCAGTCAACTGACTGGTTGACTGCTGACGTTGTGTTGACGTCATGCTGATGTCATAATTGTAATTTAGAATTAAATTAATTCTGTAAATCCTACAAAATGATTTAAAACTTTAAAAATTAATATATAATAATCCGTAACTCGGATGAAAATACTTTGTACATGAAAGTTTTTTTTGAACAAACAATGACAGTAGGAGAGTGTCCTACTGACTTTCCATATATCAACAAAGTTACATGGTGGGTTGGGGTTTCATGCAAGACAGTATGCGAGCCACCAATCAGCCATCATGACATGATCAGCACTCACCACTTTGTCAAGCACCCCTACATTTCCACAAGTTCTATCTTATTACACAAGTGCTTGCAAAAAGTCACTGATAAATTGTTCTAGAGAGGGACTAGCCCCGTGGTTAAGCAAACCAAAGTCTTTTTTGAATCTTCCCCTCCAAGAGATCGCAGTGGGGGGATGGCTGTGAACACTTTATTGTTGCGTTCTTTCCATATACTCCAGGCCGCCGTCAGAAAGATCTCCATAAACATGGGGCGCGTCCAACGCTGTCGCCCAGAGTGCACGATTTGAAGGCGGTCGCCTCCATACGTCCACTCAAACCCCAACTCTCGCCAGCAATCTCTGCTGAATGGGCAACAAAAGAATAGATGTTCAACAGTTTCCTCCACCCGTCCCGTGCACAACACACATTCAACCCCATCCGAGATGGTGTAGTGCCTCCTTTTAAGCATATTTTTAGTGTTCACACGATCAACCAGCAGTAACCATGCGAACACCTTTATCTTCATCGTGCACTTGCACTTCCAAATCCAGCCGAACGCTGCATCCGCCACAACTTCTTTGTAGTAGTTTCCGTAGTATTTCAGGAGGAGTATTGTCCACCCCACAAGCATACCCACGAATCTTTACGATCGTCTTCTGGGTTGATTTCTCTCGCAAGGTTTTGTATATCCAGCACCTCGTCACGAGCCAGCTGGGAGAGGGGCATATGAAACCTTTGTTGTATGTTTGTGATGGACAAGAAGTTTTTAACAGACGCATCTTCCATCATGGTGAAGGAGAAAGCCCTCGGGTATGAAGACTCAAGGGTTTCATCCAGCCACAAATCCTTTTGTACTTGTCATTTAGTTTCATCACGTCCCTCACCAGAAGGATCCGCAGCCATCGGTTGCGTGCGGGACCTTATGTTCATAGTACGTGTCCCAGATCAAAGTGCACCAGGGGGTGTCTTTCTTGTTATAAAAATAGTGTAAAAATTTGAGGAGCAGTCCTTCATTTTGGACCTTGATATCAAGAACGCCTAGCCCTCCATGTTTCTTAGGTCTGCATACCAGGTCCCAGGAGGCCAGGGGGTTGCATGTTTCCCCTTGCTCTGTCTTTTTGTGCCAGAGACATCTGCGACGAACCTTGTCCAAGTGCCCTATCAGTTTGAGCGGAAATTTGAGCGTGCACATGGGGTAAATCAAGAGGGAGGTGATCAGCGAGTTGAGCAATGTCAGTTTACTCCCCTGATTCATCATACATAGCGAGGAGAAAAGCCAGCGTTCCGCATTCTCCACAATCGGCATGAGCTCGTTTACCGTGGGCTTGGTTGTCCCCATGGACAGTCCCAGGTACGTGAATGGCATCGTCCCAACAGAACATTGCCATATATGTGCCAGTTCCGCGACCAGAGATTCATCCATATTGAGTGGCACTAGTATAGACTTGCCAAAGTTTATTTTGAGTCCGGTCGAGTCCGCGTAGTCAATTAGGATCTGCTTCATAGCGCGTGCCTGAGCCGGACACGTCGGCATGACCAGGATGGTGTCGTCAGCGTATTGCACCACGGGATAATCCACCACATTCCGTTCGTTCACCACACATCCCTAGCATAGAGGACCTGCACCTTTTCCCCTCCGGCCCATCTGTCCGAAAACGCTAAACACCGGGAATACTTTCCCGGATGTTTCCCCCCTTCATCGGTATCACCTCCTACCACGTTAGGTCACACGTAGCATCGTGTTTTTCCATGTTATGCTTTTTGGTGTGATGTTTGCTTTATATTTATTGTTTCTCCCCCCTCTTCTCTCTGATAGACATCAGGACTGAGATTACTGATGGTGCCACTGTGATCGACTACGTCAACGATGACCCCTCCTTCTTGCCAGAGCAACCAGGCAAGCCCCCCCCCCTTGATCAACCTGATATCACCTATTCCTCTCTCTACAGCTGGCATTAGAGTAGTGTAGCATGTTACTACTTTCGATGAATCCTATTCTGTTGCATAGCTTGTCATTGTTGCTACCACTGTTGATACCTTACCCGCTATCCTAATGCTTAGTATAGGATGCTAGTATTCCATCAGTGGACCTACATTCTTGTCCGTCTACAATGCTATACTATCAGGCCGTGATCACTCGGGTGGTGATCATGTGTATATATTGTACTATTACATACACATGATGATGATTCGAATATGGGGGTTGAAGGGGCAGGTGGTTCCACACGGTAGTGGTGGACCTGGGTTCCCGACAGCCCCTTGATGGTTACTTTGTGGCGGAGCGATAGGGCGGGTTGCGACCACCTAGGAGACAGGTGGGCCTGGCCCTGGTCATTGTCCACGGTTATTTCATAATAACACGCTTATCGAGATCTTTGTATTTGATATGAGTCTAACCATTGGCCTATACGCACTAACCAGCTACGTGGGAATAGTTATGGGCACTCGACATTGTGGTATCATCCGAAGCCTTCTTGACGCCAGCGACTTAGCGGCGCGCGTCGGGTTGGACCGCGTAACACAACTTTCTTAGTAATGGAGGTTGCTAGGTCTGCTCACCGGCCGCCCTCACCACGCGCAGGTGTGCATTGGGCGATGGGCCCAGACCCCTGTGCGCTTAGGACTTAGACCGGCGTGCTGACCTCTCTGTTGTGCTTAGGTAGGGCTGCGACGTGTTGATTTTCCGAGGCCGGGCATGACCCAGGAAAGTGTGTCCGGACAAATGGGATCGAGCGTGCTGGGTTATGTGGTGCACGCCTACAGGGAAGTTAATCTATTCGAATAGCCGTGTCCCTCGGTAAAAGGACGACCCGGAGTTGTACTCTGACCTCATGACAACTAGAACTGGATACTTAATAAAACACACCCAGACAAGTTCCAGATACAACATTGGTGATCGCTTTCCCACAGGGCGACGAGGGGAGGATTGCCGAGTAGGTTTATGCTATACGATGTTACTTGGTGAACTCTTCAGCTACTCAAGACGGAGGCTGCCAGAAGCTTTGACGCTTGTTACTATTCCATCTACTCTCTTCTACTGCTGCAAGATGGAGGTTGCCAGAAGCGTAGTCTTCGATTGGATTAGCTACCCCCCTCTTATTCTGGCATTCTGCAGTTCAACCCATAGATATTACCCCTTTACACAGATATCATTGCATATGTAGTGTAGATCCTTGCTTGCGAGTACTTTGGATGAGTACTCACGGTTGTTTTGCTCCCCCGTTTCCCCCTTCTTTCTTCTTTTTGGTTGATGCAACCAGATCGGTGGAGTCCAGGAGCCAGAGGATCCCGATGATGTTTCTACATGGAGTTTGGCTTCGAGGAGTAGTTAGGAGGTCCCAGGCAGGAGGCCCTTCCTTTTCTATCGTTGTTACTTTTGTGATAGCCTTCTTAAGGCAAACTTCTTTAACTTATGTCTGTACTCAGATATTATTGCTTCCGCTGACTTTTGTGTATTTTGGCTTATGTATTCGAGCCCTCGAGGCCACTGGCTTGTAATATAAAGCTTGTATTATTTTAATTTGTGTCTAGAGTTGTGTTGTGATATCTTCTAGTGAGTCCCTGATCTTGGTCGTACACATTTGCGTGCATGATTAGTGTACAGTCAAAGCGGGGACGTCACAAGTTGGTATGAGAGCCGACTGCCTGTAGGAATCCCCTTTCCAACTCCTTGGCCGAAGTTGAGTATAGTCTTTGAAAAACAAATTTACTAACTTGTTGTGTGGCTTACGGGCCCACAACACCAATGGATGGTATTAGTATCTTTTATTCCTCGTCTATACTCTGGGACTCTGATCTCTCTTCTATTCGGGTCAAAAGATTTTATTAACTCTGACTCTAGGTTCTCGCAACTATTTCTCCCGGAGAGCCCTCATTACGGAAGATCACCTGCTTCGTCAGAAGATTCTGAGTATATCCCTCGATATTTCCCGAGACCCTTGTCCTCATCGCCTTTGCATTTCACTGCCACTAATATATCCCTATGGATATCTGCATGCACTTGTCATTCTCATGATCATTCCTCATCGCTCTTGTTGTTACAAGATGCCTCGAAATATTCTCCGTTGTCCCGAGAATCCTTTGAGTTTACTATCTTGCGTTTTTATTTCGCATGAAAACACTTACGGTTGTTTCCTCACATTTATCAATGATCCGTTCTTCTCAATTGTTCACGTGCCTCACAAAATTCTTCGGAATACTTTTCGATCTTTTGAAAATCCTTTGCAGCCTGTTACTCTTGAAATTCTTGCCTGCTTGCAATATGGTTAATTTTATATGGCTAGTAGTCTTCGTTAACATCCCTTGTCTTAGCCATTTTGAGCCTATTGATTCAATGTGTGTGTATGCACGCATTCATCAGGCTGTCCTTTAAAGAAAAAATATTATTATCTTTCCGGCTCAGACGTCATTCCGGACATGGGTTGGTTCTTGGCATTTCAAACCTTTATTGATTGTCCAACTAAGTGTTTTAAACCTATCCATCCTTGATCAAAGCGTCTGCTTCTGATCCTTCGTTTTGGAAACCATATTTCTTCCTATTTTAAGCATCAGACTAATCAGGTGATTCTTGAATTTGAGGCCTCGGCATTCTTTCTTCCTCTGTGTGAGTACCGATACTCACATAAGCTCCGTTGTGGATCACCCGATCCGTTGTTGGATGGTTATCCAACAGTGTCCTTCATATTCAATCACCTTGTGAATTATTCCCCTGATACGTAATTCCTTCGGTAAGTTGTATCCTCTTCTTGGCCAACCATGCTCTTCTTTCTATCTTGGGTGTTTAATTTTGAAACTTGTGGTAAATGTTACTAAGATGCCCGATGGGTTGAACCCATGCCTTCCCCTAATCCGTGAGATCCCGAAAGTTTTCACAAGTGATACTCTTCTGGTGTTCTATCAAATAAAATTCCAACACTACAGTTTTATCAAAGCGAGAGGTGAATGAAATGAGATGCATTAAAGAAGTGGGAGTCGACCTTGAACTTTGTGTTCATGCCCATGAAAATGATGTAGACCGTCTTGGAAGCTTCTTGCAAAATGTTTAACCAGCTATATGATTCTTCCGGTATTCTTGAATTGATTCCTTACAGTTATGGTTCCGACCATGCTGTCCTGATCTATTATATCTTGTGGGAATTCATTCCAGTGCCTCGTCTATTTTGCCAAGGTTGAAGTATCTTCTGTCATAGGTCAATGACCCGGTTCTACTCCTATCATGTTCTACCTTTGAGTATTACCCCCTGGTATCTCGAAGATGTCTTGCCATTACACCACATCTTACTAACTTTGTTGAAGTAATGTATTTCCTTGTCGTAATCACTCTACGGGTTTTGGGTTATTGTCAACCGAGGACACCGATTAATGAAATCATGCCGCACTACAACTCAAATACCCCTAGTATTTTACGGGGAAACTCTTAACTCAATTAGGTCATTCCTAGACTATTGGCTGCATCCTGGTCTTGCTATCTTTGACTGTGCTACCTCGTCCTTCTCTGTTGCACGAATTCTTTAGTGTGTGAGCATGACATACGTCGATCTTTCAACATCATGTTTCTTGTCTTAAAAGGCATCTTTGGTTCTGAGCTTGCATCTTATATATTGATCCTATAACTTGCCACTTCGTCTCTCCCTTGCTTGTTGTCGTTGTTGTTTAATTACATCCTCTTGAAACCTCCCGTCAAATGTGTCGGATCACCTTCAACACTTTGACTTCTTACGAGATGTCAACTGTGTTCATGATGAGAAATACCCTCCTTGACCTCGATGATTTTTTTTCTTTTCTCATCGTCAACACCCTTGATTTTCTTTCATCGTGAACTTGTCCACATTATGAATACAACTTGCTCTCCAGCTAATGTTGTGTTCTGCCTTGAAGTATTACTGTCTTTTATGTCGAAAATGTTGAGGGGATTGCCCCACCTCTTAGAAATTCTCGGTATGAAGATACTTCTCATCATCACCATTCCTCCTTGGTCCCCCTGTTGTTTTTAACTGGGATACCAATATGCTAATGATGCTGCTTGAGTTCTGTATTTCTAGCAACCCTATTGCTTTGAAGTTAACGATCCATAGTTCATTCTTAGACTGTTGGTTATTGAATCGTCACTCTAACATTGATCTTGCTGCCTAGGTCATATTTCGGACACACCTTTCAACTAATGATTAATGGTGTATGTTTTCCTCGAGCATACAACATTATATCATTTGATTTGACAAGTGCCATCTTCTTGTTCACATTATTGTGGAAATCCATCCGTTTGGAATCCTCGATGAATTGTCGCTGAGCCCAGCAGCCACCTCCTCATCCTCTCCTTGGTTTAATGATGAACTATTGTTTCGGGAACCCGATCCGATAGTTCATTTCCTGAGAATCTTGCAACATCATTTCGTCGATTAATGTTGCACCGTTCCTTCTCAAACATCCCGGGTCTGAGGTATGATGACACCAATCGGATCTGAATCTCGGACAGATATGATGGCTGGGACAACTTTCCAGGAGTTATAATATTGGTCCTTTGATGACTCATTAATATGTTGTCATGTCTAGCACCCCTGGCTGGAGGACCTATCATTATAATCTCTTTTGCAAGGATAACCATTCTTCCAAGAGGAAATTATAAGACTTATTCTATAAGTTGTACCTGATGAATCCTTTGTGTATCCAAGTCCGACCTTTGCTTCAAGACCATGCCAATGCTATCTCGAAGCATGTCTGTGGTACACCGATTTTCAACAAGAGCATTTGAAGCCCAATGCTAAATGTTTCTTAGTAAGTTATCCAAACACCGTTGTATGGGTACCATCATGATTAATCCTTGCCTCTTTATGTGAATGGTTTGGTACTTGCTCTCCTACCCTGTATGCCATGTTCTGCTTGTCCATGGGAATGATATACTCCAATTAATTGTGTATAATCACAATTTTCCTTTCCATTTGTTTGTTTAACCTTCTTTGATCTACATATAATCTAAGCAGTAATAATTCTCTGCTTATGTAAACACCTCATGGTACAACTCTGTTAGTAAGACGTCGTTACTATTGTTGTAACATTCCATTAACTGCCGGTGAATGAGAACCTTGCCTATTGGTCCGCCTCGTTACAATGAGCAAGAAAATGGTTCTCTTCGTTCCCCGTCCTTGGTAACGACATTGTTGCCAACTTAGCTGATAGACTATCCTCTGACATGCCTTGCTTTCTGTGCAAGATGCCATCGCCTTCCTACTCTTAACCCACATGGTGGGCCCATAACCCATAGGTCCACGGGATCGAAACCTGACTCTCATGTACAACCCTGATTCTAATGTATTCTTTGCACTTGGCTTCGTGTGTAATTCACGAGCTAAATTCTACCATATTTCATCCTGGTATCAAACACCATATTATTCTCGTTGATCAAGACCCCATTCCAGCTTCTAGTTAGGCCTCGAATGACTGCCTACCCGATTGAAACTTTGGTACCATCACTTATTGTTCTCAATGCATTCACTGAAATATTGCTCGTAGGGTACTTCATATATCACTTTCTGAATTCGCCATCGTATGCACAGACTTCGTGGAGATACGTTCCTGCAAAGTTTTTCCCCCTGGTTGTGTTCGTAGGACGATGGAGATCCCGCAGAAAGGATGACGACTTGATCACAATGACTTAAAATAGAGAAATGAAGACATCAATGAAAGGGATCAACCTCTTCGAAAGGGCAGCCAAGACCAAGAAGACTCGTTAGGTTGCGCTACCAGCACTCCCCCCTTACTACACCGCTTAAATCTCGGGACGAGATTTCTTGTAGTAGAGGAGAATTGTGACGCCCGGGAAATCAAGCTATAGTAAAACTTCGCTAATGATGCCACGTTACCTCGATTACTGTGGATAAACTCGTGTTAGTTCCAAACCAAGTTCAAATTTCAAATTTAAAATAAAGACAAACAATAAAAGTTTTCAAATATTAAAACTAAAATGTTTGGAGTGAACCAAATATTGCATAGGTAATTATGGTGGAGAAACCACACCTTTTTAAAATTCTTAAATACTATAAGATATATAAAACAATAGTAAAAACAATTATTTAAATACCTTTTGTAATTAATAAAAAGTCAAACTAATCGATTGAGGACTCTTGTTGACTATGGACTAAGTTGAATACTAATTTAGATGGTACAAGTATATTTTACTAAAACTAAAATTAATAGGAAACAAACTAAATTAGTAAAAGTAATAAAAAGGAAAAATAAGTAAAAGAAAAAGAACATACAAAACAAAAATAAAAGAAAAACCAGACCCCCTGCCTTTGGGCCGAATGGCCCAACCGGGCATCTAGGCCACCAGGCCAGCCCACCCCATCCCCATTATCCCCTCGGGCGACCGAACCCTACCCAGCGAGCCCCCACTCCGCCCACTCGCCCCCCACTCTCCCTCACCTCTCCCCCCACCTCTCGATCCCATTCTAGATCGGGAATGATCGAATGGACTCGGCGCCCAGCGCCGCCCCCTTTGCTCGACCTCCCTGACGTCGTGCGTCACCGCGTGCCTCGACGCCTCCAGAGCCACGGATGGCCCCTCCCTCGGATTGTCGCCCTCATTGCTGAAAACAGCCACGGCTACCGTCGCCCCCCTCGGACGACATGCACCACCGGCCGACCCGAGCATCTCCGGCCACCCTCGCACCTCCTCGAGCGCTTCCCCGACCTCCCTACCTCGTCCACGAGCAACGGGGTGAGCCCCTCAACCGATTCCTGCGCATATCCCTTCGATCCATGTCGATTTACTGCCGCTTCCGTCCTCGTCCGTGTTCGCCATAGCCGGAGCTTTGCTCCTGGTGCCTCACCGCCTGTGGCGCGCTCCCGCGCCTCCCAGTCGTCCCGTTCACGCCCCCCGCCACTCCTGGTCGGCCTTGCTGCCCCTTCTGCTGCTGCGCCGCTGCCGGCAGCTCACCTCACCCGTAGCCGCCATGGCCACCCCGCCGCGCCCTTGGTGTGTGCTTGCCGTGCCGCTCGCCGGCGCTTGCCACCGTCGCCCAGTCCGAACCAACCGCCTGTGCCGCTCCCTCCTCGCCCCGCTGACCCCCGCCCGGCACGCCGCCGCCCGCGCACGAGCACGCCGGTCCTGCTCGCCTCGCCTCGAGCGGCCTCCCCGCTCAGTCGAGTTCTAGCGGCCGCTGCGCCCAATCGGGCTACGACGTCGGCCATGCCCGTATGCCCGCTAAGCCCCCTGGCCTAAAGACAAGGGGCCCAGGCCCCAGAACAAAAAAAAGGAAAAGAAAAAAAAATAAAATAATAAAAATAATATATAATAAAAATAATTAATAAAGTATTAAAATTTTGATTAATTAATTAATTTAAGAATTAATTAATTTAATTAAACTTAATTAGATTAACCTAACTACTATTAGACTAATTAACCTCTTTAATTAGTCTTAGTGTATGACAGTAGGCCCCACGCGTCAATTTGACTCAGTCAACTGACTGGTTGACTGTTGACGTCAAGATGACGTCATGCTGATATCATAATTGTAATTTAGAATTAAATTAATTCTGTAAATCCTAGAAAATGATTTAAAACTTTAAAAATTAATATAAAATAATCTGTAACGCGGATGAAAATACTTTGTACATGCAAGTTGCTAAGAACGACGAGATGAATCCGAATACGCAGTCTGTTCATTCACCACACGTCCCTAGCATAGCTGACCTGCACCTTTTCCCCTCCGGCCCATCTGTCCGAAAATGCTAAACACCGGGAATACTTTCCCGGATATTTCCCCCCTTCATCGGTATCACCTCCTACCGCGTTAGGTCACACGTAGCACCGCGTTTTGCCATGTTATGCTTTGTGGTGTGATGTTTTCTTTATATTTATTGTTTCTCCCTCCTCTTCTCTTCGATAGACATCGGGACTGAGACTACAAACGGTGCCACTGTGATCGACTGCGTCGACGACGGCCCCTCCTTCTTGCCAGAGCAACCAGGCAAGCCCCCCCCCTTGATCAACCTGATATCGCCTATTCCTCTCTCTACTGCTGGCATTAGAGTAGTGTAGCATGTTACTGCTTTCGATGAATCCTATTATGTTGCATAGCCTGTCATTGTTGCTACCACTTTTGATACCTTACCTGCTGTCCTAATGCTTAGTATAGGATGCTAGTATTCCATCAGTGGCCCTACATTCTTGTCCGTCTGCCATGCTATACTACCGGGCCGTGATCACTCGGGTGGTGATCACGGGTATATAATGTACTATTACATACACATGATGATGATTCGAATATGGGGGCTGAAGGGGAAGGTGGTTCCACACGGTAGTGGTGGGCCTGGGTTCCCGACAGCCCCTTGATGGTTACTTTGTGGCGGAGCGACATGACGGGTTGCGACCACCTAGGAGACAGGTGGGCCAGGCCCTGGTCGTTGCCCGCGGTTATTTCATAATAACATGCTTATCAAGATCTTGGTATTTGATCTGAGTCTGTCCATTGGCCTATACGCACTAACCAGCTATGTGGGAATAGTTATGGGCACTCGACGTCGTGGTATCAGTCGAAGCCTTCTTGACATCAGCGACTTAGCAGTGTGCACCGGGTTGGACCGTGTAACGCAACTTCCTTAGTAATGGAGGTTGCTAGGTCTGCTCACCGGCCGCCCTCGCAACGCACATGTGTGCATTGAGCGATGGGCTCAGACCCCTGTGCGCTTAGGACTTAGACCGGCATGCTGACCTCTCTGTTGTGCTTAGGTAGGGTTGCGACGTGTTGATCTTCCTAGGCCGGGCATGACCCAGGAAAGTGTGTCCGGCCAAATGGGATCGAGCGTGCTGGGTTATGTGGTGCACCCCTGCAGGGAAGTTAATCTATTCGAATAGTCATGTCCGTCGGTAAAAGGACGACCCGGAGTTGTACTCTGACCTCATGACAACTAGAACTGGATACTTAATAAAACACACCCAGACAAGTTCCAGATACAACCAGGTGATCGCTTTCCCATAGGGCAACGAGGGTAGGATCGCTGGGTAGGTTTATGCTATACGATGTTACTTGGTGAACTCTTCAGCTACTCAAGACGGAGGCTGCGAGAAGCTTTGACGCTTGTTACTATTCCATCTACTCTCTTCTACTTCTGCAGGATGGAGGTTGCCAGAAGCGTAGTCTTCGATTGGATTAGCTATCCCCCTCTTATTTTGGCATTCTGCAGTTTAGCCCACAGATATTACCCCTTTACACAGATATCATTGCATCTGTAGTGTAGATCCTTGCTTGCGAGTACTTTGGATGAGTACTCACGGTTGCTTTGCTCCCCCTTTTCCCCCTTCTTTCTTCTTTCTGGTTGATGCAACCAGATCGGTGGAGTCCAGGAGACAGAGGATCCCGATGATGTTTCTACATGGAGTTCAGCTTCGAGGAGTAGTTAGGGGGTCCCAGGCAGGAGGCCTTGCCTTTTCGATCGTTGTTACTTTTGTGATAGCCTTCTTACGGCAAACTTGTTTAACTTATGTCTGTACTCAGATATTATTGCTTCTGCTGACTCTTGTGTATTCGAGCTTATGTATTCGAGCCCTCGAGGTCCCTGGCTTGTAATATAAAGCTTGTATTATTTTGATTTGTGTCTAGAGTTGTGTTGTGATATCTTCCAATGAGTCCCTGATCTTGGTCGTACACATTTGCGTGCATGATTAGTGTACGGTCATAGCGGGTGCGTCACATAACTGTTGAACTAATAAAGAGCACATTTACCTTGTCTTCTCGTGTTGAATAAAATATTTGCAGATCCCAACTTAGTCCACCGCATTCTTACACTATTATTATTTTCGCACCGTTCGATCGTGCAAGTGAAAGGCAATAATGACGATATTCGATGAGCTGGCCGTGGGAGAGAGAAACTGGTATGAACTCGACTTGTTCTGTTTGTGTAAATATGTTTAACATAGTATTCATGACTCATCCCTTTATGATTAAACATGTTTGCAATGACAATTAGAGATTATAGTTTCACATGCCATGCATAAGTAGATAAGAGTTAATAATGATTTATCTTGGATATCAACATTGTGTTAAAACGATTGTGATGTAGTATGATGATACGGTATCCTCCTCTGAAAGTTCGAGTGGCTTGACCATGGCACATGTTTATGTATGTAGTTGAATCAAAACCAACGTAGCCTCTAGGATATTTTTGTTCATGGTGTCCATATCCTACTCATGCGGGTGTCCAATGTTTATTATGCATGAGGCATGTTCGTTTCCATTGTTGCTCTCTAGCTGGCCGCTTCCCACCCTATTTGCTAGACTTCACCTGTACTAAGCGGGAATACTGCTTGTGCATCAAATTCTAGAACTCAAAGTTATTCTAGATGAGTCCACCATACCTACCTATATGCGGTATTACCCTACCGTACTAAGTAAATTTGCATGTGCCACCTCTAAAAACTTTAAATAAATATCCCTTTTGTGTGTCTGGATTGGACATGGAACGACATGAGGTGGTTGGTATTTTCCATGTGAAAGGATTGAGAAGAGAGTGTCTAGAGGGAGGGGGGTTGAATAGACTCAAGCAAGAAAGGTGGCAGTTTTTAAATTGCTTGATGTTTGAGTGGATTTTTAGCACATGTTTAAACATTCACAATACACAACAATCATGCATAACAAGAGCATATAGGTATTGTGAAGTAAAGCATGCAACTTTGACAACTTGACCAAAAGCTAAACCTACCCTTTTCCCAATTTTAGTTCTTGGCAGATTTTAGCAACTTAGCAAAAGTTAAGTAATCAACCTACACATGCAATTCTAAGAGTATAGCAGTGGAATGTAAAAAATTGCATATGAAGGTAAAGGGAGGAGTTTGCAGAATGCAAACGCAAGTGAAGACACGGATGCATTTGTCTTGGTTCCGATAGGTGGTGCTATCGTACATCCAAGTTGATGGAGACTTCAACCCACGAAGGGTAATGGTTGCGCGAGTCCACGGAGGGCTCCACCCACGAAGGGTCCACGAAGAAGTAACCTTGTCTATCCCACCATGGCCATCACCCACGCAGGACTTGCCTCAATAGGGTAGATCTTCACGAATTAGATGATCTCCTTGCCCATACAAACTCCCTGGTTCAACTGCACAATCTCGTCGGAGGCTCCCAAGTGACACCTAACTAATCTAGGAGATACCACTCTCCAAAAGGTAATAGACGGTGTGTTGATGATGAACTCCTTGATCAAATGCTTCAAATGATAGTCTCCCCAACACTCAAATAACTCCTCGCAGATTTGGATACGGTGGAGGAAGGATTTGAGTGGAAAGCAACTTGGGAAAGCTAGAGAACAAGATTCATATGGTCGGAATGGAATATCTTGATCTCAACACTTGAGTAGGTGGTTCTTTTCTCACAACATGTATGATGGAAGTGTAGGTATGTCCTGATGGCTCTCTCCGCGAATGAAGAGTGGGTGGAGGGGTATATATAGCCTCCACACAAAATCTAACCGTTACACACAATTTACCAAACTCGGCGGTACCGATTCTGTAACGCCCAAGATGTAACAATTCCATTTATGGCAATATATTCATCGTTGACTTAATCAATTCTATTCTGGGCTCCTCCTTCATTTCAGGTTTCTTCGTTTTTGCCTTGTGCGTGTGTTGCATATCACCATGTCACTTTCATTATGTGCATTGCATTGGCATAGTCTCACTTGCATCCGTGTGTATTTGCATCGTCTTCGTCTTCTCCGTTGTTCGTTTCGGGTTCCGACTCTCTCACACGTCACCCGTTGCACCTCTCAAGTCTTTGTTTGATGAGTGGGATAAAAACATCCTTGGAATGGGCCGAGAGTTGTCGAGTGGTCTTGGTATATCACCGGTAGACCGCCTATCAAGTTTCGTCTCGTTTGGAGGTCGTTTAATACTCCAACGGTTAACCACGTAACTCACCGGAAGCCCTATCTCTTTTGGTCCAACACCCTTCCACAACAGCCCACAAGCCCATCCTAACCACCTTCATGCTCTTGGTCGTTGGATCGTGATCGTGTGGGCGAAAACCGCACCTCATTTGGACTCTCCTAGCTCCCTCTACCTATAAAACAGCCTCCCCACGTCCATTTCGGATGTAACCCTAGTCCCGAGCTCCTCCGCGCCACCGGACGTGTCTAGCCACCCCCCACAGCGAATCAAATCGCGCCACGTCACACGACACCACGCACACATCGCTGGCGGTGCCCGGGCCCAGATCCGGCCCGGCCCGGGCCCGCGACCGCCGCCACTGGCGTCTGCCTCGTCCCCGCCGCCGGTCCACGCGCCACCGAGGCCGCTTGTCCCCGCTGCCGGCTGACGTCGCCACCGCCAGCGCCGCATCCCGCCTCCGCCACCGCGCACCACCGCCTCCTCTGCACGCCTCCCTGTCATGAGTGTCACGCCGCCGCCTCGAGGAGCCGCCGCCGGCGGCTGCTCTTCTGCCTCGCCGGAGCGGGCGCCGGAGCTGCGCCGCCACTGCTCCTCCGCCTCGCCGGCTCGCCGCCCTCTTCATTGGAGCTCCGCACCGGCCGGATCCACCGGGGGTGGATCAGATCCACCACCCCCGCGAACAAAACGCGTCTTCGTCCGCACGGATCTTGTCATGCCGCTCCGTCCCAACCAGTGTGGACTTTTTCGGAGGGTAAAAATCCACCAAGTCCCACATCCGTGTTATTTTGTTGTCCTCTTCATGATGTCATATCTCTGTGCTCATAGCTCCGATTTGCGTGTATGATATATGGAAATGTTCGCCTCGAAGTGCTCTACGTGATGGCGCCAGTTTTGTGCATGTTAGGGTTCATCTAGATGTTTTAATATTCGTTTCCAAACTGCTATGTGATGTTACTGTTTCAGCACTAGTTGTCTGTCAACAATATGTGTGCATGTTCGTGAGGTCGTAACTTTGTGCATGTTGGTCCAAATGGAGTGTATGATATGTCAAAATGTTCGTCTTGTGATGCTCTTCATGATGGATGCATTTTCATACGTGTTAGGTTGCATTGTGCCGTGTTTAACCCTGTTGCAAAAGTGCTTGTAGATGTTAAGTTACTGAGATTGTTATAACTTGATGATTTGTCTTTTTTGTAGCTTTTTGTGTGATTTTCTTTTGTGCCACATGTTGGTGTATTTGGAACGACACCTATGGGATCACAAGGATCCCTACGATGGTTGCGGGGTGCGGGGTTGAGAGAAGAGCGGATCCAACAGTTAGCACACGGTTCCTTTACCCAGGTTCGGACCGCAAAGATGCGTATAACCCTACTCCTGCTTTGATGGATTATATGTTTGTGTTCTTAAGCTAGCTATGGGGCATGAGGAGCTCCAAAAAGCCCAGTCGGGAGGAGTTCTGAAAAGCCGAATCCTTCTCCTGGTCGCCTCGGGCCTCCTTCTATAGGGAAAAGGGGTTGCCACAGTGGCACACAGGAGGTGGAAAGGGTACAGTGATGCAAGGTTATCCCTCGCATTACATGACAAGGCGCATTTAATGCGCCTAGCTTAGGTGTCCTTGCTTTATCGGGGACGGGGGAGACATCCGTCTTGTTCGTCGCCGCTCCTTCTTGTGTTGACACGCGCCCTGGCCAGCGATGCCTGAGACGCCATGTAGGCAGGCAGGTAGCTGAGGTGGCGCAATGGTGGGTCTTCACGAAGATCTGCATGTTGCCACGCAGGTGCCTGCCCAACTGGTTGGGTCGGCAGCTGCATGGGGCGGTGGAAACTCAGTTGGTGCGGGCCTGGTGGTGGCCCTGCGGATGTCCTTGGCAAGGGCCTTGCCGGGGCTCCGGCAAGGGTCTTGCCGCGGCGCCTGCTGTCATCCCCGGCAAGGTGCTTGCTGGAGGTCTTGTGGTCCTCCTTGGCTGGGATCCCGCCAAGGGTCATCGTCTTCTCAGTGTGTATCTGATCTTGAATGTCTTCACAAAGATCTGCATGCCACTACGGGGATGCCTCCTGAATCCTTGCCCTCTAGGGACAGTGGACTCAAGGGTGATCCGCTCCGTGGGCGTGGGGCGAGCTGCCGCGGCAAGGGTCTTGCCGGGGCTGCTAGAGCCGGCCCCGGCAAGGATCTTGCCGGGGCTGCTGAAATTGGCTCCCGGCAAGGATCTCGTCGGGGGAAGCCGCTTCGTCCCTTTGCTCTTTGTGGTCTTGTTCTTGGTGTTGCTCCAGTTCCATAGAGCTTTGGTCTTACCCTGGCTCACCTCCCTTGCCATGCTTGGCGTGGTGATGCCCGTGGCTCAGACTGCCCGTGCACAGTCATCGGGGTACAAAAAGTGTACCCCTCTTTTTGTACGCCAACAGGAGCCCCCGGGCCTGGGCCACATATAAGCGCGATACGTTGTTGGGCTAGGCCCAGAACGGTGCGCGGGCAGGCGGGACGGTTCTCACCGTGGTAAGGTCTTTCGCGCGCTGCGCCTCCCTCGATCCGCGCGCATGGCGCGGGGTGGAGGGGCGGGCGTGACGTGGGCGGCATGCGCGGAGCAGTTTCCGCAGGCATGCGTCACGTCGCAGTAAAGAGGCGGCTTCGCGCCTTCCCCATAACCGGGAGGAGGCGTGGAGACGCGGCCCATTTACTGAATGGGGCCGAGGCGCGGTCCTCAAGGCGTCCACTCCCCATGATCACGGGGTGGGGAGAGGTTGCCTCACCCGTCCCCTCGGTTCTGCACGTCTTCCACGTGCCTCTCATGCGCTTGGAGTGGCAAACGGTGGAGGCGGGAAACCGGGCCGTCGCTGATTGGGGCGGCGGGTCGGTCCCGGCTCCCTGCACCTTCTGCGCCTTGATTGGCCGAGCGGGGCGGTCGAGCCCCAGCCCGGCCCCTTTATAAAGAGCGGGAGGGGAGGGACCGCGCCCCGCACTCTTCCTTCTTCTTTCTCCTTCAGCTTCTGCTCCTCTCGTCTGTTCACCATGGAGAGAGGAAATCCCGGCCCTTCAACGGTGGCAGCGAGGGTCGCCGCTCGACAACGCGTCCCTCCTTCTCCTGCACCTGCGGTGGCAGAGCCGGCCACGAGGGGAAGAGGGAGGGACGAGGCCGGGGCGCCCGGGGAAGAGGAGGACGGGGCGGCCCGCCGGCCTCGCCCCCGCCAGCAGCTCCTCCTCCAGTGGAGGGCCATGTTGGGGATGACACTTGCGAGTTCTTTGTCAGGTTGCGGCGGCCGCCGCGCCGTCGCCTTCGTCTCCCGACCCCATTTGCGCGGGAGATGGAGCTGGATCCGCCGGAGTCGCTCCGGCTGCACATGAGGGGCTGCGGGATCAGTGGCACACGGGTCCGCGTCGACTTCCCTGCCCCTGACGTGATGTATCTTCGCCAAGGATGGAAGACGTTTGCACGTATCCCCAGCCTGACGGACGGGCTCACCCTCCATTTCAAGTTGATGGAGGATGGCCATCTCTCTGTCAAGGTCTTCGGGCACTTCGGGACTCGTGCAAGGTGCTGCGTGGAGAGCTCCTCCGATGACGAAGACTCCTCCTCGAACGAGGGTGACGAGGAGGACAGTGGAAGCGACGATGAGGGCGGTAGGCGGCAGGATGATGAGTCCGACTAGGTGTCGGGCGCTGGCTCCTTGAACTTCTCGGGGCTATCCCCTTGGCGGCTGGCGTAGGGAGGCTGCGGAAGTGGAAGAGGAAGAAGGCGGGCGGCAAGGTCGTCATGTCGGAGTACACGGCACCGACTCCTTCGACGCTTACTGACCTCCTGCAGCCTCGTCTTCGAGCTCTGCTTCTGGCGCCGCCATCACCATCCAGCCCTTGGGCGGCCACCAAGATGTCCTCTTGGTGTCTTCTGCCACCCGTAGCTTGCCTAGGCACCCCTTTTGCTCTTCTCACCTCCTTGACCTACCTCCTGAGGAGAGGGACAAGAAAGGCATTACGGGCATCTTTATCTCTTTTTAGTTTGTAAGCCTTCGGGCACCTGTTAAATTTAGAACTTGTAATCCTCTTGTTCATGTTTTTCATTCCCTATGGGCTGTACCTGAATGGAATGTTTTTCATGAAAAAGGGATGTTTGCCGGGTCATTTGTTCGCAGGTAGAACCTGTTGGGTAACGTAGCAGAATTCAAAAAATTTCCTACGCTTCACCAAGATCAATCTAAGGAGTCATCTAGCAACGAGCAAAAAGGAGTGCATCTACACACCCTTTGTAGATCGCGAGCGGAAGCGTTCGAAGGAACGTGGATGATGGAGTCGTACTCGTCGTGATCCTCATCACCGATGATCCCAGCGCCGAACGGACGGCACCTCCGCATTCAACACACGTACGGTACAGCGACGTCTCCTCCTTCTTGATCCAGCAAGGGGGAAGGAGAGGTTGATGGAGATCCAGCGGCACGACGGCGTGGTGGTGGATGCAACGGGAAAAGCTGCAGGGCTTCGCCAAGACCCCGCGGGAGGAGTAGGAGATGTAACGGGGGGGGGGGGGG